>CM060954.1:113442130-114042130 GCA_030765055.1 Mantis religiosa | reverse complement strand
ATTTGAAAATTTGCAAGAAAGAATTAATATACTTCAGGATGTTTAGCATTTGTACCTATGGTTTCAGGTCCATATATGAATACGTAAAGTTCTTGCTACTCATTGCATTTAAATGACAGAATCAAAGAAATGTACAGATATCCTTTGCTTTCAAAAATATGCTTACAACTGATAACGGAATTATTAATGGGTAAGATTATTATTTTATAAGGAAATGTTAAGGGGATAAATATAATGTCTGTCTGTTAAAATCAAAGCATAATATAAGAAATACAAACAAAACTTTCTTGTGAAACTATGGGCCATTAGGAAATTCAAGTTGTGGAAGTCAGTTTCATTCAGAAGTCAATACATTAGAAGTTGGTAGGTATAATCCACAGGTTACAGCTTTGTATGATAAGATTCTGAAATGGCGTAGTCCTTTAATTGGCAATTATTGCTGAAAGAGGAGATACTGTCTGCCCAACACAAGAAGGCAAGGTACAGGAATGTGTAACATAATCACTTTTGCTGTTTTTACACTCATCTTTCGGTTAATATATGGATGCTAGGTTCATGTGAAATACAGTGTTGTCGTATTATGTTATCACTGCAGTTACTAAAATGAGCGTTACATCTGGCAGCATGAGTGACTCATATTCACTCTCATACACTCATTTCGTAGTAAACAGATCCAATACCAGAACAGATAAACAGTTCAAGCTCCTGTCCCCTTCATTCCTCTCTTGCCTTCCTGTGACTGGCAGACAGTACATAGTTCACCCTGTTCTAGTCGACAACTGGCTTCAAACTACTCATTGCTAATCTCTATTAAATTTTTTAGCCAAAACAGCTGGTGTTATCCATTCTCACGCTATCATGCGCTCTGCGAAAATATGTCATAATTCACAGTTGGAGCAGCTGTTAGTAGATTCATTGGAGAACAAGATTGGAGACGGTGCCAAAGTTGGCATATACACACTGTAGCTGTTATATAGTAAAAAAAGAGAGCATTGATACCCAGAGGTATCTTTGACATGGACTAGGAAACTTTGCCATGTAATGGAACTGCATCCTCTGCAACAGTGGTCTCATCACCTTGCTTGGTAAATTGCTGTAAAAGAACATTGTACAACACTATACTTGACCTCAGGGGATGGAATAAGCCTTGAAATTCACTTTTAACCCTAGTTTATTTTCACACTTGTTCACTGCCCAAATTCTATCCCACACCAAAGTACGCTTGCATGGAATATGTTTTAATGTTTTATTTTTCTAAAATTAGTTGTAACGACTTTAGTTATAACACCAAATATTTAAGATCTTTACTTGACAAATATAATGGATATTATAAACTTTCTTGGAATAACTTGTGAAGTCCACTTAATTCAAAGGAAATTCAAAGGAAAGAAAAAGATAGAAAGAAACATGAATAACGACTCCGGATTTTGGAAAAATACAGGTACTGGAAAATTCCAATGGCAAAGCGTGCAATGAAGCGCTGTAAGCACTGCTTCCACAAGAGTTTCAGGTGAAAAAGAAGTAAAACAAGAAACAATATTTTCTTTGCTCTGGATACATTTTCAAAATTTATTTGCGAACATCTGTGATGGTGTGGACAATTTGACAGCTGCTTAGATTTGAGTGACCAGTTCCGCGAGCTCATTCAATACTGAATATTTGTGTACTCACGCATTCAAAACCTTGAATACCATGCTTCATAGGTTTCCGGAAGCAATCACAACTCTTCGATAGTTAGGAAGCAATTGACAGGTTTTGTCACGTGAAGTCTCTGTAGCATGTGAAGAAAAGTTTATTTTTTATTTTATGTGGCGCTTTTAAATACAACTGTAATAAATTCTTGTGAAGTTTTAAGTTATTAGCAGAAGTGTGTGAATTGCATACTTCCCCATGTTATATTAACAATTCAATCGGTGCGGGCCAGCCCTAGGAAAAATTGGAACGTCTGAATGGAGAGGGGAAGCAAGAATATATCTGCTTGTAGTGTGACCAGTCTTGCAATGTAAGAAGGGCATACATGTAACTGTACAATAGAAAGAGTAGGTACTGAAGGGCAGACTTAGTTCTTTGGGTCATTATTCTCTCTTGTTTTATGAAAATTATTACTTGGAGCTTCCCTCGCTTTGAAATTCATATCTCAGCACTGGAAAATTCAAAGCATTAACTAGGAATGCCTCGGAAATGGTTAATTCCACCAAAATAAACAAATAAATATAACATACACTGTGTGCTTAATGAGACCTGAATATCTTGTACGTTTTTGTATTTTTTTTTTATTACTCAGTACGCAGTCATTCAGAATGACAACTTCATAGGCTATTTGCAGGAAATTCAAGATACATAATTCATTTATAATAAAATATCTCAACCACTGTGGCAAGGCATGACTTTCAAAATGAGGGAAGCTCCAGGTAATAATTTTCATTAAAGTAGGAGATAATAATGACTGCAAGAACTAGGACTTCAGTACTCTTTCTATTGCACAATCACACCAGACCCTTCCTGCATTGAAAGACTGCTCGCATTACACTCAGACATACTCCTGCTTTCCCTCTCCACTCAGACGTTCCAATTTTTCCTAGAGCTGGCCCACACCGTGTGAATTGTTAATCTAACATGGAGAAAGTTCATTTGTGGAATAGATAACACCTCAGCGTTCTCAAATTTCAGTATATATACAGTAGAAACTCGTTTAGCCCGATCAACTGGGCTCAGGGCCGATCCGAGTTAACAAAAACCCCGGTTATCCAGAGAATGACCGGAAAAGGATAAAACCGTGTAGGTACATCACCGAAATATTTTTAATGGAGTTTAGAAATGACTATGGCCACGCTTTTACCTAAGCATACATACATTATGTGTACTGTAATTGCCTGTATCGCTTACGAACAGCCGATCTCACATCGGCTTTAACTTTAGAAGTTCGTTTGGTAATGTTTCGGCTTGTCTCTCGAAATAAAGCATAAATTTCTCAATGTTTGCTATGGGTTGTGCTTGGTTCATGTTTAGGATGACCATACGTCCTCTTTTTCCCGGACATGTCCCCTTTTATGTTGTAAAAAAGGCGTCCGGGTGGAAATTTTGAAAATTCGGTGAATGTCCACTTTTTTGCAGCTAGGCATACAATATCATGTTAAATTGCATAATCTTTCTTTCTGGTCACTGAGACATCGCATATCGGTACATTAGGTACCCCCTAGGGGAGGGGATCTATCCCCTTCAGCTGCCGTGGTGCGGACGCTGCGGACCCCTAGCACTCGTGGTACCTCTGACGTTACTAGAGGAACCTCGGACCAATCATTCTAACCCCTCCCTGATTGGGAGTTGTTCGGATTGGGTTGGACTCGAGGGGGGCAGTGTTTCCCGATACCCGTAGGAGATCGGGTACGTCTCCGGACGGGGTTGAGGGAAGCCGCGTACTCGCCAGCATAGCTAGTAGAAGGTGTGCTAGATCACCAGGCGGCCACACCGAGGTCATATCGGTAGCCTTCCCATTTTGGAGTTGGCGTGCGTAAGTGGCGTATCCACTTCCATCCCGTCTTGAGTCCACATGACCAGATAGGGGGGGGGTCTTGTTAGTCTCTATGTCTTGCCCTATGAAAAGCCCCGTGGAGGCGCCGGGCACCCTTTTGGGACAGCTCGGTAACTCCATGGTAGAAGGAGGCAAAACCGGGTCCTTGGTCCTACCTGTCCAGGACTAATGGGAGTAGAACCTCTGGCGTTAACGGTACATTAGGTACATTGGGTACATACAGGGTACATTGTAGAATGTGACAGGTTTGAGAATGAAATTAATTGTGTATATCTTTCCTGTACTCAATATCTAGAAAAATGGATGGTCAAATATAATGAGATGCGCGTGTTTAAGTGGATGAAGGCCAAAGCATTTTCATCATGGAGTGATGTTGTGGCAACTATAGTCTATCTCTATGATAAAACAGATATTATGATTGATGGTGTGAAATGTTTTGACCAGCTTTCAAATTTTGTAAGATTTTTAAGGTCTTCTGAACGACACAAAAACCTATCAAATGATGTTTGGTGTAGTTATTTCAATAACTGCCTCACAAAAGACTGTCACTCAGAGCTGTTGGAAATAGCAGATTTTTTTTAAAAGTATTCCTAGCCGAAATGCATATGTGGAAAGGTTATTTTCTTTGATTAATCTTCAGTGGACCAAAGGGAGGAATTTGAGTATAGATACAGTAAAGTCAATAGTAACTGTTCAGCAAAATGTTGGAACGAAATTGGAACAGGATTTTCGTCGAATCGTATAGAAGGATGGTGAATTATGCCCCTCGTTGAGGTGACCATTTGGAACAGGGTTGGAATTGATGATTCTTGAAGTCCCAGCTTACCTCGGCGTGGCTTCAATCGGTTGAGCAAGATATCTTCTTTTACAGGGGTGGTACGGCGGAAGGAAATTTTACGTAAAATGAGTAATCATTTTCCTCTGTATTAAATAATGTAGAAACTTTTATTTCCTTACTTCAATTAACACCAGTTCGAACAAAATGTATGATACAACATTTATAACACTATTCTTACACAAGATTCACTTGATGTGACGCGTTTATCTGGATGCGTGCAAGAATCAAAAGTTTTATACGTTTGTTCACTACCGAGTATAATAATTAAATTGTGTCTTCTAGCGATGATATTTCATGTAAAGATTATCTAGTTATACTCGATGATTGTTACGAGAATAAACTTATACTCTTCCGCACACAACGGCGTTTAAGAAGAGAACCTTACATCCGTTCACGGCGACTGTTAGGAGAAGAATGACCGGTTCCGCTTCTTCTACACATTAGCATTTCGCTAATAGTTCGATCCCTCTAGAGGAATATTGAATATCCTCCATGGCAACGTAAAATCTTCTATATCTGATTGGTCCACGTTTTACGATATACGCGTCACACCAATCACAAATAAGTTTGTTATTCCACACTTTTGTGACGTCATTTCCACTTACATAGCTTCTCTGTGCGTGACTCACTCTACATAACCTCACATAATACAATATTTGAAACTCTTTGGGGACAACATAAAATAACTGTTTCAGATGCCCCTCTTCAGAATATATGGAAAATTAACTTAAATCTCCCAATAATATTGTTCCATATATTCTGAAGAATGCCCCAATAATTAAACATTATTACAAGAATGAACAATCAATACAATTTAAAATAACAATATAAAATCAGAACTTATTCGAACACAATAATAATAAACAAAACATTTTTCAGTAATTCATAAACATATTATTATTTTTTTTTTTAAATTATTTATTCCTGTGAGTGTCAAGGCTTTTGAATGGTTTTAAAAGTGTTTTGTGATATTTTCCTATCATTTTATTATCATCGTCTCTTAATTCGTACGTATGATCCCCAAATTTTCTTACTATTTTATATGGACCTTTATATAACAAATTCATTCTCCAATAGGATTTGATTTTAGAACTGGAGATATTAAATGTCTTTACGAGAACTTTATCATTTATTTCAGGATTCCATTTCGCTCCTTTTCTTTGTATCTTTGATAATCTTTTCTCTGCTTTTTCTTTTATTCTTCGAAATGCTTCAGCACACTTTTCTTCTTCATTCAATTCCATTTCATCTACTTTTAAGGTTGTTGGTGCTTTTATTACTAGAGGTTCAGGTTGTAGTCCAGTCATTAATTCGATTGGTGAAAATTTGGTAGTAGAGTTTGGGGTATTGTTAATGATTTTCTCAATAATATGGCAGTATTTGTACCAGCCTCGGTGGTTAGAATGACACAGAATTCTGAAATACAAGCCTAAATCACGCATCACTCTCTCGCAAGGATTTCCTTGGGGAAAATATGCTGAAGAGTAATACATCTTAATGTTATTGTTCTTCATTTCTGAAGTAAACAATTTACTCCGGTGAACCGTGGCGTTGTCTGATAATA
Source organism: Mantis religiosa (assembly GCA_030765055.1). Taxonomy (NCBI): domain Eukaryota; kingdom Metazoa; phylum Arthropoda; class Insecta; order Mantodea; family Mantidae; genus Mantis; species Mantis religiosa. The sequence goes on along the minus strand of CM060954.1, from coordinate 114,036,196 downwards.
TTGCCTTTATTGGCCCATACTTTGGTACCCAATCTTTTAAAATTTTATTTACGCACGTTCTGCTTTTGATATTTTGTACAAGATAAATTTTTACGAATTTAGAAAAAATATCAAACATTACAAAAATGTATTTGCAATTGTGTTGACTAGCTGGCATTTCTCCATGAGCATCAATAGCAACTAGTTCGTTCTTTCTATCCCTGATGATAGTTTGAGGTTCAAAATCATATCTGACGTTTATTGGTTTAGCTTTCTGACACAACTCACATGTTGAAATTAATTTCCTAACCTTCTTGTCAATATGTTTAATGTACAATTGTTCTTTTATAGTCATAGCAGTTTTTTCACATCCTGAATGTGCTAAATTTTGATGAAAAGAAATTATTACATTTTCTTCCAAACTACTCGGAACTATCACTTTCCATTTTCGTATTACATCCCCATGTAATTTGTAAAGAATACCATTTTTCTTTGCTATGTTACAATTTATATTTTCTCCAATTTCTGGAACATGTTGTAGCAATAAAGACAATTTTGGATCATTTTGTTGGGTTTCCGAAATATTCTTAAACTTTTGGGTTAGGTCTTTATTCCATTTAAAATTTAATTCGAACAATTTAATCTCATGATGTGGATGTGATAATGTTTCTGGGATTTCCCCTTCCCATCTTAGTCTTGATAATAAATCACTAAAGATGTTTTCTTTTCCTGGAATGTGCCTAATCTCAATATCATACGAAGTAATTTCATGAATATAACGAGATATTTTTGAGCTAGTTAATTTACATTTCTTTATAAATAATAAACTAATGTGATCTGTATACACAATAACTTTGGTATTGTACACATATTGCCTAAATTTTTGTAAAGCAAAATATATAGCTCCAATTTCCAATTCGGTTATGCAAGCATTAGCTTCTATTTTGTGCAATGCTCTGGAAGCAGTAGCAATTACGTGATTATTTCCAGATACATCAATCTGCGTTAGTACAGCTGCATAAGCTTGAATGCTAGCATCAGAATATATATTGAATGGTTGATTTTGAATGGGTCTTTCCAAAAGAATGGCATTTTTAAATAATTCTTTCACGTTTTGAAAAGCCTGTTGATGTTCTTCAGTCCATTTCCAAATTGAATTTTTCTTAAGAAGTTCCCTCAAAGGACTAAGCTCTTTGGCATAATTTATAACGAACCTACTCTCATATTGTAGTATTCCCATAAATCTTCTTAATTGCTTGATGTTCTTTGGTGGAGGGATAGCTTCAATCGATTTGATTCTTTCTGGATTCGGTGTCATGCCTTTTTCAGATATAATATAACCTAGAAATTCAATCTCTTTGGCAATAAATTGCGATTTATCCAGATTTATTGTCATACCACTTTCAGAAAATTTTGTAAATATATAATTTAGATGTGATATATGGTCGTCGAAATTTTGATCAAAAATAAGAAAATCATCAATATATTGTAGAGCGAAATTTTCTATGGTATCTCCGAAAATATTATGTAACGCTCGAAGTAATGCACTTCCGCTAGTGGATAATCCAAAACCACATGTTTTGAATTGGTATATTTTTCCTCCAAAATTGAATCCTGTGTATTTTCGAACAGATTCATCTAGTGGTATCTGCCAATACGATGAAACCAAATCTAATTTTGAAAAATATTTTCCATGTCCTAATTTTGATAATACCTCATCAACTCCAAGAGGTCTGAAGTGATCGGGTTGTGTTAGTGAGTTTATCTTTCTTGCGTCAATCGTCATACGCAGTGTTCCGTTCGATTTATGTACCCAGCACAAAGGATTTAGGTAAGGCGAATTAGAAATCTCTATGATTCCATTTTCTAGCATATCGTTTATTACTTCAGATGCTTGTTGTCTAATAGCGATAGGCACAGATCTACTTTTATGAGTATAAGGAGCAATGTCGTTCACCTTAAATGTATGTATGTACTTATTACACAATCCAGGTTTCGTACTAAAAACGTTCCTGTTCTTTAGTATACATAACCTCAACTGTTCTCTTTGCGCGTGATTTAAATTGTATGTTTTCCCTAACTTTTCTTTCAAAGTTCTTTGGAATATAATTTCTTCCTCTTCTTGTTTTCGCTCGGTGTCGGTATTTAATGTGTTTATTTGGCAACAATGATCTCCAAGGTCAAACGTCTCATTTTCTTTATTATTTAAAAGTAAATTCTCTTTACCACTATCATCTTCTTCATTATTAATTATATCTTCTTCGTATAATATTATATTTTCTACAAAAAACCTATCATTATTTATACTATCCTTCTCATCCTCTTTTAATATAATTTCTTCTAACAAATTTATCTTTATTACTTCATTATCTCCTTTGACCTTCATTTCATGTTTCTCGAAATCTATCACACTTTGCCAATCATACAATACATCATTGCCAATAATAATATCACGAGCTAAGTTTGGTATTACCAATACGATAAAATTGAAATTCAAATCATCTATTCGCGCAGGAATTAACGCTTGATATTTAACTTTATCTTTCTTTTTCCCAATAGCTGTGCTACAGTATACATTACACACGTTTAAATATTCAATCCTAAACTTGGATAGTAACTCCTTGAATAAGTTCTCACTTATTACTGATGAACTAGCTCCTGTGTCTATCAATACTTTATATTCGCTATCGCCTATACGAAGGTTAATCTGAGGTGGATTTACTAATTCCCGATCTTTACTTCTGGAGAGAGTGAGCTTATCTTCTGGTAAATTTTGAATTTTGATTTTGCCCTGTGTCATTTCTACCGAACCACTTTCCAATGCACAAAATGATTTGGTACTCAGTTTTCCGCATTAGTGCGGTCTGTAGTTACACTAGCAGTTGGGTTGGTACTACCGTTATTTATTTCTCCTTCTATTCCCTGAGTCGGTGTCCTTTCTAGGTTATTGTCTGCCCTTTCAAACCTAGGACCCCTAAAATCTCTTAATGAAGAGTCTTCGATGCTAGTTCCTCTTCCTCTACTTTGATAACCCGTTCTTAAGTTATTTCCCCTGTAAAACCTCAGTTGATTCACCTGATTACTCCTCACATTTCCCACAGGTTGGTCATTATTATAATTCCTCCTAGGAGTATTTGGTATTCTCCTTCCTATACCTGGCACTACCGATTCATATGTCTTTCTGGGGTTGTACTCTCTTCGTTCATAGTTGTCTCTTGAACGTGCCCCGCCCCAATTTTGGTTAAAACTATTTTGGTTTTGGTTAGTATGGCTGTGATTTTCCCTGAATGTTGGTCTTACTTCCTGTCTATTTACTTGCTTTTGTTCTATATGAGTCTTGTCAGGATCAACTTGACTATGAGTAGAATCAGAATTAAGGTTATGAGCCTCAAATTCTGATAATAACTCAATCATATCAGTAAAGTCGACGGGCTTAGCCACAATTAGGTGGTTTCTAATGTGCGGTGGATAATGTCGTATTAGCATATTCACGATCTCGGTTTCTGACATATCTGGATTCACAAGTTTACTTTTGTTAGCAAGTTTTAGGAAATATTCTGTCATGGACACACCCTTCTTGAACTCGAATTTACCAGTGGCCAGTTCGACTTTAATTCTTCTCTGTCTTTCTGGACCCCAGAACCTATTTATAAACACATTCCTAAACATACTATACGTTTCATGTGATGCTAGTGTTAACCTCAGCCATTCTAAAGCATTTTTCTTCAAACACCTTTTAACAATCATCATCCTAAATTCATTTGGAATCTTTTTAATTTTAAAATATTCTTCTAATTCCTTTAGAAATATTTTGGGATTGTCTCCCGATTCTTCTTCGAAAGTAGGTGGACTTATGTCATGCAACAAATAATTTGTACAATTTGTGTTACCTTGACTGTGTAACTGTGTATGTGTGTGCATGTTTTGTATTTGTCCATTACCATTTACTTCACAATCAGGTGACAAAGATTCTGTATCGTCACTCTCCAAATAATTCTCTAAGTTTTGTACAATATTACCTGAATTACCAGGTGAGTCAATACATGTAATATTCTTAGATTTTATTACCCTCTGGTTCTCAGAAATTTTGCTTGCCTGTAATGCAACCACAACTTGATTCAGCTTGCTAATGTTTTCTTTCTCTCTCTCAAAACTTTCCTGTGCCAAATCTATTCTTGTAATCATTTCACTATTCAACTTACTGACTTCATCATATTTAACTTTTAGTTCATCTTGTTGTGTTTGCACCTCAGTAGCCATTAGTTTAACATCATTTCTGATACTATTTACCTCTCTTACAAAATTATTCTGTATTTCAATATTTTCCTCATGGTATTTCCGTGAATTATCTAATAAGACTACATCTATTTCTTGTCTTATTCTATTCTCTAATTCCCCTATTTCTACTTTTTGTTTTTCTACAAATTCTACTTGTTGTTGCTTAAGGATTTCTGACTCCTTAGCCAATTCACTTCTTTAATCTTTTACTACATTTTCCTGACTTATTTTCATTTCCTGAAACATCTCTTTTAACTTAGACATTTCTCCATCATGAGATTCTATTTTCTGTTTTAAAGATTTTATGCCTTCTCTACACTCTTCTCTTCCTTTCTCAATTTCATTTCTTAGGTTACCTAAACCTTGATCTATCCTAGCTTCTAACTTCTCTGAATTTTGATCTACCTTTTCTGAATTTTGATCTACCTTAGCATTTAAATTACTCATTTCCTGCCTTAAATTTTGATCTGCCTTTTCTGAATTTTGTTTTATTTCCTGTCTTATTTCCTGTCTAAAACTATTTAAATTTTCTGAATTTTGATCTGAATTCTGTCTTATTTCCTGTCTTATTTCCTGTCTAAAACTATTTAAATTTTCTGAATTTTGATTCATATCCTGTCTTAAATTATCCATTTTAGCATCAAAATTACTCATCATTTTCTCTAACCTGTCTATTATCATTTCATTAACTTTACTCTGCATAATTTCTGTTCTACTTGTTCCTGCATCATCACTAATCATTCCTTCCACTACTTCCCTGACTTCTTGTATTTCTGCTCTCTTATCACTAACTAGTCTTTCCACTCCTTCCCCAACATTTTTATTCTTATTGTCTGTTAATTTTTTACCTTCCATTTTAGGTAATATTTTTCCCTTTCTTAATAACATAAAAAATAAAAATTATAATTTTGTCACTTTTTCTATTAATTATCTATTAAGATTTTCCGTACTCACTTTTCTTCTTTCTTCTTTCTTGATTCGAAGTTACCTGTCCATTACACTATTTATTCTCCTGTGGTGTAATCCTCCTTCTGCCTATTCGAGCCATACAGTTGGGCGCCATTTTGGAACAGGATTTATGTCGTATCGTATAGAAGGATGGTGAATTATGCCCCTCGTTGAGGTGACCATTTGGAACAGGGTTGGAATTGATGATTCTTGAAGTCCCAGCTTACCTCGGCGTGGCTTCAATCGGTTGAGCAAGATATCTTCTTTTACAGGGGTGGTACGGCGGAAGGAAATTTTACGTAAAATGAGTAATCATTTTCCTCTGTATTAAATAATGTAGAAACTTTTATTTCCTTACTTCAATTAACACCAGTTCGAACAAAATGTATGATACAACATTTATAACACTATTCTTACACAAGATTCACTTGATGTGACGCGTTTATCTGGATGCGTGCAAGAATCAAAAGTTTTATACGTTTGTTCACTACCGAGTATAATAATTAAATTGTGTCTTCTAGCGATGATATTTCATGTAAAGATTATCTAGTTATACTCGATGATTGTTACGAGAATAAACTTATACTCTTCCGCACACAACGGCGTTTAAGAAGAGAACCTTACATCCGTTCACGGCGACTGTTAGGAGAAGAATGACCGGTTCCGCTTCTTCTACACATTAGCATTTCGCTAATAGTTCGATCCCTCTAGAGGAATATTGAATATCCTCCATGGCAACGTAAAATCTTCTATATCTGATTGGTCCACGTTTTACGATATACGCGTCACACCAATCACAAATAAGTTTGTTATTCCACACTTTTGTGACGTCATTTCCACTTACATAGCTTCTCTGTGCGTGACTCACTCTACATAACCTCACATAATACAATATTTGAAACTCTTTGGGGACAACATAAAATAACTGTTTCAAAATGTTTACAGAAACTTATCTTATTAATTCAGCAATTTCCAAATGGACTCGTACTGGGTGTCCAGATCAGCGGCTCAGTGATACTGACAAGCTGTTTCATCAGCTGAATGTCTCACCTTTCGCAGCCATGACTTGACATATTACTGTGGATTAAATATCTGCACAGAAGGTCCAACGCTACTTAGGGAAATAAGTCCGCTTGAACTTGTAACCAGCAACCTATTTCTCTTTTTCGGCGTGGATATCATTCATGGTACTGAAAGCTCTTTTAGTTTCTGCTGTAGAGATGGGAATGGTTTGTACAGTCTTGATTAAAGGTATCAGCTCCAATGGATTTCTAAAAGCACTATGTACCTCCTCCTGTCTGACATGTGGAAAAGTCACAAAGGTTACCAACACGCTCATCACCATAGCAGATATCCAAGGTAGAAGTGGAAGGCCAATACATTTTGTATAGTACCTTTCAATCACTGATATATTTTGTCATTCTCCCATGTCTCTGCTGACTAGAGCTGGAACTAAGATGAAATGATATTGACATATTTTCTATAAGCCTGTTATTTAAATTATTAGTAAGACTGTAATCTCATGGTCACAACTCACTTTCACAGCCACTGGAAAACTTGAAAGGTACTACGGGGCTAGTGATGTTTATTAAGGCAAGGCTACATTGAAAATTCGCCGAAAATCGTGGACTTTTCTTTTTGGCACCCTTTGGTAGCTTAGGGTATGCAGTAACAAATAACATGCTATTTTCATCAGTTGCGCCATTTTAGGCAATCACTTGACAATTTAAAGAGACTTTTAACAATCGTTACAAGTAACAACAATTACTTTAAAATTCATTTTCTGAGAAACTCTTATTCTAACACTTTTCAGTATACAAAATGCCTCACGCGTCAAAGTTTTTCATTTAACTTGGTGAAACTTACAGGATAGGTCCGTAATATGTAAATAAGAAACTTCACATTCCCCCTTTTTTTCTTATTGCTCATGTTTTGAAAATTATATGGTGTTAAGGAACAAAAATGTTAATATTGTCAAAATTTTGAGAGCTAACACATGGAAAATATTTTAGAACAAATGCTGCAAGAATATTACAAAAAATAAGAATGTGGGTCTTTTAAAATTGCTCTGTACTAGCCGAAAACAAAAATTCTACTTAAAAGCTCAAATTTTTTGATGCGTAGAGCACTTTATAAAGCTAGTAATTTTTACAATATTTTTACAAAAAAAAGAAATCAATAATTAATGAACTATTTGGTGTATCAACATGAAAATTTGCATGCAAGTTTATAATGATAGTATAATTAAGTGTCTAAATTTTCATAATGATAGGTTTAATATAGAATTTGGAATGTTCAGTGTAGCCTTACCTTAACTGCAGAGAGATTCCATAATATCTGTTTTACAGCAACACACTGAGCAAAACATAAAATAAGACTTGTATTCACACAAACATAACGAGTGGATGAAAGTTGTGCTCGCTTCCCGCTCTCCGAGTCCAATAGCAGTGTAGCCAACTTTAGAGAACCAGAAAACCGCCTAGGATTGTAAAACCGACCTTATTTTATGAACACAAAATCGCAATGTTCGATGTTAGTCCGCTAGAGTACACTCATGACGTTTCAGTGCTATGTGTAGATTACAAACGATTTGCTTAGTGAATACAAAAATGTTACGTCATTCTAAAGCGGGAAAGTATTTTCCAGAACGGCGTTCGGGCCCATTCCGGTCCAACTAAACTGCTACTGTCCAGTGCAATTTCAAAAGTATAAATTGTCACGTATTTTTCAATTATCTGATATCGAATAAAACTTTGCTGAAGCAAATATGTTCAGCGATGAAGTATTCCTGGTATGCAAAGAAAGATGAAGATCGTAATGTTAAAGCAAGTGAAGCTTAGGAAAGTTGTGCAACTAATTCTGTTTGCTGGATTGTAATAACCTTTTAGATGAAATAAAACAACTACTTGTATTTTATTTCTTAACCGCTTTAATGCTGGCTGCTTTCTTAAACTTTAATCATGTGTATCGAACTATACGTCCGTACTGTTCCGTACTGAAATTTGAATGGGGCGATAGCTCTTTTTCTGCCCGTAAGATATGGTCACCCTGTTCATGAGCACAACTGGTTCATCAGCACCGTCTGAATCTGAATTCTCCTCATTTTCATTTTCAGCTACACTGAATGATGCAATAATGGCTTCCTCTGTAATCTGTTTATCATCTCCGTCATCTCCGATATTTCTAAAAATGTATCTTCTTCCAAACTTATTTTTTCTTCTGCAATATTGTTATCTGGCAAGTCACACACACTAGATCTCTAAATCTGGCCACAAGCAGGTAATTCGCCCGCTAGCAAGAGAATTCCAGTAATGTGTCTACTGAGAATAGTAATTTAATGTCTGTAAAACAAGTCTTTATTTAATGTAAATTAATTGTTCTTTCACACTAGTCGTGTGTAGGACCAACACCAACTCCAATACTCAGACCATAATACGAGAATCGATTGTAGGAAAAATTGCGGCGCTCGTGGCCCAACTTGTTATGTTGTGGTTATATCTACAGAGTAAAGTGTGTGTTTGTTTACTTTGATTGTGTGTTTGAAGAATTAATGTAATTCATATTACAGTGGCAATTAGTGACTAACGAGTTATAGTTAAGTATTTAACATAAAGTGATAACGTTTTTGTACAACTGTTGAGACACAAACTCTTAATACACAAAAGGGTAAAAGGCTGGCCCCGTACCTCAGTCGGTAGAGCACCTGCCTGCCGTGCTAGGGGTCCCGGGTTCGATTCCCGGCGATGGGGGTGGGGATTTTTCTTTGACCAGGATAATTGCTCATCTTCCCCAGAGTCTGGAAGTATGAATGAGAGTGCGAATGTGTGCATGATCTAATGATTAAAACCCAACGAACGATATGACGATTGGAGTTACAGGTGAGGTATAAATGGAACAAGAAAAAAGTGTAAATTGGCTGGCCCCGTAGCTCACTTGGTGGAGTACCTGCCTGCCGTGCTAGATGTCCCAGGCTTAATTCCCGGCTGGGGAAGTTAAGTGTAAACCTCATTAAAGCACACACTTGAGGATAACCATTTCGAGTTATTATTTGCTATTTGTTTACACTTCAAATACTTATGGATTTATCATAAAGGAAGTCGTTGTCCATCTTACGAGGGCTGTTCAATAAAGAATGATCACAGTTTTTTTTTGATAACGTACCTTTACCCCTCCTCATAATTTTGATGGTCCATCTGACAATAGTCTCCCCTGAATGCGATGCACTTGTCCCAGTGTTTCTGGCAGTCTTCAAAGACATGCTGGAAATCATTTTTGAGATATCCTTCAAAATCGCCTTCGCAGCCTTCACCACTGCTTCTGATGATGGATAATGCCTCCCACGAAGGCCTTTTTTCAAATTAGGGAATAGAAAAATGGCACATGGACTATAGGGAGGTTGAGGGATGCACTTCACGTTGATTTTTGCAGGATATTCAGCAACAACATTGACAATATGCAGCCGCGCATTATCGTGGTTCAGCATCCAGCCTGCTTCATGGAAATGTGGTCTTTTGCGCCTGAAATGGACTTGCAATGTTTTCAGGACATCCCTGTAGTATTGTCCAGTTACTGATGTGTGTGCAGGTACAAAATGCTGATAAACCATTCCATGAATATCAAAGAATGAGATGATCATAACTTTCCCAGCAGAACCGACCACTTTTGCTTTTCTGTGGTTGTTTATGAAGGAGATTTCCACACTGAGCTTTTCTGTTTGCTCTCAGGATCAAAATGTTGTAGCCAAGTTTCATCAGCAGTGATTACATTTGATAGAAACTTCGAATCTTCCTCTAATATCAACTTCAACTGCATGTTATCTCCACTGCAGAGGTAGGCGATACTAAACATGTCTGAACTTTCCTGGTTATCACAGGCGGGAACCAGGAGTACCAAAAATGAAACTACTACGGAGTGTTTGTTTCACATTAAGCTAACAGAATATAATAAGTTTGAATTTTAGTGCGAAAAATCATGACCGTAAAAAAATATGATCATTCTTTATTGAACAGCCTTCGAATTATGCCCTAGTCATGCAAAAACAATGAATGGCAAACCATCACATAGTAAACAGATGAAAAAAGGACTTGACTATCGTTGAGGCTTATTGTGGCACTATATACTTTAAGGAAGTATGCAATAAAACCTTTCCACAAACATTTATCTGTATTAATAAGAAGTAGACAGGGATATAAGAGTTTTTAAGAACAGTTAAGTAGAGAAAGTTGTGCAAGTGCAAATAGAATGTTGCTTCTTCTTTCCGCAATCATTCTGCCAAGAGCTTTTTCTATTCATTCTTAAGTTTTGTTACTTTAACTTTGAGCAATTTAGCTTCTAATTCGTTGATTTATACTCCCTTGTATAACCGTGGAGGTCTAGAGGGAACATTTTGGGCGTTTGACTATTGTCTTATACCCTGGCTGTCCTAAGAAGCCCACTTTCCTGTGAGCAATTCCCGCGAACAAAACCTACAAAAGAAAATCCTACTGGTAAGCTACTCTTGTGCATACAACTTGTTTGAATGTAGCATACTAACAAATACCAAATAAAAAAAATTGAATGTAGCATATATGGGCGAAAGTCCGCACGTGGGTGCGGAGTAACACAAAAAGTGTTTCTTAAGACGAATTGAGTATAGTAGACTACTTTAATTAGGTAAGGCTTAAAAAATTTGATTCTTCACATATGGCTAACCTAACATGGCCACACACTTTTTTCTAAACGTGATTTTTTTTAAAAATAAATTGGAGAACCCAAGAGATGTATTTCCGACGAAATGCATATTTCTCTGGTTAAAAGAAAGTAAAATTTGTTATGGTCCACAGAACTGTTTTACGGATGACTTTTTTGTTGGACAGATGTTTTTTCAATTTCTATTTTCAGGATGGTACCTATAGAGGATTTGGGATACTCAAAACATATGTTTTATTTCTTTTTACATCTATAGGAAATATGAAATAACATGGCATATCTATTACTCTATAGTTTAAGAAACTTTCCCGAAAATGCACATTGTGAATCACGACTTTCTTTGAAGATGGTGTAAAATGCGCGCTAACGACAAATGCATATTGGTAAATTGAGAACACTAAATGCAGAAAATGATGTAACCGTAGCCTTTACAAAATAACAAATTCAACATTCGATCGAAATTGGGACTAATGTCTACGGATTGGCGCGAAATGATTGTTGATTTAGACAGCGGAGCCAACAAATTGGTTGGGAAATAATACTGAACTGATTAAGTTCTCAGTAGCAGTAAACGAAACAAGGAAAAAGTTGTCAAAATGGATTTTCTTATCATCCGCTAGATGTAGCGCTGAGAATATCATTCCAGAGTCCGTGAATCCAAGGACTGATTACTCGATATAAGTTCGTTCACTTGTTGCTTGATGTTCTGAGTTCAGATACCGCATCGCCTAGTGTAAGTATTTGAAGTTCAGTTTAAAAATTTGATTACATGCGATAGTGTTATGAGGTGAAAATACTGAGTGATGTATGGAAATCAAATGGTTACATCAACTTAATTCGTCTGCTAACAATGTTACATAAATTACAAAAGTACTCATTAATACTTAGTAGAAGCTTAAAAACCGCTGCACGTAAGGACTTGAATTTTTATGTGTTAAAATTTTGAAGAAAACCTATAGAGACTTTTGGATTTAATTGAAACTGATACAAAATTAAGAGTAATTTTTACACATTTACATACTAAGGTTAGAAAACCTTTCTAGAACTACGTCAAATTCAGAGTTCGTATTTTACACATTAGCTTTTGGAGAAGGGTTGTCAATAGATTTTATATTAGACTGAAATTGGTGCAAAATTCATGAAAATTGAGGTTAAGACTACTTCTCAAAATCTTCATAGCAATCAATTTTGTAAATGATACATCATTTCTACAGAATATAATACAAATACGACCTTTACATTAGTGGATGCAACCTGAAAAAGGGGTTATTGGTAAAATTACACAATTTCAGTAATTTTATTTGTTAGATTTTATATTTAACTATTTTCACGCTTTAAAGACCTGGGAAAATGCATAACGATCAATATTTTGTTTTTATTTCTAGTAATGTCAAATATATCTAAACAAAGTACCATACTTAAATGAAAAAGTAGCAGTAAAGATTCTGAAAACTGTTTGCAACCAATAGTGAGTATAATTTAAACACAAAAGTTGTAATTGTTTGCCACTGAAAGTTTATTTGTATCTAAAGCTATATAAAGAGAATAAACTTTCATTTTTCAGTAAAATATTGAATGTTAGAGTTAATCGGGTCTAAAGTTAATGTTATAATTTGGATTATTAAAACTATTTGAACCGTGATTGTTTTCTGAATATGTTTTTTTTTGTTTTCTGTACTGAAGCTTGAGAGTATTTGAGTATAACTAAAGAATGAAAAATCCAATTTAAGTTCAGTGTCTTATTGAGAAACGAAAACATCTAAGAAATTTACTCCACACTAAGCTACACTTTGTGTGGAGAAGACTAAGTTTATTTTTTATTTACTCTAAAATGGCACTACGATTGTGATTAAAATACTTTCTATTTAAGATAATTGTGTGACTAATAAAATGCACGTTTTGAGTTTTCCTTTAATAACTTATAAAGTTCTACTCGTCTGAATGACTTTATGCAATTTTTTGTAACTAACAAACCAAAATAATACTACAAAACTGTACACGTGGTTATAATATAGGTTTTTTTTTTAAGTGAAGTTATTTTTCGTGGAGTTAAATATTTCTGTATTTCCTTTATTTCAAATGACTACTTTATGCCGTTTGAAGGACTAAGTTGCTATTAGAACTCTTCTGTGGTTCAATGAATTTAAACTTCATCACACGTACCCACTTTTAAGCATTTTATAATTGTTAGTTGGAAGGAAATGTTGACATAAGAATATCTTTATAAATTTAGCTCCATTAATAAAAGGAGATAGAAGAATAAGTTTATGTAAAAGTAGTTTGTGGAAGTGTTGAAAAAGTCATGTAGTAACACATCGGATTTTTCCATATTCAAGCAAAATGTATAATTTCAGTGCTATTAAACAACTACCCGCCTTCTAAAGAATTGTTTACCGCTTAATCCTACAACGAAGTCTGTGATAAAACCAGTCTGCATGTAACAAGAAATGAAAGATAAGCTTTCGTGAAAATATGCTGTTGAAGAGTGGGTAACAAAGTTAATGTGAACTAACATATTGTAGTTTTCCTTTCTTTGCTACTTTTGTTTTTTCTAAATTATTCCCCTCCAACGTTAAGACATATCGGACAATGAATGAAATGGTTAAAATCATGCTCAAACGAGCCCAGATCCATAGAGCTTAGAGTTACCCGACATTCATCTTTTAGTACAATGCGAAACCCCGGAAAAACCTTATCCAGAAAACTCACCCTGACCGAGATTCGAACTCGGGATATCTTGAACAATAATTTCATCCAAAATTCAATACAATTTCATCGGAAACACAAGTTCTGGGGCCCTCTGAATAAATAAGACTAATGCTTACAAAAGAGATCAAGTGTATGTTTAAATGATTGAGTGTGAACAGCATAACGCATAAATAAAAAGTTGAATAAGTGCAAAGCCTGATTTTAAAATATTCCAATTTACAGGAAGACAACTTCCAAAGCGTTTCATAACTGGCAAACCATAATAGAGAGAGACAGACAGACAGAAGTCTACATACAGGAAAACAAATGTCTCATTTAAATACAGTTTATGTCAAATATATTTTTGTAGCATATTAAGGATTTGAGAGATAGGTATTCGTTTGTTACTGGTTTGAATTTTCAAACACTGGGCTGTTTTATAGCGCTAGGTCGTCATTCTTTTTTCTCCTAGTGGTTATGCAATGAACGAGAAATACCAAAGCTATTGCACAAGAGCTGCTATAAAATCAATGAACTAAGGTTTGGTTTATAGACATTGTTTAACTAATATTGTTTTGAGAATCCGATTATTTATTAGGTGTGAAATAAGTCTTTAACTTCCAACAAGAACCGACAATTCGTTTAATTATAAGCTTGGTATATAATTATAGTGTCCTGCGCTGTGACGTAACGGGCTTAGGCAGCGTGCCTTGGTCCCTGGCCAGGGAAAGCGTCCCGGGTTCGATCCCACCCATGGGGTGCGGAGTTTAGGTCCCGGGTATAGGACCGGTGCCCACTCAGCATCGTGAGGAAAGTGAGGAGCTTACGCTAGGTAAGCGGCCCTGGTCACGAAAACCAACATTCCGGCTGGGGGATGCTGAGATGCTGACCACATCTCCTCCCCGTATCGGTTGGATGATCGCCCACTTCTGCCGTGCATAAGTGGGCGTGAGGCCGGCAGTCGGGTTGGTAGGCCTTGGCCCTCTTAGGGCTGTCGTGCCAGTGGTTAATTAAAAAAATATATAATTATAGTCTCTTCCAAAGTAAGCACAGAATATTGTAAGTAAACGGCGTAATCAAGTCACTGCCAAGAAGCTTTTTTGACTGAAACAACCGCCACTGATCAGCGGGCAAAACAGTGGTGGGAGTAAATACGTGCCCCCCTCTTGCGCTAAAAGTTGGTTATCGCTGCTGTAAGGGTTAGTTACACCCCCGTAATTCCTGTCCTTCGGTTTCACTTCACCTTCATCGCGCTTGTCTGTCTCAGGGTTGTAAATGACAGAGAATTTCGGCGTTACATGGCAGGAAAAATGATGCGTTCTCTAGCCCTTCAGCCCTTCCTCCGGATCAGTGACTCTCCGAGTTCCGGGCCTCCCAGTTCTTTATTTGGAGAAGTTCGGATTTTTTTTTTTAAAAATGGCTCTAGATCCCTTTGAAAATTTAGAAACCTTGTCCTTTGGCGTAGCTTATCCTAGTACTGACCACTCTCTGTCTCCTCTCACTTCATCCCTCCTTCGAGGTGCTAAGTTACCTTTCAGAGCTTTGTCACACTCCATCGGTTTATTCTACTGGATCTTTATTATCTCTGCAATGAAATATCAAAGTGTAACCAAATTAACAAGAATTAGAAGAATAATTTGTAGAAGAATGTCATGTAAATGCAACACAAAATATATTTTATTTAAACAATAGTCTTTGAATCACTTATTAACATGTATAAAAGGAAATTAAATGTGGTATTTTGCAGAAATTTAAATAATGTCTGGAGTTGCTGGTAATGACTACTTTGATGGACAATCACGGGAGATACAGCATCAAGCACCAGACAGTTACACCTGCGGAAGTTTCCGACTGTTGTTGTTACAGTTCATGACCCAAATAAGAGAAAATCAAAATGCCCGAATATTGCGATGTGAAGAGGAATTGTATCAAGAACGAGAGAGGTGTTCTGGCGAAAGGAACTCCACCTTGGAGGCTG
This sequence comes from Mantis religiosa, assembly GCA_030765055.1. Taxonomy (NCBI): domain Eukaryota; kingdom Metazoa; phylum Arthropoda; class Insecta; order Mantodea; family Mantidae; genus Mantis; species Mantis religiosa. The sequence goes on along the minus strand of CM060954.1, from coordinate 114,020,637 downwards.
AGCGGAGGCTGCTTAATGAAATGTTGACTCTTAGAGTGCAAGCAAAGGAGCTTATGGAGCAGAAACTGGAAATGGAACGTTTGATGTCCAAGGCGGCTCAAGAGGTAGAGGGTCGTGAAGGAGAAATAAAACGTTTGGAAGAGTTTCTGGAAGCAGCACAACGAGAGAAAAGGGAATTAATAGCACAACTTCAGTCACAGGTGAATATCCACTAATTTTTCCTTTATTATTCTGTGATTTTGAAATGTTTATCCAAATGTCACACAAATGTACCACAATTATAAGCGAGCTTTAAATGCACTGCAGGTATCTCTAGTATATTTTGAAACTAAATAATCTATTTTACTATTTATTATATGAGTAGTAAAATAAAACTATTGTCATATTATTTAAATACTTATACACAAAACGGTATACGTAATTTTATTCACTTCCGGTTGTTTCGGGAAGAAATTAATATTACAGTTTCTAACAATTTATTTTCAGTAGTCGATTTAATTATAGTTCTTTATCTTGAGCGTTTTAAAAGTGATGCAAGAACCATATACCAGTCTTTTCATGTCCATATTCTCTCTAAGTTTCTGTTGAAAATCTGAACAAGATTGGTTTCAAACAGCATACCATGGAACATTTCTGAGCAAAAATCAACTGCACAGATTATCAAGCAAGTGTTCTTGGGCATTTAAATATTTATTGTTGAAACTTTAAAATGCCTTTAAAATATGGACAGATTATATTGGTCGGTGAAGTAACAAAGCTGTTGAAAAAATGCTCAAATGTGCCCTTTGTTCCTGCATTCCAGAGCAATCTAGAGGTTCTCCATCTAAATTGCATGATCTAAATATCTCCCATTTTAGGACAGTTCGTTAGTGGGGTTACTGTAGAACAAATACATCAAATAACTGGATGGCAACCCTAGGATCACGGGCCAACTAAAGGCTCATCAATAGGGCTTCCTACAGTTAAAGAGCCGATGTGAACCTATTTATCATTACTAAAGGGCTGATGCGTGTGTGTTTTTCAATAGGTATACTGCACATGTACTGTACTGTTATCGTTCGTGCATGCAAACAATTGCAGGTAAATACAGCCTGACCATGACAACCGCCTCACAGCAGCACAACTTACAAGTATCATAAACTATGTATTCTGGAATTGCACTTAAACATTTATACACACTGCTATTTATTAACTATAATATCACAGAGTGCATTATAATGGGTTACAGTGTAAATTCGTAAATTATTATTAAATGTGGAATTTCGAAGCCGGTCACTGAAATATTTTTTAAACAGTGAAAACCTTCTTTCGATGTCAGAGGACAAATGTAAAGAATTCCACTCTGTCATCTGTCGTCTTTTCCTTCTTAGTAATTTTAAAACTTACACACCTAATCTGATAACCATTATTTTTGTTTAGAAGGTTCTGAAATTTAGCCTTTCTCCTTTTCGATACCTGGCACAAGAGGTATTCTGTTAATTCGCAGAGTACTACGTTACGTTGTTTTCGACGTTTGCACATTTGATGGCAGCGCTGTACATCATATGTCATTCATACTCTGCATTCAGCTAACCTGTATCGCATGCTAGCGCACATCTCTCCAGCATTTACTCATTACAAACTACTGTTTCAAATCTGAAAAGAATAACATAAATTTATTAAAAAAATACATTTTGCATTTTAGAATTTGAGACTCATGAATGCTCTCCACGGAAATGCTCTCAAAGAGAAATAATAGATACTCAAAAACCTTCAAGATTTTAAACTAAATTCAAAGGTATTTTGTGTCATCCACTTCTAATTTGGCTAAATTTCTTGAAATTCACGATCTTGTTCTACGGGATTTTGTGACATATATGTTTGTGGGCAAACATTTTCTATCATAAAAGTTATTAAAACCCGAGTGATATTACCACATTCCTGAGATCTCGTATTCAATTCCCCTTCGAGCCAGACCACTGATCAAGAGTCTCTTCCTGCTTTCGCCGTGTTGGTAAGTGAACCATTCTCCGTGGAACAATGGTTCCTCTTCTGCCACTCACTTACCGTTTCCATTATTTCACGCCATCTGTTTCAGAGTTGAAGGGCCAAGTGGCATGAGATACTCTTTGGTAAGAGTTTTTTATACGTCGGTTGAATTGTGGCTCTCTCAGATTGGCATCCCTGTTAGTAGGGACTTGTGGGTAGAGGTAACTGGCATCGAATCATTAGGGAACCTGTTGACATCGTCGCCCCTATCTGGTTTCTCCTTGGCTATCCTAAATCTTTTTCTTTTTTAATTTATTGAAAACATTCTATACCTATACAAAGTATTTTTAGTTTAGATAATAAGGATAAAATTGTCCAGAAGAAAAGTAAACCTGCAACCTCATTGCAGTCCTGTGACTGGCCTCATTTAAACTGTTTTGAGATCACTTTAAATTAGTAGATCTGTGTGTCGCTTTCCCTTCCAGAGATCACGTTTGAAGCACAAAAGGTCACGCTGACTGTCTCTGGTGGTTAGTGTTATAATTTCCAAATACAGAGGTCCCGGTTGGAGGACTGAGATTTTTCCTTAACGGGGAGTTTTCCTCATTCTCCGTAGAGTCTGGAAGTATGAGGTAATAGGTGTGTGTGTGTGTGTGTGTGTGTGTGTGTGTGTGTGTGTGTGTGTGTGTGTGTGTGTGTGATCGCGCGCGCGTGCAAATTTAATAGAAATATGGCATCCTGATGGGTAAATGGTACTTGACGAAAGGTCCTCCCACCCCCCTCTCCCAAAGAGGCCACACTGGCCTACATGCTATGCTCTACCCCGATTTCCGGGACTTCTTCGTGATATGTACTACTGATTCATTTTTAGCAACATTTCAATATAACTTTTAAATTTGGAATAATTTACATGGAGTATTTGCAAACAGTTTGTTCCGGTCGAAGTTGGTATTTGGTTAAGTGTACTACTACGGAGTCTTGACTAGCAATACAAATCATAGGTATGTCAACATTTTATACAAATATATAGGCATAACTTTCCGAGTCAAAATTCAACATTTTTGTTCTCACTAACATCATTTATGTTGGTATTGTATTTGCTTTAAAGATTATGTGAACCCTTTACGATTCTTAAAATTATGTAATTTACATTGCTCGTTTCAGAATATGATAGATATGCAGACTTTAATGGTGGAGCTAAGGCAGAATCTGACAGATTCATTCCAGCGACTACCGTCATTTGTTCGTCCTGGCTCTTTTATAAATGGATCGTTCAACCACTACGTACATAAGATACCAGGAACATGTCCCGAAAAAGTGGCGGTAAGTATATGGTGTAATCTTAAGTAGCATTTGAAAAGCAGTGAGGAACTGACAGTTTCTAATGATTCTAAACGATTCAGTTATCTGCTTCCTTGAAACACAATTATAGCTAGTTCTAATTTTCTTATAAATAGGTATATTGAATACTACTTCCTTTTCAATTCTGGTTTTTGAATCGAGCATTCCAGTTAATGAAACTGGGCATCTCTAGTTTCCTCTATCAATTTATAAATTTAGGCAACTAACCGTTAACATGAAATATTAATTAAATTTGTTTGGGTTTTCCTTCAATTTTCGTCTGAATGCGCCACTTTTCTGAATTTCAAGCTGTTTATGAATTCTATATGTCTCTAGTAACAAGTATAGCTCTCTTGTAAGTAGTTGTTCAGTAGTTCAAAATTAATTAGTAAATTCTCATAGACCTCTTCAATAACTTCTTCCCTACAGAAAGTAACACATTGCTCTCATAGAATCGCTATAAGGATCCAACTTCATGACCTCCTCAACGAATTTGAGTTTACTATTAATATATTTAGTTTTAGTAGCCTTATTTTCTTCTTCGTTGGCTCAAAATTGTGCTCAAATGTCAGTAAATCTACTGTCATGGATTATCGATTACCAAGCACACTTACAAACCATTTATCTGGGCTGGATTTGAAATGAACCCGCGACCTTAGGATCAGGGAGTCAGCGCCTAATTGAAACCGAAGAAGTTCTTGTAAATTTTTATTATTAATGGTGCATTGATTACCTTTAAATTAGGATTACTTTAAAATTTACTTTTTTATTTTTAAATCAACTTTTAAGAATTGTTTCCAAGTGAACGAAAAATAATGCATTTTTTCTGATGCCCAAACCAACAATCCACGCACGAACATTTGGGAGTTGCTGTGTAATGAAAAGTTTGCGAAATTGTTTTGCTTCTTTATAGATTTTACTGCAGAAAATGTGAACCAAGAAAAAATTGAAAATAAATATAACAGCCACAATTTTTCCTGTAACACAAGCAAAGGTAGTATTGTTACCAATCGCAATATTTCGTTGAAGTCACGCAAAGCCGGAGCTACGCGTAGGCGTGGCGCGCAGCGCTAAACGCTTGCCGAGAGAGAAAGAGGCACAGATAGTCTGAAATTTCCCGCTGCATCGTGATTGTTACCGAGCGTTCCACTAATTTTTAGAAACAGTGACTGGAGGTATAAAAGCGCCGCGGCTGTCAAAGCGGAGAAAAAGAAAGACAGAGACAAATAACGAGATAAAACTGGTTCTCGGCGGCCTCAGAACAGGTCGCCGTATGGGTTTTAGAAGAACCCCAAAGACAATAAAAAACCATACCCAGAATTATAAACCCACGTAAATTTAGAGCCTGTAAGCCGGGTCCAATGTACCGGCACCAGGCAAATAAGTTACAAATAAAAAGCCTTAAGCCTTAAGCGGAGTCAGTTGCTAGTTAACTGTTAATTGTGTAGTGAATGTTTGAAGTGTACTGAAAAATATTTCTTTCGTTTGTTTACGTGTGGCAGTCGACCTTGAAGACTACTATTTGCATGACACGTCATTTTTAGAGCATGTAAGGGGTGTACAAAACGTATTTTTACTTATAATAAAAAGTATTTTAAATTTCATCAAACAAGGTTTTTAATTCTACGAACCCACAGTCACAATATATCTTTTAATAATACATAGTATTATATTTTATTTATATCTAAGGAGCCTATTCTATACTTTTAAGATATTTTTAAAGGCTTTTATGTCCTTAAATTACTAAGATACTATCAGTATTTGCTGGTCATATCTTTTGATTCTTAATGTTGACTATGTAGTTATTAAATTACAAGTACACTTTAAAAGGAGGTACGTTTTAAAGAATTACACAGTTTATGTACTAAGTTCACTGCCTAACAGCTTAAAATAGGTTGAAGATTTATTGTCGACAGTAAAAGCTAGGTTATGTACTACACAAATAAAAATATTTAGTAAATATTCTCCACTTAACTTAAGAAGCCGATGACAATACTTCAATTATGTTTTTGCGAAATTAATGTCATGGACATTTGCCCACATCTTCAGTCAACACAATTATGTTGACACAATTATGTCAATTGTGTTGACTGAAGATGTGGGCAAATGTCCATGAAATAAGTTTCGCAAAAACATAATTGAAGTATTGTCATCGGCTTCTTAAGTTAAGTGGAGAATATTTACTAAATATTTTTATTTGTGTAGTGTTTGTTACTCCACTGTAAATAGCTTCATTTTCTGTGTAATCAGCTAGGTTATGTGTTTATGAATCTTTATTTTGTTTTAGAATGACTTTGGTTTAAAACGTATCTTCTTTCATTGGCAACTCAAATTGACTCCCATAACGTTAATGATGTACTACAGGCCTCTTTTAACTCTAAATTTACGATTTTTACAGCCACAAGTATCACCAATTCAAATAATTTGGCTGTATCTGTATCAACAATTGAGTGCTTTTATTGCTGCAGGTTTTGGACTCTTACCTGAAAAGACTGCCAGCTCTGCTTGTTAGTAGAAATGCTGAAGTGGCATTATTGGAGGCTACAAAATTGAACCAGATTCCTGAAATGGAAGCTTTGATTGCAACTGGGATTCCTTTGGACAAACTGACGGGAGACTCTAGAACATACCTCTGGTGGGCCGCCTACAATGGTCACGTGGCAGCATCTCAGGTATGTGATTATAAAACATAGACTTGGAACAAAAACAGGATACGTAACTTTGTTGTTCTGAATCATCACAAGACTTTGCGTTTGCTTTACAGCAGACCCACAGAACAGAAGTTCATTTTCATTGCAATAACCTAGTATTTTTTCCGTTTTGCACTAGAGTGAATGAATCGCTATGGCCCCGCAATATAATGAACGCACTGTATACTCTACTAACAACTAAACTATTCATGTACAATTCATAACAGTAAGTGCTAGATCCTGTCAGCTGGCTGTGTATGAAACGCATAGTTAGAGCCCATTGCAGCTGTACCAATCATTTAAGCATTACAATACAATGATATGAGGAAACAAATAAAATAAAAAATAAAGCAAATCTGTAATATATCATCCTGGCATAAGGTTATTGTAGATGTATTATTGTATAATTAAAATTTATTACATTATTAGTTTCCATTCATAATTTTACAGGAGTATTTTTTTTTTTTTTTTTTTTGTAATTTACGTCCTCCAACGTTGTCATATCGGACGATGAATGGAATGGGTGAAATGATGCTCAAATGAGCCCGGCGTCCATAGAGCTTAGAGTTACCCGACATTCGTCTTTCAGGAGATGGGAAAACCCCGGAAAATACCTTATCCAGGTAACTCACCCTGACCGAGATTCAAACTCGGGACCTCTTGAACGTAAGGCAGACGCGCTACCATCTACGCTACCGAGGCGGGCGCAGGCATATTCTCAACCTAATTAACTAAATTAATATAAAAATATGCAGATTAAGATAATTAATTCTAATAATATTCCCACTGCTACTGTTGCTATTGGAAACAAGCAGCACTTCTAATTGAGGTAGAGAAGGCCAGGCGTTGTGCAGTTTAGATTATACTTATGTAATCTCCCACTTTTTCCGCTTAGTTTATATATGCTATATATATATATATATATTTTTTTTTTTTTGCAAGAAGAGATTTGCTCGCTGAGGTCACAGAGCGTTCTGTTGGCTGGCACTGCTCTAATATTTGATGCACTATTTGAAGTGCATCTTCTGTTTCGTGTGACTCTCAGGGCGTCTTCATCCTTGATATGATGGAGAAATCTATGGAGAAATCTTGAATGCTTCGCTGAATTATTTCTTAAGTTTATGTATTGTCTACATGTATTTAATAACTATAAAATATACTTAAATCATTGAAAGAGTAAACTATATGGTTATTTAACTTTCCATCATTTCTTTATTTTTCATATGTTTCTATTGGTAACTACGGTATCACAATCATAATTCAATACTTTGTAAACATAATGATTTTACTAATTGGAATTCGTCAAAATTTTGAATAAATGTTTGCAAAAGATTTAACAGTATTAAATTGTAATTCAACTCGTGTGTTATAAGAAACATCCGAGACTACAGAATGGTTATTCTCATAGTGGCAAGATGTACATTTTGATTTTGTAGTGATGAATTACATTTACAAGAACGCGCTTATAAAACATTAGGTGGTAGGAGGATTTGGGCTTGAAAGTACAAAGAAAGCCTATTGTATGTACTTAATGAACATCCGGGAGCGAGGGATGAAGAGAAGGAAAAAGGACGATCAGGTCTGGGGTAGCAGGTTCGAACACGGAAGAGCTTGAAATCCCAACAGCAGGGGTACCAACGACAAGAGCCTCCCTCCCAAGGAGATTTGTCAATCACCGGACCGAGGCAAACACTTTCACTGGCCTGATCCTCCGACCTTCAAGAAAGACAGGGAAATAAATGACAGGAAATGCGGGGGGAAGGGGAGTAGTAGCATTACAGAAAACACTTTACCGAGCTAGTAAATTCCCGAAAACACCCATAGCCAGAGAGTTCGGCCTAACGGAATCGAATCCTTGGAAAGGCCGCGCCGTGGCCGAGAGGTTAAACCACTCGACTCTCACCAAAGCGGCCCGGGTTCGATACCAGCCATGTGGGATTTGTGGTGGACAAAACGGCGTAATGGTAGGTTTCCTCCGGTGCTTCGGGTTTCCCCGCCATCACATTCCACCTTTGCTCCATCTTCTTTTCATGTATAATCAGTATCACCGCCTGCGGTGCCGCATGTGGTACAAACGAGCATTAAACGCTACACAAAATAGAGCCCTTGGAAACAAACGTTGCATGTTACCGACGATCCATCTCACTAATACTTAATTGTAATTTTTATTTTATTTTTGTTGTGTCTGCTCTAGGTGTTGCTGGCTCACGGCGCGAGGATAAACGCCATTTCCCCAGGTTGGATCAGCAGCACGGCTCTGCATGTAGCTGCATGGATGGGCCAGATTAAAATCGTCCAGTTGCTGGTCGAGAATGGCGGTGACCTTGAAACCAAGAGTTCGGAAAGTCAGACTGTTATCTTCTACGCTGCACGCCGAGGACAAGTCAATATCGTCCAGTACCTGGTGGACAAGGGAGCTGACCTAGAAGTTAGAGATCTCAACGGAAAAAGCGCAATCGAAGTGGCTTCAGGTCCAGTTGCTCAGTGGTTCAAGGATAGAGTAGCACGACCAAACCAGTCAGGTTAATAAGAACAGTAAAAGAAAGAAATATTTTTGTGAGAATTTTTTTACGATGTTGGCCAAGTTGACAAGACAGCAAATTACGTCGTACCAATAAACGGTGTCCTTATGTTTGACAGTGTTCCCAACATTTTGTGTATTTTGCTTTCATGTATCATTTATTTAATTGCTTCTTATGCATTGCAGATGTAATGTAAATAATGACCGATCATTGTATGCTTTTTATTGTATGCTTTCAACACTTAAAATAACTTGCTAGGTAATGTATCACCTCTCCCAAAGACATGAAGGCAAATTCTTCATGCAATTCTACATCTAAGGCATCCTACTTAAGTATTTTATATTTCTTTCCAAGCCCACGAACCTTAACGGAGGTTCCTAATAATTAAAGGGAGATAAAAACCCTACCCCGCCTATGTTAGATCTGCTAAATTCATGATCCATTATCTCAGAAATATTTAAAATATTCTACGTAAATGCTTACAGGAAGTACACGAGTCTTTCTAACAAGGCAACTATCACTTACTCATCATGTGCACCAAAAATCAGTTGTGGAGTAAAACCGCAAGCCCAAAATTGAAACCTGGAAAATACAGCATATGACCACTTGCAAGTAGCTGCTGGACATCCCCCGTCAGCTCTGTGGTGAGTGTGGGGGACGGCGCTCCTTATGTATGCCATATGTGGACGACTTCCTTTCAGGGCTAAATAATCCCTCCCATTCAATACTGTATTATTACACCTATATGTTCCTACGTATACTTGACTCATTTTCGGATACTTCAGCTATACTCAGCACCCAAAGTTTGGCACACAGGCTCCACATAGAGCAGAGAAGGCACCGTCAAACCTTCAAGCGCGTACAGGTGAGAGCATAGAATAATTCCTTTGTCAGCACTTGTTAGGGACTTCCGCGCGGTTTTGTGGTCTATCTGCCTATGACCCTGTGGCTTGGTGTGTTAGGTGTCACCTTCCGTTGTTACCTTCTAACCTTTATGCCTTCAAGTATACCGATCTATTGTCTACCAATCATGTTATTAATACCACAGCAGATCCAAAACATAACCTAAGAGATTATTCTGGTCCACCTAAAGTTCAATTCAGTTATCGCCTGTAGTTTCCAAAATAAGGGTTATTTATAACGGAGCAATATAATTTACATGAAAGTTTGTTTAGAGCAAAAAATGGAGAAATTAAACTTACGTATATTTTCAAAGAAACACAGGCTAAAACACACAACAGCTTCCATACTTAACATCGGTACAAATTTGTAGAGCAAATAATCTGCTAAAAGACTAAACGTTACCATTTTAACAGTGTGGAAGTTGTAATTATTCATTTGTCTTGAAGTTCTGCAGAATTTACGGTACAAAATCACAGATGCAGCATCATTTTAAGAATTTACTTAGAAGATAAGTATTGTACCTACAAATATATGTGAAATTAAGAGAATGTTCATAAACTAAAGATGTAGTTTTATTAGTTTTCGTCATTTAGGCTCCCCTTTAAACTGTCTAACGTTACATTAAATTGAAGTGTGTATTAACAATATTAATATCTTCAACCCAGTCGATAAACATTTACCTAGTCTTTATTAACTACATATTTAGTTTTCGATGATTCTCTTTAGTCAAATATCATTGGAGAACCATGTACTCACTGAGAAAATAAAAGTTTATCATAGGTATCCAAAGTTCAGAAATAGATAAGTTAAGTCGTAATTATGTGTATCATTACTGTTCATGACAAAGAAAAATAAAGATATTGAAAGAAAACTGGGATCCTTGATATTCCGCTTTTACATAACTAAATTTATACATATTTATTAGCTTTGTGTCATTGATACTATATATAAATGTCAATGAAATACGAGGTCAAACATCGGCTAATGGTCACTGGGATGATACATATGTACTAGTGTCAAAATGTACACGTGAGCCAAAAGCTCACGTGTGAACATTTAAAACCATCATGTTATTATACCACAAAATTAAAGTAACCTTCACGGCTATCAGTGTATACTTTATTGACGTACATCCTGTCTTTCCATTTAGCCCTAGCGTTTGTGTGGGGGAAGGAGAGCACCTCAATTGCATTTAGCACTAGCGTTTGTATGGGGGAAGGAGAGCACCTGTCCTTGAATTTAGTACTAGCGTTTGTGTGGGGGAAGGCGAGCACCTCTCTTTGCATTTAGCACTAGCGTTTGTGTGAGCGAAGGAGAGTACCCATCTTTGCATTTAGCACTAGCGTTTGTATGGGGGAAGGAGCGCACCTGTCTTTGCGTTTAGCACTAGCGTTTGTGTGGACGAAGCAGAGCACCTGTCTTTGCATTTAGTACTAGCGTTTGTGTGGAGGAAGGAGAGCACCTGTCTTTGCATTTAGTACTAGCGTTTGTGTGGGGGAAGGAGAGCACATGTCTTTGCATATAGCACTAGCGTCTCTGTGGAGGAAGGAGAGCACCTATCTTTGCATTTAGTACTAGCGTTCGTGTGGGGGAAGGAGAGCACCTGTCTTTGCACTTAGCACTAGCGTTTCTGTGGGGGTAGGAGAGCACCTGTCTTTGCATTTAGCACTAGCGTTTGTGTGGGGGAAGGAGAGAACTGTCTTTGCATTTAGCACTAGCGTTTGTGTGGGGGAAGGAGAGCGCCTGTCTTTGCATTTAGCACTAGCGTATGTGTGAGGGAAGGAGAGCACCTCTCTTTGCATTTAGCACTAGCGTTTGTGTGGGGGAAGGAGAGCACCTGTCTTTGAATTTAGCACTAGGGTTTGTGTGGGGGAAGAAGAGCACGTGTCTTTCATTTAGCACTAGCGTTTGTGTGGGGGAAGGAGGGCGCCTGTCTTTGCATTTAGCACTAGCCTTTGTTTGGGGGAAGGAGAGCACCTGCTTTGCGTTTAGTACTAGCGTTTGTGTGGGGAAAGGAGAGTACCTGTCTTTGCATTAAATACTAGCGTTTGTTTCGGGGAAGAGAGTTTCTGTCTTTGCATTTAGCTCTAGCGTTTGTGTTGGGGAATTGAGTACCCGTCTTTGCATTTAGCACTAGCGTATTTGTTTTGGAAAGGATAGCTCCTGTCTTTGCATTTAGTACTAGCGTTTGTGTGGGGGAAGAGAGTACCTGTGTTTGCATTTAGCACTAGCATTTGTGTGGGGAAAGGAGAGTACCTGTCTTTGCATTTAGTACTAGCGTTTGTGTGGGGAAAGGAGAGTACCTGTCTTTGCATTTAGTACTAGCTTTTGTGTGGGGGAAGAGAGTACCTGTCTTTGCATTTAGCACAAGCGTTTGTGTGGGAAAAGGAGAGTACCTGTCTTTGCATTTAGCACTAGCGTTTGTGTGGGGAAAGGAGAGCACCTGTCTTTGCATTTAGCAGTAGCGTTTGTGTGGCGGAAGAGCGTACCTGTCTCTGCATTTAGCACTAGCGTTTGTGTGGGAAAAGGAGAGTACCTGTCTTTGCATTTAGTACTGGCGTTTGTGTGGGGAAAGGAGAGTACCTGTTTTTGCATTTAGTACTAGCGTTTGTGTGGGGGAAGAGAGTACCTGTCTTTGCATTTAGCACTAGCGTTTGTGTGGGGAAAGGAGAGTACCAGTCTTTGCATTTAGCACTAGCGTTTGTGTGGGGAAAGGAGAGCACCTGTCTTTGCATTTAGCACTAGCATTTGTGTGGGGGAAGAGAGTACCTGTCTTTGCATTTATCGCTAGCATTGATGTGGCGTAAGGAGAGCGCCTGCTTTGCATTTAGCACTAGCGTTTGTGTGGCGGAAGCACAGCTCCTGTCTTTGCATTTAGTACTAGCGTTTGTGTGGGGGAAGGAGAGCACCTGTCATGCATATAGCACTAGCGTTTGTGTGGGGGAAGGAGAGTGCCTGTCTTTGCATTTAGCACTAGCGTTTGTGTGGGGGAAGGAGAGCACCTGTCCTTGCATATAGCACTAGCGTTTGTGTGGGGGAAGGAGAGTACCTGTCTTTGCATTTAGCACTAGCGTTTGTGTGGGGAAAGGAGAGCACCTGTCTTTGCATTTAGCACTAGCGTTTGTTTGGGGGAAGGAGAGTACCTGTCTTTGCATATAGCACTAGCGTTTGTGTGGGGGAAGGAGAGCGCCTGTCTTTGCATTTAGCACTAGCGTTTGTGTGGGGGAAGGAGAACACCTGTCCTTGCATATAGCACTAGCGTTTGTGTGGGGGAAGGAGAGCACCTGTCTTTGCATTTAGCACTAGCGTTTGTGTGGGGAGAAGGAGAGCACCTGTCTTTGCATTTAGCACTAGCCTTTGTTTGGGGGAAGGAGAGCACCTGTCTTTGCATTTAGTACTAGCGTTTGTGTGGGGGAAGGAGAGCACCTGTCTTTGCATTTAGTACTAGCGTTTGTGTGGGGGAAGGAGAGCACCTGTCTTTGCATTTAGCACTAGCGTTTGTGTGGCGCAAGGAGAGCACCTGTCTTTGCATTTAGCACTAGCGGTTGTGTGGGGAGAAGGAGAGCACCCTCTTTGCATTTAGCACTAGCGTATGTGTGGCGGAAGGAGAGCACCTCTCTTTGCATTTAGCACTAGCGTTGGTGTGGGGGAACGATAGCACCTCTCTTTGCATTTAGCACTAGCATTGTTGTGGAGGAAGGAGAGCACCTGTCTTTGCATTTAGCACTAGTGTTTGTGTGGGGTAAGGAGAGCACCTGTCTTTGCATTTAGCACTAGCGTTTGTGTGGGGGAAGGAGAGAACTGTCTTTGCATTTAGCACTAGCGTTTGTGTGGGGCAAGGAGAGCGCCTGTCTTTGCATTTAGCAGTAGCGTTTGTGTGGGGGAAGGAGAGCACCTGTCTTTGCATTTAGCACAAGCGTTTGTGTGGGGGAAGGAGAGCACCTGACTTTGCATTTAGCACTAGCGTATGTGTGAGGGAAGGAGAGCACCTCTCTTTGCATTTAGCACTAGCGTGTGTGTGGGGGAAGGAGAGCACCTGTCTTTGCATTTAGCACTAGGGTTTGTGTGGGGGAAGAAGAGCACCTGTCTTTCGTTTAGCACTAACGTTTGTGTGGGGGAAGGAGGGCGCCTGTCTTTGCATTTAGCACTAGCCTTTGTTTGGGGGAAGGAGAGCACCTGTTTTGCGTTTAATACTAGCGTTTGTGTGGGGAGAAGGAGAGCACCTGTCTTTGCATTTAGCACTAGCGTTTCTGTGGGGGAAGGAGAGCACCTGTCTTACCATTTAGCACTAGCGTTTGTGTGGGGGAAGGAGAGCACCTGTCTTTCCATTTAGCACTAGCGTATGTGTGGGGGAAGGAGAGCACCTCTCTTTGCATTTAGCACTAGCGTTTTTGTGGGGAGAAGGAGAGCAGCTGTCTTTGCATTTAGCACTAGCGTTTGTGTGGGGGAAGGAGAGCACCTGTCTTTCCATTTAGCACTAGCGTTTGTGTGGGGGAGGGAGAGCACCTGTCTTTCCATTTAGCACTAGCGTTTGTTTGGGGGTAGGAGAGCACCTCTCTTTGCATTTAGCACTAGCGTTAGTGTGGGGGAAGGAGAGCACCTGTCTTTGCAGGTAGCACTAGCGTTTGTGTGGGGAAAGGAGAGTACCTGTCTTTGATTTAGCACTAGTGTTTGTGTGGGTGAAGAGAGTACCTGTCTATGCATTTATCACTGGCGTTTGTGTGGGGTTAGGAGAGCACCTGTCTTTGGAATTAGCACTAGCGTTTGTGTGGGGGAAGAGAGTACCCGTCTTTGCATTTAGCACTAGCATTTGTGTGGGGGAAGAGAGTACCTGTCTTTGAATTTAGCACTAGCGTTTGTGTGGGGAAAGCAGAGTACCTGTCTCTGCATTTAGCACTAGCGTTTGTGTGGGGAAAGGAGAGTACTTCTCTTTGCATTAAATACTAGCGTTTGTTTCGGGGAAGCGAGTTTCTGTCTTTGCATTTAGCACTAGCGTTTGTGTGGGGGAATTGAGTACCCGTCTTTGCATTTAGCACTAGCGTTTTTGTTTTGGAAAGGATAGAACCTGTCTTTGCATTTAGTACTAGCGTTTGTGTGGGGGAAGAGAGTACCTGTGTTTGCATTTAGCACTAGCATTTGTGTGGGGAAAGGAGAGTACCTGTCTTTGCATTTAGTACTAGCGTTTGTGTGGGGAAAGGAGAGTACCTGTCTTTGCATTTAGTACTAGCTTTTGTGTGGGGAAAGGAGAGTACCTGTCTTTGCATTTAGCACTAGCGTTTGTGTGGGGAAAGGGGAGTACCTGTCTTTGCATTTATTACTAGCGTTTGTATGGGGGTATAGAGCACCTGACTTTGCATTTAGCACAAGCCTTTGTGTGGGGAAAGGAGAGCACCTGTCTTTGCATTTAGCACTATCATTTGTGTGGGGGAAGAGAGTAATTGTCTTTGCATTTATCTCTAGCATTTGTGTGGCGTAAGGAGAGCGCCTGTCTTTGCATTTAGCACTAACGTTTGTGTGGCGTAAGGAGAGCGCCTGTCTTTGCATTTAGCAATAGCGTTTGTGTGGCGGAAGGAGAGCACATGTCTTTGCATTTAGTACTAGCGTTTGTGTGGGGGAAGGAAAGCACCAGTCTTTGCATATAGCATTAGCGTTTGTGTGGGGGAAGGAGAGCGCCTGTCCTTGCATATAGCACTAGCGTTTGTGTGGGGGAAGGAGAGCACCTGTCCTTGCATATAGCACTAGCGTTGTGTGGGGGAAGGAGAGAACCTGTCTTTGAATTTAGTACTAGCGTTTGTGTGGGTGAAGGAGAGCACCTGTCTTTGCATTTAGCACTAGCGTTTGTGTGGGGAGAGAAGTAGTAGTTGATTTGTGGGGTTTCAAAAACACCTGCGTTAGCTGTTTTTGAAACCCCCTTGTTAAAACTCGACGCGAAATCCGCCTGTCCAAATATCGAAGAGGTTGTGTGTTGGTTGTGTTAGAATCCCCATGTTAAAATATCGAAGGGTTGGTTGTGTAGTAACACGTGTGTCACGTGTTAATGAAATCCGAGCCTTGAAAGTCGAGTAGAAATCTGTGTTAAAAAAAAATATATATATTGATGTGCTGGCGTTCGTGTGCCACCCCCCTCCCCCTCCAGGAGCTTGACGACGACGACGACGACGACGACAACGACGCATCTCTCCCAAGCCTGCAAGGGCAATCGTGTCATTTTGTTGTATGTATGTGAAATGTAATTAACTGATGAATGTAATTACTGAAAAAAAATGTGAATGGATTTCAGTATTCACACACACACACACACACACACACACACACACACACACACACACACACACACACACACACACACCGCTCCGTCCCCCCCCCCCCCCGGCACGCGTGCAAATCGAATGGAAAAAATGTATTTATTCACGTAACTAAGTATACATTACTAATTAATTTATTTGTTTATTTAAGTATTTATTGAGTTATCCATTACAGTTATTGGGCTCCTGAGGAATCTGACACTCTATGTGTGCTAAAAAGCGATCCTTTCCCTCTGTTCAAAATATAAATGCATATGCAGTGAAATGTTAAGAGAGTCAAGTAAAGATTTAGCGAGGATGAATGTTTATTGCTACAGCTGTAGCCACCCCAACGGAACAGCGAATCCATATAACTTACTTGGGGTGAAATATTACACACACCTGCGCTAGGAATCAATTAACGCAGCTGGATTCTAAAAATTCACTCAAGCGTAAAGGAGACAAGCCAACGAGATATCTATGCAATGAAATAAATAATGTAATAAGAATAATTGTAATGATAGAAATCAGCTTAGTAGAAAGATGCCAAAACGTCGAAAAGCCATGCAAAGTCAGCTATAACAATCCTAGTGCTTCTTAAAACGTCTGTACACCAAATAGGCGTATAACTACGAGAAAAATGTTTCTAAATAAATCTAATAAAATGCAGTAATCGCTCGAGGCGTTAGACTTAACGAATTGAAGTTAAAAAAGGATTCTAAAATAGGATTCGCAAAAATAAAACATTAAAACCAATTTTACTTAGAGATAATGACAGTAGTCCGCTAGACTTAACGCGTCGAATATAGCATATATAAGTAACTAAGAATGCAAATACGAATTGGACAGTATCAAACTTTTAATAATACATCAAATGTTGTAAGACTATGCCGTCTCTGTTCCATCGTCGACGTTTTCAAAAGGCAGCGCAGGTAGGAACGTCGAACTGAAAACTTGTATTTATTTAGCTACCTATTTATTATTTATCTGTTAATGTATTCAGTTATTGGGAGCCCGATGAATCATACTCCATGGAAATGTGTGGTAAAACCGATCCATTCCCTCTGTTAAAAATAATGCGCATGCAGTGAAATGTTAGGAAAGGTAGGTAAAGATTTATTGAGAAATAATGTTGTTCGCTGCAGCTAAAACCACCCCAACGGAAGAGAGAATCCGTATAACTTACTTGGGGTGAAAAAATTACGTACACGTGCGGGTAGGAATCAATTAACGCAGCTGGGTTCTAAAAATGCACTCGAGCGTAAAGGAGACAAGTAAACGAGATATCTATGCAAACGTAATAAATAATGTATTAAGGATAATTGCAATGATATAAATCAGCTGAGTAGAAACATGCCAAAACGCTGAAAAGCTATGCAAAGTCTGCTATAATAATGCCACTGCCTCTTAAAACGTTTGTACATCGATTTGGTGAATAACTACGAGAGACACGCTTCTGAATAAATCTGATACGAGAGACTAATCCGTTCGAGGCGTTAGGCTTACCGAATTGAAGCAAAATATCACTGGAAGGAATAAAAACATAAATTATCTAACGGTCACACTCAAACGGTCCTTCGGAATAATACAGTTGCATTAAGTAGCAATACAAACTCGAAATACAGCTTGCAATAATTAAAATGCAATAAAAGGTTATACTCATATTATAGATGGCATTATGATATTATTAGTTTGCTGCAATACAAATTTGAAATATTGTTCAATGAGGTAATTACCATGAATGCACTAAGGTGAACAGTGGGTGTGACATATTCCACTTCATCCAAGCTAGCCAATCAGGGTGCAGGTAGCAGTATCGTAATAAAGGGTATAAACGACCAATCGCCACACGAGTGCGTGCGCAACGTAAAAGGGGTGGAAACTTTCTAAAGAGTATATATATACTTACAGTTAATAGCTATAGATCTTATATTATTTAATTTTTAGTTACTAGATACATAAGATGACAGGTTAAAACTCTACTCTAAGTTTAATAGTTTATAGCGAAAGAAGCAGAAGCATAAACTTAAGGATGTGTGCAAACAGGTTACAGCCAGAATGGAAATTTTGGGAGGGGGTGCTGAGGTAACAAAACAGTGAACCGACCGAATAAAACAGCACATCAACAACTGAAACGTAGCAGACAGCATCAACATGAATGAAGGTAAGCAATATGCATATGTCTATGTACAGTAATTTCCACGTAATGAATCGAAGCGTTGAATAATATGCGTGAATTTATAATTCCAGAATCGATTCTTCACGATTTAAATCAGCTTGCGGAAGGAGGTTCCTATCTCCCGACGAAGAAGTTACGAGAGATTCCCCGAGACGTGCCACAAGCCATACACGATGTCAAAATCGTGAAGACGAGATACGGTGATAGAGTCGTACTTAAGCTGCAAGAATGCCAGGTTTTTTTGCCCGAGAGATTTAAGAAGATGACAGCAGCTCAAGTGGATGCTGTTAATCAGGGTGGTTGGAGTTTCGTGTATTCCGGTGAAGAAACTCTGGAAAATGGATTCAAGAAGCACAAATTAACTTTTTTAAACAGTCGGGAGTAACCAGTGAAGGTAAGACTTTACAAAAAAACTAAAATCGTGCTGCACTACTGCTATGAAGTGTCAATCTCTTGATGTCAAATATTTCAGTGTAAGTTAAAGTAATTAGCGTTAATCTGTTAATATTTGTGAATGGAATACCTAACGAATTAGTCATTCTATATAAAAGGCAAATCGATAAGAGTAATAATGCAAGCAAATTTAACGTTTTAAAAGTCATTAATGCATATCTGCAGCCAATCGACGGGAAGTTGAGGAATTCAATTAACTAATTAAACAGCCAGTAGCCATATACAAATGAGTATATTGTGATGATGCATTATGTATAACGTTTTTTTTTCAGGGAAACATGTTACGTGTATAATCTTATTTCTTTTCCAGAAAACATGTTACGTAAGTCAGGATAAAATTTCAATAAAATACAGAGGTGCAATTTAAAAAAAAAAAATCAATAAAAGACAGAGGTGCAATTTAAAAAAAAATCCATATTAGGGAATGCAGTACTCTGAATGTTCTAAATCTTTGTTATTCAAAAGATACAGTTATCATTTAATTCCACTGCAAATAACATGCAACTTATTTCTTTTAAGGAAAACATGTTATGTAAATCAAATTCAAAGTTCAGCAATGTTAATAAAGTAATCATTTTAAAGCTTAAAAATATAGCATTGCCATGAGTGTTCAAATGTTTATTATTTTAAAAGTGTAATTATTCGTGTTTTCTGACATGTTTAATCCATAATTTCAGGAGGTGTAACGAGTCGCAAGAGACCGGGCATGCAAGATATTCAAGCAAGTAGTGCAAAGCAGGCGAAACGCAACGACAAAACATTGGAATGCATTACTGTAGAATCAGCGTTCCAGCACAGGATCTTCACAGGTACCATAAAAAATTCTATACACGAGCTAGATCCATCAACGTTCTTGAACTTGTGCAAACCCCTTGTTACCAGTGAAATCCAGAAGGCCATAAGAACTTACAAATCAGGAATTAAATTAGCCGGTACTTTAACATGTCAATATATAATAACTTCACCCGATAATGAAACAGTTGAATCGATTAATTTTAACACTAAGATGGATGCTATATTGCAATCGACAAACAAATCTGAATGGTATGAAATTAAACTGAAACAGCCTATAATCACCCATCTAGAAAATTTTGAAACAAAAGCCAGTTCGAAAGCGCTTTACAGGATAGATTCGCTAACTTTATACGCATGTCAGTACGATCCGTTAAACGCAGGTTGCTTTAAGCCGCTGCCATCGTGGATAAAATCAAAGAGAGCTGTCGTGAATATTCGGAATACTGACTTTAAATGTTTTGCATATTGTATGCTGGCAGCAAAATATCCAGCTCGCCAGAACAGGCATAGAGCTAGCACGTACAGTAAATATGATATATATCGCGAATTCAATTTTAAAGGAATAAACTTCCCCGTCGCCCTTCATGACATTGAATTATTCGAAAAGCAAAATCATGATATCTCGGTGAACATATACGGGTTAGAGAGAGAATCCATTATCATCTTATATCAGACGAGGGAGCAAAAGATAAACCATGTGAATCTTCTAATGATCAATTCGCATTATTCTCTCATAACCGATATGTCGCGTCTAGTAAGTAAGCAGATATCCAAACATAAAAGTAAAAAATTTGTGTGTGAATCTTGTAATGCATGGTTTTCGACTGAAGTTATTCTGAAGAAACATAAACTGAGATGTATGAAATGTCAAATTATTAGCATGCCTCGCGAAGGAATAAATGATGTTATCGAGTTTCAGGCTTACTCAAAATGCGTTAAAGTCCCTTTTGTGATATACGCTGATATCGAGACTATGTTAATAAAAGTGCCATCGTGTCAGCCCGATGCGATGCATAGTTGGACACGTGATATGCACGTGCACGAGGCGATATCCGTTTCGTTGCACCTGGTCTGCAGTTATGACGAGACACTAACAAAATTCAAAATATTTAGAGGTTCGCATGCAGTTGAAGAGTTTCTTAGAGAATTAACTGTGATTGCCGAGGATGTGCTTAGGATATACGGTGATGTGACAGAGATGCATATGAGTGATGAGGATGAATTAAATTTCAGAAATGCAGTCCAGTGTCACGTATGCAAAAAGGATTTCGATTCTGACTCGATTAGGGTGCGTGACCACGATCATCAGACCGGATTATATATAGGGGCTGCTCATAAATCATGCAACCTCAATAGAAAAACGCCAAACTTTATCCCGATATTTTTTCATTGCCTATCAAAGTATGATTCGCATTTCATAGTAAAAAAGTTATCGTATGACAATGAACCCATTACATGTATTTCGCAAACATCGGAGAATTATCTGTCATTTAGTAAAAGATACACATCTAATGGTAAATCAATATTCCTCAGATTTCTTGATAGCTACCGCTTTCTGGATTCTAAACTGAGCGATCTTTCTGATATGCTAGAACCTCAAGATTTTCGGTACACAAATAAGATGTACGTTGATCCTAAGCAACGGAAAGGTATTTTCCCATATACATATTTAGATTGCAAGGAAAAATTAAATGATTCCAAATTACCTCCTCAAGAGTGTTTTGATAATATAAGCAATGATGATTACATGCACGCATGCGCGGTATGGAGAGAATTTGGTATACAAAATCTCGGTGAATACTCTGATCTTTATCTCAAGACGGATACGATCTTATTAACAGACATCTATGAAAAATTCCGAAGTTTAAGTATCGATATGTATGGCTTAGATCCTTGTCATTACTATACAGCTCCTGGCCTATCATATGACGCAATGTTACGAACGAGCCGCGTGCAAATATCGCTGATTACCGATCAAAATATGCTGGAATTTTTCGAATCTGCGATTAGAGGCGGTATCTGCACTGTATCAAAACGTTATTCCAAAGCAAATAATAAATACATATCTGCTTACAATGAAGCGGAATCGATTAAATACCTATCATACTTGGATTGCAACGGACTTTATTCACACATTATGACTGGGAACGCTTTACCGTATGCTCAATTGAGATGGTTAAACGATAACGAAATTAATTCTATAGATCTTTTGAGCATCAGACATGATTCAGATACAGGTTATGTTTTAGAAGTAGACCTGGAATATCCGGAAAACCTTCACGAGTTGCATAACGACTTGCCATTATGTCCGCAGAGTGAGATAGCTCCGGGTGATAATTACAAAAAGTTACTTGCAACGTTGAATCATAAGGAAAAATATATATTACATTACAGAAACTTGCAGCAGTGTGTAGAGCTCGGTTTGAAAATGAAGCGTATACATCGAGCGGTATCCTACAAACAATCCTGTTGGCTTAAGACGTACATTGATTTAAATGCTGCTAAACGTATTGAAGATAAAACAAAATTCGGTCAAAATTTATGGAAGAAAATGAATAATTGCGTATATGGTAAATTTATTGAGAACGTCAGACGTTACAATTCCTTTCACCTAGCGAGCAATTGGAAACAGGCAAGAAAGTTAATATCACGACAGACATTCATACGATACGTAATTTTTGACGAGAACCTTATAGGACTCGAACTGGTAAGGGAAGAAATTAAGATGACGAAACCGATTTATATAGGACAGGCCATTCTAGATCTTTCAAAACACTTGATGTATAATTTTTATTATAATATTTTGAAGAAACAGTTAAAAGATGTTATGTTGAATTATACGGATACCGATGCATTTCTGTTTGAAACCAGTAGTGACATTTATGAATTTATTAAATCTAATATACATCTCTTCGATACATCTAATTACCCGATCGATAATGTGTACGGTATTCCGTTGATGAATAAAAAAGTCGCTGGTCTATTTAAAGATGAATTATCGGGTAAAGTTATGACAGAATACGTAGGTTTACGTTCAAAATTGTATTCATATCGATACGATGGCAAAACGGTCAAGAAATCTAAAGGCGTTACGAGTGATGGCATGCGGTGCATAACGTTTGAGGATTATCTATCCTGTGTAAATGATACGACAGCCGTACGTCATGCTAAACAGACGTGCTTTAGAAGTTATAAGCACGTTGTTCGAACCATCGAGAGTAATAAAGTTGCTCTTAGAGGATTCGACACGAAGCGATTTATACAGAAAAATTCACATGAAACCTTGGCCTGGGGTCATCATTCTGTACCATTGGATAAGTAATCGTATAAAAAATATGTGAAAAAATCTTGTAAAAAAGTTGACAATGTATTTTAAAGCTAGCAAAAACATGTGAAATAATTTGCTTTTTAATGATTTGACACAAATATTTAATTTTTCAACATGTGTACATGCAGCAGTGCAAGCGTGATTGAAGTAATGCTTTTTGTGATTTGAGATAAATCTTTACACTTTATAAAACTTATGTACATGAGTCATGATGTCATTTTAAGCAAGTCTTGAAATACGTTGTCAAGTTTTGGTGCTCATTCATTGCTTTGAGTTGCTGATGGTATGTATAAATACCTTTGGAGGACTATAATCCCGCTTATGTATGGGGATATAATATGATATATAATATGAGATTATTGCATCTCTCAATTCCTTAAAAGAGGTAACAATTAATTTTAAACTTATGTTTAAGGACTTTAACGTGCATAATACTTAATTTGTTTTATGTATACATGCATATTGGGATAAAGCTATAATTTGGACAGGTGTTTACTATTCTATTGATGCGTCGTTAATTTCTTTTTTTTTAAAAAAAGTAACCATTAATTTGAACTTAGATTTAAGGATTTTTCAAGTGTAAGACACTCAATTTGTGTTTATGTATGCACGCACATTGAAACTTTTTAAAATGTAAGCATCATTAACCATTAACTTTACCGGATATTGATTGGATAATATTATAATTACGGTCCACGGTAAAACTGTAGGTCCTCTCACCTCACCGCCATCTTCACTATCACCCTATCATCGGAGGTAATGGACACCGCCCTCTGGGTGCCTCCACCTGAGAAATGGGTCCGGTCATCGCTTGGTGGGGTGAGGTTACCCCGAAGGCCAAGGTTGCCATGTGGGGAGCGTTAGTAACTAACTAACTAACTATATTATAATTACGGTGCTGGGGACTACATTTTCGCTAGTACGCATCTTTAAAATGTAAGCATCTATTTGAACTTGGATGTAAGGAGTTTTAACATGTGAAAATACCTAATGTGTTTATGTATGCATGTGTACTGAAGCTCATTTTATAAAGAATGTGAGCATTATTCTCTATTAAATTGAAGTTAATTTAGGGGGTTTTAACCTGTTGTGGATGCATTATCTCTACAGGATTTATTTAGAATAAAAGTATGGTTTCTTGGGATGGGTTACAATTCTGCTTATATATGTATGTTTTAAGAAAATATATACATTATTCAGTATGAACTTTGAACTTAGGTGTAAGGAGTTTTAACCTGTTGTCGATGTATTATATATAGAGGATTTAGTTGGGGTAAACATATAATTTTGGGGGGACTGCATTTCTGATTATGTTTGTAGGTATATTGAAATTCTTTTGAAGATTAAACATTAATTTGCACTAATATTAAAAGAATTTAACATGTAAAACACTTTACTTTTATTTATATGCACATGTATTGAAGCTGTTTAAAACACGGTGTAAGCATTATTTTTAGAGGATTTAGTTGTGATGTTCTACTGAAAAATTTCTGTTTATGTAGCCACGTATACTGAAACTATTTTAGAAAATATAACCATTATGTTTAGAGGATTTAGCTGGAAAGGAATTCTAAAATAAAAACACTAAATTTTTGGGAAAATATCTTGTGTATTTATTTATTTATTTATTTATCAATAAAACATACATTCCTTTTTACACAATATCCTTAACATCGATCCATTCCTTTGTAGGAAAACCCAGCCACTTAACGTACGCACGATTACCACGTCGGCGTATCACTCTCTCAACAAGGTATACATTAGGATGGCGTGTTTTTAGTAGTTCGTGACCATAAAAACCGCCCTGTATTTCATTTCCTTCTGCATCCTCCAGAAAATAGACAACTGGGTTAGTATTCCTTGCACGAACAATCCGAAAGATCTCCGTACTCCAATTGGCCGTGTAACCTTTCTCAAGTAGTCCCTTGTACCTGGAAATCCTTACACGATCACCGACATGAAAACTCCTTGCATTCCTTTTCTCTCGACGTTCACGCCCGCCATAACGATATACACTAAGGAGCAGATCGTTGTTGCTGACGTCACGGGGCTTCATGCGAATCGTCGTATGGTAGGTATTGTTGTATGAATCGATGATTCTAGGTAGCATTTGTAACCACTGATGCGAACCCTGAATCAGGAATTCTCTATGCATGTTCATTTTAATTGTTCTAATCAACCTTTCCACTGCTGCAGCCTTGATGCTACTGAAAGTACTGTAATGATTGATTCCATTCCTAAGCATTAATTGCCTGAAATGGCGATTGTAAAACTCCTTCCCATTATCACTTTGAACGTTCTTAGGAGGTGAATTCAACTCTGATAGGATACCGTGCATAGCTCTTGTCACGCTAATGCCACTTTTATCTTTCAATGCTCGTGCATAAGCCATTTTAGAATAGAAATTAATAGCAATAAGAATATACTTATAATTTCTATTTTCTTTTGCATAAGGTATCATTTCAATAAGATCTATTTGTAGTAGATCATTAAGACCTTTACTTATTATTTTACGGCGTAAGAAGCGCCTTCTTGCCGGCGAGTGTAATTCGCTTGCTATGACACGTTTAATCATGCTATGATTTTCGAGTTTTTTAATTCTGTGATTATTTCCTGAATCTCTGCTGAATGGTTAAAGTTACCCGCATCCCTCGATGCAATGAGTAATCTCAATCTGTCTATTAGAACGTTGGGATCGGTCCAATAGATGTAATCCAGTTTTCTGCCGGGTACGTGCTCCTTCCAGTAGAGAGCCGAGCCCGTGCGACTGGAAACAAGATCTCGAATAATATTGCGATACTTGTAGCCGCGGCTTGCTCTTATACGCCCGCTCCTAGCGTATCCCTGCCTGTAAACCTGAGTATTCTGCAATATCTGCGAATAGGCGTCCAGATCCTCTTCGGTATATGATGAATTGAGCGGCGATCGCTTGAAGAGCAATTCGTACAATCCAGGACTTGCATCGTAGCTCTCTTGCCCTATCTGAATACCGTCATCGGTGAAATCGATAGTTTTATTCCCTAGTTTATATTCTCCATCTTCATACCGCACGCCGTAGGTGGCATCCATGTCGCTGGAGCTAGCGGTTCGAACCTTCTTCAGGTACTCTGCAAGTAGATCATCCTCCTCCTCATCCCCATCCTCTTCTGCATCGTTAACGACTGGTTTTGACTTGTCACGATCCCTGTCGGCTATAACCTTCAAGGGCTCGGTTACAGGCTGGAGAACCTCGGACATGACGCGGTGAGTTTCGAACTTGAGACCTTTCAGGGAGCGTAACTTTTCTCGTATTGCCCTACTGTGACGAGCGATTGATTGTTTGAGACTTATACCTTCGGCATCCATATTGTACTGAATGTATAATTAACCTACTGCAGATATTTTATATGAAATTATAATTTCTATACTTAACATGTGACCATCCTTAGCACGTTCCACTGGTGCTGTGAAAGTGAGTAAATCACCAGTTCGAATAGGGACAGGATACCTTTCAACTAATTTATCGTTTATTGCAAACATTGTGTCATGCGCCGTATGAGGGTGTATTGATGAAAGCATAGAACAAGAAATTACATTCCCATTTCCTGGAGACTTGTAGAATTCGAGACCCGAGGATAACGTATACCTTAACGAGGGACCTCTAAAGGGTCGTGTATGCAGTGAAATGATGAGCTGACCTTTCAGTTGTTGTAACATGCCGTTTACGATATGTCTCGTCTGTATTTTCATGTTGTCAATATCGTTCACTGCACTGGTTAGATTCTTATCCAGTTCCGTCTGTCGCTCGGTTATATCTTTCACGGCCTTTTCCACCGCTGTAGATATAGTTTCGGCAACGGTTGTTATCGTTCTAGTTAAACCGGTTTGCAGTTCATTCTGTTTCTGTATATAGAACCGATTAACATATTTCATGGTTGCAGCATCGTTATCCTGTGCAGGATCGGCTATATCCTTTAATCGTTTCATTCGAAATGATAGATTAGCATCAGACTCTAGAATTGGCATTCTGGCATCTATATACTTTTTATTGATAACATCGTGATCGTCAATGGGATCCAATAGAACTTTCATCCTTATAGCATCCAGAATGACATTGTTATCCGAATCACGTTTAAATGCATATTTTGTTAAGTATTCCATTAGATGTTCATATTGGAGGTCGAGGGATTTTTGTATGTGATTCCTAAGCATAGCTTCAAACTGGCCCATGCGTTGATATGAAGCCTGTTCGCTGAAGATCTGCATTCGACTCTCGACATCACTCGTACACGCGTCCACATAGCTCTTAGTTGATGCGTCATCACTTTCCTCAGGATCGTGAACGTTGCGCAATCGCTTTCCCTTGAATTGATAGTTTCCCGATCCATCTCTACTTATGGTATACCGGTTAATCACGCCCCGGGAGGGTATGACTCTCCGAGATCCGAACCTATCGATACTCATGACTACAATGAAGGATGCGCGTTATTTATTCACTCTGATAAAGATGTCGAAACCGTGACGGTAGCGTCCTTCGTTCAAAGGGAACTCGGGTACTATGACAACGAAAGGTCGCGAGTTCGATCCGTCATTACTCTCCCAAACTTGTTTACACATGTCCTTAAATTCCGCATACGTCATATCTGTGTTTACGTAATCATCATATATATGCTTTAAGTTGAGGTTATCCTGTCTGAAGAGCACAATCATATTTGCATTATCTCTAATTAAATGTTTAGGCACCTTCGCATATGACTGTGCTAAGTATACGGCATCGACATTGCGATGTCTACCCATGCTGTAATATGACGCTATTTTTCCATGCTTCTCATTTATGACATCATCGAATACGAATATGGAGTTTCCTCGGGCTTCGGATGGTTGAACCACCTTCTCGCCATCCTCGAACGTGAAAACTCCAATATCGGGTATGGTTTTTAGCACCTTGAGCAAATACTGGTATTTCGGTTGGTGCAACGATTTTGAATATATGTAGAGATTCTCGAACCTAAGACCATTTTCATGGATGAGCAAGTTCAGTAGAACGTTCGTCTTTCCAGCATTCGAACTACCCAAGAGGAGTGCT
Source organism: Mantis religiosa (assembly GCA_030765055.1). NCBI lineage: Eukaryota > Metazoa > Arthropoda > Insecta > Mantodea > Mantidae > Mantis > Mantis religiosa. Next base: position 113,993,109 of record CM060954.1, on the reverse strand, counting down.
CTGACGTTGCACGGGAAGAGCGCGCCGTGTCGTCCTTTGCGTATGTCGTTGTCGAAATCGAGCACCTGTATAGGCAACTTGCACTTTTGCTTCACTACTTCCATATCGCAACTAAACATATAAATCATAACGTTTGCTTTTTTATTTCATAGTAAGCCATGAACTCTGCAGGCGTAAAGAAGGGATCCGGAATCCTTAATTCGCTAATTAATTATCTTCCGTTTGAGGCTCATTTACCAGGGTACCGATTCTGTGGACCTGGAACGAAACTACATAAGCGTCTGCAGAGAGGGGATTCTCCCAGAAACGCTTTGGACTCAGCCTGCCTCGCTCACGATCTCGCTTACGCCACTCATCAGGACGCAGATTCGCGACGTTTGGCCGATAAGGAACTCGTTGAAAAGGCTTGGAGTCGAGTAAAGTCTGCTGACGCATCTTTCGGCGAGCGACTTGCAGCCCGACTTGTAACAGCCATCATGAAGGGGAAAGTTGCCATGGGCGCTGGAATGCGTAAGCGACGCAAGAGGATCATACCGAGCCCTCGAGGCGGTTTTTTACCTCTGATCCCGCTTTTGGCGGCTTTGGGCGCTGCAGGTAGCCTAGCCGGTGGCGCTGCTCAGATCGCCACAGCTGTGAATAAGAAACGTTCCGCGGAAAGACAGCTTGCAGAGTTGAGTCGTCACAATCAGAGCATGGAGGGTTTAGCTAGGGGTAAAGGCATTCGACGTAAGAAGCGCAAGGGCAAAGGATTGCATCTTCGTGCAAAAAACTCGGGGCGAGGCCTGTATTTATCCCGGAAAAAGCCCTAAGTGCTGCAGAGATCGATGCCTATGCACGACGACTGCGCATTCCTCATTTTAGAGGTGTGTACATGATAGACAACTTACCTTCACGTCCTCGACATGTAGAAAGGATTATCGTAAATTTGGATATCTCGCGTAACCCGGGAACACACTGGGTTGCGATACGCAAGGATGGAGATGTTGCATTCTACTTTGATAGCTTCGGTAATCTAAGACCACCGAAACAGATTGAGTCCTACCTCGAGGGTGTTAAACTCATGTACAACACCAAGAGGTTTCAGAATTTTGGATCTGTGATTTGCGGTCATCTGTGCCTGCAGTTTCTCTTATAAAACGGATTTACCGACTTGAATGTTTGATCAAAATGAGTTACACAATCACCGTGAGCGGTTCGAATGCCAGCTTCTCTAGCTTTCTCAACCCGCCTCTTCATCTGGATCCGAATGGACTTTACGAAATAGCTCTATTGAATTTCGAAACCTTTTATTCCATTCCTAATGTGGATGAGAGCAACAACTTATTCCATTTCGCTCGTAATGACAAGAACGAGAGTATCGAGATTCCTCCTGGAACTTACGAATTAGATGATATCGCGCATTTTCTCAAGGGAGCCCTCGACGTCGAAGACGGGTTTATCTTACGTGCTAATAATAATACCATGAAGTCTGAGATAAAATGCCCATATACTATCGACTTTACTCAAGACAGATCAATTGGCTCTCTTCTCGGATTCAAAGCACAGCGTTTGATTCAACCGAACGTGATGACTGAGTCTGATGATTTGGTGAACATCTTCAAAGTTAGCATCATACGCATCGAGTGCAGCCTAGCCACGGGATCCTTCATTGACGGTAAACACGGTCATTCTCTGTACGAGTTTTTCCCGTCGGTTCCTCCCGGTTACCACATTTCGCAAGAACCATCTAGCCCTATATATCTACCAATCATCGATACGAATCTCATTGATCATCTCGACATTAGAGTGGTAGATCAGAACGGTGACGTGCTCGACTTCAGGAACGAAACCATAACCGTACGATTACACATACGTCGCAATGGGAATAAATTTTAAGCATCGTTCCTATATTAAGAAGCCTCTTTCGAGATTGGGCTATACTCGCTCATTGACAGGGCGTCCGATCACGTCGTCTAATCGAAGGTTCCTCGAGGCTTTGGGATTCAAAGTGCTATAATGGATGTCCTCGATGTAACAGGAGTACCGACCTTTGATGATAAGATTAGTAAAGAGGAGGAGCACGTCTTCCTGCCATACAATACATCGGCTCTTGACGCGAACGATGAAATTAGAATACCGTGTCAAGCAGAAGATTTGTACACTCTTCCTAGTAGAAGTTATCTCTACATAGAGGGCTCTCTCACCAAAACAAGTGGCGGACCCTCCTCCTCAAAGCTGACCAACAATGCCATGGCATTTCTGTTTGACGAAATTCGTCTAGATATGAACGGCATTACTATAGACAGAACCAGGAATCCGGGCATTTCTTCAACGATGCGCAACTATGCATCTCTGAATGCACTGGAATCCGATCGAATGCAGAATGCCGGATGGACCTATCCGGGAGTTGACGTCGACATCGTGAATTCAAAGAATGGTGTCTTCAATGCTGTAGTTCCTCTTTCGATGCTGCTGGGCTTTGCAGACGATCACAAGGAAGTCATTCTCAATAGCAAATTTGAACTGGTTCTCATTAGATCTAAAGATTCTAATAATTGTATATCGGGCAACGAACCAGCTATTATTCAACTAACTAGACTCGAATGGAGGATGCCCGTTCTTTGACTTTCAGATGGAGAGCGAGTCGAAAAGCTTAAACTCGTCAAATCCGATAAGCCACTGCACGTAGCCTTTCGAACCTTGGACCTTCACACTCAACCTGCGGTACCGCAAACTAAGGCCTTCACCTGGAACATTGCAACTACAACGAAACTTGAGAAACCTCGCTTCGTCATAGTCGGTGCACAAACCGACAGACTGAATAAGCTTAGTAAGGATTGCTCACTCTTTGATCACTGCAACATCACCAATCTGAAGCTTTATCTCAACAGCGAGTGTTATCCTTATCACGATATGAACTTGGATTTTGGAAACTCTAAATTTGCATCTCTGTATGATCAGTATTCGAAATTTCAATCATCCTATTATGGAAAAGAAAATTACCCACTTTTGAAGAGAAGTGACTTTCTGAATTATGCACCGCTCTTTGTCATCGACTGCTCGCATCAGCCTGAGGAGACCGTGACCGGGGCCGTGAATGTGAGACTGGAAGTTCAAGCCTCATCTAACTTTCCTGCACATACATCATTATATTGCCTGATTATTCATGATAAAATGTTCACCTATAAACCACTAACGCATGTTGTTCAATCTATCATATAAGGATGTAATTTTGTGGAAATAAAAAAGAAAACGAAACTCAAATTTATGTTATCTTTTTATTGATTTTAACATACATTTCCTTAACCTTTTCCCTGTCACTCCTACTTTTTGCATCGTATGAACACATTGATTTATATATGTCATGTAATTGAAATAAGTTTCTTTCAATATATGGGATTAGTCTCTTAAGTCCTCTTATGGCAATGCTATTTAGATTTATGCTGTTTAAGTTTAAGCACGTATTCACAAACGTTACTTCATTCACTTTATTCATGCACAGTAATATATTGTACGCATATATTATATTCTCACTGTATGACACTTTTGGATGCTTGCCATCTTTCAAGTAAGTTTCCAACGCATCCATATTTTGCTTTATTATTAGCCAGTCTTTCTTTGTGATGTATACAAAAGTTTCATCTGTAGCTCTGATATAGAGGGATGGGAGTTCATGGTATAAGCCTATGTTCACACGGTGCCCGGAGTTGATGGGGATGTCGTCTACCATGAACACACTATTCGCCATCACTCTTTGTCACCTCTTCAGGAGCGGGGGCCATGGGTTCGAACATCATTATTATAAAGCTGTCCTTGTCGAAGATCCTCTTCTTCTTGAGCACCCTCGGCTTACAGCTCTTCTTCTCTGCTTTCTTGTCGGACCTGCGAACATGCACGGCTATGAGGATACGAATTATTACACGCTTTTATATTAAGTGTGACGTTTTCTTTTTACTCACTTTTCTTTATCTAGTTCTTTGGACGGGCCGGCTTGTTTCTCGTCACGGATTGGAGGTGTTATGTCTTCACCTTCCAAGCTTCTGTAATTACACAATGAGAGAAATCTTTTTTACCCGTACACAAAACACTATAGCTCACTAATTTCCAGTGCTTTTTCTTCCCACTTACCTGAGATATACCTTGCACTGCATCCCACACTTGCCGTATGAAGTGACTTTGTCATGATGTGCAGGATTCTTGCAGACGGTTTGATGAGTCTTTCCATCACACATTTCCTCGTGATGATCCATCCAGTGTTGCTGCATGCTCTCGTAATCTTGCAGATGTTCCCAGAAGTTGATATCGCTCTCCACTCTACTTGTTTCGCTGCTCATCTTGCTGAGTGTTAGATGACAACTGACAGATGGAAGTGATCGATCGCGCACCCTCCCTGCAGTACATTGGTGCACTGCTACGGATTCATCTGCTCACGGAATCGGTTTGCATTCCTTATTGCGTCGTGTAGGAGGGGAGGATCCATAGAGTGTTTGATTCCTACGGCTCCCGATAATAAAATCAATACTTACTGATTTAAATAACTACACTCGACGCGTTCCTTTTTGCAAATGTCGACAAAGGTGAAGGCGATTGACAATTCAGTCTTACAGCATTCAAATATAAATAACAAGCATCACCCCTATTGCAGGAGTGCCAGGGGGACGGAGCGGTGTGTGTGCGTGTGTGTGTGTGTGTGTGTGTGTGTGTGTGTGTGTGTGTGTGTGTGTGTGTGTGTGTGTGTGTGTGTGTGTGTGTGTGTGTGAATACTGAAATCCATACACATTTTTTTTCAGTAATTACATTCATCAGTTAATTACATTTCACATACATACAACAAAATGACACGATTGCCCTTGCAGGCTTGGGAGAGATGCGTCGTTGTCGTTGTCGTCGTCGTCGTCGTCAAGCTCCTGGAGGGGGAGGGGGGTGGCACACGAACGCCAGCACATCAATATATATATTTTTTTAAACACAGATTTCTACTCGACTTTCAAGGCTCGGATTTCATTAACACGTGACACACGTGTTACTACACAACCAACCCTTCGATATTTTAACATGGGGATTCTAACACAACCAACACACAACCTCTTCGATATTTGGACAGGCGGATTTCGCGTCGAGTTTTAACAAGGGGGTTTCAAAAACAGCTAACGCAGGTGTTTTTGAAACCCCACAAATCAACTACTCACCTCTCTTTGCATTTAGCACTAGCGTTTGTGTGGGGAGAAGCAGAGCACCTTTTTGTATTTAGCACTAGCGTTTGTGTGGGGAGAAGGAGAGCACCCTCTTTGCATTTAGCACTAGCGTATGTGTGGGGGAAGGAGAACACCTCTCTTTGCATTTAGCATTAGCGTATGTGTGGGGGAAGGAGAGCACCTGTCTTTGCATTTAGCACTAGCGTATGTGTGCGGGAAGGAGAGCACCTGTCTTTACATTTAGCACTAGCGTATGTGTGAGGGAAGGAGAGCACCTGTCTTTGCATTTAGCACTAGCGTTTGTGTGGGGGAAGGAGAGCACCTGTGTTTGCATTTAGCACTAGCGTTTGTGTGGGGGAAGAAGAGCACCTGTCTTTGCACTTAGCGATAGCGTTTGTGTGGGGGAAGGAGGGCGCCTGTCTTTGCATTTAGCACTAGCCTTTGTTTGGAGGAAGGAGAGCACCTGTCTTTGCGTTTAGTACTAGCGTTTGTGTGGGGAGAAGGAGAGCACCTGTCTTTGCATTTAGCACTAGCGTTTCTATGGGGGAAGGAGAGCACCTGTCTTGCCATTTAGCACTAGCGTTTGTGTGGGAGAAGGAGAGCACCTGTCTTTGCATTTAGCACTAGCGATTGTGTGGGGGAAGCAGCGCGCCTGTCTTTGCATTTAGCACTAGCGTTTGTGTGGGGGGAAGGAGAGCACCTCTCTCTGCATTTAGTACTAGCGTTTGTGTGGGGGGAAGCGGAGCACCTCTCTTTGCATTTAGCACTAGCGTTTGTGTGGGGGAAGGAGAGTACCTGCCTTTGCATTTAGCACTAGCGTTTGTGAGGGGGAAGGAGAGCGCCTGTCTTTGCATTTAGCACTAGCGCTTGTGTGGGGAACGAGAGCACCTGTTTTGCATTTAGCAGTAGCGTTTTTGTGGGGAGAAGTAGAGCACCTGTCTTTGCAGTTAGCAGTAGCGTTTTTGTGGGGAGAAGGAGAGCACCTGTCTTTGCATTTAGCACTAGCGTTTGCGTGGGGGAAGGAGAGCACCTGTCTTTGCATTTAGCACTAGCGATTGTGTGAGGGAAGGAGAGCACCTGTTTTTGCATTTAGTACTAGCGTTTTGTGTGAGGGAAGGAGAGCGCCTGTGTTTGCATTTAGCACTAGCGTTTTGTGTGGAAGAAGGAGAGCGCCTGTCTTTGCATTTAGCACTAGCGATTGTGTGAGGGAAGGAGAGCACCTGTTTTTGCATTTAGTACTAGGGTTTTGTGTGGGGGAAGGAGAGCGCCTGTCTTTGCATTTAGCACTAGCGTTTGTGTGAGGGAAGGAGAGCACCTGTCTTTGCATTTAGCACTAGCGTTTGTGTGGGGGAAGGAGAGCACCTTTCTTTGCATTTAGCACTGTCGTTTTGTGTGGGGGAAGGAGAGCGCCTGTCTTTGCATTTAGCACTAGCGTTTTGTGTGGGGGAAGGAGAGCGCCTGAGTTTGCATTTAGCCCTAGCGCTTTGTGTGGGGGAAGGAGAGCGTCTGTCTTTGCATTTAGCACTAGCGTTTGTGTGGGGTTAGGAGAGCACCTGTCTTTGCATTTAGCACTAGCGTTTTTGTGGGGGATAAGGAGAGCACCTGCCTTTGCATTTAGCACTAGCGTTTTGTGTGGAGGAAGGAGAGTACCTCTCTTTGCATTTAGCACTGGCGTTTGTGTGGGGGGTAGCAGAGCACCTCTCTTTGCATTTAGTACTAGCGTTTGTGTGGGGAGAAGGAGAGCACCTGTCTTTGAATTTAGCATTAGCGTTTGTGTGGGGAAAGGAGAGTACCTGTCTTTGCATTTAACACTAGCGTTTGTGTGGGAGAAGGAGAGCGCCTGTCCTTGCATTTAGCACTAGCGTTTGTGTGGAGGAAGGAGAGCACCTGTCTATGCATTTAGCACTAGCGTTTGTGTGGGGGAAGGAGAGCACCTCTCTTGTCATTTTGCACTAGCGATTGTGTGGGGGAAGGGGGGCGCCTGTCTTTGCATTTAGCACTAGAGTTTGTGTGGGGGAAGGAGAGCACCTGTCTTTGAATTTAGCACTAGCGTATGTGTGGGGGATGGAGAGCACTTGTCTTTGCATTTAGCACTAGCGTTTGTGTGGGGGAAGGAGAGCACCTCTCTTTGCATTTAGCACTAGCGTTTGTGTGGGGGAAGGAGAGCACCTGTCCTTGCATTTAGCACTAGCGTTTATGCGGGGGAAGGAGAGCACCTGCCTTTGCATTTAGCACTAGCGTTTGTGTGGGGGAAGGAGAGCACCTGTCTTTGCATTTAGCACTAGCGTATGTGTGGGGGAAGGAGAACACCTGTCTTTGCATTTAGCACTAGCGTTTGTGTGGGGAGAAGGAGATCACCTGTCTTTGCATTTAGCACTAGCGTGTGTGTGGCGGAAGGAGGGCACCTGTCTTTGCATTTTGCACTAGCGTTTGTGTGGGGAGAAGGAGAGCACCTGTCTTTGAATTTAGCACTAGCGTTTGTGTGGGGAAAGGAGAGTACATGTCTTTGCATTTAGCACTACATTTGTGTGGCGAAAGGAGAGTACCTGTCTTTGCATTAAGTACTAGCGTTTGTGTGTGGGAAGAGAGTCCCTGTCTTTGCATTTAGCACTAGCGTTTGTGTGGGGGAAGAGAGTACCCGTCTTTGCATTTAGCACTAGCGTTTGTATGGGGGAAGGAGCGCACCTGTCTTTGCGTTTAGCACTTGCGTATGTGTGGGGGAAGGAGAGCACCTGTCCTTGCATATAGCACTAGCGTTTGTGTGGAGGAAGGAGAGCACCTGTCTTTGCATTTAGTACTAGCGTTTGTGTGGGGGAAGTAGAGCACCTGCCTTTGCATATAGCACTAGCGTCTGTGTGGAGGAGGGAGGGCACCTGTCTTTGCATTTAGTACTAGCGTTCGTGTGGGGGAAGGAGAGCACCTCTCTTTGCATTTAGCACTAGCGTTTGTGTGGGGGTAGGAGAGCGCCTCTCTTTGCATTTAGTACTAACGTTGTGTGGGGGAAGGAGCACACCTGTCTTTGCATTTAGTACTAGCGTTTGTGTGGGAGAAGGAGAGCACCTGTCTTTGCATTTAGCACTAGCGTTTGTGTGGGGGAAGCAGCGCGCCTGTCTTTGCATTTAGCACTAGCGTTTGTGTGGGGGGAAGGAGAGCACCTCTCTCTGCATTTAGCACTAGCGTTTGTGTAGTGGGAAGCGGAGCACCTCTCTTTGCATTTAGCACTAGCGTTTGTGTGGGGGAAGGAGAGTACCTGCCTTTGAATTTAGCACTAGCGTTTGTGAGGTGGAAGGAATGCGCCTGTCTTTGCATTTAGCACTAGCGTTTGTGTGGAGGTAGGAGAGCGCCTCTCTTTGCATTTAGCACTAGCGTTTGTGTGGGGGGAACGAGAGCAGCTGTTTTGCATTTAGTACTAGCGTTTGTGTGGGGAGAAGTAGAGCACCTGCCTTGCAGTTAGCAGTAGCGTTTGTGTCGGGAGAAGGAGAGCACCTGTCTTTGCATTTAGCACTAGCGTTTGTGTGGGGGAAGGAGAGCACCTGTCTTTGCATTTAGCACTAGCGATTGTGTGAGGGAAGGAGAGCACCTCTTTTTGCATTTAGTACTAGCGGTTTGTGTGGGGGAAGGAGAGCGCCTGTGTTTGCATTTAGCACTAGCGTTTTGTGTGGGAGAAGGAGAGCGCCTGTCTTTGCATTTAGCACTAGCGATTGTGTGAGGGAAGGAGAGCACCTGTTTTTGCATTTAGTACTAGCGTTTTGTGTGGGGGAACGAGAGCGCCTGTCTTTGCATTTAGTACTAGCGTTTGTGAGAGGGAAGGAGAGCACCTGTGTTTGCATCTAGCACTAGCGTTTGTGTGGGGGAAGGAGAGCACCTGTCTTTGCATTTAGCACTAGCGTTTTGTGTGGGGGAAGAAGAGCGCCTGTCTTTGCATTTAGCACTAGCGTTTTTTGTGGGGGAAGGAGAGCGCCTGTGTTTGCATTTAGCCCTAGCGCTTTGTGTGGGGGAAGGAGAGCGTCTGTCTTTGCATTTAGCACTATCGTTTTGTGTGGGGGAAGGAGATTACCTGTCTTTGCATTTAGCACTGGTGTTTGTGTGGGGGGTAGCAGAGCACCTCTCTTTGCATTTAGTACTAGCGTTCTGTGTAGGGAAGGAGAGCGCCTGTCTTTGCATTTAGCACTAGCGTTTGTGTGGAGGAAGGAGAGCACCAGTCTTTGCATTTATCACTAGCGTTTGTGTGGGAGAAGGAGAGCGCCTGTCTTTGCATTTAGCACTAGCGTTTGTGTGGAGGAAGGAGAGCACCTGTCTTTGCATTTAGCACTAGCGTTTGTGTGGGGGAAGGAGAGCACCTCTCTTTGCATTTTGCACTAGCGTTTGTGTGGGGGAAGGAGGGCACCTGTCTTTGCATTTAGCACTAGGGTTTGTGTGGGGGAAGGAGAGCACCTGTCTTTGCATTTAGCACTAGCGTATGTGTGGGGGAAGGAGAGCACCTGTCTTTGCATTTAGCACTAGCGTTTGTGTGGGGGAAGGAGAGCACCTGCCTTTGCATTTAGCACTAGCGTTTGTGTGGGGGAAGGAGAGCACCTGTCTTTGCATTTAGCACTAGCGTTTGTATGGGGGTAGGAGAGCACCTGTCTTTGCATTTAGCACTAGCGTTTGTGTGGGGGAAGGAGAGCACCTGTCTTTGCATTTAGCTCTAGAGTTTGTGTGGGGGAAGGAGAGCACCTGTCCTTGCATTTAGCACTAGCGTTTATGCGGGGGAAGGAGAGCATCTGCCTTTGCATTTAGCACTAGCGTTTGTGTGGGGGGAGGAGAGCACCTGTCTTTGCATTTAGCACTAGCGTATGTGTTGGGGAAGGAGAACATCTGTCTTTGCATTTAGCACTAGCGTTTGTGTGGGGTGAAGGGGATCACCTGTCTTTGCATTTAGCACTAGCGTGTGTGTCGCGGAAGGAGAGCGCCTGTCCTTGCATTAAGTACTAGCGTTTGTGTGTTGGAAGAGAGTACCTATCTTTGCATTTAGCACTAGCGTTTGTGTGGGGGAAGAGAGTACCCGTCTTTGCATTTAGCACTAGCGTTTGTGTGGGGAAAGGATAGCACCTGTCTTCGCATTTAGTCCTAGCGTTTATGTGGGGGAAGAGAGTACCTGTCTTTGCATTTAGCACTAGCATTTGCGTGGGGAAAGGAGAGTACCTGTCTTTGCATTTAGTACTAGCGTTTGTGTGGGGAAAGGAGAGTACCTGTCTTTGTATTTAGTACTAGCGTTTGTGTGGGTGAGGAGAGTACCTGTCTTTGCATTTAGCACTAGCGTTTGTGTGGGGGAAAGGAGAGTACCTCTCTTTGCATTTAGCACTAACGTTTGTGTGGGGAAATGAGAATACCTGTCTTTGCATTTAGTACTAGCGTTTGTGTGTGGGAAGAGAGCACCTGTCTTTGCATTTAGCACTAGCGTTTTTGTGGGGAAAGGAGAGCACCTGTCTTTGCATTTAGCGCTAGCATTTGTGTGGGGGAAGAGAGTACCTGTCTTTCTATTTATCACTAGCATTTGTGTGGCGGAAGGAGTGCGCCTGTCTTTGCATTTAGCACTAGCGTTTATGTGGCGGAAGGAGAGCACATGTCTTTGCATTTAGTACTAGCGCTTGTGTGGCGGCAGGAGCGCACCTGGCCTTGCATATAACACTAGCGTTTGTGCGGGGGAGGAGAGCACCTGTCTTTGCATTTAGCACTAGCGTTTGTGTGGGGGAAGGAGAGCAACTGTCCCTGCATATAGCACTAGCGTTGTGTGGGGGAAGGAGAGCATCTGTCTTTGCATTTAGTACTAGAGTTTGTGTGGGGGAAGGAGAGCACCTGTCCTTGCATATAGCACTAGCTTTGTTTGGGGGAAGGCGAACGCCTGTTTTTGCATTTAGCACTAGCGTTTGTGTGGGGGAAGGAGAGCACCTGGCCTTGCATATAGCACTAGCGTTTGTGTGGCGGAAGGAGAGCACCTGGCCTTGCATATAGCACTAGCGTTTGTGTGGGGGGAAGGAGAGCACCTGTCTTTGCATTTAGCACTAACGTTTTTGTGGGGGAAGGAGAGCAACTGTCCTTGCATATAGCACTAGCGTTGTGTGGGGGAAGGAGAGCACCTGTCTTTGCATTTAGTACTATTGTTTGTGTGGGGGATGGAGAGCACCTGACTTTGCATTTAGTACTAGCGTTTGTGTGGGGAAGGAGAACATCTGTGTTTGCATTTAGTACTAGCGTTTGTGTGGGGGGAGAGCACCTGTCCTTGCATATAGCACTAGCTTTGTTTGGGGGAAAGTGAGCGCCTGTTTTTGCATTTAGCACTAGCTTTTGTGTGGGGGAAGGAGAGCACCTGTCTTTGCATATAGCACTAGCGTTTGTGTGGGGGAAGGAGGGCACCTGTCTTTGCATTTAACACTAGCGTTTGTGTGGCGGAAGGAGAGCACCTGTCTTTGCATTTAGTACTAGCGTTCGTGTGGGTAAAGGAGAGCACCTGTCTTTGCATTTAGCACTAGCATTTGTGTGGGGGAAGGGAGTACCTGTCTTTGCATTTAGCACTAGCGTTTGTGTGGGAGAAGGAGAGCGCCTGTCCTTGCATTTAGCACTAGCGTTTGTGTGGAGGAAGGAGAGCACCTGTCTATGCATTTAGCACTAGCGTTTGTGTGGGGGAAGCAGCGCGCCTCTCTTGTCATTTTGCATTAGCGATTGTGTGGGGGAAGGGGGGCACCTGTCTTTGCATTTAGCACTAGAGTTTGTGTGGGGGAAGGAGAGCACCTGTCTTTGAATTTAGCACTAGCGTATGTGTGGGGGATGGAGAGCACTTGTCTTTGCATTTAGCACTAGCGTTTGTGTGGGGGAAGGAGAGCACCTCTCTTTGCATTTAGCACTAGCTTTTGTGTGGGGGAAGGAGAGCACCTGTCCTTGCATTTAGCACTAGCGTTTATGCGGGGGAAGGAGAGCACCTGCCTTTGCATTTAGCACTAGCGTTTGTGTGGGGGAAGGAGAGCACCTGTCTTTGCATTTAGCACTAGCGTATGTGTGGGGGAAGGAGAACACCTGTCTTTGCATTTAGCACTAGCGTTTGTGTGGGGAGAAGGAGATCACCTGTCTTTGCATTTAGCACTAGCGTGTGTGTGGCGGAAGGAGGGCAACTGTCTTTGCATTTTGCACTAGCGTTTGTGTGGGGAGAAGGAGAGCACCTGTCTTTGAATTTAGCACTAGCGTTTGTGTGGGGAAAGGAGAGTACCTGTCTTTGTATTTAGCACTACATTTGTGTGGCGAAAGGAGAGTACCTGTCTTTGCATTAAGTACTAGCGTTTGTGTGTGGGAAGAGAGTCCCTGTCTTTGCATTTAGCACTAGCGTTTGTGTGGGGGAAGAGAGTACCCGTCTTTGCATTTAGCACTAGCGTTTGTATGGGGGAAGGAGCGCACCTGTCTTTGCGTTTAGCACTTGCGTATGTGTGGGGGAAGGAGAGCACCTGTCCTTGCATATAGCACTAGCGTTTGTGTGGAGGAAGGAGAGCACCTGTCTTTGCATTTAGTACTAGCGTTTGTTTGGGGGAAGTAGAGCACCTGTCTTTGCATATAGCACTAGCGTCTGTGTGGAGGAGGGAGGGCACCTGTCTTTGCATTTAGTACTAGCGTTCGTGTGGGGGAAGGAGAGCACCTCTCTTTGCATTTAGCACTAGCGTTTGTGTGGGGGTAGGAGAGCGCCTCTCTTTGCATTTAGTACTAACGTTGTGTGGGGGAAGGAGCACACCTGTCTTTGCATTTAGTACTAGCGTTTGTGTGGGAGAAGGAGAGCACCTGTCTTTGCATTTAGTACTAGCGTTTGTGTGGGGGAAGCAGCGCGCCTGTCTTTGCATTTAGCACTAGCGTTTGTGTGGGGGGAAGGAGAGCACCTCTCTCTGCATTTAGCACTAGCGTTTGTGTAGTGGGAAGCGGAGCACCTCTCTTTGCATTTAGCACTAGCGTTTGTGTGGGGGAAGGAGAGTACCTGCCTTTGAATTTAGCACTAGCGTTTGTGAGGGGGAAGGAATGCGCCTGTCTTTGCATTTAGCACTAGCGTTTGTGTGGAGGAAGGAGAGCGCCTCTCTTTGCATTTAGCACTAGCGTTTGTGTGGGGGGAACGAGAGCACCTGTTTTGCATTTAGTACTAGCGTTTGTGTGGGGAGAAGTAGAGCACCTGTCTTTGCAGTTAGCAGTAGCGTTTGTGTGGGGAGAAGCAGAGCACCTGTCTTTGCATTTAGCACTAGCGTTTATGCGGGGGAAGGAGAGCACCTGCCTTTGCATTTAGCACTAGCGTTTGTGTGGGGGAAGGAGAGCACCTGTCTTTGCATTTAGCACTAGCGTATGTGTGGGGGAAGGAGAACACCTGTCTTTGCATTTAGCACTAGCGTTTGTGTGGGGAGAAGGAGAGCGCCTCTCTTTGCATTTAGCACTAGCGTTTGTGTGGGGGGAACGAGAGCACCTGTTTTGCATTTAGTACTAGCGATTGTGTGAGGGAAGGAGAGCACCTGTTTTTGCATTTAGTACTAGCGTTTTGTGTGGGGGAACGAGAGCGCCTGTCTTTGCATTTAGCACTAGCGTTTGTGAGAGGGAAGGAGAGCACCTGTGTTTGCATCTAGCACTAGCGTTTGTGTGGGGGAAGGAGAGCACCTGTCTTTGCATTTAGCACTAGCGTTTTGTGTGGGGGAAGAAGAGCGCCTGTCTTTGCATTTAGCACTAGCGTTTCTTGTGGGGGAAGGAGAGCGCCTGTGTTTGCATTTAGCCCTAGCGCTTTGTGTGGGGGAAGGAGAGCGTCTGTCTTTGCATTTAGCACTAGCGTTTTGTGTGGGGGAAGGAGATTACCTGTCTTTGCATTTTGCACTGGTGTTTGTGTGGGGGGTAGCAGAGCACCTCTCTTTGCATTTAGTACTAGCGTTCTGTGTAGGGAAGGAGAGCGCCTGTCTTTGCATTTAGCACTAGCGTTTGTGTGGAGGAAGGAGAGCACCAGTCTTTGCATTTATCACTAGCGTTTGTGTGGGAGAAGGAGAGCGCCTGTCTTTGCATTTAGCACTAGAGTTTGTGTGGAGGAAGGAGAGCACCTGTCTTTGCATTTAGCACTATCGTTTGTGTGGGGGAAGGAGAGCACCTCTCTTTGCATTTTGCACTAGCGTTTGTGTGGGGGAAGGAGGGCACCTGTCTTTGCATTTAGCACTAGGGTTTGTGTGGGGGAAGGAGAGCACCTGTCTTTGCATTTAGCACTAGCGTATGTGTGGGGGAAGGAGAGCACCTGTCTTTGCATTTAGCACTAGCGTTTGTGTGGGGGAAGGAGAGCACCTGCCTTTGCATTTAGCACTAGCGTTTGTGTGGGGGAAGGAGAGCACCTGTCTTTGCATTTAGCACTAGCGTTTGTATGGGGGTAGGAGAGCACCTGTCTTTGCATTTAGCACTAGCGTTTGTGTGGGGGAAGGAGAGCACCTGTCTTTGCATTTAGCTCTAGAGTTTGTGTGGGGGAAGGAGAGCACCTGTCCTTGCATTTAGCACTAGCGTTTATGCGGGGGAAGGAGAGCATCTGCCTTTGCATTTAGCACTAGCGTTTGTGTGGGGGGAGGAGAGCACCTGTCTTTGCATTTAGCACTAGCGTATGTGTTGGGGAAGGAGAACACCTGTCTTTGCATTTAGCACTAGCGTTTGTGTGGGGAGAAGGAGATCACCTGTCTTTGCATTTAGCACTAGCGTGTGTGTCGCGGAAGGAGAGCGCCTGTCCTTGCATTAAGTACTAGCGTTTGTGTGTGGGAAGAGAGTACCTCTCTTTGCATTTAGCACTAGCGTTTGTGTGGGGGAAGAGAGTACCCGTCTTTGCATTTAGCACTAGCGTTTGTGTGGGGAAAGGATAGCACCTGTCTTCGCATTTAGTCCTAGCGTTTATGTGGGGGAAAAGAGTACCTGTCTTTGCATTTAGCACTAGCATTTGCGTGGGGGAAGGAGAGTACCTGTCTTCGCATTTAGTCCTAGCGTTTATGTGGGGGAAGAGAGTACCTGTCTTTGCATTTAGTACTAGCGTTTGTGTGGGGGAAGAGAGTACCTGTCTTTGCATTTAGTACTAGCGTTTGTGTGGGGAAAGGAGAGTACCTGTCTTTGTAGTTAGTACTAGCGTTTGTGTGGGAGAGGAGAGTACCTGTCTTTGCATTTAGCACTAGCGTTTGTGTGGGGGAAAGGAGAGTACCTCTCTTTGCATTTAGCACTAACGTTTGTGTGGGGAAATGAGAATACCTGTCTTTGCATTTAGTACTAGCGTTTGTGTGTGGGAAGAGAGCACCTGTCTTTGCATTTAGCACTAGCGTTTTTGTGGGGAAAGGAGAGCACCTGTCTTTGCATTTAGCGCTAGCATTTGTGTGGGGGAAGAGAGTACCTGTCCTTCTATTTATCACTAGCATTTGTGTGGCGGAAGGAGTGCGCCTGTCTTTGCATTTAGCACTAGCGTTTATGTGGCGGAAGGAGAGCACATGTCTTTGCATTTAGTACTAGCGCTTGTGTGGCGGCAGGAGCGCACCTGGCCTTGCATATAGCACTAGCGTTTGTGCGGGGGAGGAGAGCACCTGTCTTTGCATTTAGCACTAGCGTTTGTGTGGGGGAAGGAGAGCAACTGTCCCTGCATATAGCACTAGCGTTGTGTGGGGGAAGGAGAGCATCTGTCTTTGCATTTAGTACTAGAGTTTGTGTGGGGGAAGGAGAGCACCTGTCCTTGCATATAGCACTAGCTTTGTTTGGGGGAAGGCGAACGCCTGTTTTTGCATTTAGCACTAGCGTTTGTGTGGGGGAAGGAGAGCACCTGGCCTTGCATATAGCACTAGCGTTTGTGTGGCGGAAGGAGAGCACCTGGCCTTGCATATAGCACTAGCGTTTGTGTGGGGGGAAGGAGAGCACCTGTCTTTGCATTTAGCACTAACGTTTTTGTGGGGGAAGGAGAGCAACTGTCCTTGCATATAGCACTAGCGTTGTGTGGGGGAAGGAGAGCACCTGTCTTTGCATTTAGTACTATTGTTTGTGTGGGGGATGGAGAGCACCTGACTTTGCATTTAGTACTAGCGTTTGTGTGGGGAAGGAGAACATCTGTGTTTGCATTTAGTACTAGCGTTTGTGTGGGGGGAGAGCACCTGTCCTTGCATATAGCACTAGCTTTGTTTGGGGGAAAGTGAGCGCCTGTTTTTGCATTTAGCACTAGCTTTTGTGTGGGGGAAGGAGAGCACCTGTCTTTGCATATAGCACTAGCGTTTGTGTGGGGGAAGGAGGGCACCTGTCTTTGCATTTAACACTAGCGTTTGTGTGGCGGAAGGAGAGCACCTGTCTTTGCATTTAGTACTAGCGTTCGTGTGGGTAAAGGAGAGCACCTGTCTTTGCATTTAGCACTAGCATTTGTGTGGGGGAAGGGAGTACCTGTCTTTGCATTTAGCACTAGCGTTTGTGTGGGAGAAGGAGAGCGCCTGTCCTTGCATTTAGCACTAGCGTTTGTGTGGAGGAAGGAGAGCACCTGTCTATGCATTTAGCACTAGCGTTTGTGTGGGGGAAGCAGCGCGCCTCTCTTGTCATTTTGCACTAGCGATTGTGTGGGGGAAGGGGGGCACCTGTCTTTGCATTTAGCACTAGAGTTTGTGTGGGGGAAGGAGAGCACCTGTCTTTGAATTTAGCACTAGCGTATGTGTGGGGGATGGAGAGCACTTGTCTTTGCATTTAGCACTAGCGTTTGTGTGGGGGAAGGAGAGCACCTCTCTTTGCATTTAGCACTAGCTTTTGTGTGGGGGAAGGAGAGCACCTGTCCTTGCATTTAGCACTAGCGTTTATGCGGGGGAAGGAGAGCACCTGCCTTTGCATTTAGCACTAGCGTTTGTGTGGGGGAAGGAGAGCACCTGTCTTTGCATTTAGCACTAGCGTATGTGTGGGGGAAGGAGAACACCTGACTTTGCATTTAGCACTAGCGTTTGTGTGGGGAGAAGGAGATCACCTGTCTTTGCATTTAGCACTAGCGTGTGTGTGGCGGAAGGAGGGCAACTGTCTTTGCATTTTGCACTAGCGTTTGTGTGGGGAGAAGGAGAGCACCTGTCTTTGAATTTAGCACTAGCGTTTGTGTGGGGAAAGGAGAGTACCTGTCTTTGCATTTAGCACTACATTTGTGTGGCGAAAGGAGAGTACCTGTCTTTGCATTAAGTACTAGCGTTTGTGTGTGGGAAGAGAGTCCCTGTCTTTGCATTTAGCACTAGCGTTTGTGTGGGGGAAGAGAGTACCCGTCTTTGCATTTAGCACTAGCGTTTGTATGGGGGAAGGAGCGCACCTGTCTTTGCGTTTAGCACTTGCGTATGTGTGGGGGAAGGAGAGCACCTGTCCTTGCATATAGCACTAGCGTTTGTGTGGAGGAAGGAGAGCACCTGTCTTTGCATTTAGTACTAGCGTTTGTTTGGGGGAAGTAGAGCACCTGTCTTTGCATATAGCACTAGCGTCTGTGTGGAGGAGGGAGGGCACCTGTCTTTGCATTTAGTACTAGCGTTCGTGTGGGGGAAGGAGAGCACCTCTCTTTGCATTTAGCACTAGCGTTTGTGTGGGGGTAGGAGAGCGCCTCTCTTTGCATTTAGTACTAACGTTGTGTGGGGGAAGGAGCACACCTGTCTTTGCATTTAGTACTAGCGTTTGTGTGGGAGAAGGAGAGCACCTGTCTTTGCATTTAGTACTAGCGTTTGTGTGGGGGAAGCAGCGCGCCTGTCTTTGCATTTAGCACTAGCGTTTGTGTGGGGGGAAGGAGAGCACCTCTCTCTGCATTTAGCACTAGCGTTTGTGTAGTGGGAAGCGGAGCACCTCTCTTTGCATTTAGCACTAGCGTTTGTGTGGGGGAAGGAGAGTACCTGCCTTTGAATTTAGCACTAGCGTTTGTGAGGGGGAAGGAATGCGCCTGTCTTTGCATTTAGCACTAGCGTTTGTGTGGAGGAAGGAGAGCGCCTCTCTTTGCATTTAGCACTAGCGTTTGTGTGGGGGGAACGAGAGCACCTGTTTTGCATTTAGTACTAGCGTTTGTGTGGGGAGAAGTAGAGCACCTGTCTTTGCAGTTAGCAGTAGCGTTTGTGTGGGGAGAAGCAGAGCACCTGTCTTTGCATTTAGCACTAGCGTTTATGCGGGGGAAGGAGAGCACCTGCCTTTGCATTTAGCACTAGCGTTTGTGTGGGGGAAGGAGAGCACCTGTCTTTGCATTTAGCACTAGCGTATGTGTGGGGGAAGGAGAACACCTGTCTTTGCATTTAGCACTAGCGTTTGTGTGGGGAGAAGGAGAGCGCCTCTCTTTGCATTTAGCACTAGCGTTTGTGTGGGGGGAACGAGAGCACCTGTTTTGCATTTAGTACTAGCGATTGTGTGAGGGAAGGAGAGCACCTGTTTTTGCATTTAGTACTAGCGTTTTGTGTGGGGGAACGAGAGCGCCTGTCTTTGCATTTAGCACTAGCGTTTGTGAGAGGGAAGGAGAGCACCTGTGTTTGCATCTAGCACTAGCGTTTGTGTGGGGGAAGGAGAGCACCTGTCTTTGCATTTAGCACTAGCGTTTTGTGTGGGGGAAGAAGAGCGCCTGTCTTTGCATTTAGCACTAGCGTTTCTTGTGGGGGAAGGAGAGCGCCTGTGTTTGCATTTAGCCCTAGCGCTTTGTGTGGGGGAAGGAGAGCGTCTGTCTTTGCATTTAGCACTAGCGTTTTGTGTGGGGGAAGGAGATTACCTGTCTTTTCATTTTGCACTGGTGTTTGTGTGGGGGGTAGCAGAGCACCTCTCTTTGCATTTAGTACTAGCGTTCTGTGTAGGGAAGGAGAGCGCCTGTCTTTGCATTTAGCACTAGCGTTTGTGTGGAGGAAGGAGAGCACCAGTCTTTGCATTTATCACTAGCGTTTGTGTGGGAGAAGGAGAGCGCCTGTCTTTGCATTTAGCACTAGAACTTGTGTGGAGGAAGGAGAGCACCTGTCTTTGCATTTAGCACTATCGTTTGTGTGGGGGAAGGAGAGCACCTCTCTTTGCATTTTGCACTAGCGTTTGTGTGGGGGAAGGAGGGCACCTGTCTTTGCATTTAGCACTAGGGTTTGTGTGGGGGAAGGAGAGCACCTGTCTTTGCATTTAGCACTAGCGTATGTGTGGGGGAAGGAGAGCACCTGTCTTTGCATTTAGCACTAGCGTTTGTGTGGGGGAAGGAGAGCACCTGCCTTTGCATTTAGCACTAGCGTTTGTGTGGGGGAAGGAGAGCACCTGTCTTTGCATTTAGCACTAGCGTTTGTATGGGGGTAGGAGAGCACCTGTCTTTGCATTTAGCACTAGCGTTTGTGTGGGGGAAGGAGAGCACCTGTCTTTGCATTTAGCTCTAGAGTTTGTGTGGGGGAAGGAGAGCACCTGTCCTTGCATTTAGCACTAGCGTTTATGCGGGGGAAGGAGAGCATCTGCCTTTGCATTTAGCACTAGCGTTTGTGTGGGGGGAGGAGAGCACCTGTCTTTGCATTTAGCACTAGCGTATGTGTTGGGGAAGGAGAACACCTGTCTTTGCATTTAGCACTAGCGTTTGT
Organism: Mantis religiosa; assembly: GCA_030765055.1. Classification (NCBI taxonomy): domain Eukaryota; kingdom Metazoa; phylum Arthropoda; class Insecta; order Mantodea; family Mantidae; genus Mantis; species Mantis religiosa. Next base: position 113,973,377 of record CM060954.1, on the reverse strand, counting down.
GTGGGGAGAAGGAGATCACCTGTCTTTGCATTTAGCACTAGCGTGTGTGTCGCGGAAGGAGAGCGCCTGTCCTTGCATTAAGTACTAGCGTTTGTGTGTGGGAAGAGAGTACCTCTCTTTGCATTTAGCACTAGCGTTTGTGTGGGGGAAGAGAGTACCCGTCTTTGCATTTAGCACTAGCGTTTGTGTGGGGAAAGGATAGCACCTGTCTTCGCATTTAGTCCTAGCGTTTATGTGGGGGAAAAGAGTACCTGTCTTTGCATTTAGCACTAGCATTTGCGTGGGGGAAGGAGAGTACCTGTCTTTGCATTTAGTACTAGCGTTTGTGTGGGGAAAGGAGAGTACCTGTCTTTGTATTTAGTACTAGCGTTTGTGTGGGGGAAGAGAGTACCTGTCTTTGCATTTAGCACTAGCGTTTGTGTGGGGGAAAGGTGAGTACCTCTCTTTGCATTTAGCACTAGCGTTTGTGTGGGGAAATGAGAATACCTGTCTTTGCATTTAGTACTAGCGTTTGTGTGTGGGTAGAGAGCACCTGTCTTTGCATTTAGCACTAGCGTATGTGTGGGGAAAGGAGAGCACCTGTCTTTGCATTTAGCGCTAGCATTTGTGTGGGGGAAGAGAGTACCTGTCTTTGTATTTATCACTAGCATTTGTGTGGCGGAAGGAGAGCGCCTGTCTTTGCATTTAGCACTAGCGTTTATGTGGCGGAAGGAGAGCACATGTCTTTGCATTTAGTACTAGCGCTTGTGTGGCGGCAGGAGCGCACCTGGCCTTGCATATAGCACTAGCGTTTGTGTGGGGGAGGAGAGCACCTGTCTTTGCATTTAGCACTAGCGTTTGTGTGGGGGAAGGAGAGCAACTGTCCCTGCATATAGCACTAGCGTTGTGTGGGGGAAGGAGAGCATCTGTCTTTGCATTTAGTTCTTGCGTTTGTGTGGGGGAAGGAGAGCACCTGACTTTGCATTTAGTACTAGCGTTTGTGTGGGGAAGGAGAGCATCTGTCTTTGCATTTAGTACTAGAGTTTGTGTGGGGGAAGGAGAGCACCTGTCCTTGCATATAGCACTAGCTTTGTTTGGGGGAAGGCGAACGCCTGTTTTTGCATTTAGCACTAGCATTTGTGTGGGGGAAGGAGAGCACCTGGCCTTGCATATAGCACTAGCGTTTGTGTGGCGGAAGGAGAGCACCTGGCCTTGCATATAGCACTAGCGTTTGTGTGGGGGGAAGGAGAGCACCTGTCTTTGCATTTAGCACTAACGTTTTTGTGGGGGAAGGAGAGCAACTGTCCTTGCATATAGCACTAGCGTTGTGTGGGGGAAGGAGAGCACCTGTCTTTGCATTTAGTACTAGCGTTTGTGTGGGGGATGGAGAGCACCTGACTTTGCATTTAGTACTAGCGTTTGTGTGGGGAAGGAGAACATCTGTGTTTGCATTTAGTACTAGCGTTTGTGTGGGGGGAGAGCACCTGTCCTTGCATATAGCACTAGCTTTGTTTGGGGGAAAGTGAGCGCCTGTTTTTGCATTTAGCACTAGCGTTTGTGTGGGGGAAGGAGAGCACCTGTCTTTGCATATAGCACTAGCGTTTGTGTGGGGGAAGGAGGGCACCTGTCTTTGCATTTAACACTAGCGTTTGTGTGGCGGAAGGAGAGCACCTGTCTTTGCATTTAGTACTAGCGTTCGTGTGGGTAAAGGAGAGCACCTGTCTTTGCATTTAGCACTAGCATTTGTGTGGGGGAAGGGAGTACCTGTCTTTGTATTTAGCACTAGCGTTTGTGTGGGGTAAGGAGAGCACCTGTCTTTGCATTTAGCACTAGCGTTTGTGTGGGGGAAGGAGATCACCTGTCTTTGCATTTAGCAATAGCGTATGTGTGGGGGAAGGAGAGCACCTGTCTTTGCACTTAGCACTAGCATTTGTGTGGGGGAGGGAGTACCTGTCTTTGCATTTAGCACTAGCATTTGTGTGGGGGAAGGGAGTACCTGTCTTTGCATTTAGCACTAGCGTTTGTGTGGGGTAAGGAGAGCACCTGTCTTTGCATTTAGCACTAGCGTTTGTGTGGAGGAAGGAGAGCACCTGTCTTTGCATTTAGCACTAGCGTTTGTGTGGGGGAAGGAGAGCATCTTTCTTTGCATTTAGCACTAGCGTCTGTGTGGGGAAAGGAGAGCACCTGTGTTTGCATTTAGCACTAGCGATTGTGTGGGGGAAGAGAGTACCTCTCTTTGCATTTATCACTAGCGTTTGTGTGGGGTTAGGAGAGCACCTCTCTTTGAATTTAGCACTAGCGTTTGTGTGGCGGAAGAGAGTTCCAGTCTTTGCATTTATCACTAGCGTTTGTGTGGGGGAAGCAGAGCACCTGTCTCTGCATTTAGTACTAGCGTTCGTGTGGGGAAAGGAGAGCACCTGTCTTTGAATTTAGCACTACCATTTTGTGGGGGAAGGGAGTACCTGTCTTTGCATTTAGCACTAGCGTTTGTGTGGGGAAAGGGGAGTACCTGTCTTTGCATTTAGTACTAGCGTTTGTGTGGGAGTAGTGAGCACCTGTCTTTGCATTTAGTACTAGCGTTTGTGTGGGGGTAGAGAGCACCTGTCTTTGCATTTAGCACTAGCGTTTGTGTAGGGAAAGGAGAGCACCTTTCTTTGCATTTAGCACTAGCATTTGTGTGGGGGAAGAGAGTACCTGTCTTTGCAATTATCACTAGCATTTGTGTAGCGGAAGGAGAGCGCCTGTTTTTGCATTTAGCACTAGCGTTTGTGTGGCGGAAGGAGAGCACCTCTCTTTGCATTTAGTACTAGCGTTTGTGTGGGGGAAAGAGAGCACCTGTCCTTGCATATAGGACTAGCGTTTGTGTGGGTGAAGGAGAGCACCTGTCCTTGCATATAGTACTAGCGTTTTTGTGGAGGAAGGAGAGCACCTGTCTTTGCATATAGCACAGGCGTTTGTGTGGTGGAAGGTGAGAACCTGTCTTTGCATTTAGTACAAGCGTTGTGTGGGGGAAGGAGAGCACCTGCCTTTGCATTTAGCACTAGCGTTTGTGTGGGGGTAGGAGAGCGCCTCTCTTTGCATTTAGTACTAGGGATGTGTAGGGGAAGGAGAGCACCTGTCTTTGCATTTGGTACTAGTGTTTGTGTGGGAGAAGGAGGGCACCTGTCTTTGCATTTAGCACTAGCGTTTGTGTGGGGGAAGCAGCGCGCCTGCCTTTGAAATTAGCACTAGTTTTGTGTGGGGGGAAGGAGAGCACCACTCTTTGCATTTAGCACTACCGTTTGTGTGGGGGGAATCGGAGCACCTCTCTTTGCATTTAGCACCAGCGTTTGTGTGGGGGAAGGAGAGTACCTGTCTTTGCATTTAGTACTAGCGTTTGTGTGGGGGAAGGAGAGCACCTGTCCTCGCATATAGCACTAGCGTTTGTGTGGGGGAAGGAGAGCACCTGTCCTTGCATTTAGCTCGAGCGTTTGTGTGGAGGAAGGAGAGAACCTGTCTTTGCATTTAGCACTAGCATTTGTGTGGGGGAAGGAGAGCACCTGACTTTGCATTTAGTACTAGCTTTTGTATGGAGGAAGGAGAGCACCTCTCCTTGCATATAGCACTAGCGTTGTGTTGGGAAGGAGAGCACCTGTCTTTGCATTTAGTACTAGCGTTTGTGTGGGGGTAGGAGAACACCTGACTTTGCATTTAGTACTAGCATTTGTGTGGGCGAAGGAGAGCTTCTGTCTTTGCATTTAGTACCAGCGTTTGTGTGAGAGAAGGAGAGCACCTGTCCTTGCATATAGCACTAGCGTTGTGTGGGGGAAGGTGGGCGCCTGTCTTGCATTTAGCACTAGCGTTTGTGTGAGGGAAGGAGAGCACCTGTCTTTGCATTTAGTACTAGCATTTGTGTGGGGGAAGGAGAGTACCTGTCTTTGCATTTAGCACTAGGGTTTGTGTGGGGGAAGAAGAGCACCTGTCTTTCATTTAGCACTAGCGTTTGTGTGGGGGAAGGAGGGCGCCTGTCTTTGCATTTAGCACTAGCGTTTCTGTGGGGGAAGAGAGTACCTCTCTTTGCATTTAGCACTAGCGTTTGTGTGGGGAAAGGAGAGTACCTGTCTTTGCATTTAGCACTAGCGTTTGTGTGGGGAAAGGAGAGTACCTGTCTTTGCATTTAGCACTTGCGTTTGTGTGGGGAAAGGAGAGTGCCTGTCTTTGCATTTATTACTAGCGTTTGTGTGGGGGTAGAGAGCACCGGCCTTTGCATTTAGCACAAGCGATGGTGTGGAGAAAGGAGAGCACCTGTCTTTGCATTTAGCACTAGCATTTGTGTGGGGGAAGAGAGTACCTGTCTTTGCATTTATCACTAGCATATGTGTGGCGTAAGGAGAGGGCCTGTCTTTGCATTTAGCACTAGCGTTTGTGTGGGGAAAGGAGAGTACCTGTCTTTGCATTTAGCACCAGCGTTTGTTTGGGGAAAGGAGAGTACCTGTCTCTGCATTTAGTACTAGCGTTTGTGTGGGGAAAGGAGAGTACCTGTCTTTGCATTTAGCACTAGCGTTTGTGTGGGGGAAGAGCGTACCTGTCTCTGCATTTAGCACTAGCGCTTGTGTGGGGAGAGGAGAGTACCTGTCTTTGCATTAGGTACTAGCGTTTGTGTGGGGGAAGAGAGTACCTGTCTTTACATTTAGCACTAACGTTTGTGTGGGGGAATAGAGTACCCGTCTTTGCATTTAGCACTAACGTTTGTGTGGGGAAAGGAGAGTACCTGTCTTTGCATTTAGTACTAGCGTTTGTGTGGGGGAAGGGAGTACTTGTCTTTGCATTTAGCACTAGCATTTTTGTGAGGAAAGGAGAGTACCTGTCTTTGCATTTAGTCCTAGCGTTTGTGTTGGGAATGGAGAGTACCTGTCTTTGCATTTAGTACTAGCGTTTGTGTGGGGGAAGAGAGTACCTGTATTTGCATTTAGCACTAGCGTTTGTGTGGGGAAAGGAGAGTACCTGTCTTTGCATTTAGCACTAGCGTTTGTGTGGGGAAAGGAGAGTACCTGTCTTTGCATTTAGTATTAGCGTTTGTGTGGGGGTAAAGATTACCTGGCTTTGCATTGAGCACAAGCGTTTGTGTGGGGAAAGGAGAGCACCTGTCTTTGCATTTAGCACTAGCATTTGTGTGGGGGAAGAGAGTACCTGTCTTTGCATTTATCACTAGCATTTGTGTGGCGGAAGGAAAGCGCCTGTCTTTGCATTTAGCACTAGCGTTTGTGTTCCGGAAGGAGAGCACCTGTCTTTGCATTTAGTACTAGCGTTTGTGTGGGGGAAGGAGGGCACCTGTACTTGCATATAGCACTAGCGTTTGTGTGGGGGAAGGAGAGCACCTGTCCTTGCATATAGCACTAGCGTTGTGTGGGGGAAGGAGAGCACCTGTCTTTGCATTTAGTACTAGCGTTTGTGTGGGGGAAGGAGAGCACCTGTCTTTGCATTTAGTACAAGCGTTTTTATGGGGGAAGGAGAGCATTTGTCTTTGCATTTAGTACTAGCGTTTGTGTGGGGGAAGGAGAGCACCTGTCCTTGCATATAGCACTAGCGTTGTGTGGGGGAAGGTGAGCGCCTGTCTTTGCATTTAGCACTAGCGTTTGTGTGAGGGAAGGAGAGCACCTGTCTTTGCATTTAGTACTAGAGTTTGTGTGGGGGAAGGAGAGCACCTGTCTTTGCATTTAGCACTAGCGTTTGTGTGGGGGAAGGAGGGCACCTGTCTTTGCATTTAGCACTAGCGTTTGTGTGGAGGAATGAGAGCACCTGTCTTTGCATTTCGTACTAGCGTTTGTGTGGGGGAAGGAGAGCACCTGTCTTTGCATTTAATACTAGCGTTTGTGTGGGGGAAGGAGAGCACTTTTCCTTGCATATAGCAATAGCGTTGTGTGGGGGAAGGTGAGCACCTGTCTTTGCATTTTGCACTAGCGTTTGTGTGAGGGAAGGACAGCACCTGTCTTTGCATTTAGTACTAGCGTTTGTGTGGGGTTAGGAGGGCACCTGTCTTTGCATTTAGCACTAGCGTTTGTTTGGGGGAAGGAGGGCAACTGTCTTTGCATTTAGCACTAGCGTTTGTGTGGCGGAAGGAGAGCACCTGTCTTTGCATTTAATACTAGCGTTTGTGTGGGGAAAGGAGAGCACCTGTCCTTGCATTTAGCACTAGCATTTGTGTGGGGGAAGAGAGTACCTGTCTTTGCATTTAGCACTAGCGTTTGTGTGGGGGAAGGAGAACACCTGTCTTTGCATTTAGTACTAGCGTTTGTGTGGGAAAGGAGAGCACCTCTCTTTGCATTTAGCACTAGCATTTGTGTGGGGGAAGAGAGTACCTGTCTTTGCATTTATCGCTAGCATTGATGTGGCGTAAGGAGAGCGCCTGCTTTGCATTTAGCACTAGCGTTTGTGTGGCGGAAGGACAGCTCCTGTCTTTGCATTTAGTACTAGCGTTTGTGTGGGGGAAGGAGAGCACCTGTCCTTGCATATAGAACTAGCGTTTGTGTGGGGGAAGGAGAGCGCCTGTCTTTGCATTTAGCACTAGCGTTTGTGTGGGGGAAGGAGAGCAACTGTCCTTGCATATAGCACTAGCGTTTGTGTGGGGGAAGGAGAGTACCTGTCTTTGCATTTAGCACTAGCGTTTGTGTGGGGAAAGGAGAGCACCTGTCTTTGCATTTAGCACTAGCGTTTGTTTGGGGGAAGGAGAGTACCTGTCTTTGCATATAGCACTAGCGTTTGTGTGGGGGAAGGAGAGCGCCTGTCTTTGCATTTAGCACTAGCGTTTGTGTGGGGGAAGGAGAGCACCTGTCCTTGCATATAGCCCTAGCGTTTGAGTGGGGGAAGGAGAGTACCTGTCTTTGCATTTAGCACTAGCGTTTGTGTGGGGAAAGGAGAGCACCTGTCTTTGCATTTAGCACTAGCGTTTGTGTGGCGGAAGAGCGTACCTGTCTCTGCATTTAGCACTAGCGTTTGTGTGGGGAAAGGAGAGTACCTGTCTTTGCATTAAGTACTAGCGTTTGTGTGGGGGAAGAGAGTACCTGTCTTTGCATTTAGCACTAGCGTTTGTGTGGGGGAATAGAGTACCCGTCTTTGCAATTAGCACTAGCGTTTGTGTGGGGAAAGGATAGCACATGTCTTTGCAATTAGTACTAGCGTTTCTGTGGGGGAAGAGAGTACCTGTCTTTGCATTTAGCACTAGCATTTGTGTGGGAAAGGAGAGTACCTGTCTTTGCATTTAGTACTAGCGTTTGTGTGGGGAAAGGAGAGTACCTGTTTTTGCATTTAGTACTAGCGTTTGTGTGGGGGAAGAGAGTACCTGTCTTTGCAATTAGCACTAGCGTTTGTGTGGGGAAAGGAGAGTACCTGTCTTTGCATTTAGCACTAGCGTTTGTGTGGGGAAAGGAGAGCACCTGACTTTGCATTTAGCACTAGCGTTTGTGTGGGGGAAGGAGAGCACCTGTCTTTGCATTTAGTACTAGCGTTTGTGTGGGGGAAGGAGAGCACCTGTCTTTGCATTTAGCACTAGCGTTTGTGTGGGGAGAAGGAGAGCACCTGTCTTTGCATTTAGCACTATCGTTTGTTTGGGGGAAGGAGAGCACCTGTCTTTGCATTTAGTACTAGCGTTTGTGTGGGGGAAGGAGAGCACCTGTCTTTGCATTTAGTACTAGCGTTTGTGTGGGGGAAGGAGAGCACCTGTCTTTGCATTTAGCACTAGCGTTTGTGTGGCGCAAGGAGAGCACCTGTCTTTGCATTTAGCACTAGCGTTTGTGTGGGGAGAAGGAGAGCACCCTCTTTGCATTTAGCACTAGCGTATGTGTGGGGGAAGGAGAGCACCTCTCTTTGCATTTAGCACTAGCGTTGGTGTGGGGGAACGATAGCACCTCTCTTTGCATTTAGCACTAGCATTGTTGTGGAGGAAGGAGAGCACCTGTCTTTGCATTTAGCACTAGTGTTTTTGTGGGGTAAGGAGAGCACCTGTCTTTGCATTTAGCACTAGCGTTTGTGTGGGGAAAGGAGAGAACTGTCTTTGCATTTAGCACTAGCGTTTGTGTGGGGGAAGGAGAGCGCCTGTCTTTGCATTTAGCAGTAGCGTTTGTGTGGGGGAAGGAGAGCACCTGTCTTTGCATTTAGCACTAGGGTTTGTGTGGGGGAAGAAGAGCACCTGTCTTTCATTTAGCACTAGCGTTTGTGTGGGGGAAGGAGGGCGCCTGTCTTTGCATTTAGCACTAGCCTTTGTTTGGGGGAAGGAGAGCACCTGTTTTGCGTTTAGTATTAGCGTTTGTGTGGGGAGAAGGAGAGCACCTGTCTTTGCATTTAGCACTAGCGTTTCTGTGGGGGAAGGAGAGCACCTGTCTTACCATTTAGCACTAGCGTTTGTGTGGGGGAAGGAGAGCACCTGTCTTTCCATTTAGCACTAGCGTATGTGTGGGGGAAGGAGAGCACCTATCTTTGCATTTAGCACTAGCGTTTGTGTGGCGGAAGGAGAGCAGCTGTCTTTGCATTTAGCACTAGCGTTTGTGTGGGGGAAGTAGAGCACCTGTCTTTCCATTTAGCACTAGCTTTTGTGTGGGGGAAGGAGAGCACCTGTCTTTCCATTTAGCACTAGCGTATGTGTGGGGGTAGGAGAGCACCACTCTTTGCATTTAGCACTAGCGTTTGTGTGGGGGAAGGAGAGCACCTGTCTTTGCATTTAGCACTAGCGTTTGTGTGGGGAAAGGAGAGTACCTGTCTTTGATTTAGCACTAGTGTTTGTGTGGGTGAAGAGAGTACCTGTCTATGCATTTATCACTGGCGTTTGTGTGGGGTTAGGAGAGCAACTGTCTTTGGAATTAGCACTAGCGTTTGTGTGGGGGAAGAGAGTACCCGTCTTTGCATTTAGCAGTAGCATTTGTGTGGGGGAAGAGAGTACCTGTCTTTGCATTTAGCACTAGCGTTTGTGTGGGGAAAGCAGAGTACCTGTCTCTGCATTTAGCACTAGCGTTTGTGTGGGGAAAGGAGAGTACTTCACTTTGCATTAAATACTAGCGTTTGTTTCGGGGAAGAGAGTTTCTGTCTTTGCATTTAGCACTAGCGTTTGTGTGGGGGAATTGAGTACCCGTCTTTGCATTTAGCTCTAGCGTTTTTGTTTTGGAAAGGATAGAACCTGTCTTTGCATTTAGTACTAGCGTTTGTGTGGGGGAAGAGAGTACCTGTGTTTGCATTTAGCACTAGCATTTGTGTGGGGAAAGGAGAGTACCTGTCTTTGCATTTAGTACTAGCGTTTGTGTGGGGAAAGGAGAGTACCTGTCTTTGCATTTAGTACTGCCTTTGTGTGAGAGAAGAGTACCTGTCTTTGCATTTATTACTAGCGTTTGTGTGGGGGAAGGAGAGCACCAGTCTTTGCATATAGCATTAGCGTTTGTGTGGGGGAAGGAGAGCGCCTGCCTTTGCATTTAGCACTAGCGTTTGTGTGGGGCAAGGAGAGCACATGTCCTTGCATATAGTACTAGCGTTTGTGTGGGGGAAGGAGAGCACCTGTCTTTGCATTTAGTACTAGCGTTTGTGTGGGGGAAGGAGAGCACCTGTCTTTGCATTTAGCACAAGCGTATGTGTGGGGGAATGAGAGCACCTGTCTTTGCATTTAGCACTAGCGTTTGTATGGGGAGAAGGAGAGCACCCTCTTTGCATTTAGCACTAGGGTTTGTGAGGGGGAAGGAGAGCACCCTCTTTGCATTTAGCACTAGCGTATGTGTGGGGGAAGGAGAGCACCTCTCTTAACATTTAGCACTAGCGTATGTGTGGGGAAAGGGGAGCACCTGTCTTTGCATTTAGCACTAGCGTATGTGTGGGGGAAGGAGAGCACCTGTCTTTACATTTAGCACTAGCGTTTGTGTGGGGGAAGGAGAGCACCTGTCTTTACATTTAGCACTAGCGTATGTGTGGGGGAAGGAGAACACCTCTCTTTGCATTTAGCACTAGCGTTGGTGTGGGGGAAGGAGAGCACCTGTCTTTGCATTTAGCACTAGCATTGTTGTGGAGGAAGGAGAGCACCTGTCTTTGCATTTAGCCCTAATGTTTGTGTGGGGTAAGGAGAGCACCTGTCTTTGCATTTAACACTAGGGTTTGGTGGGGGAAGGAGAGCACCTGTCTTTGCATTTAGCACTAGCGTTTGTGTGGGGGAAGGAGAGCACCTGTCTTTGCATTTAGCACTAGCGTTTGTGTGGGGAAAGGAGAACACCTGTGTTTGCATTTAGCACGAGCATTTGTGTGGGGGAAGAGAGTACCTGTCTTTGCATTTATTACTAGCATTTGTGTGGGGTAAGGAGAGCGCCTGTCTTTGCATTTAGCACTAGCGTTTGTGTGGCGGAAAGAGAGCACCTGTCTTTGCATTTAGTACTAGCGTTTGTGTGGGGGAAGGAGAGCACCTGTCCTTGCATATAGCACTAGCGTTTGTGTGGGAGAAGGAGAGTACCTGTCTTTTCATTTAGCACTAGCGTTTGTGTGGGGGTAGGAGAGCACCTGTCTTTGCATTTAGCACTAGCGTTTGTGTGGGGGAAGGAGAGCACCTGTCTTTGCATTTAGCACCAGCGTTTGTGTGGCGGAAGGAGAGCACCTGTCTTTGCATTTAGTACTAGCGTTTGTGTGGGGGAAGGAGAGCACCTTTCTTTGCATTTAGCTTTAGCGTTTGTGTGGGGAAAGGAGAGCACCTGTCTTTGTATTTAGCACTTGCGTTTGTGTGGGCGAAGAGAGTACCTCTCTTTGCATTTATCACTAGCGTTTGTGTGGGGTTAGGAGAGCACCTCCCTTTGAATTTAGAATAGCGTTTGTGTGGCGGAAGAGAGTGGCTGTCTTTGCATATAGCACTAGGGTTTGTGTGGGGGAAGGAGAGCACCTGTCTTTGCATTTAGTACTAGCGTTTGTGTGGGGGAAGAGAGTACCTGTCTTTGCATTTAGCACTAGCATTTGTGTGGGGAAAGGAGAGTACCTGTCTTTGCATTTAGTACTAGCGTTTGTGTGGGGAAAGGAGTGTACCTGTCTTTGCATTTAGTACTAGCGTTTGTGTGGGGGAAGGAGAGTACCTGTCTTTGCATTTAGTACTAGCGTTTGTGTGGGGGTAGAGAGCACCTGTCTTTGCATTTAGTACTAGCGTTTGTGTGGGGAAAGGAGAGCACCTTTTTTGCATTTAGCACTAGCATTTGTGTGGGGGAAGATAGTACCTGTCTTTGCAATTATCACGAGCATTTGTGTAGCGGTAGGGGGCGCCTATCTTTGCATTTAGCACTAGCGTTTGTGTGGCGGAAGGAGCGCACCTGTCTTTGCATTTAGTACTAGCGTTTGTGTGGGGGAAGGAGAGCACCTGTCCTTGCATATAGCACTAGCGTTTGTGTGGGAGAAGGAGGGCACCTGTCTTTGGATTTAGTACTAGCGTTTGTGTGGGGGAAGGAGAGCACCTGTCCTTGCATATAGCTCGAGCGTTTCTGTGGAGGAAGGAGAGCACCTGTCTTTGCATTTAGTACTAGCGTTGTGTGGGGGAAGGAGAGCACCTGTCTTTTCATTTAGTACTAGCGTTTGTGTCGAGGAAGGAGAGCACCTGTCTTTGCATTTAGTACAAGCGTTGTGTGGGGGAAGGAGAGCACCTGCCTTTGCATTTAGCACTAGCGTTTGTGTGGAGGTAGGAGAGCGCCTCTCTTTGCATTTAGTACTAGGGTTGTGTGGGGGTAGGAGAACACCTGTCTTTGCATTTAGTACTAGGGTTTGTGTGGCGGAAGAGCGTACCTGCCTCTGCATATAGCACTAGCGTTTGTGTGGGGAAAGGAGAGTACCTGTCTTTGCATTAAGTACTAGCGTTTGTGTGGGGGAAGAGAGTACCTGTCTTTGCATTAAGTACTAGCGTTTGTGTGGGGGAAGAGAGTGCCTGTCTTTGCATTTAGCACTAGCGTTTGTGTGGGGGAATAGAGTACCCGTCTTTGCATTTAGCACTAGCGTTTGTGTGTGGAAAGGATAGCACCTGTCTTTGCAATTAGTACTAGCGTTTCTGTGGGGGAAGAGAGTACCTGTCTTTGCATTTAGCACTAGCATTTGTGTGGGGAAAGGAGAGTACCTGTCTTTGCATTTAGTACTAGCGTTTGTGTGGGGAAAGGAGAGTACCTGTTTTTGCATTTAGTACTAGCGTTTGTGTGGGGGAAGAGAGTACCTGTCTTTGCATTTAGCACTAGCGTTTGTGTGGAGAAAGGAGAGTACCTGTCTTTGCATTTAGCACTAGCGTTTGTGTGGGGAAAGGAGAGTACCTGTCTTTGCATTAAGTACTAGCGTTTGTGTGGGGGAAGAGAGTACCTGTCTTTGCATTAAGTACTAGCGTTTGTGTGGGGGAAGAGAGTGCCTGTCTTTGCATTTAGCACTAGCGTTTGTGTGGGGGAATAGAGTACCCGTCTTTGCATTTAGCACTAGCGTTTGTGTGTGGAAAGGATAGCACCTGTCTTTGCAATTAGTACTAGCGTTTCTGTGGGGGAAGAGAGTACCTGTCTTTGCATTTAGCACTAGCATTTGTGTGGGGAAAGGAGAGTACCTGTCTTTGCATTTAGTACTAGCGTTTGTGTGGGGAAAGGAGAGTACCTGTTTTTGCATTTAGTACTAGCGTTTGTGTGGGGGAAGAGAGTACCTGTCTTTGCATTTAGCACTAGCGTTTGTGTGGAGAAAGGAGAGTACCTGTCTTTGCATTTAGCACTAGCGTTTGTGTGGGGAAAGGAGAGCACCTCTCTTTGCATTTAGCACTAGCATTTGTGTGGGGGAAGAGAGTACCTGTCTTTGCATTTATCGCTAGCATTGATGTGGCGTAAGGAGAGCGCCTGCTTTGCATTTAGCACTAGCGTTTGTGTGGCGGAAGGACAGCTCCTGTCTTTGCATTTAGTACTAGCGTTTGTGTGGGGGAAGGAGAGCACCTGTCCTTGCATATAGCAGTAGCGTTTGTGTGGGGGAAGGAGAGCGCCTGTCTTTGCATTTAGCACTAGCGTTTGTGTGGGGGAAGGAGAGCACCTGTCCTTGCATATAGCACTAGCGTTTGTGTGGGGGAGCGAGAGTACCTGTCTTTGCATTTAGCACTAGCGTTTGTGTGGGGAAAGGAGAGCACCTGTCTTTGCATTTTGCACTAGCGTTTGTTTGGGGGAAGGAGAGTACCTGTCTTTGCATATAGCACTAGCGTTTGTGTGGGGGAAGGAGAGCGCCTGTCTTTGTATTTAGCACTAGCGTTTGTGTGGGGGAAGGAGAGCACCTGTCCTTGCATATAGCACTAGCGTTTGTGTGGGGGAAGGAGAGTACCTGTCTTTGCATTTAGCACTAGCGTTTGTGTGGGGAAAGGAGAGCACCTGTCTTTTCATTTAGCACTAGCGTTTGTGTGGCGGAAGAGCGTACCTGTCTCTGCATTTAGCACTAGCGTTTGTGTGGGGAAAGGAGAGTACCTCTCTTTGCATTAAGTACTAGCGTTTGTGTGGGGGAAGAGAGTACCTGTCTTTGCATTTAGCACTAGCGTTTGTGTGGGGGAATAGAGTACCCGTCTTTGCATTTAGCACTAGCGTTTGTGTGGGGAAAGGATAGCACCTGTCTTTGCAATTAGTACTAGCGTTTCTGTGGGGGAAGAGAGTACCTGTCTTTGCATTTAGCACTAGCATTTGTGTGGGGAAAGGAGAGTACCTGTCTTTGCATTTAGTACTAGCGTTTGTGTGGGGAAAGGAGAGTACCTGTTTTTGCATTTAGTACTAGCGTTTGTGTGGGGGAAGAGAGTACCTGTCTTTGCAATTAGCACTAGCGTTTGTGTGGGGAAAGGAGAGTACCTGTCTTTGCATTTAGCACTAGCGTTTGTGTGGGGAAAGGAGAGCACCTGTCTTTGCATTTAGCACTAGCATTTGTGTGGGGGAAGAGAGTACCTGTCTTTGCATTTATCGCTAGCATTTGTGTGGCGTAAGGAGAGCGCCTGCTTTGCATTTAGCACTAGCGTTTGTGTGGCGGAAGGACAGCTCCTGTCTTTGCATTTAGTACTAGCGTTTGTGTGCGGGAAGGAGAGCACCTGTCCTTGCATATAGCACTAGCGTTTGTGTGGGGGAAGGAGAGCGCCTGTCTTTGCATTAAGCACTAGCGTTTGTGTGGAGAAAGGAGAGCACCTGTCTTTGCATTTAGTACTAGCATTTGTGTGGGGGAAGGAAAGCACCTGTCTTTGCATTTAGCACTAGCGTATGTGTGGGGGAATGAGAGCACCTGCCTTTGCATTTAGCACTAGCGTTTGTGTGGGGAGAAGGAGAGCACCTGTCTTTGCATTTAGCACTAGCGTTTGTTTGGGGGGAAGGAGAGCTCCTGTCTTTGCATTTAGCACTAGCGTTTGTGTGGGGGAAGGAGAGCACCTGTCCTTGCATATAGCACTAGCGTTTGTGTGGGGGAAGGAGAGCACCTCTCTTTGCATTTAGTACTAGCGTTTGTGTGGGGGAAGGAGAGCACCTGTTTTTGCATTTAGTACTAGCGTTTGTGTGGGGGAAGGAGAGCACCTGTCTTTGCATTTAGCACTAGCGTATGTGTGGGGGAAGGAGAGCACCTGTCTTTGCATTTAGCACTAGCGTTGTGTGGGGGAAGGAGAGCACCTGTCTTTGCATTTTGTACTAGCGTTTGTGTGGGGGAAGGAGAGCAACTGTCTTTGCATTTAGCACTAGCGTTTGTGTGGGGAGAAGGAGAGCACCTGTCTTTGCATTTAGCACTAGCGTTTGTTTGGGGGAAGGAGAGCACCTGTCTTTGCATTTAGTACTAGCGTTTGTGTGGGGGAAGGAGAGCACCTGTCTTTGCATTTAGTACTAGCGTTTGTGTGGGGAAGGAGAGCACCTGTCTTTGCATTTAGCACTAGCGTTTGTGTGGCGCAAGGAGAGCACCTGTCTTTGCATTTAGCACTAGCGTTTGTGTGGGGAGAAGGAGAGCACGCTCTTTGCATTTAGCACTAGCGTATGTGTGGGGGAAGGAGAGCACCTCTCGTTGCATTTAGCACTAGCGTTGGTGTGGGGGATGGAGAGAACTGTCTTTGCATTTAGCACTAGCGTTTGTGTGGGGGAAGGAGAGTGCCTGTCTTTGCATTTAGCAGTAGCGTTTGTGTGGGGGAAGGAGAGCACCTGTCTTTGCATTTAGCACTAGCGTTTGTGTGGGGGAAGGAGAGCACCTGTCTTTGCATTTAGCTCTAGCGTATGTGTGAGGGAAGGAGAGCACCTCTCTTTGCATTTAGCACTAGCGTTTGTGTGGGGGAAGGAGAGTACCTGTCTTTGCATTTAGCACTAGGGTTTGTGTGGGGGAAGAAGAGCACCTGTCTTTCATTTAGCACTAGCGTTTGTGTGGGGGAAGGAGGGCGCCTGTCTTTGCATTTAGCACTAGCCTTTGTTTGGGGAAAGGAGAGCACCTGTTTTGCGTCTAGTACTAGCGTTTGTGTGGGGAGAAGGAGAGCACCTGTCTTTGCATTATAACTAGCGTTTCTGTGGGGGAAGGTGAGCACCTGTCTTTGCATTTAGCACTAGCGTATGTATGAGGGAAGGAGGGCACCTCTCTTTGCATTTAGCACTAGCGTTTGTGTGGGGGAAGGAGAGCACCTGTCTTTGAATTTAGCACTAGGGTTTGTGTGGGGGAAGAAGGGCACCTGTCTTTCATTTAGCACTAGCGTTTGTGTGGGGGATGGAGGGCGCCTGTCTTTGCATTTAGCACTAGCCTTTGTTTGGGGGAAGGAGAGCACCTGTTTTGCGTTTAGTACTAGCGTTTGTGTGGGGAAAGGAGAGTACCTGTCTTTGCATTAAATACTAGCGTTTGTTTCGGGGAAGAGAGTTTCTGTCTTTGCATTTAGCTCTAGCGTTTGTGTTGGGGAATTGAGTACCCGTCTTTGCATTTAGCACTAGCGTTTTTGTTTGGGAAAGGATAGCACCTGTCTTTGCATTTAGTACTAGCGTTTGTGTGGGGGAAGAGAGTACCTGTGTTTGCATTTAGCACTAGCATTTGTGTGGGGAAAGGAGAGTACCTGTCTTTGCATTTAGTCCTAGCGTTTGTGTGGGGAAAGGAGAGTACCTGTCTTTGCATTTAGTACTAGCTTTTGTGTGGGGGAAGAGTACCTGTCTTTGCATTTAGCACTAGTGTTTGTGTGGGGAAAGGGGAGTACCTGTCTTTGCATTTATTACTAGCGTTTGTATGGGGGTATAGAGCACCTGTCTTTGCATTTAGCACAAGCCTTTGTGTGGGGAAAGGAGAGCACCTGTCTTTGCATTTAGCACTAGCATTTGTGTGGGGGAAGAGAGTAGCTGTCTCTGCATTTATCACTAGCATTTGTGTGGCGTAAGGAGAGCGCCTGTCTTTGTATTTAGCACTAGCGTTTGTGTGGCGGAAGGAGAGCACCTGTCTTTGCATTTAGTACTAGCGTTTGTGTGGGGGATGAAGAGCACCTGTCCTTTCATATAGCATTAGCGTTTGTGTGGGGAAGGAGAGCGCCTGCCTTTGCATTTAGCACTAGCGTTTGTGGGGGGGGGGAAGGAGAGCACCTGTCCTTGCATATAGCACTAGCGTTGTGTGGGGGAAGGAGAGAACCTGTCTTTGAATTTAGTACTAGCGTTTGTGTGGGGGAAGGAGAGCACCTGTCTTTGCATTTAGTACTAGCGTTTGTGTGGGGGTAGGAGAGCACCTGTCTTTGCATTTAGCACTAGCGTATGTGTGGGGGAAGGAGAGCACCTGTCTTTGCATTTAGCACTAGCGTTTGTGTGGGGAGAAGGAGAGCACCCTCTTTGCATTTAGCACTAGCGTTTGTGTGGAGAAGGAGAGCACCATCTTTGCATTTAGCACTAGCGTATGTGTGGGGGAAGGAGAACACCTGTCTTTGCATCAGGCACTAGCATTGTTGTGGAGGAAGGAGAGCACCTGTCTTTGCATTTAGCACTAGTGTTTGTGTGAAGTAAGGAGATCACCTGTCTTTGCATTTAGCACTAGGGTTTGGTGTGGGAAGGACAGCACCTGTCTTTGCATTTAGCACTAGCGTTTGTGTGGGGGAAGGAGAGCGCCTGTCTTTGCATTTAGCAGTAGCGTTTGTGTGGGTGAAGGAGAGAACCTGTCTTTGCATTTAGCGCTAGCGTTTGTGTGGGGGAAGGAGAGCACCTCTCTTTGCATTTAGCACTAGCGTATGTGTGAGGGAAGGAGAGCACCTGTCTTTGCATTTAGCACTAGCGTTTGTGTGGGGGAAGGAGAGCACCTGTGTTTGCATTTAGCACTAGCGTTTGTGTGTGGGAAGAAGAGCACCTGTCTATGCACTTAGCACTAGCGTTTGTGTGGGGGAAGGAGGGCGCCTGTCTTTGCATTTAGCACTAGCCTTTGTTTGGGGGAAGGAGAGCACCCGTCTTTGCGTTTAGTACTAGCGTTTGTGTGGGGAGAAGAAGAGCACCTGTCTTTGCATTTAGCACTAGCGTTTCTGTGTGGGAAGGAGAGCACCTGTCTTACCATTTAGCACTAGCGTTTGTGTGGGGGAAGGAGAGCACCTGTCTTTGCATTTAGCACTAGCGTTTGTGTGAAGGAAGGAGAGCACCTGTCTTTGCATTTAGCACTAGCGTTTGTATGGGGGAATTAGAGCACCTGTCTTTGCATTTAGCACTAGCGTTTGTGTGGGGAAAGGAGAGTACCTCTCTTTGAATTTAGTACTAACGTTTGTGTGGGGGAAGAGAGTACCTGTCTTTGCATTTAGCACTAGCATTTGTGTGGGGAAAGGAGAGTACCTTTCTTTGCATTTAGTACTAGCGTTTGTGTGGGGAAAGGAGAGTACCTGTTTTTGCATTTAGTACTAGCGTTTGTGTGGGGGAAGAGAGTACCTGTCTTTGCATTTAGCACTAGCGTTTGTGTGGGGAAAGGAGAGTACCTGTCTTTGCATTTAGCACTAGCATTTGTGTGGGGGAAGAGAGTACCTGTCTTTGCATTTAGTACTAGCGGTTTGTGTGGGGGAAGGAGAGCGCCTGTGTTTGCATTTAGCACTAGCGTTTTGTGTGGGAGAAGGAGAGCGCCTGTCTTTGCATTTAGCACTAGCGATTGTGTGAGGGAAGGAGAGCACCTGTTTTTGCATTTAGTACTAGCGTTTTGTGTGGGGGAACGAGAGCGCCTGTCTTTGCATTTAGCACTAGCGTTTGTGTGGGGAGAAGGAGAGCACCTGTCTTTGCATTTAGCACTAGCGTTTGTGTGGGGGAAGGAGAGCACCTGTCTTTGCATTTAGCACTAGCGATTGTGTGAGGGAAGGAGAGCACCTCCTTTTGCATTTAGTACTAGCGGTTTGTGTGGGGGAAGGAGAGCGCCTGTGTTTGCATTCAGCACTAGCGTTTTGTGTGGGAGAAGGAGAGCGCCTGTCTTTGCATTTAGCACTAGCGATTGTGTGAGGGAAGGAGAGCACCTGTTTTTGCATTTAGTACTAGCGTTTTGTGTGGGGGAACGAGAGCGCCTGTCTTTGCATTTAGCACTAGCGTTTGTGAGAGGGAAGGAGAGCACCTGTGTTTGCATCTAGCACTAGCGTTTGTGTGGGGGAAGGAGAGCACCTGTCTTTGCATTTAGTACTAGCGTTTGTGTGGGGAAAGGAGAGTACCTGTCTTTGCATTTAGTACTGCCTTTGTGTGAGAGAAGAGTACCTGTCTTTGCATTTATTACTAGCGTTTGTGTGGGGGAAGGAGAGCACCAGTCTTTGCATATAGCATTAGCGTTTGTGTGGGGGAAGGAGAGCGCCTGCCTTTGCATTTAGCACTAGCGTTTGTGTGGGGCAAGGAGAGCACATGTCCTTGCATATAGTACTAGCGTTTGTGTGGGGGAAGGAGAGCACCTGTCTTTGCATTTAGTACTAGCGTTTGTGTGGGGGAAGGAGAGCACCTGTCTTTGCATTTAGCACAAGCGTATGTGTGGGGGAATGAGAGCACCTGTCTTTGCATTTAGCACTAGCGTTTGTATGGGGAGAAGGAGAGCACCCTCTTTGCATTTAGCACTAGGGTTTGTGAGGGGGAAGGAGAGCACCCTCTTTGCATTTAGCACTAGCGTATGTGTGGGGGAAGGAGAGCACCTCTCTTAACATTTAGCACTAGCGTATGTGTGGGGAAAGGGGAGCACCTGTCTTTGCATTTAGCACTAGCGTATGTGTGGGGGAAGGAGAGCACCTGTCTTTACATTTAGCACTAGCGTTTGTGTGGGGGAAGGAGAGCACCTGTCTTTACATTTAGCACTAGCGTATGTGTGGGGGAAGGAGAACACCTCTCTTTGCATTTAGCACTAGCGTTGGTGTGGGGGAAGGAGAGCACCTGTCTTTGCATTTAGCACTAGCATTGTTGTGGAGGAAGGAGAGCACCTGTCTTTGCATTTAGCCCTAATGTTTGTGTGGGGTAAGGAGAGCACCTGTCTTTGCATTTAACACTAGGGTTTGGTGGGGGAAGGAGAGCACCTGTCTTTGCATTTAGCACTAGCGTTTGTGTGGGGGAAGGAGAGCACCTGTCTTTGCATTTAGCACTAGCGTTTGTGTGGGGAAAGGAGAACACCTGTGTTTGCATTTAGCACGAGCATTTGTGTGGGGGAAGAGAGTACCTGTCTTTGCATTTATTACTAGCATTTGTGTGGGGTAAGGAGAGCGCCTGTCTTTGCATTTAGCACTAGCGTTTGTGTGGCGGAAAGAGAGCACCTGTCTTTGCATTTAGTACTAGCGTTTGTGTGGGGGAAGGAGAGCACCTGTCCTTGCATATAGCACTAGCGTTTGTGTGGGAGAAGGAGAGTACCTGTCTTTTCATTTAGCACTAGCGTTTGTGTGGGGGTAGGAGAGCACCTGTCTTTGCATTTAGCACTAGCGTTTGTGTGGGGGAAGGAGAGCACCTGTCTTTGCATTTAGCACCAGCGTTTGTGTGGCGGAAGGAGAGCACCTGTCTTTGCATTTAGTACTAGCGTTTGTGTGGGGGAAGGAGAGCACCTTTCTTTGCATTTAGCTTTAGCGTTTGTGTGGGGAAAGGAGAGCACCTGTCTTTGTATTTAGCACTTGCGTTTGTGTGGGCGAAGAGAGTACCTCTCTTTGCATTTATCACTAGCGTTTGTGTGGGGTTAGGAGAGCACCTCCCTTTGAATTTAGAATAGCGTTTGTGTGGCGGAAGAGAGTGGCTGTCTTTGCATATAGCACTAGGGTTTGTGTGGGGGAAGGAGAGCACCTGTCTTTGCATTTAGTACTAGCGTTTGTGTGGGGGAAGAGAGTACCTGTCTTTGCATTTAGCACTAGCATTTGTGTGGGGAAAGGAGAGTACCTGTCTTTGCATTTAGTACTAGCGTTTGTGTGGGGAAAGGAGTGTACCTGTCTTTGCATTTAGTACTAGCGTTTGTGTGGGGGAAGGAGAGTACCTGTCTTTGCATTTAGTACTAGCGTTTGTGTGGGGGTAGAGAGCACCTGTCTTTGCATTTAGTACTAGCGTTTGTGTGGGGAAAGGAGAGCACCTTTTTTGCATTTAGCACTAGCATTTGTGTGGGGGAAGATAGTACCTGTCTTTGCAATTATCACGAGCATTTGTGTAGCGGTAGGGGGCGCCTATCTTTGCATTTAGCACTAGCGTTTGTGTGGCGGAAGGAGCGCACCTGTCTTTGCATTTAGTACTAGCGTTTGTGTGGGGGAAGGAGAGCACCTGTCCTTGCATATAGCACTAGCGTTTGTGTGGGAGAAGGAGGGCACCTGTCTTTGGATTTAGTACTAGCGTTTGTGTGGGGGAAGGAGAGCACCTGTCCTTGCATATAGCTCGAGCGTTTGTGTGGAGGAAGGAGAGCACCTGTCTTTGCATTTAGTACTAGCGTTGTGTGGGGGAAGGAGAGCACCTGTCTTTTCATTTAGTACTAGCGTTTGTGTCGAGGAAGGAGAGCACCTGTCTTTGCATTTAGTACAAGCGTTGTGTGGGGGAAGGAGAGCACCTGCCTTTGCATTTAGCACTAGCGTTTGTGTGGAGGTAGGAGAGCGCCTCTCTTTGCATTTAGTACTAGGGTTGTGTGGGGGTAGGAGAACACCTGTCTTTGCATTTAGTACTAGGGTTTGTGTGGCGGAAGAGCGTACCTGCCTCTGCATATAGCACTAGCGTTTGTGTGGGGAAAGGAGAGTACCTGTCTTTGCATTAAGTACTAGCGTTTGTGTGGGGGAAGAGAGTACCTGTCTTTGCATTAAGTACTAGCGTTTGTGTGGGGGAAGAGAGTGCCTGTCTTTGCATTTAGCACTAGCGTTTGTGTGGGGGAATAGAGTACCCGTCTTTGCATTTAGCACTAGCGTTTGTGTGTGGAAAGGATAGCACCTGTCTTTGCAATTAGTACTAGCGTTTCTGTGGGGGAAGAGAGTACCTGTCTTTGCATTTAGCACTAGCATTTGTGTGGGGAAAGGAGAGTACCTGTCTTTGCATTTAGTACTAGCGTTTGTGTGGGGAAAGGAGAGTACCTGTTTTTGCATTTAGTACTAGCGTTTGTGTGGGGGAAGAGAGTACCTGTCTTTGCATTTAGCACTAGCGTTTGTGTGGAGAAAGGAGAGTACCTGTCTTTGCATTTAGCACTAGCGTTTGTGTGGGGAAAGGAGAGTACCTGTCTTTGCATTAAGTACTAGCGTTTGTGTGGGGGAAGAGAGTACCTGTCTTTGCATTAAGTACTAGCGTTTGTGTGGGGGAAGAGAGTGCCTGTCTTTGCATTTAGCACTAGCGTTTGTGTGGGGGAATAGAGTACCCGTCTTTGCATTTAGCACTAGCGTTTGTGTGTGGAAAGGATAGCACCTGTCTTTGCAATTAGTACTAGCGTTTCTGTGGGGGAAGAGAGTACCTGTCTTTGCATTTAGCACTAGCATTTGTGTGGGGAAAGGAGAGTACCTGTCTTTGCATTTAGTACTAGCGTTTGTGTGGGGAAAGGAGAGTACCTGTTTTTGCATTTAGTACTAGCGTTTGTGTGGGGGAAGAGAGTACCTGTCTTTGCATTTAGCACTAGCGTTTGTGTGGAGAAAGGAGAGTACCTGTCTTTGCATTTAGCACTAGCGTTTGTGTGGGGAAAGGAGAGCACCTCTCTTTGCATTTAGCACTAGCATTTGTGTGGGGGAAGAGAGTACCTGTCTTTGCATTTATCGCTAGCATTGATGTGGCGTAAGGAGAGCGCCTGCTTTGCATTTAGCACTAGCGTTTGTGTGGCGGAAGGACAGCTCCTGTCTTTGCATTTAGTACTAGCGTTTGTGTGGGGGAAGGAGAGCACCTGTCCTTGCATATAGCAGTAGCGTTTGTGTGGGGGAAGGAGAGCGCCTGTCTTTGCATTTAGCACTAGCGTTTGTGTGGGGGAAGGAGAGCACCTGTCCTTGCATATAGCACTAGCGTTTGTGTGGGGGAGCGAGAGTACCTGTCTTTGCATTTAGCACTAGCGTTTGTGTGGGGAAAGGAGAGCACCTGTCTTTGCATTTTGCACTAGCGTTTGTTTGGGGGAAGGAGAGTACCTGTCTTTGCATATAGCACTAGCGTTTGTGTGGGGGAAGGAGAGCGCCTGTCTTTGTATTTAGCACTAGCGTTTGTGTGGGGGAAGGAGAGCACCTGTCCTTGCATATAGCACTAGCGTTTGTGTGGGGGAAGGAGAGTACCTGTCTTTGCATTTAGCACTAGCGTTTGTGTGGGGAAAGGAGAGCACCTGTCTTTTCATTTAGCACTAGCGTTTGTGTGGCGGAAGAGCGTACCTGTCTCTGCATTTAGCACTAGCGTTTGTGTGGGGAAAGTAGAGTACCTCTCTTTGCATTAAGTACTAGCGTTTGTGTGGGGGAAGAGAGTACCTGTCTTTGCATTTAGCACTAGCGTTTGTGTGGGGGAATAGAGTACCCGTCTTTGCATTTAGCACTAGCGTTTGTGTGGGGAAAGGATAGCACCTGTCTTTGCAATTAGTACTAGCGTTTCTGTGGGGGAAGAGAGTACCTGTCTTTGCATTTAGCACTAGCATTTGTGTGGGGAAAGGAGAGTACCTGTCTTTGCATTTAGTACTAGCGTTTGTGTGGGGAAAGGAGAGTACCTGTTTTTGCATTTAGTACTAGCGTTTGTGTGGGGGAAGAGAGTACCTGTCTTTGCAATTAGCACTAGCGTTTGTGTGGGGAAAGGAGAGTACCTGTCTTTGCATTTAGCACTAGCGTTTGTGTGGGGAAAGGAGAGCACCTGTCTTTGCATTTAGCACTAGCATTTGTGTGGGGGAAGAGAGTACCTGTCTTTGCATTTATCGCTAGCATTTGTGTGGCGTAAGGAGAGCGCCTGCTTTGCATTTAGCACTAGCGTTTGTGTGGCGGAAGGACAGCTCCTGTCTTTGCATTTAGTACTAGCGTTTGTGTGCGGGAAGGAGAGCACCTGTCCTTGCATATAGCACTAGCGTTTGTGTGGGGGAAGGAGAGCGCCTGTCTTTGCATTAAGCACTAGCGTTTGTGTGGAGAAAGGAGAGCACCTGTCTTTGCATTTAGTACTAGCATTTGTGTGGGGGAAGGAAAGCACCTGTCTTTGCATTTAGCACTAGCGTATGTGTGGGGGAATGAGAGCACCTGCCTTTGCATTTAGCACTAGCGTTTGTGTGGGGAGAAGGAGAGCACCTGTCTTTGCATTTAGCACTAGCGTTTGTTTGGGGGGAAGGAGAGCTCCTGTCTTTGCATTTAGCACTAGCGTTTGTGTGGGGGAAGGAGAGCACCTGTCCTTGCATATAGCACTAGCGTTTGTGTGGGGGAAGGAGAGCACCTCTCTTTGCATTTAGTACTAGCGTTTGTGTGGGGGAAGGAGAGCACCTGTTTTTGCATTTAGTACTAGCGTTTGTGTGGGGGAAGGAGAGCACCTGTCTTTGCATTTAGCACTAGCGTATGTGTGGGGGAAGGAGAGCACCTGTCTTTGCATTTAGCACTAGCGTTGTGTGGGGGAAGGAGAGCACCTGCCTTTGCATTTTGTACTAGCGTTTGTGTGGGGGAAGGAGAGCAACTGTCTTTGCATTTAGCACTAGCGTTTGTGTGGGGAGAAGGAGAGCACCTGTCTTTGCATTTAGCACTAGCGTTTGTTTGGGGGAAGGAGAGCACCTGTCTTTGCATTTAGTACTAGCGTTTGTGTGGGGGAAGGAGAGCACCTGTCTTTGCATTTAGTACTAGCGTTTGTGTGGGGAAGGAGAGCACCTGTCTTTGCATTTAGCACTAGCGTTTGTGTGGCGCAAGGAGAGCACCTGTCTTTGCATTTAGCACTAGCGTTTGTGTGGGGAGAAGGAGAGCACGCTCTTTGCATTTAGCACTAGCGTATGTGTGGGGGAAGGAGAGCACCTCTCGTTGCATTTAGCACTAGCGTTGGTGTGGGGGATGGAGAGAACTGTCTTTGCATTTAGCACTAGCGTTTGTGTGGGGGAAGGAGAGTGCCTGTCTTTGCATTTAGCAGTAGCGTTTGTGTGGGGGAAGGAGAGCACCTGTCTTTGCATTTAGCACTAGCGTTTGTGTGGGGGAAGGAGAGCACCTGTCTTTGCATTTAGCTCTAGCGTATGTGTGAGGGAAGGAGAGCACCTCTCTTTGCATTTAGCACTAGCGTTTGTGTGGGGGAAGGAGAGTACCTGTCTTTGCATTTAGCACTAGGGTTTGTGTGGGGGAAGAAGAGCACCTGTCTTTCATTTAGCACTAGCGTTTGTGTGGGGGAAGGAGGGCGCCTGTCTTTGCATTTAGCACTAGCCTTTGTTTGGGGAAAGGAGAGCACCTGTTTTGCGTCTAGTACTAGCGTTTGTGTGGGGAGAAGGAGAGCACCTGTCTTTGCATTATAACTAGCGTTTCTGTGGGGGAAGGTGAGCACCTGTCTTTGCATTTAGCACTAGCGTATGTATGAGGGAAGGAGGGCACCTCTCTTTGCATTTAGCACTAGCGTTTGTGTGGGGGAAGGAGAGCACCTGTCTTTGAATTTAGCACTAGGGTTTGTGTGGGGGAAGAAGGGCACCTGTCTTTCATTTAGCACTAGCGTTTGTGTGGGGGAAGGAGGGCGCCTGTCTTTGCATTTAGCACTAGCCTTTGTTTGGGGGAAGGAGAGCACCTGTTTTGCGTTTAGTACTAGCGTTTGTGTGGGGAAAGGAGAGTACCTGTCTTTGCATTAAATACTAGCGTTTGTTTCGGGGAAGAGAGTTTCTGTCTTTGCATTTAGCTCTAGCGTTTGTGTTGGGGAATTGAGTACCCGTCTTTGCATTTAGCACTAGCGTTTTTGTTTGGGAAAGGATAGCACCTGTCTTTGCATTTAGTACTAGCGTTTGTGTGGGGGAAGAGAGTACCTGTGTTTGCATTTAGCACTAGCATTTGTGTGGGGAAAGGAGAGTACCTGTCTTTGCATTTAGTCCTAGCGTTTGTGTGGGGAAAGGAGAGTACCTGTCTTTGCATTTAGTACTAGCTTTTGTGTGGGGGAAGAGTAC
Organism: Mantis religiosa; assembly: GCA_030765055.1. Taxonomy (NCBI): domain Eukaryota; kingdom Metazoa; phylum Arthropoda; class Insecta; order Mantodea; family Mantidae; genus Mantis; species Mantis religiosa. The sequence continues at coordinate 113,947,991 of CM060954.1, read as the reverse complement.
CTGTCTTTGCATTTAGCACTAGTGTTTGTGTGGGGAAAGGGGAGTACCTGTCTTTGCATTTATTACTAGCGTTTGTATGGGGGTATAGAGCACCTGTCTTTGCATTTAGCACAAGCCTTTGTGTGGGGAAAGGAGAGCACCTGTCTTTGCATTTAGCACTAGCATTTGTGTGGGGGAAGAGAGTAGCTGTCTCTGCATTTATCACTAGCATTTGTGTGGCGTAAGGAGAGCGCCTGTCTTTGTATTTAGCACTAGCGTTTGTGTGGCGGAAGGAGAGCACCTGTCTTTGCATTTAGTACTAGCGTTTGTGTGGGGGATGAAGAGCACCTGTCCTTTCATATAGCATTAGCGTTTGTGTGGGGAAGGAGAGCGCCTGCCTTTGCATTTAGCACTAGCGTTTGTGGGGGGGGGGGAAGGAGAGCACCTGTCCTTGCATATAGCACTAGCGTTGTGTGGGGGAAGGAGAGAACCTGTCTTTGAATTTAGTACTAGCGTTTGTGTGGGGGAAGGAGAGCACCTGTCTTTGCATTTAGCACTAGCGTTTGTGTGGGGAGAAGGAGAGCACCCTCTTTGCATTTAGCACTAGCGTTTGTGTGGAGAAGGAGAGCACCATCTTTGCATTTAGCACTAGCGTATGTGTGGGGGAAGGAGAACACCTGTCTTTGCATCAGGCACTAGCATTGTTGTGGAGGAAGGAGAGCACCTGTCTTTGCATTTAGCACTAGTGTTTGTGTGAAGTAAGGAGATCACCTGTCTTTGCATTTAGCACTAGGGTTTGGTGTGGGAAGGACAGCACCTGTCTTTGCATTTAGCACTAGCGTTTGTGTGGGGGAAGGAGAGCGCCTGTCTTTGCATTTAGCAGTAGCGTTTGTGTGGGTGAAGGAGAGAACCTGTCTTTGCATTTAGCGCTAGCGTTTGTGTGGGGGAAGGAGAGCACCTCTCTTTGCATTTAGCACTAGCGTATGTGTGAGGGAAGGAGAGCACCTGTCTTTGCATTTAGCACTAGCGTTTGTGTGGGGGAAGGAGAGCACCTGTGTTTGCATTTAGCACTAGCGTTTGTGTGTGGGAAGAAGAGCACCTGTCTATGCACTTAGCACTAGCGTTTGTGTGGGGGAAGGAGGGCGCCTGTCTTTGCATTTAGCACTAGCCTTTGTTTGGGGGAAGGAGAGCACCCGTCTTTGCGTTTAGTACTAGCGTTTGTGTGGGGAGAAGAAGAGCACCTGTCTTTGCATTTAGCACTAGCGTTTCTGTGTGGGAAGGAGAGCACCTGTCTTACCATTTAGCACTAGCGTTTGTGTGGGGGAAGGAGAGCACCTGTCTTTGCATTTAGCACTAGCGTTTGTGTGAAGGAAGGAGAGCACCTGTCTTTGCATTTAGCACTAGCGTTTGTATGGGGGAATTAGAGCACCTGTCTTTGCATTTAGCACTAGCGTTTGTGTGGGGAAAGGAGAGTACCTCTCTTTGAATTTAGTACTAACGTTTGTGTGGGGGAAGAGAGTACCTGTCTTTGCATTTAGCACTAGCATTTGTGTGGGGAAAGGAGAGTACCTTTCTTTGCATTTAGTACTAGCGTTTGTGTGGGGAAAGGAGAGTACCTGTTTTTGCATTTAGTACTAGCGTTTGTGTGGGGGAAGAGAGTACCTGTCTTTGCATTTAGCACTAGCGTTTGTGTGGGGAAAGGAGAGTACCTGTCTTTGCATTTAGCACTAGCATTTGTGTGGGGGAAGAGAGTACCTGTCTTTGCATTTAGTACTAGCGGTTTGTGTGGGGGAAGGAGAGCGCCTGTGTTTGCATTTAGCACTAGCGTTTTGTGTGGGAGAAGGAGAGCGCCTGTCTTTGCATTTAGCACTAGCGATTGTGGGAGGGAAGGAGAGCACCTGTTTTTGCATTTAGTACTAGCGTTTTGTGTGGGGGAACGAGAGCGCCTGTCTTTGCATTTAGCACTAGCGTTTGTGTGGGGAGAAGGAGAGCACCTGTCTTTGCATTTAGCACTAGCGTTTGTGTGGGGGAAGGAGAGCACCTGTCTTTGCATTTAGCACTAGCGATTGTGTGAGGGAAGGAGAGCACCTCCTTTTGCATTTAGTACTAGCGGTTTGTGTGGGGGAAGGAGAGCGCCTGTGTTTGCATTCAGCACTAGCGTTTTGTGTGGGAGAAGGAGAGCGCCTGTCTTTGCATTTAGCACTAGCGATTGTGTGAGGGAAGGAGAGCACCTGTTTTTGCATTTAGTACTAGCGTTTTGTGTGGGGGAACGAGAGCGCCTGTCTTTGCATTTAGCACTAGCGTTTGTGAGAGGGAAGGAGAGCACCTGTGTTTGCATCTAGCACTAGCGTTTGTGTGGGGGAAGGAGAGCACCTGTCTTTGCATTTAGCACTAGCGTTTTGTGTGGTGGAAGAAGAGCGCCTGTCTTTGCATTTAGCACTAGCGTTTTTTGTGGGGGAAGGAGAGCGCCTGTGTTTGCATTTAGCCCTAGCGCTTTGTGTGGGGGAAGGAGAGCGTCTGTCTTTGCATTTAGCACTAGCGTTTTGTGTGGGGGAAGGAGATTACCTGTCTTTGCATTTAGCACTGGTGTTTGTGTGGGGGGTAGCAGAGCACCTCTCTTTGCATTTAGTACTAGCGTTCTGTGTAGGGAAGGAGAGCGCCTGTCTTTGCATTTAGCACTAGCGTTTGTGTGGAGGAAGGAGAGCACCAGTCTTTGCATTTATCACTAGCGTTTGTGTGGGAGAAGGAGAGCGCCTGTCTTTGCATTATAACTATCGTTTGTGTGGAGGAAGGAGAGCACCTGTCTTTGCATTTAGCACTAGCGTTTGTGTGGGGGAAGGAGAGCACCTCTCTTTGCATTTTGCACTAGCGTTTCTGTGGGGGAAGGAGGGCACCTGTCTTTGCATTTAGCACTAGGGTTTGTGTGGGGGAAGGAGAGCACCTGTCTTTGCATTTAGCACTAGCGTATGTGTGGGGGAAGGAGAGCACCTGTCTTTGCATTTAGCACTAGCGTTTGTGTGGGGGAAGGAGAGCACCTGCCTTTGCATTTAGCACTAGCGTTTGTGTGGGGGAAGGAGAGCACCTGTCTTTGTATTTAGCACTAGCGTTTGTATGGGGGTAGGAGAGCACCTGTCTTTGCATTTAGCACTAGCGTTTGTGTGGGGGAAGGAGAGCACCTGTCTTTGCATTTAGCTCTAGAGTTTGTGTGGGGGAAGGAGAGCACCTGTCCTTGCATTTAGCACTAGCGTTTATGCGGGGGAAGGAGAGCATCTGCCTTTGCATTTAGCACTAGCGTTTGTGTGGGGGGAGGAGAGCACCTGTCTTTGCATTTAGCACTAGCGTATGTGTTGGGGAAGGAGAACACCTGTCTTTGCATTTAGCACTAGCGTTTGTGTGGGGAGAAGGAGATCACCTGTCTTTGCATTTAGCACTAGCGTGTGTGTCGCGGAAGGAGAGCGCCTGTCCTTGCATTAAGTACTAGCGTTTGTGTGTGGGAAGAGAGTACCTCTCTTTGCATTTAGCACTAGCGTTTGTGTGGGGGAAGAGAGTACCCGTCTTTGCATTTAGCACTAGCGTTTGTGTGGGGAAAGGATAGCACCTGTCTTCGCATTTATTCCTAGCGTTTATGTGGGGGAAGAGAGTACCTGTCTTTGCATTTAGCACTAGCATTTGCGTGGGGGAAGGAGAGTACCTGTCTTTGCATTTAGTACTAGCGTTTGTGTGGGGAAAGGAGAGTACCTGTCTTTGTATTTAGTACTAGCGTTTGTGTGGGGGAAGAGAGTACCTGTCTTTGCATTTAGCACTAGCGTTTGTGTGGGGGAAAGGTGAGTACCTCTCTTTGCATTTAGCACTAACGTTTGTGTGGGGAAATGAGAATACCTGTCTTTGCATTTAGTACTAGCGTTTGTGTGTGGGTAGAGAGCACCTGTCTTTGCATTTAGCACTAGCGTATGTGTGGGGAAAGGAGAGCACCTGTCTTTGCATTTAGCGCTAGCATTTGTGTGGGGGAAGAGAGTACCTGTCTTTGTATTTATCACTAGCATTTGTGTGGCGGAAGGAGAGCGCCTGTCTTTGCATTTAGCACTAGCGTTTATGTGGCGGAAGGAGAGCACATGTCTTTGCATTTAGTACTAGCGCTTTTGTGGTGGCAGGAGCGCACCTGGCCTTGCATATAGCACTAGCGTTTGTGTGGGGGAGGAGAGCACCTGTCTTTGCATTTAGCACTAGCGTTTGTGTGGGGGAAGGAGAGCAACTGTCCCTGCATATAGCACTAGCGTTGTGTGGGGGAAGGAGAGCATCTGTCTTTGCATTTAGTTCTTGCGTTTGTGTGGGGGAAGGAGAGCACCTGACTTTGCATTTAGTACTATCGTTTGTGTGGGGAAGGAGAGCATCTGTCTTTGCATTTAGTACTAGAGTTTGTGTGGGGGAAGGAGAGCACCTGTCCTTGCATATAGCACCAGCTTTGTTTGGGGGAAGGCGAACGCCTGTTTTTGCATTTAGCACTAGCATTTGTGTGGGGGAAGGAGAGCACCTGGCCTTGCATATAGCACTAGCGTTTGTGTGGCGGAAGGAGAGCACCTGGCCTTGCATATAGCACTAGCGTTTGTGTGGGGGGAAGGAGAGCACCTGTCTTTGCATTTAGCACTAACGTTTTTGTGGGGGAAGGAGAGCAACTGTCCTTGCATATAGCACTAGCGTTGTGTGGGGGAAGGAGAGCACCTGTCTTTGCATTTAGTACTAGCGTTTGTGTGGGGGATGGAGAGCACCTGACTTTGCATTTAGTACTAGCGTTTGTGTGGGGAAGGAGAACATCTGTGTTTGCATTTAGTACTAGCGTTTGTGTGGGGGGAGAGCACCTGTCCTTGCATATAGCACTAGCTTTGTTTGGGGGAAAGTGAGCGCCTGTTTTTGCATTTAGCACTAGCGTTTGTGTGGGGGAAGGAGAGCACCTGTCTTTGCATATAGCACTAGCGTTTGTGTGGGGGAAGGCGGGCACCTGTCTTTGCATTTAACACTAGCGTTTGTGTGGCGGAAGGAGAGCACCTGTCTTTGCATTTAGTACTAGCGTTCGTGTGGGTAAAGGAGAGCACCTGTCTTTGCATTTAGCACTAGCATTTGTGTGGGGGAAGGGAGTACCTGTCTTTGCATTTAGCACTAGCGTTTGTGTGGGGTAAGGAGAGCACCTGTCTTTGCATTTAGCACTAGCGTTTGTGTGGGGGAAGGAGATCACCTGTCTTTGCATTTAGCAATAGCGTATGTTTGGGGGAAGGAGAGCACCTGTCTTTGCACTTAGCACTAGCATTTGTGTGGGGGAGGGAGTACCTGTCTTTGCATTTAGCACTAGCATTTGTGTGGGGGAAGGGAGTACCTGTCTTTGCATTTAGCACTAGCGTTTGTGTGGGGTAAGGAGAGCACCTGTCTTTGCATTTAGCACTAGCGTTTGTGTGGGGGAAGGAGAGCACCTGTCTTTGCATTTAGCACTAGCGTTTGTGTGGGGGAAGGGGAGCATCTTTCTTTGCATTTAGCACTAGCGTCTGTGTGGGGAAAGGAGAGCACCTGTGTTTGCATTTAGCACTAGCGATTGTGTGGGGGAAGAGAGTACCTCTCTTTGCAATTATCACTAGCGTTTGTGTGGGGTTAGGAGAGCACCTCTCTTTGAATTTAGCACTAGCGTTTGTGTGGCGGAAGAGAGTTCCAGTCTTTGCATTTATCACTAGCGTTTGTGTGGGGGAAGCAGAGCACCTGTCTTTGCATTTAGTACTAGCGTTCGTGTGGGGAAAGGAGAGCACCTGTCTTTGAATTTAGCACTACCATTTATGTGGGGGAAGGGAGTACCTGTCTTTGCATTTAGCACTAGCGTTTGTGTGGGGAAAGGGGAGTACCTGTCTTTGCATTTAGTACTAGCGTTTGTGTGGGAGTAGTGAGCACTTGTCTTTGCATTTAGTACTAGCGTTTGTGTGGGGGTAGAGAGCACCTGTCTTTGCATTTAGCACTAGCGTTTATGTAGGGAAAGGAGAGCACCTTTCTTTGCATTTAGCACTAGCATTTGTGTGGGGGAAGAGAGTACCTGTCTTTGCAATTATCACTAGCATTTGTGTAGCGGAAGGAGAGCGCCTGTTTTTGCATTTAGCACTAGCGTTTGTGTGGCGGAAGGAGAGCACCTATCTTTGCATTTAGTACTAGCGTTTGTGTGGGGGAAGGAGAGCACCTGTCCTTGCATATAGCACTAGCGTTTGTGTGGGTGAAGGAGAGCACCTGTCTTTGCATATAGTACTAGCGTTTTTGTGGAGGAAGGAGAGCACCTGTCTTTGCATATAGCACAAGCGTTTGTGTGGTGGAAGGTGAGAACCTGTCTTTGCATTTAGTACAAGCGTTGTGTTGGGGAAGGAGAGCACCTGCCTTTGCATTTAGCACTATCGTTTGTGTGGGGGTAGGAGAGCGCCTCTCTTTGCATTTAGTACTAGGGATGTGTAGGGGAAGGAGAGCACCTGTCTTTGCATTTGGTGCTAGTGTTTGTGTGGGAGAAGGAGGGCACCTGTCTTTGCATTTAGCACTAGCGTTTGTGTGGGGGAAGCAGCGCGCCTGCCTTTGAAATTAGCACTAGTTTTGTGTGGGGGGAAGGAGAGCACCACTCTTTGCATTTAGCACTACCGTTTGTGTGGGGGGAATCGGAGCACCTCTCTTTGCATTTAGCACCAGCGTTTGTGTGGGGGAAGGAGAGTACCTGTCTTTGCATTTAGTACTAGCGTTTGTGTGGGGGAAGGACAGCACCTGTCCTCGCATATAGCACTAGCGTTTGTGTGGGGGAAGGAGAGCACCTGTCCTTGCATTTAGCTCGAGCGTTTGTGTGGAGGAAGGAGAGAACCTGTCTTTGCATTTAGCACTAGCATTTGTGTGGGGGAAGGAGAGCACCTGACTTTGCATTTAGTACTAGCTTTTGTATGGAGGAAGGAGAGCACCTCTCCTTGCATATAGCACTAGCGTTGTGTGGGGAAGTAGAGCACCTGTCTTTGCATTTAGTACTAGCGTTTGTGTGGGGGAAGGAGAACACCTGACTTTGCATTTAGTACTAGCATTTGTGTGGGCGAAGGAGAGCTTCTGTCTTTGCATTTAGTACCAGCGTTTGTGTGAGAGAAGGAGAGCACCTGTCCTTGCATATAGCACTAGCGTTGTGTGGGGGAAGGTGAGCGCCTATCTTGCATTTAGCACTAGCGTTTGTGTGAGGGAAGGAGAGCACCTGTCTTTGCATTTAGTACTAGCATTTGTGTGGGGGAAGGAGGGTACCTGTCCTTGCATATAGCACTAGCGTTTGTCTGGGGAAAGGAGAGCACCTGTCTATGCATTTAGTACTAGCATTCGTGTGGGCGAAGGAGAGCTTCTGTCTTTGCATTTAGCAATAGCGTTTTTGTGGGGGAAGGAGAGCACCTATCTTTGCATTTAGCACTAGCGTTAGTGTGGCGGAAGGAGAGCACCTGTCTTTGCATTTAGTGTTAGCGTTTGTGTGGGGGAAGGAGAGCACCTGTCTTTGCATTTAGCACTAGCGTTTGTGTGGGGGAAGAGAGTACCTCTCTTTGCATTTAGCACTAGCGTTTTTGTGGGGGAAGAGAGTACCTCTCTTTGCATTTATCACTAGCGTTTGTGTGGTGGTAGGAAAGCCCCTCTCTTTGCATTTAGCACTAGCGTTTGTGTGGGGAAAGGGGAGCACCTGTCTTTGTATTTAGCACTAGCGTATGTGTGGGGGAAAGAGAGCACCTGTCTTTGCATTAGTGTTAGCGTTTGTGTGGGGTAAGGAGAGCACCTGTCTTTGCATTTAGCACTAGCGTTTGTGTGGGGGAAGAGAGTACCTCTCTTTGCATTTATCACTAGCATTTGTGTGGGGGTAGGAAAGCACCTCTCTTTGCATTTAGCACTAGCGTTTGTGTGGGGCAAGGAAAGCACCTCACTTTGCATTTAGCACTAGCGTTTGTGTGGGGGAACAGAGTACCTGTCTTTGCAATTATCACTAGCGTTTGTTTGGGGGAAGGAGAGCACCTCTCTTTGCATTTAGTACTAGCGTTTGTGTGGGGGAAGAGAGTACCTGTCTTTGCATTTAGCACTAGCCTTTGTGTGGGGAAAGGGAGTACCTGTCTTTGCGTTTAGTACTAGCGTTTGTGTCGGGAAAGGGAGTACCTGTCTTTGCATTTAGTACTAGCGTTTGTGTGGGGAAAGTAGGGTACCTGTTTTGCGTTTAGTACTAGCGTTTGTGTGGGGAGAAGGAGAGCACCTGTCTTTACTTTTAGCACTAGCGTTTGTGTGGGGGAAGGAGAGCACCTGTCTTTCATTTAGCACTAGCGTTTGTGTGGGGGAAGGAGAGCACCTGTCTTTCCATTTAGCACTAGCGTATGTGTGGGGGTAGAAGAGCACCTCTCTTTGCATTTAGCACTAGCGTTTGTGTGGGGGAAGGAGAGCACCTGACTTGCATTTAGCACTAGCGTTTGTGTGGGGAAAGGAGAGTACCTGTCTTTGATTTAGCACTAGTGTTTGTGTGGGGGAAGAGAGTACCTGTCTTTGCATTTATCACTGGCGTTTGTGTGGGGTTAGGAGAGCACCTGTCTTTGCAATTAGCACTAGCGTTTGTGTGGGGGAAGAGAGTACCCGTCTTTGCGTTTAGCACTAGCATTTGTGTGGGGGAAGAGAGTACCTGTCTTTGCGTTTAGCACTAGCGTTTGTGTGGGGGAAGAGCGTACCTGTCTCTGCATTTAGCACTAGCGTTTGTGTGGGGAAAGGAGAGTACCTCTCTTTGCATTAAATACTAGCGTTTGTTCCGGGGAAGAGAGTTTCTGTCTTTGCATGAAATACTAGCGTTTGTTTCGGGGAAGAGAGTTTCTGTCTTTGCATTTAGCACTAGCGTTTTTGTTTTGGAAAGGATAGCACCTGTCTCTGCATTTAGACTAGCTTTTGTGTGGGGGAAGAGAGTACCTGTGTTTGCATTTAGCACTAGCGTTTGTGTGGCGGAAGAGAGTACCTGTCTTTGCATTTAGCACTAGCGTTTGTGTGGGGAAAGGAGAGTACCTGTCTTTGCATTTAGCGCTAGCGTTTGTGTGGGGAAAGGAGAGTACCTGTCTTTGCATTTAGCACTTGCGTTTGTGTGGGGAAAGGAGAGTGCCTGTCTTTGCATTTATTACTAGCGTTTGTGTGGGGGTAGAGAGCACCGGCCTTTGCATTTAGCACAAGCGATGGTGTGGAGAAAGGAGAGCACCTGTCTTTGCATTTGGCACTAGCATTTGTGTGGGGGAAGAGAGTACCTGTCTTTGCATTTATCACTAGCATATGTGTGGCGTAAGGAGAGGGCCTGTCTTTGCATTTAGCACTAGCGTTTGTGTGGGGAAAGGAGAGTACCTGTCTTTGCATTTAGCACCAGCGTTTCTTTGAGGAAAGGAGAGTACCTGTCTTTGCATTTAGTACTAGCGTTTGTGTGGGGAAAGGAGAGTACCTGTCTTTGCATTTAGCACTAGCGTTTGTGTGGGGGAAGAACGTACCTGTCTCTGCATTTAGCACTAGCGTTTGTGTGGGGAGAAGGAGTACCTGTCTTTGCATTAGGTACTAGCGTTTGTGTGGGGGAAGAGAGTACCTGTCTTTACATTTAGCACTAGCGTTTGTGTGGGGGAATAGAGTACCCGTCTTTGCATTTAGCACTAGCCTTTGTGTGGGGAAAGGATAGCACCTGTCTTTGCATTTAGTACTAGCGTTTGTTTGGGGGAAGGGAGTACTTGTCTTTGCATTTAGCACTAGCATTTGTGTGAGGAAAGGAGAGTACCTGTCTTTGCATTTAGTACTAGCGTTTGTGTTGGGAATGGAGAGTACCTGTCTTTGCATTTAGTACTAGCGTTTGTGTGGGGGAAGAGAGTACCTGTATTTGCATTTAGCACTAGCGTTTGTGTGGGGAAAGGAGAGTACCTGTCTTTGCATTTAGCACTAGCGTTTGTGTGGGGAAAGGAGAGTACCTGTCTTTGCATTTAGTATTAGCGTTTGTGTGGGGGTAAGGAGCACCTGGCTTTGCATTGAGCACAAGCGTTTGTGTGGGGAAAGGAGAGCACCTGTCTTTGCATTTAGCACTAGCATTTGTGTGGGGGAAGAGAGTACCTGTCTTTGCATTTATCACTAGCATTTGTGTGGCGGAAGGAAAGCGCCTGTCTTTGCATTTAGCACTAGCGTTTGTGTTCCGGAAGGAGAGCACCTGTCTTTGCATTTAGTACTAGCGTTTGTGTGGGGGAAGGAGGGCACCTGTACTTGCATATAGCACTAGCGTTTGTGTGGGGGAAGGAGAGCACCTGTCCTTGCATATAGCACTAGCGTTGTGTGGGGGAAGGAGAGCACTTGTCTTTGCATTTAGTACTAGCGTTTGTGTGGGGGAAGGAGAGCACCTGTCTTTGCATTTAGTACAAGCGTTTTTATGGGGGAAGGAGAGCACCTGTCTTTGCATTTAGTACTAGCGTTTGTGTGGGGGAAGGAGAGCACCTGTCCTTGCATATAGCACTAGCGTTGTGTGGGGGAAGGTGAGCGCCTGTCTTTGCATTTAGCACTAGCGTTTGTGTGAGGGAAGGAGAGCACCTGTCTTTGCATTTAGTACTAGAGTTTGTGTGGGGGAAGGAGAGCACCTGTCTTTGCATTTAGCACTAGCGTTTGTGTGGGGGAAGGAGGGCACCTGTCCTTGCATATAGCACTAGCGTTTGTGTGGGGGAAGGAGTGCGCCTGTCTTTGCATTAAGCACTAGCGTTTGTGTGGGGAAAGGAGAGCACCTGTCTTTGCATTTAGTACTAGCATTTGTGTGGGGGAAGGAAAGCACCTGTCTTTGCATTTAGCACTAGCGTATGTGTGGGGGAATGAGAGCACCTGCCTTTGCATTTAGCACTAGCGTTTGTGTGGGGAAAGGAGAGTACCTGTCTTTGCATTTAGCACTAGCGTTTGTGTGGGGAAAGGAGAGTACCTGTCTTTGCATTTAGTATTAGCGTTTGTGTGGGGGTAAAGAGCACCTGGCTTTGCATTGAGCACAAGCGTTTGTGTGGGGAAAGGAGAGCACCTGTCTTTGCATTTAGCACTAGCATTTGTGTGGGGGAAGAGAGTACCTGTCTTTGCATTTATCACTAGCATTTGTGTGGCGGAAGGAAAGCGCCTGTCTTTGCATTTAGCACTAGCGTTTGTGTTCCGGAAGGAGAGCACCTGTCTTTGCATTTAGTACTAGCGTTTGTGTGGGGGAAGGAGGGCACCTGTACTTGCATATAGCACTAGCGTTTGTGTGGGGGAAGGAGAGCACCTGTCCTTGCATATAGCACTAGCGTTGTGTGGGGGAAGGAGAGCACTTTTCTTTGCATTTAGTACTAGCGTTTGTGTGGGGGAAGGAGAGCACCTGTCTTTGCATTTAGTACAAGCGTTTTTATGGGGGAAGGAGAGCACCTGTCTTTGCATTTAGTACTAGCGTTTGTGTGGGGGAAGGAGAGCACCTGTCCTTGCATATAGCACTAGCGTTGTGTGGGGGAAGGTGAGCGCCTGTCTTTGCATTTAGCACTAGCGTTTGTGTGAGGGAAGGAGAGCACCTATCTTTGCATTTAGTACTAGAGTTTGTGTGGGGGAAGGAGAGCACCTGTCTTTGCATTTAGCACTAGCGTTTGTGTGGGGGAAGGAGGGCACCTGTCCTTGCATATAGCACTAGCGTTTGTGTGGGGGAAGGAGAGCGCCTGTCTTTGCATTAAGCACTAGCGTTTGTGTGGGGAAAGGAGAGCACCTGTCTTTGCATTTAGTACTAGCATTTGTGTGGGGGAAGGAAAGCACCTGTCTTTGCATTTAGCACTAGCGTATGTGTGGGGGAATGAGAGCACCTGCCTTTGCATTTAGCACTAGCGTTTGTGTGGGGGGAAGGAGAGCTCCTGTCTTTGCATTTAGCACTAGCGTTTGTGTGGGGGAAGGAGAGCACCTGTCCTTGCATATAGCACTAGCGTTTGTGTGGGGGAAGGAGAGCACCTCTCTTTGCATTTAGTACTAGCGTTTGTGTGGGGGAAGGAGAGCACCTGTCTTAGCATTTAGTACTAGCGTTTGTGTGGGGGAAGGAGAGCACCTGTCTTTGCATTTAGCACTAGCGTATGTGTGGGGGAAGGAGAGCACCTGTCTTTGCATTTAGCACTAGCGTTGTGTGGGGGAAGGAGAGCACCTGCCTTTGCATTTTGTACTAGCGTTTGTGTGGGGGAAGGAGAGCACCTGTCTTTGCATTTAGCACTAGCGTTTGTGTGGGGAGAAGGAGAGCACCTGTCTTTGCATTTAGCACTAGCGTTTGTTTGGGGGAAGGAGAGCACATGTCTTTGCATTTAGTACTAGCGTTTGTGTGGGGGAAGGAGAGCACCTGTCTTTGCATTTAGTACTAGCGTTTGTGTGGGGAAGGAGAGCACCTGTCTTTGCATTTAGCACTAGCGTTTGTGTGGCGCAAGGAGAGCACCTGTCTTTGCATTTAGCACTAGCGTTTGTGTGGGGAGAAGGAGAGCACCCTCTTTGCATTTAGCACTAGCGTATGTGTGGGGGAAGGAGAGCACCTCTCGTTGCATTTAGCACTAGCGTTGGTGTGGGGGAAGGAGAGAACTGTCTTTGCATTTAGCACTAGCGTTTGTGTGGGGGAAGGAGAGTGCCTGTCTTTGCATTTAGCAGTAGCGTTTGTGTGGGGGAAGGAGAGCACCTGTCTTTGCATTTAGCACTAGCGTTTGTGTGGGGGAAGGAGAGCACCTGTCTTTGCATTTAGCTCTAGCGTATGTGTGAGGGAAGGAGAGCACCTCTCTTTGCATTTAGCACTAGCGTTTGTGTGGGGGAAGGAGAGTACCTGTCTTTGCATTTAGCACTAGCGTTTGTGTGGGGGAAGAAGAGCACCTGTCTTTCATTTAGCACTAGCGTTTGTGTGGGGGAAGGAGGGCGCCTGTCTTTGCATTTAGCACTAGCCTTTGTTTGGGGAAAGGAGAGCACCTGTTTTGCGTCTAGTACTAGCGTTTGTGTGGGGAGAAGGAGAGCACCTGTCTTTGCATTATAACTAGCGTTTCTGTGGGGGAAGGTGAGCACCTGTCTTTGCATTTAGCACTAGCGTATGTGTGAGGGAAGGAGGGCACCTCTCTTTGCATTTAGCACTAGCGTTTGTGTGGGGGAAGGAGAGCACCTGTCTTTGAATTTAGCACTAGGGTTTGTGTGGGGGAAGAAGGGCACCTGTCTTTCATTTAGCACTAGCGTTTGTGTGGGGGAAGGAGGGCGCCTGTCTTTGCATTTAGCACTAGCCTTTGTTTGGGGGAAGGAGAGCACCTGTTTTGCGTTTAGTACTAGCGTTTGTGTGGGGAAAGGAGAGTACCTGTCTTTGCATTAAATACTAGCGTTTGTTTCGGGGAAGAGAGTTTCTGTCTTTGCATTTAGCTCTAGCGTTTGTGTTGGGGAATTGAGTACCCGTCTTTGCATTTAGCACTAGCGTTTTTGTTTGGGAAAGGATAGCACCTGTCTTTGCATTTAGTACTAGCGTTTGTGTGGGGGAAGAGAGTACCTGTGTTTGCATTTAGCACTAGCATTTGTGTGGGGAAAGGAGAGTACCTGTCTTTGCATTTAGTCCTAGCGTTTGTGTGGGGAAAGGAGAGTACCTGTCTTTGCATTTAGTACTAGCTTTTGTGTGGGGGAAGAGTACCTGTCTTTGCATTTAGCACTAGCGTTTGTGTGGGGAAAGGGGAGTACCTGTCTTTGCATTTATTACTAGCGTTTGTATGGGGGTATAGAGCACCTGTCTTTGCATTTAGCACAAGCCTTTGTGTGGGGAAAGGAGAGCACCTGTCTTTGCATTTAGCACTAGCATTTGTGTGGGGGAAGAGAGTAGCTGTCTCTGCATTTATCACTAGCATTTGTGTGGCGTAAGGAGAGCGCCTGTCTTTGTATTTAGCACTAGCGTTTGTGTGGCGGAAGGAGAGCACCTGTCTTTGCATTTAGTACTAGCGTTTGTGTGGGGGATGAAGAGCACCTGTCCTTTCATATAGCATTAGCGTTTGTGTGGGGAAGGAGAGCGCCTGCCTTTGCATTTAGCACTAGCGTTTGTGGGGGGGAAGGAGAGCACCTGTCCTTGCATATAGCACTAGCGTTGTGTGGGGGAAGGAGAGAACCTGTCTTTGAATTTAGTACTAGCGTTTGTGTGGGGGAAGGAGAGCACCTGTCTTTGCATTTAGTACTAGCGTTTGTGTGGGGGTAGGAGAGCACCTGTCTTTGCATTTAGCACTAGCGTATGTGTGGGGGAAGGAGAGCACCTGTCTTTGCATTTAGCACTAGCGTTTGTGTGGGGAGAAGGAGAGCACCCTCTTTGCATTTAGCACTAGCGTTTGTGTGGAGAAGGAGAGCACCATCTTTGCATTTAGCACTAGCGTATGTGTGGGGGAAGGAGAACACCTGTCTTTGCATCTGGCACTAGCATTGTTGTGGAGGAAGGAGAGCACCTGCCTTTGCATTTAGCACTAGTGTTTGTGTGAAGTAAGGAGATCACCTGTCTTTGCATTTAGCACTAGGGTTTGGTGTGGGAAGGACAGCACCTGTCTTTGCATTTAGCACTAGCGTTTGTGTGGGGGAAGGAGAGCGCCTGTCTTTGCATTTAGCAGTAGCGTTTGTGTGGGTGAAGGAGAGCACCTGTGTTTGCATTTAGCACTAGCGTTTGTGTGTGGGAAGAAGAGCACCTGTCTATGCACTTAGCACTAGCGTTTGTGTGGGGGAAGGAGGGCGCCTGTCTTTGCATTTAGCACTAGCCTTTGTTTGGGGGAAGGAGAGCACCCGTCTTTGCGTTTAGTACTAGCGTTTGTGTGGGGAGAAGGAGAGCACCTGTCTTTGCATTTAGCACTAGCGTTTCTGTGGGGGAAGGAGAGCACCTGTCTTACCATTTAGCACTAGCGTTTGTGTGGGGGAAGGAGAACACCTGTCTTTGCATTTAGCACTAGCGTTTGTGTGAAGGAAGGAGAGCACCTGTCTTTGCATTTAGCACTAGCGTTTGTATGGGGGAATTAGAGCACCTGTCTTTGCATTTAGCACTAGCGTTTGTGTGGGGAAAGGAGAGTACCTCTCTTTGCATTTAGTACTAACGTTTGTGTGGGGGAAGAGAGTACCTGTCTTTGCATTTAGCACTAGCATTTGTGTGGGGAAAGGTGAGTACCTTTCTTTGCATTTAGTACTAGCGTTTGTGTGGGGAAAGGAGAGTACCTGTTTTTGCATTTAGTACTAGCGTTTGTGTGGGGGAAGAGAGTACCTGTCTTTGCATTTAGCACTAGCGTTTGTGTGGGGAAAGGAGAGTACCTGTCTTTGCATTTAGCACTAGCATTTGTGTGGGGGAAGAGAGTACCTGTCTTTGCATTTAGTACTAGCGGTTTGTGTGGGGGAAGGAGAGCGCCTGTGTTTGCATTTAGCACTAGCGTTTTGTGTGGGAGAAGGAGAGCGCCTGTCTTTGCATTTAGCACTAGCGATTGTGTGAGGGAAGGAGAGCACCTGTTTTTGCATTTAGTACTAGCGTTTTGTGTGGGGGAACGAGAGCGCCTGTCTTTGCATTTAGCACTAGCGTTTGTGTGGGGAGAAGGAGAGCACCTGTCTTTGCATTTAGCACTAGCGTTTGTGTGGGGGAAGGAGAGCACCTGTCTTTGCATTTAGCACTAGCGATTGTGTGAGGGAAGGAGAGCACCTCCTTTTGCATTTAGTACTAGCGGTTTGTGTGGGGGAAGGAGAGCGCCTGTGTTTGCATTTAGCACTAGCGTTTTGTGTGGGAGAAGGAGAGCGCCTGTCTTTGCATTTAGCACTAGCGATTGTGTGAGGGAAGGAGAGCACCTGTTTTTGCATTTAGTACTAGCGTTTTGTGTGGGGGAACGAGAGCGCCTGTCTTTGCATTTAGCACTAGCGTTTGTGAGAGGGAAGGAGAGCACCTGTGTTTGCATCTAGCACTAGCGTTTGTGTGGGGGAAGGAGAGCACCTGTCTTTGCATTTAGCACTAGCGTTTTGTGTGGTGGAAGAAGAGCGCCTGTCTTTGCATTTAGCACTAGCGTTTTTTGTGGGGGAAGGAGAGCGCCTGTGTTTGCATTTAGCCCTAGCGCTTTGTGTGGGGGAAGGAGAGCGTCTGTCTTTGCATTTAGCACTAGCGTTTTGTGTGGGGGAAGGAGATTACCTGTCTTTGCATTTAGCACTGGTGTTTGTGTGGGGGGTAGCAGAGCACCTCTCTTTGCATTTAGTACTAGCGTTCTGTGTAGGGAAGGAGAGCGCCTGTCTTTGCATTTAGCACTAGCGTTTGTGTGGAGGAAGGAGAGCACCAGTCTTTGCATTTATCACTAGCGTTTGTGTGGGAGAAGGAGGGCGCCTGTCTTTGCATTATAACTATCGTTTGTGTGGAGGAAGGAGAGCACCTGTCTTTGCATTTAGCACTAGCGTTTGTGTGGGGGAAGGAGAGCACCTCTCTTTGCATTTTGCACTAGCGTTTGTGTGGGGGAAGGAGGGCACCTGTCTTTGCATTAAGCACTAGGGTTTGTGTGGGGGAAGGAGAGCACCTGTCTTTGCATTTAGCACTAGCGTATGTGTGGGGGAAGGAGTGCACCTGTCTTTGCATTTAGCACTAGCGTTTGTGTGGGGGAAGGAGAGCACCTGCCTTTGCATTTAGCACTAGCGTTTGTGTGGGGGAAGGAGAGCACCTGTCTTTGTATTTAGCACTAGCGTTTGTATGGGGGTAGGAGAGCACCTGTCTTTGCATTTAGCACTAGCGTTTGTGTGGGGGAAGGAGAGCACCTGTCTTTGCATTTAGCTCTAGAGTTTGTGTGGGGGAAGGAGAGCACCTGTCCTTGCATTTAGCACTAGCGTTTATGCGGGGGAAGGAGAGCATCTGCCTTTGCATTTAGCACTAGCGTATGTGTTGGGGAAGGAGAACTCCTGTCTTTGCATTTAGCACTAGCGTTTGTGTGGGGAGAAGGAGATCACCTCTCTTTGCATTTAGCACTAGCGTGTGTGTCGCGGAAGGAGAGCGCCTGTCCTTGCATTAAGTACTAGCGTTTGTGTGTGGGAAGAGAGTACCTCTCTTTGCATTTAGCACTAGCGTTTGTGTGGGGGAAGAGAGTACCCGTCTTTGCATTTAGCACTAGCGTTTGTGTGGGGAAAGGATAGCACCTGTCTTCGCATTTATTCCTAGCGTTTATGTGGGGGAAGAGAGTACCTGTCTTTGCATTTAGCACTAGCATTTGCGTGGGGGAAGGAGAGTACCTGTCTTTGCATTTAGTACTAGCGTTTGTGTGGGGAAAGGAGAGTACCTGTCTTTGTATTTAGTACTAGCGTTTGTGTGGGGGAAGAGAGTACCTGTCTTTGCATTTAGCACTAACGTTTGTGTGGGGGAAAGGTGAGTACCTCTCTTTGCATTTAGCACTAACGTTTGTGTGGGGAAATGAGAATACCTGTCTTTGCATTTAGTACTAGCGTTTGTGTGTGGGTAGAGAGCACCTGTCTTTGCATTTAGCACTAGCGTATGTGTGGGGAAAGGAGAGCACCTGTCTTTGCATTTAGCGCTAGCATTTGTGTGGGGGAAGAGAGTACCTGTCTTTGTATTTATCACTAGCATTTGTGTGGCGGAAGTAGAGCGCCTGTCCTTGCATTTAGCACTAGCGTTTATGTGGCGGAAGGAGAGCACATGTCTTTGCATTTAGTACCAGCGCTTGTGTGGTGGCGGGAGCGCACCTGGCCTTGCATATAGCACTAGCGTTTGTGTGGGGGAGGAGAGCACCTGTCTTTGCATTTAGCACTAGCGTTTGTGTGGGGGAAGGAGAGCAACTGTTCCTGCATATAGCACTAGCGTTGTGTGGGGGAAGGAGAGCATCTGTCTTTGCATTTAGTTCTTGCGTTTGTGTGGGGGAAGGAGAGCACCTGACTTTGCATTTAGTACTATCGTTTGTGTGGGGAAGGAGAGCATCTGTCTTTGCATTTAGTACTAGAGTTTGTGTGGGGGAAGGAGAGCACCTGTCCTTGCATATAGCACCAGCTTTGTTTGGGGGAAGGCGAACGCCTGTTTTTGCATTTAGCACTAGCATTTGTGTGGGGGAAGAAGAGCACCTGGCCTTGCATATAGCACTAGCGTTTGTGTGGCGGAAGGAGAGCACCTGGCCTTGCATATAGCACTAGCGTTTGTGTGGGGGGAAGGAGAGCACCTGTCTTTGCATTTAGCACTAACGTTTTTGTGGGGGAAGGAGAGCAACTGTCCTTGCATATAGCACTAGCGTTGTGTGGGTAAAGGAGAGCACCTGTCTTTGCATTTAGTACTAGCGTTTGTGTGGGGGATGGAGAGCACCTGACTTTGCATTTAGTACTAGCGTTTGTGTGGGGAAGGAGAACATCTGTGTTCGCATTTAGTACTAGCGTTTGTGTGGGGGGAGAGCACCTGTCCTTGCATATAGCACTAGCTTTGTTTGGGGGAAAGTGAGCGCCTGATTTTGCATTTAGCACTAGCGTTTGTGTGGGGGAAGGAGAGCACCTGTCTTTTCATATAGCACTAGCGTTTGTGTGGGGGAAGGAGGGCACCTGTCTTTGCATTTAACACTAGCGTTTGTGTGGCGGAAGGAGAGCACCTGTCTTTGCATTTAGTACTAGCGTTCGTGTGGGTAAAGGAGAGCACCTGTCTTTGCATTTAGCACTAGCATTTGTGTGGGGGAAGGGAGTACCTGTCTTTGCATTTAGCACTAGCGTTTGTGTGGGGTAAGGAGAGCACCTGTCTTTGCATTTAGCACTAGCGTTTGTGTGGGGGAAGGAGATCACCTGACTTTGCATTTAGCAATAGCGTATGTGTGGGGGAAGGAGAGCACCTGTCTTTGCACTTAGCACTAGCATTTGTGTGGGGGAGGGAGTACCTGTCTTTGCATTTAGCACTAGCATTTGTGTGGGGGAAGGGAGTACCTGTCTTTGCATTTAGCACTAGCGTTTGTGTGGGGTAAGGAGAGCACCTGTCCTTGCATTTAGCACTAGCGTTTGTGTGGGGGAAGGAGAGCACCTGTCTTTGCATTTAGCACTAGCGTTTGTGTGGGGGAAGGAGAGCATCTTTCGTTGCATTTAGCACTAGCGTCTGTGTGGGGAAAGGAGAGCACCTGTGTTTGCATTTAGCACTAGCGATTGTGTGGGGGAAGAGAGTACCTCTCTTTGCATTTATCACTAGCGTTTGTGTGGGGTTAGGAGAGCACCTCTCTTTGAATTTAGCACTAGCGTTTGTGTGGCGGAAGAGAGTTCCAGTCTTTGCATTTATCACTAGCGTTTGTGTGGGGGAAGCAGAGCACCTGTCTTTGCATTTAGTACTAGCGTTCGTGTGGGGAAAGGAGAGCACCTGTCTTTGAATTTAGCACTACCATTTATGTGGGGGAAGGGAGTACCTGTCTTTGCATTTAGCACTAGCGTTTGTGTGGGGAAAGGGGAGTACCTGTCTTTGCATTTAGTACTAGTGTTTGTGTGGGAGTAGTGAGCACTTGTCTTTGCATTTAGTACTAGCGTTTGTGTGGGGGTAGAGAGCATCTGTCTTTGCATTTAGCACTAGCGTTTGTGTAGGGAAAGGAGAGCACCTTTCTTTGCATTTAGCACTAGCATTTGTGTGGGGGAAGAGAGTACCTGTCTTTGCAATTATCACTAGCATTTGTGTAGCGGAAGGAGAGCGCCTGTTTTTGCATTTAGCACTAGCGTTTGTGTGGCGGAAGGAGAGCACCTCTCTTTGCATTTAGTACTAGCGTTTGTGTGGGGGAAGGAGAGCACCTGTCCTTGCATATAGCACTAGCGTTTGTGTGGGTGAAGGAGAGCACCTGTCTTTGCATATAGTACTAGCGTTTTTGTGGAGGAAGGAGAGCACCTGTCTTTGCATATAGCACAAGCGTTTGTGTGGTGGAAGGTGAGAACCTGTCTTTGCATTTAGTACAAGCGTTGTGTGGGGGAAGGAGAGCACCTGCCTTTGCATTTAGCACTATCGTTTGTGTGGGGGTAGGAGAGCGCCTCTCTTTGCATTTAGTACTAGGGATGTGTAGGGGAAGGAGAGCACCTGTCTTTGCATTTGGTACTAGTGTTTGTGTGGGAGAAGGAGGGCAGCTGTCTTTGCATTTAGCACTAGCGTTTGTGTGGGGGAAGCAGCGCGCCTGCCTTTGAAATTAGCACTAGTTTTGTGTGGGGGGAAGGAGAGCACCACTCTTTGCATTTAGCACTACCGTTTGTGTGGGGGGAATCGGAGCACCTCTCTTTGCATTTAGCACCAGCGTTTGTGTGGGGGAAGGAGAGTACCTGTCTTTGCATTTAGTACTAGCGTTTGTGTGGGGGAAGGAGAGCACCTGTCCTCGCATATAGCACTAGCGTTTGTGTGGGGGAAGGAGAGCACCTGTCCTTGCATTTAGCTCGAGCGTTTGTGTGGAGGAAGGAGAGAACCTGTCTTTGCTTTTAGCACTAGCATTTGTGTGGGGGAAGGAGAGCACCTGACTTTGCATTTAGTACTAGCTTTTGTATGGAGGAAGGAGAGCACCTCTCCTTGCATATAGCACTAGCGTTGTGTGGGGAAGGAGAGCACCTGTCTTTGCATTTAGTACTAGCGTTTGTGTGGGGGAAGGAGAACACCTGACTTTGCATTTAGTACTAGCATTTGTGTGGGCGAAGGAGAGCTTCTGTCTTTGCATTTAGTACCAGCGTTTGTGTGAGAGAAGGAGAGCACCTGTCCTTGCATATAGCACTAGCGTTGTGTGGGGGAAGGTGAGCGCCTGTCTTGCATTTAGCACTAGCGTTTGTGTGAGGGAAGGAGAGCACCTGTCTTTGCATTTAGTACTAGCATTTGTGTGGGGGAAGGAGAGTACCTGTCCTTGCATATAGCACTAGCGTTTGTCTGGGGAAAGG
Organism: Mantis religiosa; assembly: GCA_030765055.1. NCBI lineage: Eukaryota > Metazoa > Arthropoda > Insecta > Mantodea > Mantidae > Mantis > Mantis religiosa. The sequence goes on along the minus strand of CM060954.1, from coordinate 113,927,129 downwards.
AGAGCACCTGTCTATGCATTTAGTACTAGCATTTGTGTGGGCGAAGGAGAGCTTCTGTCTTTGCATTTAGCACTAGCGTTTTTGTGGGGGAAGGAGAGCACCTATCTTTGCATTTAGCACTAGCGTTAGTGTGGCGGAAGGAGAGCACCTGTCTTTGCATTTAGCACTAGCGTATGTGTGAGGGAAGGAGGGCACCTCTCTTTGCATTTAGCACTAGCGTTTGTGTGGGGGAAGGAGAGCACCTGTCTTTGAATTTAGCACTAGGGTTTGTGTGGGGGAAGAAGGGCACCTGTCTTTCATTTAGCACTAGCGTTTGTGTGGGGGAAGGAGGGCGCCTGTCTTTGCATTTAGCACTAGCCTTTGTTTGGGGGAAGGAGAGCACCTGTTTTGCGTTTAGTACTAGCGTTTGTGTGGGGAAAGGAGAGTACCTGTCTTTGCATTAAATACTAGCGTTTGTTTCGGGGAAGAGAGTTTCTGTCTTTGCATTTAGCTCTAGCGTTTGTGTTGGGGAATTGAGTACCCGTCTTTGCATTTAGCACTAGCGTTTTTGTTTGGGAAAGGATAGCACCTGTCTTTGCATTTAGTACTAGCGTTTGTGTGGGGAAAGGAGAGTACCTGTCTTTGCATTTAGTCCTAGCGTTTGTGTGGGGAAAGGAGAGTACCTGTCTTTGCATTTAGTCCTAGCGTTTGTGTGGGGAAAGGAGAGTACCTGTCTTTGCATTTAGTACTAGCTTTTGTGTGGGGGAAGAGTACCTGTCTTTGCATTTAGCACTAGCGTTTGTGTGGGGAAAGGGGAGTACCTGTCTTTGCATTTATTACTAGCGTTTGTATGGGGGTATAGAGCACCTGTCTTTGCATTTAGCACAAGCCTTTGTGTGGGGAAAGGAGAGCACCTGTCTTTGCATTTAACACTAGCATTTGTGTGGGGGAAGAGAGTAGCTGTCTCTGCATTTATCACTAGCATTTGTGTGGCGTAAGGAGAGCGCCTGTCTTTGTATTTAGCACTAGCGTTTGTGTGGCGGAAGGAGAGCACCTGTCTTTGCATTTAGTACTAGCGTTTGTGTGGGGGATGAAGAGCACCTGTCCTTTCATATAGCATTAGCGTTTGTGTGGGGAAGGAGAGCGCCTGCCTTTGCGTTTAGCACTAGCGTTTGTGGGGGGGAAGGAGAGCACCTGTCCTTGCATATAGCACTAGCGTTGTGTGGGGGAAGGAGAGAACCTGTCTTTGAATTTAGTACTAGCGTTTGTGTGGGGGAAGGAGAGCACCTGTCTTTGCATTTAGTACTAGCGTTTGTGTGGGGGTAGGAGAGCACCTGTCTTTGCATTTAGCACTAGCGTATGTGTGGGGGAAGGAGAGCACCTGTCTTTGCATTTAGCACTAGCGTTTGTGTGGGGAGAAGGAGAGCACCCTCTTTGCATTTAGCACTAGCGTTTGTGTGGAGAAGGAGAGCACCATCATTGCATTTAGCACTAGCGTATGTGTGGGGGAAGGAGAACACCTGTCTTTGCATCAGGCACTAGCATTGTTGTGGAGGAAGGAGAGCACCTGCCTTTGCATTTAGCACTAGTGTTTGTGTGAAGTAAGGAGATCACCTGTCTTTGCATTTAGCACTAGGGTTTGGTGTGGGAAGGACAGCACCTGTCTTTGCATTTAGCACTAGCGTTTGTGTGGGGGAAGGAGAGCGCCTGTCTTTGCATTTAGCATTAGCGTTTGTGTGGGTGAAGGAGAGAACCTGTCTTTGCATTTAGCGCTAGCGTTTGTGTGGGGGAAGGAGAGCACCTCTCTTTGCATTTAGCACTAGCGTATGTGTGAGGGAAGGAGAGCACCTGTCTTTGCATTTAGCACTAGCGTTTGTGTGGGGGAAGGAGAGCACCTGTGTTTGCATTTAGCACTAGCGTTTGTGTGTGGGAAGAAGAGCACCTGTCTATGCACTTAGCACTAGCGTTTGTGTGGGGGAAGGAGGGCGCCTGTCTTTGCATTTAGCACTAGCCTTTGTTTGGGGGAAGGAGAGCACCCGTCTTTGCGTTTAGTACTAGCGTTTGTGTGGGGAGAAGGAGAGCACCTGTCTTTGCATTTAGCACTAGCGTTTCTGTGGGGGAAGGAGAGCACCTGTCTTACCATTTAGCACTAGCGTTTGTGTGGGGGAAGGAGAGCACCTGTCTTTGCATTTAGCACTAGCGTTTGTGTGAAGGAAGGAGAGCACCTGTCTTTGCATTTAGCACTAGCGTTTGTATGGGGGAATTAGAGCACCTGTCTTTGCATTTAGCACTAGCGTTTGTGTGGGGAAAGGAGAGTACCTCTCTTTGCATTTAGTACTAACGTTTGTGTGGGGGAAGAGAGTACCTGTCTTTGCATTTAGCACTAGCATTTGTGTGGGGAAAGGAGAGTACCTTTCTTTGCATTTAGTACTAACGTTTGTGTGGGGAAAGGAGAGTACCTGTTTTTGCATTTAGTACTAGCGTTTGTGTGGGGGAAGAGAGTACCTGTCTTTGCATTTAGCACTAGCGTTTGTGTGGGGAAAGGAGAGTACCTGTCTTTGCATTTAGCACTAGCATTTGTGTGGGGGAAGAGAGTACCTGTCTTTGCATTTAGTACTAGCGGTTTGTGTGGGGGAAGGAGAGCGCCTGTGTTTGCATTTAGCACTAGCGTTTTGTGTGGGAGAAGGAGAGCGCCTGTCTTTGCATTTAGCACTAGCGATTGTGTGAGGGAAGGAGAGCACCTGTTTTTGCATTTAGTACTAGCGTTTTGTGTGGGGGAACGAGAGCGCCTGTCTTTGCATTTAGCACTAGCGTTTGTGTGGGGAGAAGGAGAGCACCTGTCTTTGCATTTAGCACTAGCGTTTGTGTGGGGGAAGGAGAGCACCTGTCTTTGCATTTAGCACTAGCGATTGTGTGAGGGAAGGAGAGCACCTCCTTTTGCATTTAGTACTAGCGGTTTGTGTGGGGGAAGGAGAGCGCCTGTGTTTGCATTTAGCACTAGCGTTTTGTGTGGGAGAAGGAGAGCGCCTGTCTTTGCATTTAGCACTAGCGATTGTGTGAGGGAAGGAGAGCACCTGTTTTTGCATTTAGTACTAGCGTTTTGTGTGGGGGAACGAGAGCGCCTGTCTTTGCATTTAGCACTAGCGTTTGTGAGAGGGAAGGAGAGCACCTGTGTTTGCATCTAGCACTAGCGTTTGTGTGGGGGAAGGAGAGCACCTGTCTTTGCATTTAGCACTAGCGTTTTGTGTGGTGGAAGAAGAGCGCCTGTCTTTGCATTTAGCACTAGCGTTTTTTGTGGGGAAGGAGAGCGCCTGTGTTTGCATTTAGCCCTAGCGCTTTGTGTGGGGGAAGGAGAGCGTCTGTCTTTGCATTTAGCACTAGCGTTTTGTGTGGGGGAAGGAGATTACCTGTCTTTGCATTTAGCACTGGTGTTTGTGTGGGGGGTAGCAGAGCACCTCTCTTTGCATTTAGTACTAGCGTTCTGTGTAGGGAAGGAGAGCGCCTGTCTTTGCATTTAGCACTAGCGTTTGTGTGGAGGAAGGAGAGCACCAGTCTTTGCATTTATCACTAGCGTTTGTGTGGGAGAAGGAGGGCGCCTGTCTTTGCATTATAACTATCGTTTGTGTGGAGGAAGGAGAGCACCTGTCTTTGCATTTAGCACTAGCGTTTGTGTGGGGGAAGGAGAGCACCTCTCTTTGCATTTTGCACTAGCGTTTGTGTGGGGGAAGGAGGGCACCTGTCTTTGCATTAAGCACTAGGGTTTGTGTGGGGGAAGGAGAGCACCTGTCTTTGCATTTAGCACTAGCGTATGTGTGGGGGAAGGAGAGCACCTGTCTTTGCATTTAGCACTAGCGTTTGTGTGGGGGAAGGAGAGCACCTGCCTTTGCATTTAGCACTAGCGTTTGTGTGGGGGAAGGAGAGCACCTGTCTTTGTATTTAGCACTAGCGTTTGTATGGGGGTAGGAGAGCACCTGTCTTTGCATTTAGCACTAGCGTTTGTGTGGGGGAAGGAGAGCACCTGTCTTTGCATTTAGCTCTAGAGTTTGTGTGGGGGAAGGAGAGCACCTGTCCTTGCATTTAGCACTAGCGTTTATGCGGGGGAAGGAGAGCATCTGCCTTTGCATTTAGCACTAGCGTATGTGTTGGGGAAGGAGAACACCTGTCTTTGCATTTAACACTAGCGTTTGTGTGGGGAGAAGGAGATCACCTGTCTTTGCATTTAGCACTAGCGTGTGTGTCGCGGAAGGAGAGCGCCTGTCCTTGCATTAAGTACTAGCGTTTGTGTGTGGGAAGAGAGTACCTCTCTTTGCATTTAGCACTAGCGTTTGTGTGGGGGAAGAGAGTACCCGTCTTTGCATTTAGCACTAGCGTTTGTGTGGGGAAAGGATAGCACCTGTCTTCGCATTTATTCCTAGCGTTTATGTGGGGGAAGAGAGTACCTGTCTTTGCATTTAGCACTAGCATTTGCGTGGGGGAAGGAGAGTACCTGTCTTTGCATTTAGTACTAGCGTTTGTGTGGGGAAAGGAGAGTACCTGTCTTTGTATTTAGTACTAGCGTTTGTGTGGGGGAAGAGAGTACCTGTCTTTGCATTTAGCACTAACGTTTGTGTGGGGGAAAGGTGAGTACCTCTCTTTGCATTTAGCACTAACGTTTGTGTGGGGAAATGAGAATACCTGTCTTTGCATTTAGTACTAGCGTTTGTGTGTGGGTAGAGAGCACCTGTCTTTGCATTTAGCACTAGCGTATGTGTGGGGAAAGGAGAGCACCTGTCTTTGCATTTAGCGCTAGCATTTGTGTGGGGGAAGAGAGTACCTGTCTTTGTATTTATCACTAGCATTTGTGTGGCGGAAGGAGAGCGCCTGTCTTTGCATTTAGCACTAGCGTTTATGTGGCGGAAGGAGAGCACATGTCTTTGCATTTAGTACTAGCGCTTGTGTGGTGGCAGGAGCGCACCTGGCCTTGCATATAGCACTAGCGTTTGTGTGGGGGAGGAGAGCACCTGTCTTTGCATTTAGCACTAGCGTTTGTGTGGGGGAAGGAGAGCAACTGTCCCTGCATATAGCACTAGCGTTGTGTGGGGGAAGGAGAGCATCTGTCTTTGCATTTAGTTCTTGCGTTTGTGTGGGGGAAGGAGAGCACCTGACTTTGCATTTAGTACTATCGTTTGTGTGGGGAAGGAGAGCATCTGTCTTTGCATTTAGTACTAGAGTTTGTGTGGGGGAAGGAGAGCACCTGTCCTTGCATATAGCACCAGCTTTGTTTGGGGGAAGGCGAACGCCTGTTTTTGCATTTAGCACTAGCATTTGTGTGGGGGAAGGAGAGCACCTGGCCTTGCATATAGCACTAGCGTTTGTGTGGCGGAAGGAGAGCACCTGGCCTTGCATATAGCACTAGCGTTTGTGTGGGGGGAAGGAGAGCACCTGTCTTTGCATTTAGCACTAACGTTTTTGTGGGGGAAGGAGAGCAACTGTCCTTGCATATAGCACTAGCGTTGTGTGGGGGAAGGAGAGCACCTGTCTTTGCATTTAGTACTAGCGTTTGTGTGGGGGATGGAGAGCACCTGACTTTGCATTTAGTACTAGCGTTTGTGTGGGGAAGGAGAACATCTGTGTTTGCATTTAGTACTAGCGTTTGTGTGGGGGGAGAGCACCTGTCCTTGCATATAGCACTAGCTTTGTTTGGGGGAAAGTGAGCGCCTGTTTTTGCATTTAGCACTAGCGTTTGTGTGGGGGAAGGAGAGCACCTGTCTTTGCATATAGCACTAGCGTTTGTGTGGGGGAAGGAGGGCACCTGTCTTTGCATTTAACACTAGCGTTTGTGTGGCGAAAGGAGAGCACCTGTCTTTGCATTTAGTACTAGCGTTCGTGTGGGTAAAGGAGAGCACCTGTCTTTGCATTTAGCACTAGCATTTGTGTGGGGGAAGGGAGTACCTGTCTTTGCATTTAGCACTAGCGTTTGTGTGGGGTAAGGAGAGCACCTGTCTTTGCATTTAGCACTAGCGTTTGTGTGGGGGAAGGAGATCACCTGTCTTTGCATTTAGCAATAGCGTATGTGTGGGGGAAGGAGAGCACCTGTCTTTGCACTTAGCACTAGCATTTGTGTGGGGGAGGGAGTACCTGTCTTTGCATTTAGCACTAGCATTTGTGTAGGGGAAGGGAGTACCTGTCTTTGCATTTAGCACTAGCGTTTGTGTGGGGTAAGGAGAGCACCTGTCTTTGCATTTAGCAATAGCGTTTGTGTGGGGGAAGGAGAGCACCTGTCTTTGCATTTAGCACTAGCGTTTGTGTGGGGGAAGGAGAGCATCTTTCTTTGCATTTAGCACTAGCGTCTGTGTGGGGAAAGGAGAGCACCTGTGTTTGCATTTAGCACTAGCGATTGTGTGGGGGAAGAGAGTACCTCTCTTTGCATTTATCACTAGCGTTTGTGTGGGGTTAGGAGAGCACCTCTCTTTGAATTTAGCACTAGCGTTTGTGTGGCGGAAGAGAGTTCCAGTCTTTGCATTTATCACTAGCGTTTGTGTGGGGGAAGCAGAGCACCTGTCTTTGCATTTAGTACTAGCGTTCGTGTGGGGAAAGGAGAGCACCTGTCTTTGAATTTAGCACTACCATTTATGTGGGGGAAGGGAGTACCTGTCTTTGCATTTAGTACTAGCGTTTGTGTGGGGAAAGGGGAGTACCTGTCTTTGCATTTAGTACTAGCGTTTGTGTGGGAGTAGTGAGCACTTGTCTTTGCATTTAGTACTAGCGTTTGTGTGGGGGTAGAGAGCACCTGTCTTTGCATTTAGCACTAGCGTTTGTGTAGGGAAAGGAGAGCACCTTTCTTTGCATTTAGCACTAGCATTTGTGTGGGGGAAGAGAGTACCTGTCTTTGCAATTATCACTAGCATTTGTGTAGCGGAAGGAGAGCGCCTGTTTTTGCATTTAGCACTAGCGTTTGTGTGGCGGAAGGAGAGCACCTCTCTTTGCATTTAGTACTAGCGTTTGTGTGGGGGAAGGAGAGCACCTGTCCTTGTATATAGCACTAGCGTTTGTGTGGGTGAAGGAGAGCACCTGTCTTTGCATATAGTACTAGCGTTTTTGTGGAGGAAGGAGAGCACCTGTCTTTGCATATAGCACAAGCGTTTGTGTGGTGGAAGGTGAGAACCTGTCTTTGCATTTAGTACAAGCGTTGTGTGGGGGAAGGAGAGCACCTGCCTTTGCATTTAGCACTATCGTTTGTGTGGGGGTAGGAGAGCGCCTCTCTTTGCATTTAGTACTAGGGATGTGTAGGGGAAGGAGAGCACCTGTCTTTGCATTTGGTACTAGTGTTTGTGTGGGAGAAGGAGGGCACCTGTCTTTGCATTTAGCACTAGCGTTTGTGTGGGGGAAGCAGCGCGCCTGCCTTTGAAATTAGCACTAGTTTTGTGTGGGGGGAAGGAGAGCACCACTCTTTGCATTTAGCACTACCGTTTGTGTGGGGGGAATCGGAGCACCTCTCTTTGCATTTAGCACCAGCGTTTGTGTGGGGGAAGGAGAGTACCTGTCTTTGCATTTAGTACTAGCGTTTGTGTGGGGGAAGGAGAGCACCTGTCCTCGCATATAGCACTAGCGTTTGTGTGGGGGAAGGAGAGCACCTGTCCTTGCATTTAGTACTAGCTTTTGTATGGAGGAAGGAGAGCACCTCTCCTTGCATATAGCACTAGCGTTGTGTGGGGAAGGAGAGCACCTGTCTTTGCATTTAGTACTAGCGTTTGTGTGGGGGAAGGAGAACACCTGACTTTGCATTTAGTACTAGCATTTGTGTGGGCGAAGGAGAGCTTCTGTCTTTGCATTTAGTACCAGCGTTTGTGTGAGTGAAGGAGAGCACCTGTCCTTGCATATAGCAGTAGCGTTGTGTGGGGGAAGGTGTGCGCCTGTCTTGCATTTAGCACTAGCGTTTGTGTGAGGGAAGGAGAGCACCTGTCTTTGCATTTTGCACTAGCGTTTGTGTGGGGGAAGGAGGGCACCTGTCTTTGCATTAAGCACTAGGGTTTGTGTGGGGGAAGGAGAGCACCTGTCTTTGCATTTAGCACTAGCGTATGTGTGGGGGAAGGAGTGCACCTGTCTTTGCATTTAGCACTAGCGTTTGTGTGGGGGAAGGAGAGCACCTGCCTTTGCATTTAGCACTAGCGTTTGTGTGGGGGAAGGAGAGCACCTGTCTTTGTATTTAGCACTAGCGTTTGTATGGGGGTAGGAGAGCACCTGTCTTTGCATTTAGCACTAGCGTTTGTGTGGGGGAAGGAGAGCACCTGTCTTTGCATTTAGCTCTAGAGTTTGTGTGGGGGAAGGAGAGCACCTGTCCTTGCATTTAGCACTAGCGTTTATGCGGGGGAAGGAGAGCATCTGCCTTTGCATTTAGCACTAGCGTATGTGTTGGGGAAGGAGAACTCCTGTCTTTGCATTTAGCACTAGCGTTTGTGTGGGGAGAAGGAGATCACCTGTCTTTGCATTTAGCACTAGCGTGTGTGTCGCGGAAGGAGAGCGCCTGTCCTTGCATTAAGTACTAGCGTTTGTGTGTGGGAAGAGAGTACCTCTCTTTGCATTTAGCACTAGCGTTTGTGTGGGGGAAGAGAGTACCCGTCTTTGCATTTAGCACTAGCGTTTGTGTGGGGAAAGGATAGCACCTGTCTTCGCATTTATTCCTAGCGTTTATGTGGGGGAAGAGAGTACCTGTCTTTGCATTTAGCACTAGCATTTGCGTGGGGGAAGGAGAGTACCTGTCTTTGCATTTAGTACTAGCGTTTGTGTGGGGAAAGGAGAGTACCTGTCTTTGTATTTAGTACTAGCGTTTGTGTGGGGGAAGAGAGTACCTGTCTTTGCATTTAGCACTAACGTTTGTGTGGGGGAAAGGTGAGTACCTCTCTTTGCATTTAGCACTAACGTTTGTGTGGGGAAATGAGAATACCTGTCTTTGCATTTAGTACTAGCGTTTGTGTGTGGGTAGAGAGCACCTGTCTTTGCATTTAGCACTAGCGTATGTGTGGGGAAAGGAGAGCACCTGTCTTTGCATTTAGCGCTAGCATTTGTGTGGGGGAAGAGAGTACCTGTCTTTGTATTTATCACTAGCATTTGTGTGGCGGAAGTAGAGCGCCTGTCTTTGCATTTAGCACTAGCGTTTATGTGGCGGAAGGAGAGCACATGTCTTTGCATTTAGTACCAGCGCTTGTGTGGTGGCGGGAGCGCACCTGGCCTTGCATATAGCACTAGCGTTTGTGTGGGGGAGGAGAGCACCTGTCTTTGCATTTAGCACTAGCGTTTGTGTGGGGGAAGGAGAGCAACTGTTCCTGCATATAGCACTAGCGTTGTGTGGGGGAAGGAGAGCATCTGTCTTTGCATTTAGTTCTTGCGTTTGTGTGGGGGAAGGAGAGCACTTGACTTTGCATTTAGTACTATCGTTTGTGTGGGGAAGGAGAGCATCTGTCTTTGCATTTAGTACTAGAGTTTGTGTGGGGGAAGGAGAGCACCTGTCCTTGCATATAGCACCAGCTTTGTTTGGGGGAAGGCGAACGCCTGTTTTTGCATTTAGCACTAGCATTTGTGTGGGGGAAGGAGAGCACCTGGCCTTGCATATAGCACTAGCGTTTGTGTGGCGGAAGGAGAGCACCTGGCCTTGCATATAGCACTAGCGTTTGTGTGGGGGGAAGGAGAGCTCCTGTCTTTGCATTTAGCACTAACGTTTTTGTGGGGGAAGGAGAGCAACTGTCCTTGCATATAGCACTAGCGTTGTGTGGGGGAAGGAGAGCACCTGTCTTTGCATTTAGTACTAGCGTTTGTGTGGGGGATGGAGAGCACCTGACTTTGCATTTAGTACTAGCGTTTGTGTGGGGAAGGAGAACATCTGTGTTTGCATTTAGTACTAGCGTTTGTGTGGGGGGAGAGCACCTGTCCTTGCATATAGCACTAGCTTTGTTAGGGGGAAAGTGAGCGCCTGATTTTGCATTTAGCACTAGCGTTTGGGTGGGGGAAGGAGAGCACCTGTCTTTTCATATAGCACTAGCGTTTGTGTGGGGGAAGGAGGGCACCTGTCTTTGCATTTAACACTAGCGTTTGTGTGGCGGAAGGAGAGCACCTGTCTTTGCATTTAGTACTAGCGTTCGTGTGGGTAAAGGAGAGCACCTGTCTTTGCATTTAGCACTAGCATTTGTGTGGGGGAAGGGAGTACCTGTCTTTGCATTTAGCACTAGCGTTTGTGTGGGGTAAGGAGAGCACCTGTCTTTGCATTTAGCACTAGCGTTTGTGTGGGGGAAGGAGATCACCTGACTTTGCATTTAGCAATAGCGTATGTGTGGGGGAAGGAGAGCACCTGTCTTTGCACTTAGCACTAGCATTTGTGTGGGGGAGGGAGTACCTGTCTTTGCATTTAGCACTAGCATTTGTGTGGGGGAAGGGAGTACCTGTCTTTGCATTTAGCACTAGCGTTTGTGTGGGGTAAGGAGAGCACCTGTCCTTGCATTTAGCACTAGCGTTTGTGTGGGGGAAGGAGAGCACCTGTCTTTGCATTTAGCACTAGCGTTTGTGTGGGGGAAGGAGAGCATCTTTCTTTGCATTTAGCACTAGCGTCTGTGTGGGGAAAGGAGAGCACCTGTGTTTGCATTTAGCACTAGCGATTGTGTGGGGGAAGAGAGTACCTCTCTTTGCATTTATCACTAGCGTTTGTGTGGGGTTAGGAGAGCACCTCTCTTTGAATTTAGCACTAGCGTTTGTGTGGCGGAAGAGAGTTCCAGTCTTTGCATTTATCACTAGCGTTTGTGTGGGGGAAGCAGAGCACCTGTCTTTGCATTTAGTACTAGCGTTCGTGTGGGGAAAGGAGAGCACCTGTCTTTGAATTTAGCACTACCATTTATGTGGGGGAAGGGAGTACCTGTCTTTGCATTTAGCACTAGCGTTTGTGTGGGGAAAGGGGAGTACCTGTCTTTGCATTTAGTACTAGCGTTTGTGTGGGAGTAGTGAGCACTTGTCTTTGCATTTAGTACTAGCGTTTGTGTGGGGGTAGAGAGCATCTGTCTTTGCATTTAGCACTAGCGTTGGTGTAGGGAAAGGAGAGCACCTTTCTTTGCATTTAGCACTAGCATTTGTGTGGGGGAAGAGAGTACCTGTCTTTGCAATTATCACTAGCATTTGTGTAGCGGAAGGAGAGCGCCTGTTTTTGCATTTAGCACTAGCGTTTGTGTGGCGGAAGGAGAGCACCTCTCTTTGCAATTAGTACTAGCGTTTGTGTGGGGGAAGGAGAGCACCTGTCCTTGCATATAGCACTAGCGTTTGTGTGGGTGAAGGAGAGCACCTGTCTTTGCATATAGTACTAGCGTTTTTGTGGAGGAAGGAGAGCACCTGTCTTTGCATATAGCACAAGCGTTTGTGTGGTGGAAGGTGAGAACCTGTCTTTGCATTTAGTACAAGCGTTGTGTGGGGGAAGGAGAGCACCTGCCTTTGCATTTAGCACTATCGTTTGTGTGGGGGTAGGAGAGCGCCTCTCTTTGCATTTAGTACTAGGGATGTGTAGGGGAAGGAGAGCACCTGTCTTTGCATTTGGTACTAGTGTTTGTGTGGGAGAAGGAGGGCACCTGTCTTTGCATTTAGCACTAGCGTTTGTGTGGGGGAAGCAGCGCGCCTGCCTTTGAAATTAGCACTAGTTTTGTGTGGGGGGAAGGAGAGCACCACTCTTTGCATTTAGCACTACCGTTTGTGTGGGGGGAATCGGAGCACCTCTCTTTGCATTTAGCACCAGCGTTTGTGTGGGGGAAGGAGAGTACCTGTCTTTGCATTTAGTACTAGCGTTTGTGTGGGGGAAGGAGAGCACCTGTCCTCGCATATAGCACTAGCGTTTGTGTGGGGGAAGGAGAGCACCTGTCCTTGCATTTAGCTCGAGCGTTTGTGTGGAGGAAGGAGAGAACCTGTCTTTGCATTTAGCACTAGCATTTGTGTGGGGGAAGGAGAGCACCTGACTTTGCATTTAGTACTAGCTTTTGTATGGAGGAAGGAGAGCACCTCTCCTTGCATATAGCACTAGCGTTGTGTGGGGAAGGAGAGCACCTGTCTTTGCATTTAGTACTAGCGTTTGTGTGGGGGAAGGAGAACACCTGACTTTGCATTTAGTACTAGCATTTGTGTGGGCGAAGGAGAGCTTCTGTCTTTGCATTTAGTACCAGCGTTTGTGTGAGAGAAGGAGAGCACCTGTCCTTGCATATAGCACTAGCGTTGTGTGGGGGAAGGTGAGCGCCTGTCTTGCATTTAGCACTAGCTTTTGTGTGAGGGAAGGAGAGCACCTGTCTTTGCATTTAGTACTAGCATTTGTGTGGGGGAAGGAGAGTACCTGTCCTTGCATATAGCACTAGCGTTTGTCTGGGGAAAGGAGAGCACCTGTCTATGCATTTAGTACTAGCATTTGTGTGGGCGAAGGAGAGCTTCTGTCTTTGCATTTAGCACTAGCGTTTTTGTGGGGGAAGGAGAGCACCTATCTTTGCATTTAGCACTAGCGTTAGTGTGGCGGAAGGAGAGCACCTGTCTTTGCATTTAGCACTAGCGTATGTGTGAGGGAAGGAGGGCACCTCTCTTTGCATTTAGCACTAGCGTTTGTGTGGGGGAAGGAGAGCACCTGTCTTTGAATTTAGCACTAGGGTTTGTGTGGGGGAAGAAGGGCACCTGTCTTTCATTTAGCACTAGCGTTTGTGTGGGGGAAGGAGGGCGCCTGTCTTTGCATTTAGCACTAGCCTTTGTTTGGGGGAAGGAGAGCACCTGTTTTGCGTTTAGTACTAGCGTTTGTGTGGGGAAAGGAGAGTACCTGTCTTTGCATTAAATACTAGCGTTTGTTTCGGGGAAGAGAGTTTCTGTCTTTGCATTTAGCTCTAGCGTTTGTGTTGGGGAATTGAGTACCCGTCTTTGCATTTAGCACTAGCGTTTTTGTTTGGGAAAGGATAGCACCTGTCTTTGCATTTAGTACTAGCGTTTGTGTGGGGGAAGAGAGTACCAATGTTTGCATTTAGCACTAGCATTTGTGTGGGGAAAGGAGAGTACCAGTCTTTGCATTTAGTCCTAGCGTTTGTGTGGGGAAAGGAGAGTACCTGTCTTTGCATTTAGTACTAGCTTTTGTGTGGGGGAAGAGTACCTGTCTTTGCATTTAGCACTAGCGTTTGTGTGGGGAAAGGGGAGTACCTGTCTTTGCATTTATTACTAGCGTTTGTATGGGGGTATAGAGCACCTGTCTTTGCATTTAGCACAAGCCTTTGTGTGGGGAAAGGAGAGCACCTGTCTTTGCATTTAGCACTAGCATTTGTGTGGGGGAAGAGAGTAGCTGTCTCTGCATTTATCACTAGCATTTGTGTGGCGTAAGGAGAGCGCCTGTCTTTGTATTTAGCACTAGCGTTTGTGTGGCGGAAGGAGAGCACCTGTCTTTGCATTTAGTACTAGCGTTTGTGTGGGGGATGAAGAGCACCTGTCCTTTCATATAGCATTAGCGTCTGTGTGGGGAAGGAGAGCGCCTGTCCTTGCATATAGCACTAGCGTTGTGTGGGGGAAGGAGAGAACCTGTCTTTGAATTTAGTACTAGCGTTTGTGTGGGGGAAGGAGAGCACCTGTCTTTGCATTTAGTACTAGCGTTTGTGTGGGGGTAGGAGAGCACCTGTCTTTGCATTTAGCACTAGCGTATGTGTGGGGGAAGGAGAGCACCTGTCTTTGCATTTAGCACTAGCGTTTGTGTGGGGAGAAGGAGAGCACCCTCTTTGCATTTAGCACTAGCGTTTGTGTGGAGAAGGAGAGCACCATCTTTGCATTTAGCACTAGCGTATGTGTGGGGGAAGGAGAACACCTGTCTTTGCATCAGGCACTAGCATTGTTGTGGAGGAAGGAGAGCACCTGCCTTTGCATTTAGCACTAGTGTTTGTGTGAAGTAAGGAGATCACCTGTCTTTGCATTTAGCACTAGGGTTTGGTGTGGGAAGGACAGCACCTGTCTTTGCATTTAGCACTAGCGTTTGTGTGGGGGAAGGAGAGCGCCTGTCTTTGCATTTAGCAGTAGCGTTTGTGTGGGTGAAGGAGAGAACCTGTCTTTGCATTTAGCGCTAGCGTTTGTGTGGGGGAAGGAGAGCACCTCTCTTTGCATTTAGCACTAGCGTATGTGTGAGGGAAGGAGAGCACCTGTCTTTGCATTTAGCACTAGTGTTTGTGTGGGGGAAGGAGAGCACCTGTGTTTGCATTTAGCACTAGCGTTTGTGTGTGGGAAGAAGAGCACCTGTCTATGCACTTAGCACTAGCGTTTGTGTGGGGGAAGGAGGGCGCCTGTCTTTGCATTTAGCACTAGCCTTTGTTTGGGGGAAGGAGAGCACGCGTCTTTGCGTTTAGTACTAGCGTTTGTGTGGGGAGAAGGAGAGCACCTGTCTTTGCATTTAGCACTAGCGTTTCTGTGGGGGAAGGAGAGCACCTGTCTTACCATTTAGCACTAGCGTTTGTGTGGGGGAAGGAGAGCACCTGTCTTTGCATTTAGCACTAGCGTTTGTGTGAAGGAAGGAGAGCACCTGTCTTTGCATTTAGCACTAGCGTTTGTATGGGGGAATTAGAGCACCTGTCTTTGCATTTAGCACTAGCGTTTGTGTGGGGAAAGGAGAGTACCTCTCTTTGCATTTAGTACTAACGTTTGTGTGGGGGAAGAGAGTACCTGTCTTTGCATTTAGCACTAGCATTTGTGTGGGGAAAGGAGAGTACCTTTCTTTGCATTTAGTACTAGCGTTTGTGTGGGGAAAGGAGAGTACCTGTTTTTGCATTTAGTACTAGCGTTTGTGTGGGGGAAGAGAGTACCTGTCTTTGCATTTAGCACTAGCGTTTGTGTGGGGAAATAGAGTACCTGTCTTTGCATTTAGCACTAGCATTTGTGTGGGGGAAGAGAGTACCTGTCTTTGCATTTAGTACTAGCGGTTTGTGTGGGGGAAGGAGAGCGCCTGCGTTTGCATTTAGCACTAGCGTTTTGTGTGGGAGAAGGAGAGCGCCTGTCTTTGCATTTAGCACTAGCGATTGTGTGAGGGAAGGAGAGCACCTGTTTTTGCATTTAGTACTAGCGTTTGTGTGGGGAGAAGGAGAGCACCTGTCTTTGCATTTAGCACTAGCGTTTGTGTGGGGGAAGGAGAGCACCTGTCTTTGCATTTAACACTAGCGATTGTGTGAGGGAAGGAGAGCACCTCCTTTTGCATTTAGTACTAGCGGTTTGTGTGGGGGAAGGAGAGCGCCTGTGTTTGCATTTAGCACTAGCGTTTTGTGTGGGAGAAGGAGAGCGCCTGTCTTTGCATTTAGCACTAGAGATTGTGTGAGGGAAGGAGAGCACCTTTTTTTGCATTTAGTACTAGCGTTTTGTGTGGGGGAACGAGAGCGCCTGTCTT
This sequence comes from Mantis religiosa, assembly GCA_030765055.1. Lineage (NCBI taxonomy): Eukaryota > Metazoa > Arthropoda > Insecta > Mantodea > Mantidae > Mantis > Mantis religiosa. Next base: position 113,911,771 of record CM060954.1, on the reverse strand, counting down.
TGCATTTAGCACTAGCGTTTGTGAGAGGGAAGGAGAGCACCTGTGTTTGCATCTAGCACTAGCGTTTGTGTGGGGGAAGGAGAGCACCTGTCTTTGCATTTAGCACTAGCGTTTTGTGTGGTGGAAGAAGAGCGCCTGTCTTTGCATTTAGCACTAGCGTTTTTTGTGGGGAAGGAGAGCGCCTGTGTTTGCATTTAGCCCTAGCGCTTTGTGTGGGGGAAGGAGAGCGTCTGTCTTTGCATTTAGCACTAGCGTTTTGTGTGGGGGAAGGAGATTACCTGTCTTTGCATTTAGCACTGGTGTTTGTGTGGGGGGTAGCAGAGCACCTCTCTTTGCATTTAGTACTAGCGTTCTGTGTAGGGAAGGAGAGCGCCTGTCTTTGCATTTAGCACTAGCGTTTGTGTGGAGGAAGGAGAGCACCAGTCTTTGCATTTATCACTAGCGTTTGTGTGGGAGAAGGAGGGCGCCTGTCTTTGCATTATAACTATCGTTTGTGTGGAGGAAGGAGAGCACCTGTCTTTGCATTTAGCACTAGCGTTTGTGTGGGGGAAGGAGAGCACCTCTCTTTGCATTTTGCACTAGCGTTTGTGTGGGGGAAGGAGGGCACCTGTCTTTGCATTAAGCACTAGGGTTTGTGTGGGGGAAGGAGAGCACCTGTCTTTGCATTTAGCACTAGCGTATGTGTGGGGGAAGGAGAGCACCTGTCTTTGCATTTAGCACTAGCGTTTGTGTGGGGGAAGGAGAGCACCTGCCTTTGCATTTAGCACTAGCGTTTGTGTGGGGGAAGGAGAGCACCTGTCTTTGTATTTAGCACTAGCGTTTGTATGGGGGTAGGAGAGCACCTGTCTTTGCATTTAGCACTAGCGTTTGTGTGGGGGAAGGAGAGCACCTGTCTTTGCATTTAGCTCTAGAGTTTGTGTGGGGGAAGGAGAGCACCTGTCCTTGCATTTAGCACTAGCGTTTATGCGGGGGAAGGAGAGCATCTGCCTTTGCATTTAGATTTAGCGTATGTGTTGGGGAAGGAGAACACCTGTCTTTGCATTTAACACTAGCGTTTGTGTGGGGAGAAGGAGATCACCTGTCTTTGCATTTAGCACTAGCGTGTGTGTCGCGGAAGGAGAGCGCCTGTCCTTGCATTAAGTACTAGCGTTTGTGTGTGGGAAGAGAGTACCTCTCTTTGCATTTAGCACTAGCGTTTGTGTGGGGGAAGAGAGTACCCGTCTTTGCATTTAGCACTAGCGTTTGTGTGGGGAAAGGATAGCACCTGTCTTCGCATTTATTCCTAGCGTTTATGTGGGGGAAGAGAGTACCTGTCTTTGCATTTAGCACTAGCATTTGCGTGGGGGAAGGAGAGTACCTGTCTTTGCATTTAGTACTAGCGTTTGTGTGGGGAAAGGAGAGTACCTGTCTTTGTATTTAGTACTAGCGTTTGTGTGGGGGAAGAGAGTACCTGTCTTTGCATTTAGCACTAACGTTTGTGTGGGGGAAAGGTGAGTACCTCTCTTTGCATTTAGCACTAACGTTTGTGTGGGGAAATGAGAATACCTGTCTTTGCATTTAGTACTAGCGTTTGTGTGTGGGTAGAGAGCACCTGTCTTTGCATTTAGCACTAGCGTATGTGTGGGGAAAGGAGAGCACCTGTCTTTGCATTTAGCGCTAGCATTTGTGTGGGGGAAGAGAGTACCTGTCTTTGTATTTATCACTAGCATTTGTGTGGCGGAAGGAGAGCGCCTGTCTTTGCATTTAGCACTAGCGTTTATGTGGCGGAAGGAGAGCACATGTCTTTGCATTTAGTACTAGCGCTTGTGTGGTGGCAGGAGCGCACCTGGCCTTGCATATAGCACTAGCGTTTGTGTGGGGGAGGAGAGCACCTGTCTTTGCATTTAGCACTAGCGTTTGTGTGGGGGAAGGAGAGCAACTGTCCCTGCATATAGCACTAGCGTTGTGTGGGGGAAGGAGAGCATCTGTCTTTGCATTTAGTTCTTGCGTTTGTGTGGGGGAAGGAGAGCACCTGACTTTGCATTTAGTACTATCGTTTGTGTGGGGAAGGAGAGCATCTGTCTTTGCATTTAGTACTAGAGTTTGTGTGGGGGAAGGAGAGCACCTGTCCTTGCATATAGCACCAGCTTTGTTTGGGGGAAGGCGAACGCCTGTTTTTGCATTTAGCACTAGCATTTGTGTGGGGGAAGGAGAGCACCTGGCCTTGCATATAGCACTAGCGTTTGTGTGGCGGAAGGAGAGCACCTGGCCTTGCATATAGCACTAGCGTTTGTGTGGGGGGAAGGAGAGCACCTGTCTTTGCATTTAGCACTAACGTTTTTGTGGGGGAAGGAGAGCAACTGTCCTTGCATATAGCACTAGCGTTGTGTGGGGGAAGGAGAGCACCTGTCTTTGCATTTAGTACTAGCGTTTGTGTGGGGGATGGAGAGCACCTGACTTTGCATTTAGTACTAGCGTTTGTGTGGGGAAGGAGAACATCTGTGTTTGCATTTAGTACTAGCGTTTGTGTGGGGGGAGAGCACCTGTCCTTGCATATAGCACTAGCTTTGTTTGGGGGAAAGTGAGCGCCTGTTTTTGCATTTAGCACTAGCGTTTGTGTGGGGGAAGGAGAGCACCTGTCTTTGCATATAGCACTAGCGTTTGTGTGGGGGAAGGAGGGCACCTGTCTTTGCATTTAACACTAGCGTTTGTGTGGCGGAAGGAGAGCACCTGTCTTTGCATTTAGTACTAGCGTTCGTGTGGGTAAAGGAGAGCACCTGTCTTTGCATTTAGCACTAGCATTTGTGTGGGGGAAGGGAGTACCTGTCTTTGCATTTAGCACTAGCGTTTGTGTGGGGTAAGGAGAGCACCTGTCTTTGCATTTAGCACTAGCGTTTGTGTGGGGGAAGGAGATCACCTGTCTTTGCATTTAGCAATAGCGTATGTGTGGGGGAAGGAGAGCACCTGTCTTTGCACTTAGCACTAGCATTTGTGTGGGGGAGGGAGTACCTGTCTTTGCATTTAGCACTAGCATTTGTGTGGGGGAAGGGAGTACCTGTCTTTGCATTTAGCACTAGCGTTTGTGTGGGGTAAGGAGAGCACCTGTCTTTGCATTTAGCAATAGCGTTTGTGTGGGGGAAGGAGAGCACCTGTCTTTGCATTTAGCACTAGCGTTTGTGTGGGGGAAGGAGAGCATCTTTCTTTGCATTTAGCACTAGCGTCTGTGTGGGGAAAGGAGAGCACCTGTGTTTGCATTTAGCACTAGCGATTGTGTGGGGGAAGAGAGTACCTCTCTTTGCATTTATCACTAGCGTTTGTGTGGGGTTAGGAGAGCACCTCTCTTTGAATTTAGCACTAGCGTTTGTGTGGCGGAAGAGAGTTCCAGTCTTTGCATTTATCACTAGCGTTTGTGTGGGGGAAGCAGAGCACCTGTCTTTGCATTTAGTACTAGCGTTCGTGTGGGGAAAGGAGAGCACCTGTCTTTGAATTTAGCACTACCATTTATGTGGGGGAAGGGAGTACCTGTCTTTGCATTTAGCACTAGCGTTTGTGTGGGGAAAGGGGAGTACCTGTCTTTGCATTTAGTACTAGCGTTTGTGTGGGAGTAGTGAGCACTTGTCTTTGCATTTAGTACTAGCGTTTGTGTGGGGGTAGAGAGCACCTGTCTTTGCATTTAGCACTAGCGTTTGTGTAGGGATAGGAGAGCACCTTTCTTTGCATTTAGCACTAGCATTTGTGTGGGGGAAGAGAGTACCTGTCTTTGCAATTATCACTAGCATTTGTGTAGCGGAAGGAGAGCGCCTGTTTTTGCATTTAGCACTAGCGTTTGTGTGGCGGAAGGAGAGCACCTCTCTTTGCATTTAGTACTAGCGTTTGTGTGGGGGAAGGAGAGCACCTGTCCTTGCATATAGCACTAGCGTTTGTGTGGGTGAAGGAGAGCACCTGTCTTTGCATATAGTACTAGCGTTTTTGTGGAGGAAGGGGAGCACCTGTCTTTGCATATAGCACAAGCGTTTGTGTGGTGGAAGGTGAGAACCTGTCTTTGCATTTAGTACAAGCGTTGTGTGGGGGAAGGAGAGCACCTGCCTTTGCATTTAGCACTATCGTTTGTGTGGGGGTAGGAGAGCGCCTCTCTTTGCATTTAGTACTAGGGATGTGTAGGGGAAGGAGAGCACCTGTCTTTGCATTTGGTACTAGTGTTTGTGTGGGAGAAGGAGGGCACCTGTCTTTGCATTTAGCACTAGCGTTTGTGTGGGGGAAGCAGCGCGCCTGCCTTTGAAATTAGCACTAGTTTTGTGTGGGGGGAAGGAGAGCACCACTCTTTGCATTTAGCACTACCGTTTGTGTGGGGGGAATCGGAGCACCTCTCTTTGCATTTAGCACCAGCGTTTGTGTGGGGGAAGGAGAGTACCTGTCTTTGCATTTAGTACTAGCGTTTGTGTGGGGGAAGGAGAGCACCTGTCCTCGCATATAGCACTAGCGTTTGTGTGGGGGAAGGAGAGCACCTGTCCTTGCATTTAGCTCGAGCGTTTGTGTGGAGGAAGGAGAGAACCTGTCTTTGCATTTAGCACTAGCATTTGTGTGGGGGAAGGAGAGCACCTGACTTTGCATTTAGTACTAGCTTTTGTATGGAGGAAGGAGAGCACCTCTCCTTGCATATAGCACTAGCGTTGTGTGGGGAAGGAGAGCACCTGTCTTTGCATTTAGTACTAGCGTTTGTGTGGGGGAAGGAGAACACCTGACTTTGCATTTAGTACTAGCATTTGTGTGGGCGAAGGAGAGCTTCTGTCTTTGCATTTAGTACCAGCGTTTGTGTGAGTGAAGGAGAGCACCTGTCCTTGCATAAAGCAGTAGCGTTGTGTGGGGGAAGGTGAGCGCCTGTCTTGCTTTTAGCACTAGCGTTTGTGTGAGGGAAGGAGAGCACCTGTCTTTGCATTTAGTACTAGCATTTGTGTGGGGGAAGGAGAGTACCTGTCCTTGCATATAGCACTAGCGTTTGTCTGGGGAAAGGAGAGCACCTGTCTATGCATTTAGTACTAGCATTTGTGTGGGCGAAGGAGAGCTTCTGTCTTTACATTTAGCACTAGCGTTTTTGTGGGGGAAGGAGAGCACCTATCTTTGCATTTAGCACTAGCGTTAGTGTGGCGGAAGGAGAGCACCTGTCTTTGCATTTAGTGTTAGCGTTTGTGTGGGGGAAGGAGAGCACCTGTCTTTGCATTTAGCACTAGCGTTTGTGTGGGGGAAGAGAGTACCTCTCTTTGCATTTAGCACTAGCGTTTTTGTGGGGGAAGAGAGTACCTCTCTTTGCATTTATCACTAGCGTTTGTGTGGTGGTAGGAAAGCACCTCTCTTTGCATTTAGCACTAGCGTTTGTGTGGGGTAAGGGGAGCACCTGTCTTTGTATTTAGCACTAGCGTATGTGTGGGGGAAGGAGAGCACCTGTCTTTGCATTAGTGTTAGCGTTTGTGTGGGGTAAGGAGAGCACCTGTCTTTGCATTTAGCACTAGCGTTTGTGTGGGGGAAGAGAGTACCTCTCTTTGCATTTATCACTAGCATTTGTGTGGGGGTAGGAAAGCACCTCTCTTTGCATTTAGCACTAGCGTTTGTGTGGGGTAAGGAAAGCACCTCACTTTGCATTTAGCACTAGCGTTTGTGTGGGGGAAGAGAGTACCTGTCTTTGCAATTATCACTAGCGTTTGTTTGGGGGAAGGAGAGCACCTCTCTTTGCATTTAGTACTAGCGTTTGTGTGGGGGAAGAGAGTACCTGTCTTTGCATTTAGCACTAGCCTTTGTGTGGGGAAAGGGAGTACCTGTCTTTGCGTTTAGTACTAGCGTTTGTGTCGGGAAAGGGAGTACCTGTCTTTGCATTTAGTACTAGCGTTTGTGTGGGGAAAGTAGGGTACCTGTTTTGCGTTTAGTACTAGCGTTTGTGTGGGGAGAAGGAGAGCACCTGTCTTTACTTTTAGCACTAGCGTTTGTGTGGGGGGTAGGAGAGCACCTGTCTTTCATTTAGCACTAGCGTTTGTGTGGGGGAAGGAGAGCACCTGTCTTTCCATTTAGCACTAGCGTATGTGTGGGGGTAGAAGAGCACCTCTCTTTGCATTTAGCACTAGCGTTTGTGTGGGGGAAGGAGAGCACCTGACTTGCATTTAGCACTAGCGTTTGTGTGGGGAAAGGAGAGTACCTGTCTTTGATTTAGCACTAGTGTTTGTGTGGGGGAAGAGAGTACCTGTCTTTGCATTTATCACTGGCGTTTGTGTGGGGTTAGGAGAGCACCTGTCTTTGCAATTAGCACTAGCGTTTGTGTGGGGGAAGAGAGTACCCGTCTTTGCGTTTAGCACTAGCATTTGTGTGGGGGAAGAGAGTACCTGTCTTTGCATTTAGCACTAGCGTTTGTGTGGGGGAAGAGCGTACCTGTCTCTGCATTTAGCACTAGCGTTTGTGTGGGGAAAGGAGAGTACCTCTCTTTGCATTAAATACTAGCGTTTGTTCCGGGGAAGAGAGTTTCTGTCTTTGCATGAAATACTAGCGTTTGTTTCGGGGAAGAGAGTTTCTGTCTTTGCATTTAGCACTAGCGTTTTTGTTTTGGAAAGGATAGCACCTGTCTCTGCATTTAGACTAGCGTTTGTGTGGGGGAAGAGAGTACCTGTGTTTGCATTTAGCACTAGCGTTTGTGTGGCGGAAGAGAGTACCTGTCTTTGCATTTAGCACTAGCGTTTGTGTGGGGAAAGGAGAGTACCTGTCTTTGCATTTAGCACTAGCGTTTGTGTGGGGAAAGGAGAGTACCTGTCTTTGCATTTAGCATTTGCGTTTGTGTGGGGAAAGGAGAGTGCCTGTCTTTGCATTTATTACTAGCGTTTGTGTGGGGGTAGAGAGCACCGGCCTTTGCATTTAATACAAGCGATGGTGTGGAGAAAGGAGAGCACCTGTCTTTGCATTTAGCACTAGCATTTGTGTGGGGGAAGAGAGTACCTGTCTTTGCATTTATCACTAGCATATGTGTGGCGTAAGGAGAGGGCCTGTCTTTGCATTTAGCACTAGCGTTTGTGTGGGGAAAGGAGAGTACCTGTCTTTGCATTTAGCACCAGCGTTTGTTTGGGGAAAGTAGAGTACCTGTCTTTCCATTTAGTACTAGCGTTTGTGTGGGGAAAGGAGAGTACCTGTCTTTGCATTTAGCACTAGCGTTTGTGTGGGGGAAGAGCGTACCTGTCTCTGCATTTAGCACTAGCGTCTGTGTGGGGAAAAGGAGTACCTGTCTTTGCATTAGGTACTAGCGTTTGTGTGGGGGAAGAGAGTACCTGTCTTTACATTTAGCACTAGCGTTTGTGTGGGGGAATAGAGTACCCGTCTTTGCATTTAGCACTAGCCTTTGTGTGTGGAAAGGATAGCACCTGTCTTTGCATTTAGTACTAGCGTTTGTGTGGGGGAAGGGAGTACTTGTCTTTGCATTTAGCACTAGCATTTGTGTGAGGAAAGGAGAGTACCTGTCTTTGCATTTAGTACTAGCGTTTGTGTTGGGAATGGAGAGTACCTGTCTTTGCATTTAGTACTAGCGTTTGTGTGGGGGAAGAGAGTACCTGTATTTGCATTTAGCACTAGCGTTTGTGTGGGGAAAGGAGAGTACCTGTCTTTGCATTTAGCACTAGCGTTTGTGTGGGGAAAGGAGAGTACCTGTCTTTGCATTTAGTATTAGCGTTTGTGTGGGGGTAAAGAGCACCTGGCTTTGCATTGAGCACAAGCGTTTGTGTGGGGAAAGGAGAGCACCTGTCTTTGCATTTAGCACTAGCATTTGTGTGGGGGAAGAGAGTACCTGTCTTTGCATTTATCACTAGCATTTGTGTGGCGGAAGGAAAGCGCCTGTCTTTGCATTTAGCACTAGCGTTTGTGTTCCGGAAGGAGAGCACCTGTCTTTGCATTTAGTACTAGCGTTTGTGTGGGGGAAGGAGGGCACCTGTACTTGCATATAGCACTAGCGTTTGTGTGGGGGAAGGAGAGCACCTGTCCTTGCATATAGCACTAGCGTTGTGTGGGGGAAGGAGAGCACTTGTCTTTGCATTTAGTACTAGCGTTTGTGTGGGGGAAGGAGAGCACCTGTCTTTGCATTTAGTACAAGCGTTTTTATGGGGGAAGGAGAGCACCTGTCTTTGCATTTAGTACTAGCGTTTGTGTGGGGGAAGGAGAGCACCTGTCCTTGCATATAGCACTAGCGTTGTGTGGGGGAAGGTGAGCGCCTGTCTTTGCATTTAGCACTAGCGTTTGTGTGAGGGAAGGAGAGCACCTGTCTTTGCATTTAGTACTAGAGTTTGTGTGGGGGAAGGAGAGCACCTGTCTTTGCATTTAGCACTAGCGTTTGTGTGGGGGAAGGAGGGCACCTGTATTTGCATTTAGCACTAGCGTTTGTGTGGAGGAATGAGAGCACCTGTCTTTGCATTTCGTACTAGCGTTTGTGTGGGGGAAGGAGAGCACCTGTCTTTGCATTTAATACTAGCGTTTGTGTGGGGGGAGAGCACCTGTCCTTGCATATAGCACTAGCTTTGTTTGGGGGAAAGTGAGCGCCTGTTTTTGCATTTAGCACTAGCGTTTGTGTGGGGGAAGGAGAGCACCTGTCTTTGCATACAGCACTAGCGTTTATGTGGGGGAAGGAGGGCACCTGTCTTTGCATTTAACACTAGCGTTTGTGTGGCGGAAGGAGAGCACCTGTCTTTGCATTTAGTACTAGCGTTCGTGTGGGTAAAGGAGAGCACCTGTCTTTGCATTTAGCACTAGCATTTGTGTGGGGGAAGGGAGTACCTGTCTTTGCATTTAGCACTAGCGTTTGTGTGGGGTAAGGAGAGCACCTGTCTTTGCATTTAGCACTAGCGTTTGTGTGGGGGAAGGAGATCACCTGTCTTTGCATTTAGCAATAGCGTATGTGTGGGGGAAGGAGAGCACCTGTCTTTGCACTTAGCACTAGCATTTGTGTGGGGGAGGGAGTACCTGTCTTTGCATTTAGCACTAGCATTTGTGTGGGGGAAGGGAGTACCTGTCTTTGCATTTAGCACTAGCGTTTGTGTGGGGTAAGGAGAGCACCTGTCTTTGCATTTAGCACTAGCGTTTGTGTGGGGGAAGGAGAGCACCTGTCTTTGCATTTAGCACTAGCGTTTGTGTGGGGAAAGGAGAGTACCTGTCTTTGCATTTAGCATTTGCGTTTGTGTGGGGAAAGGAGAGTGCCTGTCTTTGCATTTATTACTAGCGTTTGTGTGGGGGTAGAGAGCACCGGCCTTTGCATTTAATACAAGCGATGGTGTGGAGAAAGGAGAGCACCTGTCTTTGCATTTAGCACTAGCATTTGTGTGGGGGAAGAGAGTACCTGTCTTTGCATTTATCACTAGCATATGTGTGGCGTAAGGAGAGGGCCTGTCTTTGCATTTAGCACTAGCGTTTGTGTGGGGAAAGGAGAGTACCTGTCTTTGCATTTAGCACCAGCGTTTGTTTGGGGAAAGTAGAGTACCTGTCTTTCCATTTAGTACTAGCGTTTGTGTGGGGAAAGGAGAGTACCTGTCTTTGCATTTAGCACTAGCGTTTGTGTGGGGGAAGAGCGTACCTGTCTCTGCATTTAGCACTAGCGTCTGTGTGGGGAGAAGGAGTACCTGTCTTTGCATTAGGTACTAGCGTTTGTGTGGGGGAAGAGAGTACCTGTCTTTACATTTAGCACTAGCGTTTGTGTGGGGGAATAGAGTACCCGTCTTTGCATTTAGCACTAGCCTTTGTGTGTGGAAAGGATAGCACCTGTCTTTGCATTTAGTACTAGCGTTTGTGTGGGGGAAGGGAGTACTTGTCTTTGCATTTAGCACTAGCATTTGTGTGAGGAAAGGAGAGTACCTGTCTTTGCATTTAGTACTAGCGTTTGTGTTGGGAATGGAGAGTACCTGTCTTTGCATTTAGTACTAGCGTTTGTGTGGGGGAAGAGAGTACCTGTATTTGCATTTAGCACTAGCGTTTGTGTGGGGAAAGGAGAGTACCTGTCTTTGCATTTAGCACTAGCGTTTGTGTGGGGAAAGGAGAGTACCTGTCTTTGCATTTAGTATTAGCGTTTGTGTGGGGGTAAAGAGCACCTGGCTTTGCATTGAGCACAAGCGTTTGTGTGGGGAAAGGAGAGCACCTGTCTTTGCATTTAGCACTAGCATTTGTGTGGGGGAAGAGAGTACCTGTCTTTGCATTTATCACTAGCATTTGTGTGGCGGAAGGAAAGCGCCTGTCTTTGCATTTAGCACTAGCGTTTGTGTTCCGGAAGGAGAGCACCTGTCTTTGCATTTAGTACTAGCGTTTGTGTGGGGGAAGGAGGGCACCTGTACTTGCATATAGCACTAGCGTTTGTGTGGGGGAAGGAGAGCACCTGTCCTTGCATATAGCACTAGCGTTGTGTGGGGGAAGGAGAGCACTTGTCTTTGCATTTAGTACTAGCGTTTGTGTGGGGGAAGGAGAGCACCTGTCTTTGCATTTAGTACAAGCGTTTTTATGGGGGAAGGAGAGCACCTGTCTTTGCATTTAGTACTAGCGTTTGTGTGGGGGAAGGAGAGCACCTGTCCTTGCATATAGCACTAGCGTTGTGTGGGGGAAGGTGAGCGCCTGTCTTTGCATTTAGCACTAGCGTTTGTGTGAGGGAAGGAGAGCACCTGTCTTTGCATTTAGTACTAGAGTTTGTGTGGGGGAAGGAGAGCACCTGTCTTTGCATTTAGCACTAGCGTTTGTGTGGGGGAAGGAGGGCACCTGTATTTGCATTTAGCACTAGCGTTTGTGTGGAGGAATGAGAGCACCTGTCTTTGCATTTCGTACTAGCGTTTGTGTGGGGGAAGGAGAGCACCTGTCTTTGCATTTAATACTAGCGTTTGTGTGGGGGGAGAGCACCTGTCCTTGCATATAGCACTAGCTTTGTTTGGGGGAAAGTGAGCGCCTGTTTTTGCATTTAGCACTAGCGTTTGTGTGGGGGAAGGAGAGCACCTGTCTTTGCATACAGCACTAGCGTTTATGTGGGGGAAGGAGGGCACCTGTCTTTGCATTTAACACTAGCGTTTGTGTGGCGGAAGGAGAGCACCTGTCTTTGCATTTAGTACTAGCGTTCGTGTGGGTAAAGGAGAGCACCTGTCTTTGCATTTAGCACTAGCATTTGTGTGGGGGAAGGGAGTACCTGTCTTTGCATTTAGCACTAGCGTTTGTGTGGGGTAAGGAGAGCACCTGTCTTTGCATTTAGCACTAGCGTTTGTGTGGGGGAAGGAGATCACCTGTCTTTGCATTTAGCAATAGCGTATGTGTGGGGGAAGGAGAGCACCTGTCTTTGCACTTAGCACTAGCATTTGTGTGGGGGAGGGAGTACCTGTCTTTGCATTTAGCACTAGCATTTGTGTGGGGGAAGGGAGTACCTGTCTTTGCATTTAGCACTAGCGTTTGTGTGGGGTAAGGAGAGCACCTGTCTTTGCATTTAGCACTAGCGTTTGTGTGGGGGAAGGAGAGCACCTGTCTTTGCATTTAGCACTAGCGTTTGTGTGGGGGAAGGAGAGCATCTTTCTTTGCATTTAGCACTAGCGTCTGTGTGGGGAAAGCAGAGCACCTGTGTTTGCATTTAGCACTAGCGATTGTGTGGGGGAAGAGAGTACCTCTCTTTGCATTTATCACTAGCGTTTGTGTGGGGTTAGGAGAGCACCTCTCTTTGAATTTAGCACTAGCGTTTGTGTGGCGGAAGAGAGTTCCAGTCTTTGCATTTATCACTAGCGTTTGTGTGGGGGAAGCAGAGCACCTGTCTTTGCATTTAGTACTAGCGTTCGTGTGGGGAAAGGAGAGCACCTGTCTTTGAATTTAGCACTACCATTTATGTGGGGGAAGGGAGTACCTGTCTTTGCATTTAGCACTAGCGTTTGTGTGGGGAAAGGGGAGTACCTGTCTTTGCATTTAGTACTAGCGTTTGTGTGGGAGTAGTGAGCACCTGTCTTTGCATTTAGTACTAGCGTTTGTGTGGGGGTAGAGAGCACCTGTCTTTGCATTTAGCGCTAGCGTTTGTGTAGGGAAAGGAGAGCACCTTTCTTTGCATTTAGCACTAGCATTTGTGTGGGGGAAGAGAGTACCTGTCTTTGCAATTATCACTAGCATTTGTGTAGCGGAAGGAGAGTACCTCTCTTTGCATTTAGTACTAGCGTTTGTGTGGGGGAAGGAGAGCACCTGTCCTTGCATATAGCACTAGCGTTTGTGTGGGTGAAGGAGAGCACCTGTCTTTGCATATAGTACTAGCGTTTTTGTGGAGGAAGGAGAGCACCTGTCTTTGCATATAGCACAAGCGTTTGTGTGGTGGAAGGTGAGAACCTGTCTTTGCATTTAGTACAAGCGTTGTGTGGGGGAAGGAGAGCACCTGCCTTTGCATTTAGCACTATCGTTTGTGTGGGGGTAGGAGAGCGCCTCTCTTTGCATTTAGTACTAGGGATGTGTAGGGGAAGGAGAGCACCTGTCTTTGCATTTGGTACTAGTGTTTGTGTGGGAGAAGGAGGGCACCTGTCTTTGCATTTAGCACTAGCGTTTGTGTGGGGGAAGCAGCGCGCCTGCCTTTGAAATTAGCACTAGTTTTGTGTGGGGGGAAGGAGAGCACCACTCTTTGCATTTAGCACTACCGTTTGTGTGGGGGGAATCGGAGCACCTCTCTTTGCATTTAGCACCAGCGTTTGTGTGGGGGAAGGAGAGTACCTGTCTTTGCATTTAGTACTAGCGTTTGTGTGGGGGAAGGAGAGCACCTGTCCTCGCATATAGCACTAGCGTTTGTGTGGGGGAAGGAGAGCACCTGTCCTTGCATTTAGCTCGAGCGTTTGTGTGGAGGAAGGAGAGAACCTGTCTTTGCATTTAGCACTAGCATTTGTGTGGGGGAAGGAGAGCACCTGACTTTGCATTTAGTACTAGCTTTTGTATGGAGGAAGGAGAGCACCTCTCCTTGCATATAGCACTAGCGTTGTGTGGGGAAGGAGAGCACCTGTCTTTGCATTTAGTACTAGCGTTTGTGTGGGGGAAGGAGAACACCTGACTTTGCATTTAATACTAGCATTTGTGTGGGCGAAGGAGAGCTTCTGTCTTTGCATTTAGTACCAGCGTTTGTGTGAGAGAAGGAGAGCACCTGTCCTTGCATATAGCACTAGCGTTGTGTGGGGGAAGGTGAGCGCCTGTCTTGCATTTAGCACTAGCGTTTGTGTGAGGGAAGGAGAGCACCTGTCTTTGCATTTAGTACTAGCATTTGTGTGGGGGAAGGAGAGTACCTGTCCTTGCATATAGCACTAGCGTTTGTCTGGGGAAGGAGAGCACCTGTCTATGCATTTAGTACTAGCATTTGTGTGGGCGAAGGAGAGCTTCTGTCTTTGCATTTAGCACTAGCGTTTTTGTGGGGGAAGGAGAGCACCTATCTTTGCATTTAGCACTAGCGTTAGTGTGGCGGAAGGAGAGCACCTGTCTTTGCATTTAGTGTTAGCGTTTGTGTGGGGGAAGGAGAGCACCTGTCTTTGCATTTAGCACTAGCGTTTGTGTGGGGGAAGAGAGTACCTCTCTTTGCATTTAGCACTAGCGTTTTTGTGGGGGAAGAGAGTACCTCTCTTTGCATTTATCACTAGCGTTTGTGTGGTGGTAGGAAAGCACCTCTCTTTGCATTTAGCACTAGCGTTTGTGTGGGGTAAGGGGAGCACCTGTCTTTGTATTTAGCACTAGCGTATGTGTGGGGGAAGAAGAGCACCTGTCTTTGCATTAGTGTTAGCGTTTGTGTGGGGTAAGGAGAGCACCTCTCTTTGCATTTAGCACTAGCGTTAGTGTGGCGGAAGGAGAGCACCTGTCTTTGCATTTAGTGTTAGCGTTTGTGTGGGGGAAGGAGAGCACCTGTCTTTGCATTTAGCACTAGCGTTTGTGTGGGGGAAGAGAGTACCTCTCTTTGCATTTAGCACTAGCGTTTTTGTGGGGGAAGAGAGTACCTCTCTTTGCATTTATCACTAGCGTTTGTGTGGTGGTAGGAAAGCACCTCTCTTTGCATTTAGCACTAGCGTTTGTGTGGGGTAAGGAAAGCACCTCTCTTTGCATTTAGCACTAGCGTTTGTGTGGGGGAAGAGAGTACCTGTCTTTGCAATTATCACTAGCGTTTGTTTGGGGGAAGGAGAGCACCTCTCTTTGCATTTAGTACTAGCGTTTGTGTGGGGGAAGAGAGTACAAGTCTTTGCATTTAGCACTAGCCTTTGTGTGGGGAAAGGGAGTACCTGTCTTTGCGTTTAGTACTAGCGTTTGTGTCGGGAAAGGGAGTACCTGTCTTTGCATTTAGTACTAGCGTTTGTGTGGGGAAAGTAGGGTACCTGTTTTGCGTTTAGTACTAGCGTTTGTGTGGGGAGAAGGAGAGCACCTGTCTTTACTTTTAGCACTAGCGTTTGTGTGGGGGAAGGAGAGCACCTGTCTTTCCATTTAGCACTAGCGTATGTGTGGGGGTAGAAGAGCACCTCTCTTTGCATTTAGCACTAGCGTTTGTGTGGGGGAAGGAGAGCACCTGACTTGCATTTAGCACTAGCGTTTGTGTGGGGAAAGGAGAGTACCTGTCTTTGATTTAGCACTAGTGTTTGTGTGGGGGAAGAGAGTACCTGTCTTTGCATTTATCACTGGCGTTTGTGTGGGGTTAGGAGAGCACCTGTCTTTGCAATTAGCACTAGCGTTTGTGTGGGGGAGGAGACTACCCGTCTTTGCGTTTAGCACTAGCATTTGTGTGGGGGAAGAGAGTACCTGTCTTTGCATTTAGCACTAGCGTTTGTGTGGGGGAAGAGCGTACCTGTCTCTGCATTTAGCACTAGCGTTTGTGTGGGGAAAGGAGAGTACCTCTCTTTGCATTAAATACTAGCGTTTGTTCCGGGGAAGAGAGTTTCTGTCTTTGCATGAAATACTAGCGTTTGTTTCGGGGAAGAGAGTTTCTGTCTTTGCATTTAGCACTAGCGTTTTTGTTTTGGAAAGGATAGCACCTGTCTCTGCATTTAGACTAGCGTTTGTGTGGAGGAAGAGAGTACCTGTGTTTGCATTTAGCACTAGCGTTTGTGTGGCGGAAGAGAGTACCTGTCTTTGCATTTAGCACTAGCGTTTGTGTGGGGAAAGGAGAGTACCTGTCTTTGCATTTAGCACTAGCGTTTGTGTGGGGAAAGGAGAGTACCTGTCTTTGCATTTAGCACTTGCGTTTGTGTGGGGAAAGGAGAGTGCCTGTCTTTGCATTTATTACTAGCGTTTGTGTGGGGGTAGAGAGCACCGGCCTTTGCATTTAGCACAAGCGATGGTGTGGAGAAAGGAGAGCACCTGTCTTTGCATTTAGCACTAGCATTTGTGTGGGGGAAGAGAGTACCTGTCTTTGCATTTATCACTAGCATATGTGTGGCGTAAGGAGAGGGCCTGTCTTTGCATTTAGCCCTAGCGTTTGTGTGGGGAAAGGAGAGTACCTGTCTTTGCATTTAGCACCAGCGTTTGTTTGGGGAAAGGAGAGTACCTGTCTTTGCATTTAGTACTAGCGTTTGTGTGGGGAAAGGAGAGTACCTGTCTTTGCATTTAGCACTAGCGTTTGTGTGGGGGAATAGCGTACCTGTCTCTGCATTTAGCACTAGCGTTTGTGTGGGGAGAGGAGAGTACCTGTCTTTGCATTAGGTACTAGCGTTTGTGTGGGGGAAGAGAGTACCTGTCTTTACATTTAGCACTAGCGTTTGTGTGGGGGAATAGAGTACCCGTCTTTGCATTTAGCACTAGCCTTTGTGTGGGGAAAGGATAGCACCTGTCTTTGCATTTAGTACTAGCGTTTGTGTGGGGGAAGGGAGTACTTGTCTTTGCATTTAGCACTAGCATTTGTGTGAGGAAAGGAGAGTACCTGTCTTTGCATTTAGTACTAGCGTTTGTGTTGGGAATGGAGAGTACCTGTCTTTGCATTTAGTACTAGCGTTTGTGTGGGGGAAGAGAGTACCTGTATTTGCATTTAGCACTAGCGTTTGTGTGGGGAAAGGAGAGTACCTGTCTTTGCATTTAGCACTAGCGTTTGTGTGGGGAAAGGAGAGTACCTGTCTTTGCATTTAGTATTAGCGTTTGTGTGGGGGTAAAGAGCACCTGGCTTTGCATTGAGCACAAGCGTTTGTGTGGGGAAAGGAGAGCACCTGTCTTTGCATTTAGCACTATCATTTGTGTGGGGGAAGAGAGTACCTGTCTTTGCATTTATCACTGGCATTTGTGTGGCGGAAGGAAAGCGCCTGTCTTTGCATTTAGCACTAGCGTTTGTGTTCCGGAAGGAGAGCACCTGTCTTTGCATTTAGTACTAGCGTTTGTGTGGGGGAAGGAGGGCACCTGTACTTGCATATAGCACTAGCGTTTGTGTGGGGGAAGGAGAGCACCTGTCCTTGCATATAGCACTAGCGTTGTGTGGGGGAAGGAGAGCACCTGACTTTGCATTTAGTACTAGCGTTTGTGTGGGGGAAGGAGAGCACCTGTCTTTGCATTTAGTACAAGCGTTTTTATGGGGGAAGGAGAGCACCTGTCTTTGCATTTAGTACTAGCGTTTGTGTGGGGGAAGGAGAGCACCTGTCCTTGCATATAGCACTAGCGTTGTGTGGGGGAAGGTGAGCGCCTGTCTTTGCATTTAGCACTAGCGTTTGTGTGGCGGAAGGAGAGCACCTGTCTTTGCATTTAGTACTAGCGTTTGTGTGGGGAAAGGAGAGCACCTGTCTTTGCATTTAGCACTAGCATTTGTGTGGGGGAAGAGAGTACCTGTCTTTGCATTTAGCACTAGCGTTTGTGTGGGGAAAGGAGAGCACCTCTCTTTGCATTTAGCACTAGCATTTGTGTGGGGGAAGAGAGTACCTGTCTTTGCATTTATCGCTAGCATTGATGTGGCGTAAGGAGAGCGCCTGCTTTGCATTTAGCACTAGCGTTTGTGTGGCGGAAGGACAGCTCCTGTCTTTGCATTTAGTACTAGCGTTTGTGTGGGGGAAGGAGAGCACCTGTCCTTGCATATAGCACTAGCGTTTGTGTGGGGGAAGGAGAGCGCCTGTCTTTGCATTTAGCACTAGCGTTTGTGTGGGGGAAGGAGAGCAACTGTCCTTGCATATAGCACTAGCGTTTGTGTGGGGGAAGGAGAGTACCTGCCTTTGCATTTAGCACTAGCGTTTGTGTGGGGAAAGGAGAGCACCTGTCTTTGCATTTAGCACTAGCGTTTGTTTGGGGGAAGGAGAGTACCTGTCTTTGCATATAGCACTAGCGTTTGTGTGGGGGAAGGAGAGCGCCTGTCTTTGCATTTAGCACTAGCGTTTGTGTGGGGGAAGGAGAGCACCTGTCCTTGCATATAGCCCTAGCGTTTGAGTGGGGGAAGGAGAGTACCTGTCTTTGCATTTAGCACTAGCGTTTGTGTGGGGAAAGGAGAGCACCTGTGTTTGCATTTAGCACTAGCGTTTGTGTGGCGGAAGGGCGTACCTGTCTCTGCATTTAGCACTAGCGTTTGTGTGGGGAAAGGAGAGTACCTGTCTTTGCATTAAGTACTAGCGTTTGTGTGGGGGAAGAGAGTACCTGTCTTTGCATTTAGCACTAGCGCGTCTGTGGGGGAATAGAGTACCCGTCTTTGCATTTAGCACTAGCGTTTGTGTGGGGAAAGGATAGCACATGTCTTTGCAATTAGTACTAGCGTTTCTGTGGGGGAAGAGAGTACCTGTCTTTGCATTTAGCACTAGCATTTGTGTGGGAAAGGAGAGTACCTGTCTTTGCATTTAGTACTAGCGTTTGTGTGGGGAAAGGAGAGTACCTGTTTTTGCATTTAGTACTAGCGTTTGTGTGGGGGAAGAGAGTACCTGTCTTTGCAATTAGCACTAGCGTTTGTGTGGGGAAAGGAGAGTACCTGTCTTTGCATTTTGCACTAGCGTTTGTGTGGGGAAAGGAGAGCACCTGACTTTGCATTTAGCACTAGCGTTTGTGTGGGGGAAGGAGAGCACCTGTCTTTGCATTTAGTACTAGCGTTTGTGTGGGGGAAGGAGAGCACCTGTCTTTGCATTTAGCACTAGCGTTTGTGTGGGGAGAAGGAGAGCACCTGTCTTTGCATTTAGCACTATCGTTTGTTTGGGGGAAGGAGAGCACCTGTCTTTGCATTTAGTACTAGCGTTTGTGTGGGGGAAGGAGAGCACCTGACTTTGCATTTAGTACTAGCGTTTGTGTAAGGGAAGGAGAGCACCTGTCTTTGCATTTAGCACTAGCGTTTGTGTGGCGCAAGGAGAGCACCTGTCTTTGCATTTAGCACTAGCGTTTGTGTGGGGAGAAGGAGAGCACCCTCTTTGCATTTAGCACTAGCGTATGTGTGGGGGAAGGAGAGCACCTCTCTTTGCATTTAGCACTAGCGTTGGTGTGGGGGAACGATAGCACCTCTCTTTGCATTTAGCACTAGCATTGTTGTGGAGGAAGGAGAGCACCTGTCTTTGCATTTAGCACTAGTGTTTTTGTGGGGTAAGGAGAGCACCTGTCTTTGCATTTAGCACTAGCGTTTGTGTGGGGAAAGGAGAGAACTGTCTTTGCATTTAGCACTAGCGTTTGTGTGGGGGAAGGAGAGCGCCTGTCTTTGCATTTAGCAGTAGCGTTTGTGTGGGGGAAGGAGGGCACCTGTCTTTGCATTTAGCACTAGCGTTTGTGTGGGGGAAGGAGAGCAGCTGTCTTTGCATTTAGCACTAGCGTATGTGTGAGGGAAGGAGAGCACCTCTCTTTGCATTTAGCACTAGCGTTTGTGTGGGGGAAGGAGAGCACCTGTCTTTGCATTTAGCACTAGGGTTTGTGTGGGGGAAGAAGAGCACCTGTCTTTCATTTAGCACTAGCGTTTGTGTGGGGGAAGGAGGGCGCCTGTCTTTGCATTTAGCACTAGCCTTTGTTTGGGGGAAGGAGAGCACCTGTTTTGCGTTTAGTATTAGCGTTTGTGTGCTGAGAAGGAGAGCACATGTCTTTGCATTTAGCACTAGCGTTTCTGTGGGGGAAGGAGAGCACCTGTCTTACCATTTAGCACTAGCGTTTGTGTGGGGGAAGGAGAGCACCTGTCTTTCCATTTAGCACTAGCGTATGTGTGGGGGAAGGAGAGCACCTCTCTTTGCATTTAGCACTAGCGTTTGTGTGGCGGAAGGAGAGCAGCTGTCTTTGCATTTAGCACTAGCGTTTGTGTGGGGGAAGTAGAGCACCTGTCTTTCCATTTAGCACTAGCTTTTGTGTGGGGGAAGGAGAGCACCTGTCTTTCCATTTAGCACTAGCGTATGTGTGGGGGTAGGAGAGCACCTCTCTTTGCATTTAGCACTAGCGCTTGTGTGGGGGAAGGAGAGCACCTGTCTTTGCATTTAGCACTAGCGTTTGTGTGGGGAAAGGAGAGTACCTGTCTTTGATTTAGCACTAGTGTTTGTGTGGGTGAAGAGAGTACCTGTCTATGCATTTATCACTGGCGTTTGTGTGGGGTTAGGAGAGCACCTGTCTTTGGAATTAGCACTAGCGTTTGTGTGGGGGAAGAGAGTACCCGTCTTTGCATTTAGCACTAGCATTTGTGTGGGGGAAGAGAGTACCTGTCTTTGCATTTAGCACTAGCGTTTGTGTGGGGAAAGCAGAGTACCTGTCTCTGCATTTAGCACTAGCGTTTGTGTGGGGAAAGGAGAGTACTTCACTTTGCATTAAATACTAGCGTTTGTTTCGGGGAAGAGAGTTTCTGACTTTGCATTTAGCACTAGCGTTTGTGTGGGGGAATTGAGTACCCGTCTTTGCATTTAGCACTAGCGTTTTTGTTTTGGAAAGGATAGAACCTGTCTTTGCATTTAGTACTAGCGTTTGTGTGGGGGAAGAGAGTACCTGTGTTTGCATTTAGAACTAGCATTTGTGTGGGGAAAGGAGAGTACCTGTCTTTGCATTTAGTACTAGCGTTTGTGTGGGGAAAGGAGAGTACCTGTCTTTGCATTTAGTACTGGCTTTTGTGTGAGAGAAGAGTACCTGTCTTTGCATTTATTACTAGCGTTTGTGTGGGGGAAGGAGAGCACCAGTCTTTGCATATAGCATTAGCGTTTGTGTGGGGGAAGGAGAGCGCCTGCCTTTGCATTTAGCACTAGCGTTTGTGTGGGGGAAGGAGAGCACATGTCCTTGCATATAGTACTAGCGTTTGTGTGGGGGAAGGAGAGCACCTGTCTTTGCATTTAGTACTAGCGTTTGTGTGGGGGAAGGAGAGCACCTGTCTTTGCATTTAGCACAAGCGTATGTGTGGGGGAATGAGAGCACCTGTCTTTGCATTTAGCACTAGCGTTTGTGTGGGGAGAAGGAAAGCACCCTCTTTGCATTTAGCACTAGGGTTTGTGAGGGGGAAGGAGAGCACCCTCTTTGCATTTAGCACTAGTGTATGTGTGGGGGAAGGAGAGCACCTCTCTTAACATTTAGGACTAGCGTATGTGTGGGGAAAGGGGAGCACCTGTCTTTGCATTTAGCACTAGCGTATGTGTGGGGGAAGGAGAGCACCTGTCTTTACATTTAGCACTAGCGTTTGTGTGGGGGAAGGAGAGCACCTGTCTTTACATTTAGCACTAGCGTATGTGTGGGGGAAGGAGAACACCTCTCTTTGCATTTAGCACTAGCGTTGGTGTGGGGGAAGGAGAGCACCTGTCTTTGCATTTAGCACTAGCATTGTTGTGGAGGAAGGAGAGCACCTGTCTTTGCATTTAGCCCTAATGTTTGTGTGGGGTAAGGAGAGCACCTGTCTTTGCATTTAGCACTAGGGTTTGGTGGGGGAAGGAGAGCACCTGTCTTTGCATTTAGCACTAGCGTTTGTGTGGGGGAAGGAGAGCACCTGTCTTTGCATTTAGCACTAGCGTTTGTGTGGGGAAAGGAGAACACCTGTGTTTGCATTTAGCACGAGCATTTGTGTGGGGGAAGAGAGTACCTGTCTTTGCATTTATCACTAGCATTTGTGTGGGGTAAGGAGAGCGCCTGTCTTTGCATTTAGCACTAGCGTTTGTGTGGCGGAAAGAGAGCACCTGTCTTTGCATTTAGTACTAGCGTTTGTGTGGGGGAAGGAGAGCACCTGTCCTTGCATATAGCACTAGCGTTTGTGTGGGAGAAGGAGAGTACCTGTCTTTTCATTTAGCACTAGCGTTTGTGTGGGGGTAGGAGAGCACCTGTCTTTGCATTTAGCACTAGCGTTTGTGTGGGGGAAGGAGAGCACCTGTCTTTGCATTTAGCACCAGCGTTTGTGTGGCGGAAGGAGAGCACCTGTCTTTGCATTTAGTACTAGCGTTTGTGTGGGGGAAGGAGAGCACCTTTCTTTGCATTTAGCACTAGCGTTTGTGTGGGGAAAGGAGATAACCTGTCTTTGTATTTAGCACTTGCGTTTGTGTGGGCGCAGAGAGTACCTCTCTTTGCATTTATCACTAGCGTTTGTGTGGGGTTAGGAGAGCACCTCCCTTTGAATTTAGAATAGCGTTTGTGTGGCGGAAGAGAGTGGCTGTCTTTGCATATAGCACTAGGGTTGTGTGGGGGAAGGAGAGCACCTGTCTTTGCATTTAATACTAGCGTTTGTGTGGGGGAAGAGAGTACCTGTCTTTGCATTTAGCACTAGCATTTGTGTGGGGAAAGGAGAGTACCTGTCTTTGCATTTAGTACTAGCGTTTGTGTGGGGAAAGGAGTGTACCTGTCTTTGCATTTAGTACTAGCGTTTGTGTGGGGGAAGGAGAGTACCTGTCTTTGCATTTAGTACTAGCGTTTGTGTGGGGGTAGAGAGCACCTGTCTTTGCATTTAGTACTAGCGTTTGTGTGGGGAAAGGAGAGCACCTTTTTTGTATTTAGCACTAGCATTTGTGTGGGGGAAGAGAGTACCTGTCTTTGCAATTATCACGAGCATTTGTGTAGCGGTAGGGGGCGCCTATCTTTGCATTTAGCACTAGCGTTTGTGTGGCGGAAGGAGAGCACCTGTCTTTGCATTTAGTACTAGCGTTTGTGTGGGGGAAGGAGACCACCTGTCCTTGCATATAGCACTAGCGTTTGTGTGGGAGAAGGAGGGCACCTGTCTTTGGATTTAGTACTAGCGTTTGTGTGGGGGAAGGAGAGCACCTGTCCTTGCATATAGCTCGAGCGTTTGTGTGGAGGAAGGAGAGCACCTGTCTTTGCATTTAGTACTAGCGTTGTGTGGGGGAAGGAGAGCACCTGTCTTTTCATTTAGTACTAGCGTTTGTGTCGAGGAAGGAGAGCACCTGTCTTTGCATTTAGTACAAGCGTTGTGTGGGGGAAGGAGAGCACCTGCCTTTGCATTTAGCACTAGCGTTTGTGTGGAGGTAGGAGAGCGCCTCTCTTTGCATTTAGTACTAGGGTTGTGTGGGGGTAGGAGAACACCTGTCTTTGCATTTAGTACTAGGGTTTGTGTGGCGGAAGAGCGTACCTGCCTCTGCATATAGCACTAGCGTTTGTGTGGGGAAAGGAGAGTACCTGTCTTTGCATTAAGTACTAGCGTTTGTGTGGGGGAAGAGAGTACCTGTCTTTGCATTAAGTACTAGCGTTTGTGTGGGGGAAGAGAGTACCTGTCTTTGCATTTAGCACTAGCGTTTGTGTGGGGGAATAGAGTACCCGTCTTTGCATTTAGCACTAGCGTTTGTGTGTGGAAAGGATAGCACCTGTCTTTGCAATTAGTACTAGCGTTTCTGTGGGGGAAGAGAGTACCTGTCTTTGCATTTAGCACTAGCATTTGTGTGGGGAAAGGAGAGTACCTGTCTTTGCATTTAGTACTAGCGTTTGTGTGGGGAAAGGAGAGTACCTGTTTTTGCATTTAGTACTAGCGTTTGTGTGGGGGAAGAGAGTACCTGTCTTTGCATTTAGCACTAGCGTTTGTGTGGAGAAAGGAGAGTACCTGTCTTTGCATTTAGCACTAGCGTTTGTGTGGGGAAAGGAGAGCACCTGTCTTTGCATTTAGCACTAGCATTTGTGTGGGGGAAGAGAGTACCTGTCTTTGCATTTATCGCTAGCATTGATGTGGCGTAAGGAGAGCGCCTGCTTTGCATTTAGCACTAGCGTTTGTGTGGCGGAAGGACAGCTCCTGTCTTTGCATTTAGTACTAGCGTTTGTGTGGGGGAAGGAGAGCACCTGTCCTTGCATATAGCACTAGCGTTTGTGTGGGGGAAGGAGAGCGCCTGTCATTGCATTTAGCACTAGCGTTTGTGTGGGGGAAGGAGAGCACCTGTCCTTGCATATAGCACTAGCGTTTGTGTGGGGGAGGGAGAGTACCTGTCTTTGCATTTAGCACTAGCGTTTGTGTGGGGAAAGGAGAGCACCTGTCTTTGCATTTTGCACTAGCGTTTGTTTGGGGGAAGGAGAGTACCTGTCTTTGCATATAGCACTAGCGTTTGTGTGGGGGAAGGAGAGCGCCTGTCTTTGTATTTAGCACTAGCGTTTGTGTGGGGGAAGGAGAGCACCTGTCCTTGCATATAGCACTAGCGTTTGTGTGGTGGAAGGAGAGTACCTGTCTTTGCATTTAGCACTAGCGTTTGTGTGGGGAAAGGAGAGCACCTGTCTTTGCATTTAGCACTAGCGTTTGTGTGGCGGAAGAGCGTACCTGTCTCTGCATTTAGCACTAGCGTTTGTGTGGGGAAAGGAGAGTACCTGTCTTTGCATTAAGTACTAGCGTTTGTGTGGGGGAAGAGAGTACCTGTCTTTGCATTTAGCACTAGCGTTTGTGTGGGGGAATAGAGTACCCGTCTTTGCATGTAGCACTAGCGTTTGTGTGGGGAAAGGATAGCACCTGTCTTTGCAATTAGTACTAGCGTTTCTGTGGGGGAAGAGAGTACCTGTCTTTGCATTTAGCACTAGCATTTGTGTGGGGAAAGGAGAGTACCTGTCTTTGCATTTAGTACTAGCGTTTGTGTGGGGAAAGGAGAGTACCTGTTTTTGCATTTAGTACTAGCGTTTGTGTGGGGGAAGAGAGTACCTGTCTTTGCAATTAGCACTAGCGTTTGTGTGGGGAAAGGAGAGTACCTGTCTTTGCATTTAGCACTAGCGTTTGTGTGGGGAAAGGAGAGCACCTGTCTTTGCATTTAGCACTAGCATTTGTGTGGGGGAAGAGAGTACCTGTCTTTGCATTTATCGCTAGCATTTGTGTGGCGTAAGGAGAGCGCCTGCTTTGCATTTAGCACTAGCGTTTGTGTGGCGGAAGGACAGCTCCTGTCTTTGCATTTAGTACTAGCGTTTGTGTGGGGGAAGGAGAGCACCTGTCCTTGCATATAGCACTAGCGTTTGTGTGGGGGAAGGAGAGCGCCTGTCTTTGCATTAAGCACTAGCGTTTGTGTGGGGAAAGGAGAGCACCTGTCTTTGCATTTAGTACTAGCATTTGTGTGGGGGAAGGAAAGCACCTGTCTTTGCATTTAGCACTAGCGTATGTGTGGGGGAATGAGAGCACCTGCCTTTGCATTTAGCACTAGCGTTTGTGTGGGGAGAAGGAGAGCACCTGTCTTTGAATTTAGCACTAGCGTTTGTTTGGGGGGAAGGAGAGCTCCTGTCTTTGCATTTAGCACTAGCGTTTGTGTGGGGGAAGGAGAGCACCTGTCCTTGCATATAGCACTAGCGTTTGTGTGGGGGAAGGAGAGCACCTCTCTTTGCATTTAGTACTAGCGTTTGTGTGGGGGAAGGAGAGCACCTGTCTTTGCATTTAGTACTAGCGTGTGTGTGGGGGAAGGAGAGCACCTGTCTTTGCATTTAGCACTAGCGTATGTGTGGGGGAAGGAGAGCACCTGTCTTTGCATTTAGCACTAGCGTTGTGTGGGGGAAGGAGAGCACCTGCCTTTGCATTTTGTACTAGCGTTTGTGTGGGGGAAGGAGAGCACCTGTCTTTGCATTTAGCACTAGCGTTTGTGTGGGGAGAAGGAGAGCACCTGTCTTTGCATTTAGCACTAGCGTTTGTTTGGGGGAAGGAGAGCACCTGTCTTTGCATTTAGTACTAGCGTTTGTGTGGGGGAAGGAGAGCACCTGTCTTTGCATTTAGTACTAGCGTTTGTGTGGGGAAGGAGAGCACCTGTCTTTGCATTTAGCACTAGCGTTTGTGTGGCGCAAGGAGAGCACCTGTCTTTGCATTTAGCACTAGCGTTTGTGTGGGGAGAAGGAGAGCACCCTCTTTGCATTTAGCACTAGCGTATGTGTGGGGGAAGGAGAGCACCTCTCGTTGCATTTAGCACTAGCGTTGGTGTGGGGGAAGGAGAGAACTGTCTTTGCATTTAGCACTAGCGTTTGTGTGGGGGAAGGAGAGTGCCTGTCTTTGCATTTAGCAGTAGCGTTTGTGTGGGGGAAGGAGAGCACCTGTCTTTGCATTTAGCACTAGCGTTTGTGTGGGGGAAGGAGAGCACCTGTCTTTGCATTTAGCTCTAGCGTATGTGTGAGGGAAGGAGAGCACCTCTCTTTGCATTTAGCACTAGCGTTTGTGTGGGGGAAGGAGAGTACCTGTCTTTGCATTTAGCACTAGGGTTTGTGTGGGGGAAGAAGAGCACCTGTCTTTCATTTAGCACTAGCGTTTGTGTGGGGGAAGGAGGGCGCCTGTCTTTGCATTTAGCACTAGCCTTTGTTTGGGGAAAGGAGAGCACCTGTTTTGCGTCTAGTACTAGCGTTTGTGTGGGGAGAAGGAGAGCACCTGTCTTTGCATTATAACTAGCGTTTCTGTGGGGGAAGGTGAGCACCTGTCTTTGCATTTAGCACTAGCGTATGTGTGAGGGAAGGAGGGCACCTCTCTTTGCATTTAGCACTAGCGTTTGTGTGGGGGAAGGAGAGCACCTGTCTTTGAATTTAGCACTAGGGTTTGTGTGGGGGAAGAAGGGCACCTGTCTTTCATTTAGCACTAGCGTTTGTGTGGGGGAAGGAGGGCGCCTGCCTTTGCATTTAGCACTAGCGTATGTGTGAGGGAAGGAGGGCACCTCTCTTTGCATTTAGCACTAGCGTTTGTGTGGGGGAAGGAGAGCACCTGTCTTTGAATTTAGCACTAGGGTTTGTGTGGGGGAAGAAGGGCACCTGTCTTTCATTTAGCACTAGCGTTTGTGTGGGGAAAGGAGAGTACCTGTCTTTGCATTAAATACTAGCGTTTGTTTCGGGGAAGAGAGTTTCTGTCTTTGCATTTAGCTCTAGCGTTTGTGTTGGGGAATTGAGTACCCGTCTTTGCATTTAGCACTAGCGTTTTTGTTTGGGAAAGGATAGCACCTGTCTTTGCATGTAGTACTAGCGTTTGTGTGGGGGAAGAGAGTACCTGTGTTTGCATTTAGCACTAGCATTTGTGTGGGGAAAGGAGAGTACCTGTCTTTGCATTTAGTCCTAGCGTTTGTGTGGGGAAAGGAGAGTACCTGTCTTTGCATTTAGTACTAGCTTTTGTGTGGGGGAAGAGTACCTGTCTTTGCATTTAGCACTAGCGTTTGTGTGGGGAAAGGGGAGTACCTGTCTTTGCATTTATTACTAGCGTTTGTATGGGGGTATAGAGCACCTGTCTTTGCATTTAGCACAAGCCTTTGTGTGGGGAAAGGAGAGCACCTGTCTTTGCATTTAGCACTAGCATTTGTGTGGGGGAAGAGAGTAGCTGTCTCTGCATTTATCACTAGCATTTGTGTGGCGTAAGGAGAGCGCCTGTCTTTGTATTTAGCACTAGCGTTTGTGTGGCGGAAGGAGAGCACCTGTCTTTGCATTTAGTACTAGCGTTTGTGTGGGGGATGAAGAGCACCTGTCCTTTCATATAGCATTAGCGTCTGTGTGGGGAAGGAGAGCGCCTGCCTTTGCATTTAGCACTAGCGTTTGTGGGGGGGAAGGAGAGCACCTGTCCTTGCATATAGCACTAGCGTTGTGTGGGGGAAGGAGAGAACCTGTCTTTGAATTTAGTACTAGCGTTTTTGTGGGGGAAGGAGAGCACCTGTCTTTGCATTTAGTACTAGCGTTTGTGTGGGGGTAGGAGAACACCTGTCTTTGCATTTAGCACTAGCGTTTGTGTGGGGAGAAGGAGAGCACCCTCTTTGCATTTAGCACTAGCGTTTGTGTGGAGAAGGAGAGCACCATCTTTGCATTTAGCACTAGCGTATGTGTGGGGGAAGGAGAACACCTGTCTTTGCATCAGGCACTAGCATTGTTGTGGAGGAAGGAGGGCACCTGTCTTTGCATTTAGCACTAGTGTTTGTGTGAAGTAAGGAGATCACCTGTCTTTGCATTTAGCACTAGGGTTTGGTGTGGGAAGGACAGCACCTGTCTTTGCATTTAGCACTAGCGTTTGTGTGGGGGAAGGAGAGCGCCTGTCTTTGCATTTAGCAGTAGCGTTTGTGTGGGTGAAGGAGAGAACCTGTCTTTGCATTTAGGGCTAGCGTTTGTGTGGGGGAAGGAGAGCACCTCTCTTTGCATTTAGCACTAGCGTATGTGTGAGGGAAGCAGAGCACCTGTCTTTGCATTTAGCACTAGCGTTGTGTGGGGGAAGGAGAGCACCTGTCTTTGCATTTAGCACTAGCCTTTGTTTGGGGGAAGGAGAGCACCTGTTTTGCGTTTAGTATTAGCGTTTGTGTGGGGAGAAGGAGAGCACCTGTCTTTGCATTTAGCACTAGCGTTTCTGTGGGGGAAGGAGAGCACCTGTCTTACCATTTAGCACTAGCGTTTGTGTCTGGGAAGGAGAGCACCTGTCTTTCCATTTAGCACTAGCGTATGTGTGGGGGAAGGAGAGCACCTTTCTTTGCATTTAGCACTAGCGTTTGTGTGGCGGAAGGAGAGCAGCTGTCATGGCATTTAGCACTAGCGTTTGTGTGGGGGAAGTAGAGCACCTGTCTTTCCATTTAGCACTAGCTTTTGTGTGGGGGAAGGAGAGCACCTGTCTTTCCATTTAGCACTAGCGTATGTGTGGGGGTAGGAGAGCACCTCTCTTTGCCTTTAGCACTAGCGCTTGTGTGGGGGAAGGAGAGCACCTGTCTTTGCATTTAGCACTTGCGTTTGTGTGGGGAAAGGAGAGTACCTGTCTTTGATTTAGCACTAGTGTTTGTGTGGGTGAAGAGAGTACCTGTCTATGCATTTATCACTGGCGTTTGTGTGGGGTTAGGAGAGCACCTGTCTTTGGAATTAACACTAGCGTTTGTGTGGGGGAAGAGAGTACCCGTCTTTGCATTTAGCACTAGCATTTGTGTGGGGGAAGAGAGTACCTGTCTTTGCATTTAGCACTAGCGTTTGTGTGGGGAAAGCAGAGTACCTGTCTCTGCATTTAGCACTAGCGTTTGTGTGGGGAAAGGAGAGTACTTCACTTTGCATTAAATACTAGCGTTTGTTTCGGGGAAGAGAGTTTCTGACTTTGCATTTAGCACTAGCGTTTGTGTGGGGGAATTGAGTACCCGTCTTTGCATTTAGCACTAGCGTTTTTGTTTTGGAAAGGATAGAACCTGTCTTTGCATTTAGTACTAGCGTTTGTGTGGGGGAAGAGAGTACCTGTGTTTGCATTTAGCACTAGCATTTGTGTGGGGAAAGGAGAGTACCTGTCTTTGCATTTAGTACTAGCGTTTGTGTGGGGAAAGGAGAGTACCTGTCTTTGCATTTAGTACTGGCTTTTGTGTGAGAGAAGAGTACCTGTCTTTGCATTTATTACTAGCGTTTGTGTGGGGGAAGGAGAGCACCAGTCTTTGCATATAGCATTAGCGTTTGTGTGGGGGAAGGAGAGCGCCTGCCTTTGCATTTAGCACTAGCGTTTGTGTGGGGGAAGGAGAGCACATGTCCTTGCATATAGTACTAGCGTTTGTGTGGGGGAAGGAGAGCACCTGTCTTTGCATTTAGTACTAGCGTTTGTGTGGGGGAAGGAGAGCACCTGTCTTTGCATTTAGCCTAAGCGTATGTGTGGGGGAATGAGAGCACCTGTCTTTGCATTTAGCACTAGCGTTTGTGTGGGGAGAAGGAGAGCACCCTCTTTGCATTTAGCACTAGGGTTTGTGAGGGGGAAGGAGAGCACCCACTTTGCATTTAGCACTAGCGTATGTGTGGGGGAAGGAGAGCACCTCTCTTAACATTTAGCACTAGCGTATGTGTGGGGAAAGGGGAGCACCTGTCTTTGCATTTAGCACTAGCGTATGTGTGGGGGAAGGAGAGCACCTCTCTTTGCATTTAGCACTAGCGTTGGTGTGGGGGAAGGAGAGCACCTGTCTTTGCATTTAGCACTAGCATTGTTGTGGAGGAAGGAGAGCACCTGTCTTTGCATTTAGCCCTAATGTTTGTGTGGGGTAAGGAGAGCACCTGTCTTTGCATTTAGCACTAGGGTTTGGTGGGGGAAGGAGAGCACCTGTCTTTGCATTTAGCACTAGCGTTTGTGTGGGGGAAGGAGAGCACCTGTCTTTGCATTTAGCACTAGCGTTTGTGTGGGGAAAGGAGAACACCTGTGTTTGCATTTAGCACGAGCATTTGTGTGGGGGAAGAGAGTACCTGTCTTTGCATTTATCACTAGCATTTGTGTGGGGTAAGGAGAGCGCCTGTCTTTGCATTTAGCACTAGCGTTTGTGTGGCGGAAAGAGAGCACCTGTCTTTGCATTTAGTACTAGCGTTTGTGTGGGGGAAGGAGCGCACCTGTCCTTGCATATAGCACTAGCGTTTGTGT
Source organism: Mantis religiosa (assembly GCA_030765055.1). Classification (NCBI taxonomy): domain Eukaryota; kingdom Metazoa; phylum Arthropoda; class Insecta; order Mantodea; family Mantidae; genus Mantis; species Mantis religiosa. Next base: position 113,882,199 of record CM060954.1, on the reverse strand, counting down.
GGGAGAAGGAGAGTACCTGTCTTTTCATTTAGCACTAGCGTTTGTGTGGGGGTAGGAGAGCACCTGTCTTTGCATTTAGCACTAGCGTTTGTGTGGGGGAAGGAGAGCACCTGTCTTTGCATTTAGCACCAGCGTTTGTGTGGCGGAAGGAGAGCACCTGTCTTTGCATTTAGTACTAGCGTTTGTGTGGGGGAAGGAGAGCACCTTTCTTTGCATTTAGCACTAGCGTTTGTGTGGGGAAAGGAGAGCACCTGTCTTTGTATTTAGCACTTGCGTTTGTGTGGGCGAAGAGAGTACCTCTCTTTGCATTTATCACTAGCGTTTGTGTGGGGTTAGGAGAGCACCTCCCTTTGAATTTAGAATAGCGTTTGTGTGGCGGAAGAGAGTGGCTGTCTTTGCATATAGCACTAGGGTTGTGTGGGGGAAGGAGAGCACCTGTCTTTGCATTTAATACTAGCGTTTGTGTGGGGGAAGAGAGTACCTGTCTTTGCATTTAGCACTAGCATTTGTGTGGGGAAAGGAGAGTACCTGTCTTTGCATTTAGTACTAGCGTTTGTGTGGGGAAAGGAGTGTACCTGTCTTTGCATTTAGTACTAGCGTTTGTGTGGGGAAAGGAGAGCACCTTTTTTGCATTTAGCACTAGCATTTGTGTGGGGGAAGAGAGTACCTGTCTTTGCAATTATCACGAGCATTTGTGTAGCGGTAGGGGGCGCCTATCTTTGCATTTAGTACTAGCGTTTGTGTGGGGGAAGGAGACCACCTGTCCTTGCATATAGCACTAGCGCTTGTGTGGGAGAAGGAGGGCACCTGTCTTTGCATTTAGTACTAGCGTTTGTGTGGGGGAAGGAGAGCACCTGTCCTTGCATATAGCTCGAGCGTTTGTGTGGAGGAAGGAGAGCACCTGTCTTTGCATTTAGTACTAGCGTTGTGTGGGGGAAGGAGAGCACCTGTCTTTTCATTTAGTACTAGCGTTTGTGTCGAGGAAGGAGAGCACCTGTCTTTGCATTTAGTACAAGCGTTGTGTGGGGGAAGGAGAGCACCTGCCTTTGCATTTAGCACTAGCGTTTGTGTGGAGGTAGGAGAGCGCCTCTCTTTGCATTTAGTACTAGGGTTGTGTGGGGGTAGGAGAACACCTGTCTTTGCATTTAGTACTAGGGTTTGTGTGGCGGAAGAGCGTACCTGCCTCTGCATATAGCACTAGCGTTTGTGTGGGGAAAGGAGAGTACCTGTCTTTGCATTAAGTACTAGCGTTTGTGTGGGGGAAGAGAGTACCTGTCTTTGCATTTAGCACTAGCGTTTGTGTGGGGGAATAGAGTACCCGTCTTTGCATTTAGCACTAGCGTTTGTGTGTGGAAAGGATAGCACCTGTCTTTGCAATTAGTACTAGCGTTTCTGTGGGGGAAGAGAGTACCTGTCTTTGCATTTAGCACTAGCATTTGTGTGGGGAAAGGAGAGTACCTGTCTTTGCATTTAGTACTAGCGTTTGTGTGGGGAAAGGAGAGTACCTGTTTTTGCATTTAGTACTAGCGTTTGTGTGGGGGAAGAGAGTACCTGTCTTTGCATTTAGCACTTGCGTTTGTGTGGAGAAAGGAGAGTACCTGTCTTTGCATTTAGCACTAGCGTTTGTGTGGGGAAAGGAGAGCACCTGTCTTTGCATTTAGCACTAGCATTTGTGTGGGGGAAGAGAGTACCTGTCTTTGCATTTATCGCTAGCATTGATGTGGCGTAAGGAGAGCGCCTGCTTTGCATTTAGCACTAGCGTTTGTGTGGCGGAAGGACAGCTCCTGTCTTTGCATTTATAACTAGCGTTTGTGTGGGGGAAGGAGAGCACCTGTCCTTGCATATAGCACTAGCGTTTGTGTGGGGGAAGGAGAGCGCCTGTCTTTGCATTTAGCACTAGCGTTTGTGTGGGGGAAGGAGAGCACCTGTCCTTGCATATAGCACTAGCGTTTGTGTGGGGGAGGGAGAGTACCTGTCTTTGCATTTAGCACTAGCGTTTGTGTGGGGAAAGGAGAGCACCTGTCTTTGCATTTTGCACTAGCGTTTGTTTGGGGGAAGGAGAGTACCTGTCTTTGCATATAGCACTAGCGTTTGTGTGGGGGAAGGAGAGCGCCTGTCTTTGTATTTAGCACTAGCGTTTGTGTGGGGGAAGGAGAGCACCTGTCCTTGCATATAGCACTAGCGTTTGTGTGGGGGAAGGAGAGTACCTGTCTTTGCATTTAGCACTAGCGTTTGTGTGGGGAAAGGAGAGCACCTGTCTTTGCATTTAGCACTAGCGTTTGTGTGGCGGAAGAGCGTACCTGTCTCTGCATTTAGCACTAGCGTTTGTGTGGGGAAAGGAGAGTACCTGTCTTTGCATTAAGTACTAGCGTTTGTGTGGGGGAAGAGAGTACCTGTCTTTGCATTTAGCACTAGCGTTTGTGTGGGGGAATAGAGTACCCGTCTTTGCATTTAGCACTAGCGTTTGTGTGGGGAAAGGATAGCACCTGTCTTTGCAATTAGTACTAGCGTTTCTGTGGGGGAAGAGAGTACCTGTCTTTGCATTTAGCACTAGCATTTGTGTGGGGAAAGGAGAGTACCTGTCTTTGCATTTAGTACTAGCGTTTGTGTGGGGAAAGGAGAGTACCTGTTTTGCATTTAGTACTAGCGTTTGTGTGGGGGAAGAGAGTACCTGTCTTTGCAATTAGCACTAGCGTTTGTGTGGGGAAAGGAGAGTACCTGTCTTTGCATTTAGAACTAGCGTTTGTGTGCGGAAAGGAGAGCACCTGTCTTTGCATTTAGCACTAGCATTTGTGTGGGGGAAGAGAGTACCTGTCTTTGCATTTATCGCTAGCATTTGTGTGGCGTAAGGAGAGCGCCTGCTTTGCATTTAGCACTAGCGTTTGTGTGGCGGAAGGACAGCTCCTGTCTTTGCATTTAGTACTAGCGTTTGTGTGGGGGAAGGAGAGCACCTGTCCTTGCATATAGCACTAGCGTTTGTGTGGGGGAAGGAGAGCGCCTGTCTTTGCATTAAGCACTAGCGTTTGTGTGGGGAAAGGAGAGCACCTGTCTTTGCATTTAGTACTAGCATTTGTGTGGGGGAAGGAAAGCACCTGTCTTTGCATTTAGCACTAGCGTATGTGTGGGGGAATGAGAGCACCTGCCTTTGCATTTAGCACTAGCGTTTGTGTGGGGAGAAGGAGAGCACCTGTCTTTGAATTTAGCACTAGCGTTTGTTTGGGGGGAAGGAGAGCTCCTGTCTTTGCATTTAGCACTAGCGTTTGTGTGGGGGAAGGAGAGCACCTGTCCTTGCATATAGCACTAGCGTTTGTGTGGGGGAAGGAGAGCACCTCTCTTTGCATTTAGTACTAGCGTTTGTGTGGGGGAAGGAGAGCACCTGTCTTTGCATTTAGTACTAGCGTTTGTGTGGGGGAAGGACAGCACCTGTCTTTGCATTTAGCACTAGCGTATGTGTGGGGGAAGGAGAGCACCTGTCTTTGCATTTAGCACTAGCGTTGTGTGGGGGAAGGAGAGCACCTGCCTTTGCATTTTGTACTAGCGTTTGTGTGGGGGAAGGAGAGCACCTGTCTTTGCATTTAGCACTAGCGTTTGTGTGGGGAGAAGGAGAGCACCTGTCTTTGCATTTAGCACTAGCGTTTGTTTGGGGGAAGGAGAGCACCTGTCTTTGCATTTAGTACTAGCGTTTGTGTGGGGGAAGGAGAGCACCTGTCTTTGCATTCAGTACTAGCGTTTGTGTGGGGAAGGAGAGCACCTGTCTTTGCATTTAGCACTAGCGTTTGTGTGGCGCAAGGAGAGCACCTGTCTTTGCATTTAGCACTAGCGTTTGTGTGGGGAGAAGGAGAGCACCCTCTTTGCATTTAGCACTAGCGTATGTGTGGGGGAAGGAGAGCACCACTCGTTGCATTTAGCACTAGCGTTGGTGTGGGGGAAGGAGAGAACTGTCTTTGCATTTAGCACTAGCGTTTGTGTGGGGGAAGGAGAGTGCCTGTCTTTGCATTTAGCACTAGCGTTTGTGTGGGGGAAGGAGAGCACCTGTCTTTGCATTTAGCTCTAGCGTATGTGTGAGGGAAGGAGAGCACCTCTCTTTGCATTTAGCACTAGCGTTTGTGTGGGGGAAGGAGAGTACCTGTCTTTGCATTTAGCACTAGGGTTTGTGTGGGGGAAGAAGAGCACCTGTCTTTCATTTAGCACTAGCGTTTGTGTGGGGGAAGGAGGGCGCCTGTCTTTGCATTTAGCACTAGCCTTTGTTTGGGGAAAGGAGAGCACCTGTTTTGCGTCTAGTACTAGCGTTTGTGTGGGGAGAAGGAGAGCACCTGTCTTTGCATTATAACTAGCGTTTCTGTGGGGGAAGGTGAGCACCTGTCTTTGCATTTAGCACTAGCGTATGTGTGAGGGAAGGAGGGCACCTCTCTTTGCATTTAGCACTAGCGTTTGTGTGGGGGAAGGAGAGCACCTGTCTTTGAATTTAGCACTAGGGTTTGTGTGGGGGAAGAAGGGCACCTGTCTTTCATTTAGCACTAGCGTTTGTGTGGGGGAAGGAGGGCGCCTGCCTTTGCATTTAGCACTAGCGTATGTGTGAGGGAAGGAGGGCACCTCTCTTTGCATTTAGCACTAGCGTTTGTGTGGGGGAAGGAGAGCACCTGTCTTTGAATTTAGCACTAGGGTTTGTGTGGGGGAAGAAGGGCACCTGTCTTTCATTTAGCACTAGCGTTTGTGTGGGGAAAGGAGAGTACCTGTCTTTGCATTAAATACTAGCGTTTGTTTCGGGGAAGAGAGTTTCTGTCTTTGCATTTAGCTCTAGCGTTTGTGTTGGGGAATTGAGTACCCGTCTTTGCATTTAGCACTAGCGTTTTTGTTTGGGAAAGGATAGCACCTGTCTTTGCATTTAGTACTAGCGTTTGTGTGGGGGAAGAGAGTACCTGTGTTTGCATTTAGCACTAGCATTTGTGTGGGGAAAGGAGAGTACCTGTCTTTGCATTTAGTCCTAGCGTTTGTGTGGGGAAAGGAGAGTACCTGTCTTTGCATTTAGTACTAGCTTTTGTGTGGGGGAAGAGTACCTGTCTTTGCATTTAGCACTAGCGTTTGTGTGGGGAAAGGGGAGTACCTGTCTTTGCATTTATTACTAGCGTTTGTATGGGGGTATAGAGCACCTGTCTTTGCATTTAGCACAAGCCTTTGTGTGGGGAAAGGAGAGCACCTGTCTTTGCATTTAGCACTAGCATTTGTGTGGGGGAAGAGAGTAGCTGTCTCTGCATTTATCACTAGCATTTGTGTGGCGTAAGGAGAGCGCCTGTCTTTGTATTTAGCACTAGCGTTTGTGTGGCGGAAGGAGAGCACCTGTCTTTGCATTTAGTACTAGCGTTTGTGTGGGGGATGAAGAGCACCTGTCCTTTCATATAGCATTAGCGTTTGTGTGGGGAAGGAGAGCGCCTGCCTTTGCATTTAGCACTAGCGTTTGTGGGGGGGAAGGAGAGCACCTGTCCTTGCATATAGCACTAGCGTTGTGTGGGGGAAGGAGAGAACCTGTCTTTGAATTTAGTACTAGCGTTTGTGTGGGGGAAGGAGAGCACCTGTCTTTGCATTTATTACTAGCGTTTGTGTGGGGGTAGGAGAGCACCTGTCTTTGCATTTAGCACTAGCGTATGTGTGGGGGAAGGAGAACACCTGTCTTTGCATTTAGCACTAGCGTTTGTGTGGGGAGAAGGAGAGCACCCTCTTTGCATTTAGCACTAGCGTTTGTGTGGAGAAGGAGAGCACCATCTTTGCATTTAGCACTAGCGTATGTGTGGGGGAAGGAGAACACCTGTCTTTGCATCAGGCACTAGCATTGTTGTGGAGGAAGGAGGGCACCTGTCTTTGCATTTAGCACTAGTGTTTGTGTGAAGTAAGGAGATCACCTGTCTTTGCATTTAGCACTAGGGTTTGGTGTGGGAAGGACAGCACCTGTCTTTGCATTTAGCACTAGCGTTTGTGTGGGGGAAGGAGAGCGCCTGTCTTTGCATTTAGCAGTAGCGTTTGTGTGGGTGAAGGAGAGAACCTGTCTTTGCATTTAGCGCTAGCGTTTGTGTGGGGGAAGGAGAGCACCTCTCTTTGCATTTAGCACTAGCGTATGTGTGAGGGAAGGAGAGCACCTGTCTTTGCATTTAGCACTAGCGTTGTGTGGGGGAAGGAGAGCACCTGTCTTTGCATTTAGCACTAGCCTTTGTTTGGGGGAAGGAGAGCACCTGTTTTGCGTTTAGTATTAGCGTTTGTGTGGGGAGAAGGAGAGCACCTGTCTTTGCATTTAGCACTAGCGTTTGTGTGGGGGAAGGAGAGCACCTGTCTTTCCATTTAGCACTAGCGTATGTGTGGGGGAAGGAGAGCACCTTTCTTTGCATTTAGCACTAGCGTTTGTGTGGCGGAAGGAGAGCAGCTGTCTTTGCATTTAGCACTAGCGTTTGTGTGGGGGAAGTAGAGCACCTGTCTTTCCATTTAGCACTAGCTTTTGTGTGGGGGAAGGAGAGCACCTGTCTTTCCATTTAGCACTAGCGTATGTGTGGGGGTAGGAGAGCACCTCTCTTTGCCTTTAGCACTAGCGCTTGTGTGGGGGAAGGAGAGCACCTGTCTTTGCATTTATCACTAGCGTTTGTGTGGGGAAAGGAGAGTACCTGTCTTTGATTTAGCACTAGTGTTTGTGTGGGTGAAGAGAGTACCTGTCTATGCATTTATCACTGGCGTTTGTGTGGGGTTAGGAGAGCACCTGTCTTTGGAATTAGCACTAGCGTTTGTGTGGGGGAAGAGAGTACCCGTCTTTGCATTTAGCACTAGCATTTGTGTGGGGGAAGAGAGTACCTGTCTTTGCATTTAGCACTAGCGTTTGTGTGGGGAAAGCAGAGTACCTGTCTCTGCATTTAGCACTAGCGTTTGTGTGGGGAAAGGAGAGTACTTCACTTTGCATTAAATACTAGCGTTTGTTTCGGGGAAGAGAGTTTCTGACTTTGCATTTAGCACTAGCGTTTGTGTGGGGGAATTGAGTACCCGTCTTTGCATTTAGCACTAGCGTTTTTGTTTTGGAAAGGATAGAACCTGTCTTTGCATTTAGTACTAGCGTTTGTGTGGGGGAAGAGAGTACCTGTGTTTGCATTTAGCACTAGCATTTGTGTGGGGAAAGGAGAGTACCTGTCTTTGCATTTAGTACTAGCGTTTGTGTGGGGAAAGGAGAGTACCTGTCTTTGCATTTAGTACTGGCTTTTGTGTGAGAGAAGAGTACCTGTCTTTGCATTTATTACTAGCGTTTGTGTGGGGGAAGGAGAGCACCAGTCTTTGCATATAGCATTAGCGTTTGTGTGGGGGAAGGAGAGCGCCTGCCTTTGCATTTAGCACTAGCGTTTGTGTGGGGGAAGGAGAGCACATGTCCTTGCATATAGTACTAGCGTTTGTGTGGGGGAAGGAGAGCACCTGTCTTTGCATTTAGTACTAGCGTTTGTGTGGGGGAAGGAGAGCACCTGTCTTTGCATTTAGCACAAGCGTATGTGTGGGGGAATGAGAGCACCTGTCTTTGCATTTAGCACTAGCGTTTGTGTGGGGAGAAGGAGAGCACCCTCTTTGCATTTAGCACTAGGGTTTGTGAGGGGGAAGGAGAGCACCCACTTTGCATTTAGCACTAGCGTATGTGTGGGGGAAGGAGAGCACCTCTCTTAACATTTAGCACTAGCGTATGTGTGGGGAAAGGGGAGCACCTGTCTTTGCATTTAGCACTAGCGTATGTGTGGGGGAAGGAGAGCACCTGTCTTTACATTTAGCACTAGCGTTTGTGTGGGGGAAGGAGAGCACCTGTCTTTACATTTAGCACTAGCGTATGTGTGGGGGAAGGAGAACACCTCTCTTTGCATTTAGCACTAGCGTTGGTGTGGGGGAAGAAGAGCACCTGTCTTTGCATTTAGCACTAGCATTGTTGTGGAGGAAGGAGAGCACCTGTCTTTGCATTTAGCCCTAATGTTTGTGTGGGGTAAGGAGAGCACCTGTCTTTGCATTTAGCACTAGGGTTTGGTGGGGGAAGGAGAGCACCTGTCTTTGCATTTAGCACTAGCGTTTGTGTGGGGGAAGGAGAGCACCTGTCTTTGCATTTAGCACTAGCGTTTGTGTGGGGAAAGGAGAACACCTGTGTTTGCATTTAGCACGAGCATTTGTGTGGGGGAAGAGAGTACCTGTCTTTGCATTTATCACTAGCATTTGTGTGGGGTAAGGAGAGCGCCTGTCTTTGCATTTAGCACTAGCGTTTGTGTGGCGGAAAGAGAGCACCTGTCTTTGCATTTAGTACTAGCGTTTGTGTGGGGGAAGGAGAGCACCTGTCCTTGCATATAGCACTAGCGTTTGTGTGGGAGAAGGAGAGTACCTGTCTTTTCATTTAGCACTAGCGTTTGTGTGGGGGTAGGAGAGCACCTGTCTTTGCATTTAGCACTAGCGTTTGTGTGGGGGAAGGAGAGCACCTGTCTTTGCATTTAGCACCAGCGTTTGTGTGGCGGAAGGAGAGCACCTGTCTTTGCATTTAGTACTAGCGTTTGTGTGGGGGAAGGAGAGCAACTTTCTTTGCATTTAGCACTAGCGTTTGTGTGGGGAAAGGAGAGCACCTGTCTTTGTATTTAGCACTTGCGTTTGTGTGGGCGAAGAGAGTACCTCTCTTTGCATTTATCACTAGCGTTTGTGTGGGGTTAGGAGAGCACCTCCCTTTGAATTTAGAATAGCGTTTGTGTGGCGGAAGAGAGTGGCTGTCTTTGCATATAGCACTAGGGTTGTGTGGGGGAAGGAGAGCACCTGTCTTTGCATTTAGTACTAGCGTTTGTGTGGGGGAAGAGAGTACCTGTCTTTGCATTTAGCACTAGCATTTGTGTGGGGAAAGGAGAGTACCTGTCTTTGCATTTAGTACTAGCGTTTGTGTGGGGAAAGGAGTGTACCTGTCTTTGCATTTAGCACTAGCGTTTGTGTGGGGGAAGGAGAGTACCTGTCTTTGCATTTTGTACTAGCGTTTGTGTGGGGGTAGAGAGCACCTGTCTTTGCATTTAGTACTAGCGTTTGTGTGGGGAAAGGAGAGCACCTTTTTTGCATTTAGCACTAGCATTTGTGTGGGGGAAGAGAGTACCTGTCTTTGCAATTATCACGAGCATTTGTGTAGCGGTAGGGGGCGCCTATCTTTGCATTTAGCACTAGCGTTTGTGTGGCGGAAGGGGAGCACCTGTCTTTGCATTTAGTACTAGCGTTTGTGTGGGGGAAGGAGAGCACCTGTCCTTGCATATAGCACTAGCGTTTGTGTGGGAGAAGGAGGGCACCTGTCTTTGGATTTAGTACTAGCGTTTGTGTGGGGGAAGGAGAGCACCTGTCCTTGCATATAGCTCGAGCGTTTGTGTGGAGGAAGGAGAGCACCTCTCTTTGCATTTAGTACTAGCGTTGTGTGGGGGAAGGAGAGCACCTGTCTTTTCATTTAGTACTAGCGTTTGTGTCGAGGAAGGAGAGCACCTGTCTTTGCATTTAGTACAAGCGTTGTGTGGGGGAAGGAGAGCACCTGCCTTTGCATTTAGCACTAGCGTTTGTGTGGAGGTAGGAGAGCGCCTCTCTGTGCATTTAGTACTAGGGTTGTGTGGGGGTAGGAGAACACCTGTCTTTGCATTTAGTACTAGGGTTTGTGTGGCGGAAGAGCGTACCTGCCTCTGCATATAGCAGTAGCGTTTGTGTGGGGAAAGGAGAGTACCTGTCTTTGCATTAAGTACTAGCGTTTGTGTGGGGGAAGAGAGTACCTGTCTTTGCATTAAGTACTAGCGTTTGTGTGGGGGAAGAGAGTACCTGTCTTTGCATTTAGCACTAGTGTTTGTGTGGGGGAATAGAGTACCCGTCTTTGCATTTAGCACTAGCGTTTGTGTGTGGAAAGGATAGCACCTGTCTTTGCAATTAGTACTAGCGTTTCTGTGGGGGAATAGAGTACCTGTCTTTGCATTTAGCACTAGCATTTGTGTGGGGAAAGGAGAGTACCTGTCTTTGCATTTAGTACTAGCGTTTGTGTGGGGAAAGGGGAGTACCTGTTTTTGCATTTAGTACTAGCGTTTGTGTGGGGGAAGAGAGTACCTGTCTTTGCATTTAGCACTAGCGTTTGTGTGGAGAAAGGAGAGTACCTGTCTTTGCATTTAGCACTAGCGTTTGTGTGGGGGAAGAGAGTACCTGTCTTTGCATTAAGTACTAGCGTTTGTGTGGGGGAAGAGAGTACCTGTCTTTGCATTTAGCACTAGTGTTTGTGTGGGGGAATAGAGTACCCGTCTTTGCATTTAGCACTAGCGTTTGTGTGTGGAAAGGATAGCACCTGTCTTTGCAATTAGTACTAGCGTTTCTGTGGGGGAAGAGAGTACCTGTCTTTGCATTTAGCACTAGCATTTGTGTGGGGAAAGGAGAGTACCTGTCTTTGCATTTAGTACTAGCGTTTGTGTGGGGAAAGGGGAGTACCTGTTTTTGCATTTAGTACTAGCGTTTGTGTGGGGGAAGAGAGTACCTGTCTTTGCATTTAGCACTAGCGTTTGTGTGGAGAAAGGAGAGTACCTGTCTTTGCATTTAGCACTAGCGTTTGTGTGGGGAAAGGAGAGCACCTGTCTTTGCATTTAGCACTAGCATTTGGGTGGGGGAAGAGAGTACCTGTCTTTGCATTTATCGCTAGCATTGATGTGGCGTAAGGAGAGCGCCTGCTTTGCATTTAGCACTAGCGTTTGTGTGGCGGAAGGACAGCTCCTGTCTTTGCATTTAGTACTAGCGTTTGTGTGGGGGAAGGAGAGCACCTGTCCTTGCATATAGCACTAGCGTTTGTGTGGGGGAAGGAGAGCGCCTGTCTTTGCATTTAGCACTAGCGTTTGTGTGGGGGAAGGAGAGCACCTGTCCTTGCATATAGCACTAGCGTTTGTGTGGGGGAGGGAGAGTACCTGTCTTTGCATTTAGCACTAGCGTTTGTGTGGGGAAAGGAGAGCACCTGTCTTTGCATTTTGCACTAGCGTTTGTTTGGGGGAAGGAGAGTACCTGTCTTTGCATATAGCACTAGCGTTTGTGTGGGGGAAGGAGAGCGCCTGTCTTTGTATTTAGCACTAGCGTTTGTGTGGGGGAAGGAGAGCACCTGTCCTTGCATATAGCACTAGCGTTTGTGTGGGGGAAGGAGAGTACCTGTCTTTGCATTTAGCACTAGCGTTTGTGTGGGGAAAGGAGAGCACCTGTCTTTGCATTTAGCACTAGCGTTTGTGTGGCGGAAGAGCGTACCTGTCTCTGCATTTAGCACTAGCGTTTGTGTGGGGAAAGGAGAGTACCTGTCTTTGCATTAAGTACTAGCGTTTGTGTGGGGGAAGAGAGTACCTGTCTTTGCATTTAGCACTAGCGTTTGTGTGGGGGAAGAGAGTACCTGTCTTTGCATTTAGTACTAGCGTTTGTGTGGGGGAAGGAGAGCACCTGTCTTTGCATTTAGCACTAGCGTTTGTGTGGCGGAAGAGCGTACCTGTCTCTGCATTTAGCACTAGCGTTTGTGTGGGGAAAGGAGAGTACCTGTCTTTGCATTAAGTACTAGCGTTTGTGTGGGGGAAGAGAGTACCTGTCTTTGCATTTAGCACTAGCGTTTGTGTGGGGGAATAGAGTACCCGTCTTTGCATTTAGCACTAGCGTTTGTGTGGGGAAAGGATAGCACCTGTCTTTGCAATTAGTACTAGCGTTTCTGTGGGGGAAGAGAGTACCTGTCTTTGCATTTAGCACTAGCATTTGTGTGGGGAAAGGAGAGTACCTGTCTTTGCATTTAGTACTAGCGTTTGTGTGGGGAAAGGAGAGTACCTGTTTTTGCATTTAGTACTAGCGTTTGTGTGGGGGAAGAGAGTACCTGTCTTTGCAATTAGCACTAGCGTTTGTGTGGGGAAAGGAGAGTACCTGTCTTTGCATTTAGCACTAGCGTTTGTGTGGGGAAAGGAGAGCACCTGTCTTTGCATTTAGCACTAGCATTTGTGTGGGGGAAGAGAGTACCTGTCTTTGCATTTTTCGCTAGCATTTGTGTGGCGTAAGGAGAGCGCCTGCTTTGCATTTAGCACTAGCGTTTGTGTGGCGGAAGGACAGCTCCTGTCTTTGCATTTAGTACTAGCGTTTGTGTGGAGGAAGGAGAGCACCTGTCCTTGCATATAGCACTAGCGTTTGTGTGGGGGAAGGAGAGCGCCTGTCTTTGCATTAAGCACTAGCGTTTGTGTGGGGAAAGGAGAGCACCTGTCTTTGCATTTAGTACTAGCATTTGTGTGGGGGAAGGAAAGCACCTGTCTTTGCATTTAGCACTAGCGTATGTGTGGGGGAATGAGAGCACCTGCCTTTGCATTTAGCACTAGCGTTTGTGTGGGGAGAAGGAGAGCACCTGTCTTTGAATTTAGCACTAGCGTTTGTTTGGGGGGAAGGAGAGCTCCTGTCTTTGCATTTAGCACTAGCGTTTGTGTGGGGGAAGGAGAGCACCTGTCCTTGCATATAGCACTAGCGTTTGTGTGGGGGAAGGAGAGCACCTCTCTTTGCATTTAGTACTAGCGTTTGTGTGGGGGAAGGAGAGCACCTGTCTTTGCATTTAGTACTAGCGTTTGTGTGGGGGAAGGACAGCACCTGTCTTTGCATTTAGCACTAGCGTATGTGTGGGGGAAGGAGAGCACCTGTCTTTGCATTTAGCACTAGCGTTGTGTGGGGGAAGGAGAGCACCTGCCTTTGCATTTTGTACTAGCGTTTGTGTGGGGGAAGGAGAGCACTTGTCTTTGCATTTAGCACTAGCGTTTGTGTGGGGAGAAGGAGAGCACCTGTCTTTGCATTTAGCACTAGCGTTTGTTTGGGGGAAGGAGAGCACCTGTCTTTGCATTTAGTACTAGAGTTTGTGTGGGGGAAGGAGAGCACCTGTCTTTGCATTTAGTACTAGCGTTTGTGTGGGGAAGGAGAGCACCTGTCTTTGCATTTAGCACTAGCGTTTGTGTGGCGCAAGGAGAGCACCTGTCTTTGCATTTAGCACTAGCGTTTGTGTGGGGAGAAGGAGAGCACCCTCTTTGCATTTAGCACTAGCGTATGTGTGGGGGAAGGAGAGCACCACTCGTTGCATTTAGCACTAGCGTTGGTGTGGGGGAAGGAGAGAACTGTCTTTGCATTTAGCACTAGCGTTTGTGTGGGGGAAGGAGTGTGCCTGTCTTTGCATTTAGCAGTAGCGTTTGTGTGGGGGAAGGAGAGCACCTGTCTTTGCATTTAGCACTAGCGTTTGTGTGGGGGAAGGAGAGCACCTGTCTTTGCATTTAGCTCTAGCGTATGTGTGAGGGAAGGAGAGCACCTCTCTTTGCATTTAGCACTAGCGTTTGTGTGGGGGAAGGAGAGTACCTGTCTTTGCATTTAGCACTAGGGTTTGTGTGGGGGAAGAAGAGCACCTGTCTTTCATTTAGCACTAGCGTTTGTGTGGGGGATCGAGGGCGCCTGTCTTTGCATTTAGCACTAGCCTTCGTTTGGGGAAAGGAGAGCACCTGTTTTGCGTCTAGTACTAGCGTTTGTGTGGGGAGAAGGAGAGCACCTGTCTTTGCATTATAACTAGCGTTTCTGTGGGGGAAGGTGAGCACCTGTCTTTGCATTTAGCACTAGCGTATGTGTGAGGGAAGGAGGGCACCTCTCTTTGCATTTAGCACTAGCGTTTGTGTGGGGGAAGGAGAGCACCTGTCTTTGAATTTAGCACTAGGGTTTGTGTGGGGGAAGAAGGGCACCTGTCTTTCATTTAGCACTAGCGTTTGTGTGGGGGAAGGAGGGCGCCTGCCTTTGCATTTAGCACTAGCGTATGTGTGAGGGAAGGAGGGCACCTCTCTTTGCATTTAGCACTAGCGTTTGTGTGGGTGAAGGAGAGCACCTGTCTTTGAATTTAGCACTAGGGTTTGTGTGGGGGAAGAAGGGCACCTGTCTTTCATTTAGCACTAGCGTTTGTGTGGGGAAAGGAGAGTACCTGTCTTTGCATTAAATACTAGCGTTTGTTTCGGGGAAGAGAGTTTCTGTCTTTGCATTTAGCTCTATCGTTTGTGTTGGGGAATTGAGTACCCGTCTTTGCATTTAGCACTAGCGTTTTTGTTTGGGAAAGGATAGCACCTGTCTTTGCATTTAGTACTAGCGTTTGTGTGGGGGAAGAGAGTACCTGTGTTTGCATTTAGCACTAGCATTTGTGTGGGGAAAGGAGAGTACCTGTCTTTGCATTTAGTCCTAGCGTTTGTGTGGGGAAAGGAGAGTACCTGTCTTTGCATTTAGTACTAGCTTTTGTGTGGGGGAAGAGTACCTGTCTTTGCATTTAGCACTAGCGTTTGTGTGGGGAAAGGGGAGTACCTGTCTTTGCATTTATTACTAGCGTTTGTATGGGGGTATAGAGCACCTGTCTTTGCATTTAGCACAAGCCTTTGTGTGGGGAAAGGAGAGCACCTGTCTTTGCATTTAGCACTAGCATTTGTGTGGGGGAAGAGAGTAGCTGTCTCTGCATTTATCACTAGCATTTGTGTGGCGTAAGGAGAGCGCCTGTCTTTGTATTTAGCACTAGCGTTTGTGTGGCGGAAGGAGAGCACCTGTCTTTGCATTTAGTACTAGCGTTTGTGTGGGGGATGAAGAGCACCTGTCCTTTCATATAGCATTAGCGTTTGTGTGGGGAAGGAGAGCGCCTGCCTTTGCATTTAGCACTAGCGTTTGTGGGGGGGAAGGAGAGCACCTGTCCTTGCATATAGCACTAGCGTTTTGTGGGGGAAGGAGAGAACCTGTCTTTGAATTTAGTACTAGCGTTTGTGTGGGGGAAGGAGAGCACCTGTCTTTGCATTTAGTACTAGCGTTTGTGTGGGGGTAGGAGAGCACCTGTCTTTGCATTTAGCACTAGCGTATGTGTGGGGGAAGGAGAACACCTGTCTTTGCATTTAGCACTAGCGTTTGTGTGGGGAGAAGGAGAGCACCCTCTTTGCATTTAGCACTAGCGTTTGTGTGGAGAAGGAGAGCACCATCTTTGCATTTAGCACTAGCGTATGTGTGGGGGAAGGAGAACACCTGTCTTTGCATCAGGCACTAGCATTGTTGTGGAGGAAGGAGGGCACCTGTCTTTGCATTTAGCACTAGTGTTTGTGTGAAGTAAGGAGATCACCTGTCTTTGCATTTAGCACTAGGGTTTGGTGTGGGAAGGACAGCACCTGTCTTTGCATTTAGCACTAGCGTTTGTGTGGGGGAAGGAGAGCGCCTGTCTTTGCATTTAGCAGTAGCGTTTGTGTGGGTGAAGGAGAGAACCTGTCTTTGCATTTAGCGCTAGCGTTTGTGTGGGGGAAGGAGAGCACCTCTCTTTGCATTTAGCACTAGCGTATGTGTGAGGGAAGGAGAGCACCTGTCTTTGCATTTAGCACTAGCGTTGTGTGGGGGAAGGAGAGCACCTGTCTTTGCATTTAGCACTAGCCTTTGTTTGGGGGAAGGAGAGCACCTGTTTTGCGTTTAGTATTAGCGTTTGTGTGGGGAGAAGGAGAGCACCTTTCTTTGCATTTAGCACTAGCGTTTGTGTGGCGGAAGGAGAGCAGCTGTCTTTGCATTTAGCACTAGCGTTTGTGTGGGGGAAGTAGAGCACCTGTCTTTCCATTTAGCACTAGCTTTTGTGTGGGGGAAGGAGAGCACCTGTCTTTCCATTTAGCACTAGCGTATGTGTGGGGGTAGGAGAGCACCTCTCTTTGCCTTTAGCACTAGCGCTTGTGTGGGGGAAGGAGAGCACCTGTCTTTGCATTTAGCACTAGCGTTTGTGTGGGGAAAGGAGAGTACCTGTCTTTGATTTAGCACTAGTGTTTGTGTGGGTGAAGAGAGTACCTGTCTATGCATTTATCACTGGCGTTTGTGTGGGGTTAGGAGAGCACCTGTCTTTGGAATTAGCACTAGCGTTTGTGTGGGGGAAGAGAGTACCCGTCTTTGCATTTAGCACTAGCATTTGTGTGGGGGAAGAGAGTACCTGTCTTTGCATTTAGCACTAGCGTTTGTGTGGGGAAAGCAGAGTACCTGTCTCTGCATTTAGCACTAGCGTTTGTGTGGGGAAAGGAGAGTACTTCACTTTGCATTAAATACTAGCGTTTGTTTCGGGGAAGAGAGTCTCTGACTTTGCATTTAGCACTAGCGTTTGTGTGGGGGAATTGAGTACCCGTCTTTGCATTTAGCACTAGCGTTTTTGTTTTGGAAAGGATAGAACCTGTCTTTGCATTTAGTACTAGCGTTTGTGTGGGGGAAGAGAGTACCTGTGTTTGCATTTAGCACTAGCATTTGTGTGGGGAAAGGAGAGTACCTGTCTTTGCATTTAGTACTAGCGTTTGTGTGGGGAAAGGAGAGTACCTGTCTTTGCATTTAGTACTGGCTTTTGTGTGAGAGAAGAGTACCTGTCTTTGCATTTATTACTAGCGTTTGTGTGGGGGAAGGAGAGCACCAGTCTTTGCATATAGCATTAGCGTTTGTGTGGGGGAAGGAGAGCGCCTGCCTTTGCATTTAGCACTAGCGTTTTTGTGGGGGAAGGAGAGCACATGTCCTTGCATATAGTACTAGCGTTTGTGTGGGGGAAGGAGAGCACCTGTCTTTGCATTTAGTACTAGCG
This sequence comes from Mantis religiosa, assembly GCA_030765055.1. NCBI lineage: Eukaryota > Metazoa > Arthropoda > Insecta > Mantodea > Mantidae > Mantis > Mantis religiosa. The sequence continues at coordinate 113,865,590 of CM060954.1, read as the reverse complement.
TTTGTGTGGGGGAAGGAGAGCACCTGTCTTTGCATTTAGCACAAGCGTATGTGTGGGGGAATGAGAGCACCTGTCTTTGCATTTAGCACTAGCGTTTGTGTGGGGAGAAGGAGAGCACCCTCTTTGCATTTAGCACTAGGGTTTGTGAGGGGGAAGGAGAGCACCCACTTTGCATTTAGCACTAGGGTATGTGTGGGGGAAGGAGAGCACCTCTCTTAACATTTAGCACTAGCGTATGTGTGGGGAAAGGGGAGCACCTGTCTTTGCATTTAGCACTAGCGTATGTGTGGGGGAAGGAGAGCACCTGTCTTTACATTTAGCACTAGCGTTTGTGTGGGGGAAGGAGAGCACCTGTCTTTACATTTAGCACTAGCGTATGTGTGGGGGAAGGAGAACACCTCTCTTTGCATTTAGCACAAGCGTTGTTGTGGGGGAAGGAGAGCACCTGTCTTTGCATTTAGCACTAGCATTGTTGTGGAGGAAGGAGAGCACCTGTCTTTGCATTTAGCCCTAATGTTTGTGTGGGGTAAGGAGAGCACCTGTCTTTGCATTTAGCACTAGGGTTTGGTGGGGGAAGGAGAGCACCTGTCTTTGCATTTAGCACTAGCGTTTGTGTGGGGGAAGGAGAGCACCTGTCTTTGCATTTAGCACTAGCGTTTGTGTGGGGAAAGGAGAACACCTGTGTTTGCATTTAGCACGAGCATTTGTGTGGGGGAAGAGAGTACCTGTCTTTGCATTTATCACTAGCATTTGTGTGGGGTAAGGAGAGCGCCTGTCTTTGCATTTAGCACTAGCGTTTGTGTGGCGGAAAGAGAGCACCTGTCTTTGCATTTAGTACTAGCGTTTGTGTGGGGGAAGGAGAGCACCTGTCCTTGCATATAGCACTAGCGTTTGTGTGGGAGAAGGAGAGTACCTGTCTTTTCATTTAGCACTAGCGTTTGTGTGGGGGTAGGAGAGCACCTGCCTTTGCATTTAGCACTAGCGTTTGTGTGGGGGAAGGAGAGCACCTGTCTTTGCATTTAGCACCAGCGTTTGTGTGGCGGAAGGAGAGCACCTCTCTTTGCATTTAGTACTAGCGTTTGTGTGGGGGAAGGAGAGCACCTTTCTTTGCATTTAGCACTAGCGTTTGTGTGGGGAAAGGAGAGCACCTGTCTTTGTATTTAGCACTTGCGTTTGTGTGGGCGAAGAGAGTACCTCTCTTTGCATTTATCACTAGCGTTTGTGTGGGGTTAGGAGAGCACCTCCCTTTGAATTTAGAATAGCGTTTGTGTGGCGGAAGAGAGTGGCTGTCTTTGCATATAGCACTAGGGTTGTGTGGGGGAAGGAGAGCACCTGTCTTTGCATTTAGTACTAGCGTTTGTGTGGGGGAAGAGAGTACCTGTCTTTGCATTTAGCACTAGCATTTGTGTGGGGAAAGGAGAGTACCTGTCTTTGCATTTAGTACTAGCGTTTGTGTGGGGAAAGGAGTGTACCTGTCTTTGCATTTAGCACTAGCGTTTGTGTGGGGGAAGGAGAGTACCTGTCTTTGCATTTAGTACTAGCGTTTGTGTGGGGGTAGAGAGCACCTGTCTTTGCATTTAGTACTAGCGTTTGTGTGGGGAAAGGAGAGCACCTTTTTTGCATTTAGCACTAGCATTTGTGTGGGGGAAGAGAGTACCTGTCTTTGCAATTATCACGAGCATTTGTGTAGCGGTAGGGGGCGCCTATCTTTGCATTTAGCACTAGCGTTTGTGTGGCGGAAGGAGAGCACCTGTCTTTGCATTTAGTACTAGCGTTTGTGTGGGGGAAGGAGAGCACCTGTCCTTGCATATAGCACTAGCGTTTGTGTGGGAGAAGGAGGGCACCTGTCTTTGGATTTAGTACTAGCGTTTGTGTGGGGGAAGGAGAGCAGCTGTCCTTGCATATAGCTCGAGCGTTTGTGTGGAGGAAGGAGAGCACCTGTCTTTGCATTTAGTACTAGCGTTGTGTGGGGGAAGGAGAGCACCTCTCTTTTCATTTAGTACTAGCGTTTGTGTCGAGGAAGGAGAGCACCTGTCTTTGCATTTAGTACAAGCGTTGTGTGGGGGAAGGAGAGCACCTGCGTTTGCATTTAGCACTAGCGTTTGTTTGGAGGTAGGAGAGCGCCTCTCTTTGCATTTAGTACTAGGGTTGTGTGGGGGTAGGAGAACACCTGTCTTTGCATTTAGTACTAGGGTTTGTGTGGCGGAAGAGCGTACCTGCCTCTGCATATAGCACTAGCGTTTGTGTGGGGAAAGGAGAGTACCTGTCTTTGCATTAAGTACTAGCGTTTGTGTGGGGGAAGAGAGTACCTGTCTTTGCATTAAGTACTTGCGTTTGTGTGGGGGAAGAGAGTACCTGTCTTTGCATTTAGCACTAGCGTTTGTGTGGGGGAATAGAGTACCCGTCTTTGCATTTAGCACTAGCGTTTGTGTGTGGAAAGGATAGCACCTGTCTTTGCAATTAGTACTAGCGTTTCTGTGGGGGAAGAGAGTACCTGTCTTTGCATTTAGCACTAGCATTTGTGTGGGGAAAGGAGAGTACCTGTCTTTGCATTTAGTACTAGCGTTTGTGTGGGGAAAGGGGTGTACCTGTTTTTGCATTTAGTACTAGCGTTTGTGTGGGGGAAGAGAGTACCTGTCTTTGCATTTAGCACTAGCGTTTGTGTGGAGAAAGGAGAGTACCTGTCTTTGCATTTAGCACTAGCGTTTGTGTGGGGAAAGGAGAGCACCTGTCTTTGCATTTAGCACTAGCATTTGGGTGGGGGAAGAGAGTACCTGTCTTTGCATTTATCGCTAGCATTGATGTGGCGTAAGGAGAGCGCCTGCTTTGCATTTAGCACTAGCGTTTGTGTGGCGGAAGGACAGCTCCTGTCTTTGCATTTAGTACTAGCGTTTGTGTGGGGGAAGGAGAGCACCTGTCCTTGCATAGCACTAGCGTTTGTGTGGGGGAAGGAGAGCGCCTGTCTTTGCATTTAGCACTAGCGTTTGTGTGGCGGAAGGAGAGCACCTGTCCTTGCATATAGCACTAGCGTTTGTGTGGGGGAGGGAGAGTACCTGTCTTTGCATTTAGCACTAGCGTTTGTGTGGGGAAAGGAGAGCACCTGTCTTTGCATTTTGCACTAGCGTTTGTTTGGGGGAAGGAGAGTACCTGTCTTTGCATATAGCACTAGCGTTTGTGTGGGGGAAGGAGAGCGCCTGTCTTTGTATTTAGCACTAGCGTTTGTGTGGGGGAAGGAGAGCACCTGTCCTTGCATATAGCACTAGCGTTTGTGTGGGGGAAGGAGAGTACCTGTCTTTGCATTTAGCACTAGCGTTTGTGTGGGGAAAGGAGAGCACCTGTCTTTGCATTTAGCACTAGCGTTTGTGTGGCGGAAGAGCGTACCTGTCTCTGCATTTAGCACTAGCGTTTGTGTGGGGAAAGGAGAGTACCTGTCTTTGCATTAAGTACTAGCGTTTGTGTGGGGGAAGAGAGTACCTGTCTTTGCATTTAGCACTAGCGTTTGTGTGGGGGAATAGAGTACCCGTCTTTGCATTTAGCACTAGCGTTTGTGTGGGGAAAGGATAGCACCTGTCTTTGCAATTAGTACTAGCGTTTCTGTGGGGGAAGAGAGTACCTGTCTTTACATTTAGCACTAGCATTTGTGTGGGGAAAGGAGAGTACCTGTCTTTGCATTTAGTACTAGCGTTTGTGTGGGGAAAGGAGAGTACCTGTTTTTGCATTTAGTACTAGCGTTTGTGTGGGGGAAGAGAGTACCTGTCTTTGCAATTAGCACTAGCGTTTGTGTGGGGAAAGGAGAGTACCTGTCTTTGCATTTAGCACTAGCGTTTGTGTGGGGAAAGGAGAGCACCTGTCTTTGCATTTAGCACTAGCATTTATGTGGGGGAAGAGAGTACCTGTCTTTGCATTTATCGCTAGCATTTGTGTGGCGTAAGGAGAGCGCCTGCTTTGCATTTAGCACTAGCTTTTGTGTGGCGGAAGGACAGCTCCTGTCTTTGCATTTAGTACTAGCGTTTGTGTGGGGGAAGGAGAGCGCCTGTCCTTGCATATAGCACTAGCGTTTGTGTGGGGGAAGGAGAGCGCCTGTCTTTGCATTAAGCACTAGCGTTTGTGTGGGGAAAGGAGAGCACCTGTCTTTGCATTTAGTACTAGCATTTGTGTGGGGGAAGGAAAGCACCTGTCTTTGCATTTAGCACTAGCGTATGTGTGGGGGAATGAGAGCACCTGCCTTTGCATTTAGCACTAGCGTTTGTGTGGGGAGAAGGAGAGCACCTGTCTTTGAATTTAGCACTAGCGTTTGTTTGGGGGGAAGGAGAGCTCCTGTCTTTGCATTTAGCACTAGCGTTTGTGTGGGGGAAGGAGAGCACCTGTCCTTGCATATAGCACTAGCGTTTGTGTGGGGGAAGGAGAGCACCTCTCTTTGCATTTAGTACTAGCGTTTGTGTGGGGGAAGGAGAGCACCTGTCTTTGCATTTAGTACTAGCGTTTGTGTGGGGGAAGGAGAGCACCTGTCTTTGCATTTAGCACTAGCGTATGTGTGGGGGAAGGAGAGCACCTGTCTTTGCATTTAGCACTAGCGTTGTGTGGGGGAAGGAGAGCACCTGCCTTTGCAATTTGTACTAGCGTTTGTGTGGGGGAAGGAGAGCACCTGTCTTTGCATTTAGCACTAGCGTTTGTGTGGGGAGAAGGAGAGCACCTGTCTTTGCATTTAGCACTAGCGTTTGTTTGGGGGAAGGAGAGCACCTGTCTTTGCATTTAGTACTAGCGTTTGTGTGGGGGAAGGAGAGCACCTGTCTTTGCATTTAGTACTAGCGTTTGTGTGGGGAAGGAGAGCACCTGTCTTTGCATTTAGCACTAGCGTTTGTGTGGCGCAAGGAGAGCACCTGTCTTTGCATTTAGCGCTAGCGTTTGTGTGGGGAGAAGGAGAGCACCCTCTTTGCATTTAGCACTAGCGTATGTGTGGGGGAAGGAGAGCACCTCTCGTTGCATTTAGCACTAGCGTTGGTGTGGGGGAAGGAGAGAACTGTCTTTGCATTTAGCACTAGCGTTTGTGTGGGGGAAGGAGAGTGCCTGTCTTTGCATTTAGCAGTAGCGTTTGTGTGGGGGAAGGAGAGCACCTGTCTTTGCATTTAGCACTAGCGTTTGTGTGGGGGAAGGAGAGCACCTGTCTTTGCATTTAGCTCTAGCGTATGTGTGAGGGAAGGAGAGCACCTCTCTTTGCATTTAGCACTAGCGTTTGTTTGGGGGAAGGAGAGTACCTGTCTTTGCATTTAGCACTAGGGTTTGTGTGGGGGAAGAAGAGCACCTGTCTTTCATTTAGCACTAGCGTTTGTGTGGGGGAAGGAGGGCGCCTGTCTTTGCATTTAGCACTAGCCTTTGTTTGGGGAAAGGAGAGCACCTGTTTTGCGTCTAGTACTAGCGTTTGTGTGGGGAGAAGGAGAGCACCTGTCTTTGCATTATAACTAGCGTTTCTGTGGGGGAAGGTGAGCACCTGTCTTTGCATTTAGCACTAGCGTATGTGTGAGGGAAGGAGGGCACCTCTCTTTGCATTTAGCACTAGCGTTTGTGTGGGGGAAGGAGAGCACCTGTCTTTGAATTTAGCACTAGGGTTTGTGTGGGGGAAGAAGGGCACCTGTCTTTTATTTAGCACTAGCGTTTGTGTGGGGGAAGGAGGGCGCCTGTCTTTGCATTTAGCACTAGCGTATGTGTGAGGGAAGGAGGGCACCTCTCTTTGCATTTAGCACTAGCGTTTGTGTGTGGGAAGGAGAGCACCTGTCTTTGAATTTAGCACTAGGGTTTGTGTGGGGGAAGAAGGGCACCTGTCTTTCATTTAGCACTAGCGTTTGTGTGGGGAAAGGAGAGTACCTGTCTTTGCATTAAATACTAGCGTTTGTTTCGGGGAAGAGAGTTTCTGTCTTTGCATTTAGCTCTAGCGTTTGTGTTGGGGAATTGAGTACCCGTCTTTGCATTTAGCACTAGCGTTTTTGTTTGGGAAAGGATAGCACTTGTCTTTGCATTTAGTACTAGCGTTTGTGTGGGGGAAGAGAGTACCTGTGTTTGCATTTAGCACTAGCATTTGTGTGGGGAAAGGAGAGTACCTGTCTTTGCATTTAGTCCTAGCGTTTGTGTGGGGAAAGGAGAGTACCTGTCTTTGCATTTAGTACTAGCTTTTGTGTGGGGGAAGAGTACCTGTCTTTGCATTTAGCACTAGCGTTTGTGTGGGGAAAGGGGAGTACCTGTCTTTGCATTTATTACTAGCGTTTGTATGGGGGTATAGAGCACCTGTCTTTGCATTTAGCACAAGCCTTTGTGTGGGGAAAGGAGAGCACCTGTCTTTGCATTTAGCACTAGCATTTGTGTGGGGGAAGAGAGTAGCTGTCTCTGCATTTATCACTAGCGTTTGTGTGGGGGATGAAGAGCACCTGTCCTTTCATATAGCATTAGCGTTTGTGTGGGGAAGGAGAGCGCCTGCCTTTGCATTTAGCACTAGCGTTTGTGGGGGGGAAGGAGAGCACCTGTCCTTGCATATAGCACTAGCGTTGTGTGGGGGAAGGAGAGAACCTGTCTTTGAATTTAGTACTAGCGTTTGTGTGGGGGAAGGAGAGCACCTGTCTTTGCATTTAGTACTAGCGTTTGTGTGGGGGTAGGAGAGCACCTGTCTTTGCATTTAGCACTAGCGTATGTGTGGGGGAAGGAGAACACCTGTCTTTGCATTTAGCACTAGCGTTTGTGTGGGGAGAAGGAGAGCACCCTCTTTGCATTTAGCACTAGCGTTTGTGTGGAGAAGGAGAGCACCATCTTTGCATTTAGCACTAGCGTATGTGTGGGGGAAGGAGAACACCTGTCTTTGCATCAGGCACTAGCATTGTTGTGGAGGAAGGAGGGCACCTGTCTTTGCATTTAGCACTAGTGTTTGTGTGAAGTAAGGAGATCACCTGTCTTTGCATTTAGCACTAGGGTTTGGTGTGGGAAGGACAGCACCTGTCTTTGCATTTAGCACTAGCGTTTGTGTGGGGGAAGGAGAGCGCCTGTCTTTGCATTTAGCAGTAGCGTTTGTGTGGGTGAAGGAGAGAACCTGTCTTTGCATTTAGCGCTAGCGTTTGTGTGGGGGAAGGAGAGCACCTCTCTTTGCATTTAGCACTAGCGTATGTGTGAGGGAAGGAGAGCACCTGTCTTTGCATTTAGCACTAGCGTTTGTGTGGGGGAAGGAGAGCACCTGTGTTTGCATTTAGCACTAGCGTTTGTGTGTGGGAATTAGAGCACCTGTCTTTGCATTTAGCACTAGCGTTTGTGTGGGGAAAGGAGAGTACCTCTCTTTGCATTTAGTACTAGAGTTTGTGTGGGGGAAGAGAGTACCTGTCTTTGCATTTAGCACTAGCATTTGTGTGGGGAAAGGAGAGTACCTTTCTTTGCATTTAGTACTAGCGTTTGTGTGGGGAAAGGAGAGTACCTGTTTTTGCATTTAGTACTAGCGTTTGTGTGGGGGAAGAGAGTACCTGTCTTTGCATTTAGCACTAGCGTTTGTGTGGGGAAAGGAGAGTACCTGTCTTTGCATTTAGCACTAGCATTTGTGTGGGGGAAGAGAGTACCTGTCTTTGCATTTATCGCTAGCATTGTTGTGTGTTGTAAGGAGAGCGCCTGCTTTGCATTTAGCACTAGCGTTTGTGTGGCGGAAGGACAGCTCCTGTCTTTGCATTTAGTACTAGCGTTTGTGTGGGGGAAGGAGAGCACCTGTCCTTGCAATAAGCACTAGCGTTTGTGTGCGGGAAGGAGAGCGCCTGTCTTTGCATTTAGCACTAGCGTTTGTTTGGGGGGAAGGAGAGCTCCTCTCTTTGCATTTAGCACTAGCGTTTGTTTCGGGGAAGGAGAGCACCTGTCTTTGCATTTAGCCCTAGCGTATGTGCGGGGGAAGGAGAGCACCTGTCTTTGCATTTAGCACTAGCGTTTGTGTGGGGGAAGGAGAGCACCTGTCTTTGCATTTTGTACTAGCGTTTGTTTGGGGGAAGGAGAGCACCTGTCTTTTCATTTAGTACTAGCGTTTGTGTGGGGGAAGGAGAGCACCTGTCTTTGCATTTAGCACTAGCGTTTGTGTGGCGCAAGGAGAGCACCCGTCTTTGCATTTAGCACTAGCGTTTGTGTGGGGAGAAGGAGAGCACCCTCTTTGCATTTGGCACTAGCATATGTGTGGGGGAAGGAGAGCACCTCTCTTTGCATTTAGCACTAGCGTTGGTGTGGGGGAACGATAGCACCTCTCTTTGCATTTAGCACTAGCATTGTTGTGGAGGAAGGAGAGCACCTGTCTTTGCATTTAGCACTAGTGTTTGTGTGGGGTAAGGAGAGCACCTGTCTTTGCATTTAGCACAAGCGTTTGTGTGGGGGAAGGAGAGAACTGTCTTTGCATTTAGCACTAGCGTTTGTGTGGGGGAAGGAGAGCGCCTGTCTTTGCATTTAGCAGTAGCGTTTGTGTGGGGGAAGGAGAGCACCTGTCTTTGCATTTAGCACTAGCGTTTGTGTGGGGGAAGGAGAGCACCTGTCTTTGCATTTAGCACTAGCGTATGTGTGAGGGAAGGAGAGCACCTGTCTTTCATTTAGCACTAGCGTTTGTGTGGGGGAAGGAGGGCGCCTGTCTTTGCATTTAGCACTAGCCTTTGTTTGGGGGAAGGAGAGCACCTGTCTTTGCATTTAGCACTAGCGTTTCTGTGGGGGAAGGAGAGCACCTGTCTTTGCATTTAGCACTAGCGTATGTGTGAGGGAAGGAGAGCACCTCTCTTTGCATTTAGCACTAGCGTTTGTGTGGGGGAAGGAGAGCACCTGTCTTTGAATTTAGCACTAGGGTTTGTGTGGGGGAAGAAGAGCACGTGTCTTTCATTTAGCACTAGCGTTTGTGTGGGGCAAGCAGGGCGCCTGTCTTTGCATTTAGCACTAGCCTTTGTTTGGGGGAAGGAGAGCACCTGTTTTGCGTTTAGTACTAGCGTTTGTGTGGGGAAAGGAGAGTACGTGTCTTTGCATTAAATACTGGCGTTTGTTTCGGGGAAGAGAGTTTCTGTCTTTGCATTTAGCTCTAGCGTTTGTGTTGGGGAATTGAGTACCCGTCTTTGCATTTAGCACTAGCGTTTTTGTTTTGGAAAGGATAGCACCTGTCTTTGCATTTAGTACTAGCGTTTGTGTGGGGGAAGAGAGTACCTGTGTTTGCATTTAGCACTAGCATTTGTGTGGGGAAAGGAGAGTACCTGTCTTTGCATTTAGTACTAGCGTTTGTGTGGGGAAAGGAGAGTACCTGTCTTTGCATTTAGTACTAGCTTTTGTGTGGGGGAAGAGAGTACCTGTCTTTGCATTTAGCACAAGCGTTTGTGTGGGAAAAGGAGAGTACCTGTCTTTGCATTTAGCACTAGCGTTTGTGTGGGGAAAGGAGAGCACCTGTCTTTGCATTTAGCACTAGCGTTTGTGTGGCGGAAGAGCGTACCTGTCTCTGCATTTAGCACTAGCGTTTGTGTGGGGGAAGGAGAGTACCTGTCTTTGCATTAAGTACTAGCGTTTGTGTGGGGGAAGAGAGTACCTGTCTTTGCATTTAGCACTAGCGTTTGTGTGGGGGAATAGAGTACCCGTCTTTGCATTTAGCACTAGCGTTTGTGTGGGGAAAGGATAGCACCTGTCTTTGCAATTAGTACTAGCGTTTCTGTGGGGGAAGAGAGTACCTGTCTTTGCATTTAGCACTAGCATTTGTGTGGGGAAAGTAGAGTACCTGTCTTTGCATTTAGTACTAGCGTTTGTGCGTTGAAAGGAGAGTACCTGTCTTTGCATTTGGCACTAGCATTGTTGTGGAGGAAGGAGAGCACCTGTCTTTGCATTTAGCACTAGTGTTTTTGTGGGGTAAGGAGATCACCTGTCTTTGCATTTAGCACTAGGTTTTGGTGTGGGAAGGAGAGCATCTGTCTTTGCATTTAGCACTAGCGTTTGTGTGGGGGAAGGAGAGCGCCTGTCTTTGCATTTAGCAGTAGCGTTTGTGTTGGGTGAAGGAGAGAACCTGTCTTTGCATTTAGCGCTAGCGTTTGTGTGGGGGAAGGAGAGCACCTGTCTTTGCATTTAGCACTAGCGTATGTGTGAGGGAAGGAGAGCACCTGTCTTTGCATTTAGCACTAGCGTTTGTGTGGGGGAAGCAGAGCACCTGTGTTTGCATTTAGCACTAGCGTTTGTGTGGGGGAAGAAGAGCACCTCTCTTTGCACTTAGCACTAGCGTTTGTGTGGGGGAAGGAGGGCGCCTGTCTTTGCATTTAGCACTAGCCTTTGTTTGGGGGAAGGAGAGCACCCGTCTTTGCGTTTAGTACTAGCGTTTGTGTGGGGAGAAGGAGAGCACCTGTCTTTGCATTTAGCACTAGCGTTTCTGTGGGGGAAGGAGAGCACCTGTCTTACCATTTAGCACTAGCGTTTGTGTGGGGGAAGGAGAGCACCTGTCTTTGCATTTAGCACTAGCGTTTGTGTGAAGGAAGGAGAGCACCTGTCTTTGCATTTAGCACTAGCGTTTGTATGGGGGAATTAGAGCACCTGTCTTTGCATTTAGCACTAGCGTTTGTGTGGGGAAAGGAGAGTACCTCTCTTTGCATTTAGTACTAGCGTTTGTGTGGGGGAAGAGAATACCTGTCTTTGCATTAATCACTGGCGTTTGTGTTGGGGTAGGAAAGCACCTGTTTTTGCATTTAGCACTAACGTTTGTGTGGGGGAAGAGAGTACTCGTCTTTGCATTTAGCACTAGCATTTGTGTGGGGGAAGAGAGTACCTGTCTTTGCATTTAGCACAAGCGTTTGTGTGGGGAAAGGAGAGTACCTGTCTTTGCATTTAGCACTAGCGTTTGTGTGGGGAAAGGAGAGCACCTGTCTTTGCATTTAGCACTAGCGTTTGTGTGGTGGAAGAGCGTACCTGTCTCTGCATTTAGCACTAGCGTTTGTGTGGGGGAAGCAGAGTACCTGTCTTTGCATTAAGTACTAGCGTTTGTGTGGGGGAAGAGAGTACTTGTCTTTGCATTTAGCACTAGCGTTTGTGTGGGGGAATAGAGTACCCGTCTTTGCATTTAGCACTAGCGTTTGTGTGGGGAAAGGATAGCACCTGTCTTTGCAATTAGTACTAGCGTTTCTGTGGGGGAAGAGAGTACCTGTCTTTGCATTTAGCACTAGCATTTGTGTGGGGAAAGGAGAGTACCTGTCTTTGCATTTAGTACTAGCGTTTGTGTGGGGAAAGGAGAGCATCTGTCTTTGCATTTAGCACTAGCATTTGTGTGGGGGAAGAGAGTACCTGTCTTTGCATTTATCGCTAGCATTGATGTGGCGTAAGGAGAGCGCCTGCTTTGCATTTAGCACTAGCGTTTTGTGGCGGAAGGACAGCTCCTGTCTTTGCATTTAGTACTAGCGTTTGTGTGGGGGAAGGAGAGCACCTGTCATGCATATAGCACTAGCGTTTGTGTGGGGGAAGGTGAGCGCCTGTCTTTGCATTTAGCACTAGCGTTTGTGTGGGGGAAGGAGAGCACCTGTCCTTGCATATAGCACTAGCGTTTGTGTGGGGGAAGGAGAGTACCTGTCTTTGCATTTAGCACTAGCGTTTGTGTGGGGAAAGGAGAGCACCTGTCTTTGCATTTAGCACTAGCGTTTGTTTGGGGGAAGGAGAGTACCTGTCTTTGCATATAGCACTAGCGTTTGTGTGGGGGAAGGAGAGCGCCTGTCTTTGCATTTAGCACTAGTGTTTGTGTGGGGGAAGGAGAGCATCTGTCCTTGCATATAGCACTAGCGTTTGTGTGGGGGAAGGAGAGTAACTGTCTTTGCATTTAGCTCTAGCGTTTTTGTGGGGAAAGGAGAGCACCTGTCTTTGCATTTAGCACTAGCGTTTGTGTGGCGGAAGAGCGTACCTCTCTCTGCATTTAGCACTAGCGTTTGTGTGGGGAAAGGAGAGTACCTGTCTTTGCATTAAGTACCAGCGTTTGTGTGGGGGAAGAGAGTACCTGTCTTTGCATTTAGCACTAGCGTTTGTGTGGGGGAATAGAGTACCCGTCTTTGCATTTAGCACTAGCGTTTGTGTGGGGAAAGGATAGCACCTGTCTTTGCAATTAGTACTAGCGTTTCTGTGGGGGAAGAGAGTACCTGTCTTTGCATTTAGCACTAGCATTTGTGTGCGGAAAGGAGAGTACCTGTCTTTGCATTTAGTACTAGCGTTTGTGTGGGGAAAGGAGAGTACCTGTTTTTGCATTTAGTACTAGCGTTTGTGTGGTGGAAGAGAGTACCTGTCTTTGCAATTAGCACTAGCGTTTGTGTGGGGAAAGGAGAGTACCTGTCTTTGCATTTAGCACTAGCGTTTGTGTGGGGAAAGGAGAGCACCTGTCTTTGCATTTAGCACTAGCATTTGTGTGGGGGAAGAGAGTACCTGTCTTTGCATTTATCGCTAGCATTTGTGTGGCGTGAGGAGAGCGCCTGCTTTGCATTTAGCACTAGCGTTTGTGTGGCGGAAGGACAGCTCCTGTCTTTGCATTTAGTACTAGCGTTTGTGTGGGGGAAGGAGAGCACCTGTCCTTGCATATAGCACTAGCGTTTGTGTGGGGGAAGGAGAGCGCCTGTCTTTGCATTAAGCACTAGCGTTTGTGTGGGGAAAGGAGAGCACCTGTCTTTGCATTTAGTACTAGCATTTGTGTGGGAGAAGGAGAGCACCTGTCTTTGCATTTAGCACTAGCGTATGTGTGGGGGAAGGAGAGCACCTGACCTTGCATATAGCACTAGCGTTTGTGTGGGGGAATGAGAGCGCCTGTTTTTGCATTTAGCACTAGCGTTTGTTTGGGGGGAAGGAGAGCTCCTGTCTTTGCATTTAGCACTAGCGTTTGTGTGGGGGAAGGAGAGCACCTGTCCTTGCATATAGCACTAGCGTTGTGTGGGGGAAGGAGAGCACCTCTCTTTGCATTTAGTACTAGCGTTTGTGTGGGGGAAGGAGAGCACCTGTCTTTGCATTTAGTACTAGCGTTTGTGTGGGGGAAGGAGAGCACCTGTCTTTGCATTTAGCACTAGCGTATGTGTGGGGGAAGGAAAGCACCTGTCTTTGCATTTAGCACTAGCGTTTGTGTGGGGGAAGGAGAGCACCTGTCTTTGCATTTAGCTCTAGCGTATGTGTGAGGGAAGGAGAGCACCTCTCTTTGCATTTAGCACTAGCGTTTGTGTGGGGGAAGGAGAGTACCTGTCTTTGCATTAAATACTAGCGTTTGTTTCGGGGAAGAGAGTTTCTGTCTTTGCATTTAGCTCTAGCGTTTGTGTTGGGGAATTGAGTACCCGTCTTTGCATTTAGCACTAGCGTTTTTGTTTTGGAAAGGATAGCACCTGTCTTTGCATTTAGTACTAGCGTTTGTGTGGGGGAAGAGAGTACCTGTGTTTGCATTTAGCACTAGCATTTGTGTGGGGAAAGGAGAGTACCTGTCTTTGCATTTAGTCCTAGCGTTTGTGTGGGGAAAGGAGAGTACCTGTCTTTGCATTTAGTACTAGCTTTTGTGTGGGGGAAGAGTACCTGTCTTTGCATTTAGCACTAGCGTTTGTGTGGGGAAAGGGGAGTACCTGTCTTTGCATTTATTACTAGCGTTTGTATGGGGTATAGAGCACCTGTCTTTGCATTTAGCACAAGCCTTTGTGTGGGGAAAGGAGAGCACCTGTCTTTGCATTTAGCACTAGCATTTGTGTGGGGGAAGAGAGTACCTGTCTCTGCATTTATCACTAGCATTTGTGTGGCGTAAGGAGATCGCCTGTCTTTGTATTTAGCACTAGCGTTTGTGTGGCGGAAGGAGAGCACCAGTCTTTGCATTTAGTACTAGCGTTTGTGTGGGGTATGGAGAGCACCTGTCCTTTCATATAGCATTAGCGTTTGTGTGGGGGAAGGAGAGCGCCTGCCTTTGCATTTAGCACTAGCGTTTGTGTGGGGGAAGGAGAGCACCTGTCCTTGCATATAGCACTAGCGTTGTGTGGGGGAAGGAGAGAACCTGTCTTTGAATTTAGTACTAGCGTTTGTGTGGGGGAAGGGGAGCACCTGTCTTTGCATTTAGTACTAGCGTTTGTGTGGGGGAAGGAGAGCACCTGTCTTTGCATTTAGCACTAGCGTATGTGTGGGGGAAGGAGAGCACCTGTCTTTGCATTTAGCACTAGCGTTTGTGTGGGGAGAAGGAGAGCACCCTCTTTGCATTTAGCACTAGCGTTTGTGTGGAGAAGGAGAGCACCCTCTTTGCATTTAGCACTAGCGTATGTGTGGGGAAGGAGAACACCTGTCTTTGCATTTGGCACTAGCATTGTTGTGGAGGAAGGAGAGCACCTGTCTTTGCATTTAGCACTAGTGTTTGTGTGGGGTAAGGAGATCACCTGTCTTTGCATTTAGCACTAGGGTTTGGTGTGGGAAGGAGAGCACCTGTCTTTGCATTTAGCACTAGCGTTTGTGTGGGGGAAGGAGAGCGCCTGTCTTTGCATTTAGCAGTAGCGTTTGTGTGGGTGAAGGAGAGAACCTGTCTTTGCATTTAGCGCTAGCGTTTGTGTGGGGGAAGGAGAGCACCTGTCTTTGCATTTAGCACTAGCGTAAGTGTGAGGGAAGGAGAGCACCTGTCTTTGCATTTAGCACTAGCGTTTGTGTGGGGGAAGCAGAGCACCTGTGTTTGCATTTAGCACTAGCGTTTGTGTGGGGGAAGAAGAGCACCTGTCTTTGCCCTTAGCACTAGCGTTTGTGGGGGGGAAGGAGGGCGCCTGGCTTTGCATTTAGCACTAGCCTTTGTTTGGGGGAAGGAGAGCACCCGTCTTTGCGTTTAGTACTAGCGTTTGTGTGGGGAGAAGGAGAGCACCTGTCTTTGCATTTAGCACTAGCGTTTCTGTGGGGGAAGGAGAGCACCTGTCTTACCTATTAGCACTAGCGTTTGTGTGGGGGAAGGAGAGCACCTGTCTTTGCATTTAGCACTAGCGTTTGTGTGGGGGAAGGAGAGCACCTGTCTTTGCATTTAGCACTAGCGTTTGTGTGGGGGAAGGAGAGCACCTGTCTTTGCATTTAGCACTAGCGTATGTGTGAGGGAAGGAGAGCACCTCTCTCTGCATTTAGCACTAGCGTTTGTGTGGGGGAAGGAGAGCACCTGTCTTTGCATTTAGCACTGGGGTTTGTGTGGGGGAAGAAGAGCACCTGTCTTTCATTTAGCACTAGCGTTTGTGTGGGGGAAGGAGGGCGCCTGTCTTTGCATTTAGCACTAGCCTTTGTTTGGGGGAAGGAGAGCACCTGTCTTTGCATTTAGCACTAGCGTTTCTGTGGGGGAAGGAGAGCACCTGTCTTTGCATTTAGCACTAGCGTATGTGTGAGGGAAGGAGAGCACCTCTCTTTGCATTTAGCACTAGCGTTTGTGTGGGGGAAGGAGAGCACCTGTCTTTGAATTTAGCACTAGGGTTTGTGTGGGGGAAGAAGGGCACGTGTCTTTCATTTAGCACTAGCGTTTGTGTGGGGGAAGGAGGGCGCCTGTCTTTGCATTTAGCACTAGCCTTTGTTTGGGGGAAGGAGAGCACCTGTTTTGCGTTTAGTACTAGCGTTTGTGTGGGGAAAGGAGAGTACCTGTGTTTGCATTAAATACTAGCGTTTGTTTCGGGGAAGAGAGTTTCTGTCTTTGCATTTAGCTCTAGCGTTTGTGTTGGGGAATTGAGTACCCGTCTTTGCATTTAGTACTAGCGTTTTTGTTTTAGAAAGGATAGCACCTGTCTTTGCATTTAGTACTAGCGTTTGTGTGGGGGAAGAGAGTACCTGTGTTTGCATTTAGCACTAGCATTTGTGTGGGGAAAGGAGAGTACCTGTCTTTGCATTTAGTACTAGCGTTTGTGTGGGGAAAGGAGAGTACCTGTCTTTGCATTTAGTACTAGCTTTTGTGTGGGGGAAGAGAGTACCTGTCTTTGCATTTAGCACAAGCGTTTGTGTGGGAAAAGGAGAGTACCTGTCTTTGCATTTAGCACTAGCGTTTGTGTGGGGAAAGGAGAGCACCTGTCTTTGCATTTAGCACTAGCGATTGTGTGGCGGAAGAGCGTACCTGTCTCTGCATTTAGCACTAGCGTTTCTGTGGGGGAAGGAGAGTACCTGTCTTTGCATTAGATACTATCGTTTGTGTGGGGGAAGAGAGTACCTGTCTTTGCATTTAGCACTAGCGTTTGTGTGGGGGAATAGAGTACCCGTCTTTGCATTTAGCACTAGCGTTTGTGTGGGGAAAGGATAGCACCTGTCTTTGCAATTAGTACTAGCGTTTCTGTGGGGGAAGAGAGTACCTGTCTTTGCATTTAGCACTAGCATTTTTGTGGGGAAAGGAGAGTACCTGCCTTTGCATATAGTACTAGCGTTTGTGTGGGGAAAGGAGAGTAGCTGTTTTTGCATTTAGTACTAGCGTCTGTGTGGGGGAAGAGGGTACCTGTCTTTGCATTTAGCACTAGCGTTTGTGTGGGGAAAGGAGAGCACCTCTCTTTGCATTTAGTACTAGCGTTTGTGTGGGGGAAGGAGAGCACCTGTCTTTGCATTTAGTACTAGCGTTTGTGTGGGGGAAGGAGAGCACCTGTCTTTGCATTTAGCACTAGCGTATGTGTGGGGGAAGGAAAGCACCTGTCTTTGCATTTAGCACTAGCGTTTGTGTGGGGGAAGGAGAGCACCTGTCTTTGCATTTAGCTCTAGCGTATGTGTGAGGGAAGGAGAGCACCTCTCTTTGCATTTAGCACTAGCGTTTGTGTGGGGGAAGGAGAGTACCTGTCTTTGCATTAAATACTAGCGTTTGTTTCGGGGAAGAGAGTTTCTGTCTTTGCATTTAGCTCTAGCGTTTGTGTTGGGGAATTGAGTACCCGTCTTTGCATTTAGCACTAGCGTTTTTGTTTTGGAAAGGATAGCACCTGTCTTTGCATTTAGTACTAGCGTTTGTGTGGGGGAAGAGAGTACCTGTGTTTGCATTTAGCACTAGCATTTGTGTGGGGAAAGGAGAGTACCTGTCTTTGCATTTAGTCCTAGCGTTTGTGTGGGGAAAGGAGAGTACCTGTCTTTGCATTTAGTACTAGCTTTTGTGTGGGGGAAGAGTACCTGTCTTTGCATTTAGCACTAGCGTTTGTGTGGGGAAAGGGGAGTACCTGTCTTTGCATTTATTACTAGCGTTTGTATGGGGTATAGAGCACCTGTCTTTGCATTTAGCACAAGCCTTTGTGTGGGGAAAGGAGAGCACCTGTCTTTGCATTTAGCACTAGCATTTGTGTGGGGGAAGAGAGTACCTGTCTCTGCATTTATCACTAGCATTTGTGTGGCGTAAGGAGATCGCCTGTCTTTGTATTTAGCACTAGCGTTTGTGTGGCGGAAGGAGAGCACCAGTCTTTTCATTTAGTACTAGCGTTTGTGTGGGGGATGGAGAGCACCTGTCCTTTCATATAGCATTAGCGTTTGTGTGGGGGAAGGAGAGCGCCTGCCTTTGCATTTAGCACTAGCGTTTGTGTGGGGGAAGGAGAGCACCTGTCCTTGCATATAGCACTAGCGTTGTGTGGGGGAAGGAGAGAACCTGTCTGTGAATTTAGTACTAGCGTTTGTGTGGGGGAAGGGGAGCACCTGTCTTTGCATTTAGTACTAGCGTTTGTGTGGGGGAAGGAGAGCACCTGTCTTTGCATTTAGCACTAGCGTATGTGTGGGGGAAGGAGAGCACCTGTCTTTGCATTTAGCACTAGCGTTTGTGTGGGGAGAAGGAGAGCACCCTCTTTGCATTTAGCACTAGCGTTTGTGTGGAGAAGGAGAGCACCCTCTTTGCATTTAGCACTAGCGTATGTGTGGGGAAGGAGAACACCTGTCTTTGCATTTGGCACTAGCATTGTTGTGGAGGAAGGAGAGCACCTGTCTTTGCATTTAGCACTAGTGTTTGTGTGGGGTAAGGAGATCACCTGTCTTTGCATTTAGCACTAGGGTTTGGTGTGGGAAGGAGAGCACCTGTCTTTGCATTTAGCACTAGCGTTTGTGTGGGGGAAGGAGAGCGCCTGTCTTTGCATTTAGCAGTAGCGTTTGTGTGGGTGAAGGAGAGAACCTGTCTTTGCATTTAGCGCTAGCGTTTGTGTGGGGGAAGGAGAGCACCTGTCTTTGCATTTAGCACTAGCGTAAGTGTGAGGGAAGGAGAGCACCTGTCTTTGCATTTAGCACTAGCGTTTGTGTGGGGGAAGCAGAGCACCTGTGTTTGCATTTAGCACTAGCGTTTGTGTGGGGGAAGAAGAGCACCTGTCTTTGCCCTTAGCACTAGCGTTTGTGGGGGGGAAGGAGGGCGCCTGGCTTTGCATTTAGCACTAGCCTTTGTTTGGGGGAAGGAGAGCACCCGTCTTTGCGTTTAGTACTAGCGTTTGTGTGGGGAGAAGGAGAGCACCTGTCTTTGCATTTAGCACTAGCGTTTCTGTGGGGGAAGGAGAGCACCTGTCTTACCTATTAGCACTAGCGTTTGTGTGGGGGAAGGAGAGCACCTGTCTTTGCATTTAGCACCAGCGTTTGTGTGGGGGAAGGAGAGCACCTTCTTTGCATTTAGCACTAGCGTTTGTGTGGGGGAAGGAGAGCACCTGTCTTTGCATTTAGCACTAGCGTATGTGTGAGGGAAGGAGAGCACCTCTCTCTGCATTTAGCACTAGCGTTTGTGTGGGGGAAGGAGAGCACCTGTCTTTGCATTTAGCACTGGGGTTTGTGTGGGGGAAGAAGAGCACCTGTCTTTCATTTAGCACTAGCGTTTGTGTGGGGGAAGGAGGGCGCCTGTCTTTGCATTTAGCACTAGCCTTTGTTTGGGGGAAGGAGAGCACCTGTCTTTGCATTTAGCACTAGCGTTTCTGTGGGGGAAGGAGAGCACCTGTCTTTGCATTTAGCACTAGCGTATGTGTGAGGGAAGGAGAGCACCTCTCTTTGCATTTAGCACTAGCGTTTGTGTGGGGGAAGGAGAGCACCTGTCTTTGAATTTAGCACTAGGGTTTGTGTGGGGGAAGAAGGGCACGTGTCTTTCATTTAGCACTAGCGTTTGTGTGGGGGAAGGAGGGCGCCGGTCTTTGCATTTAGCACTAGCCTTTGTTTGGGGGAAGGAGAGCACCTGTTTTGCGTTTAGTACTAGCGTTTGTGTGGGGAAAGGAGAGTACCTGTGTTTGCATTAAATACTAGCGTTTGTTTCGGGGAAGAGAGTTTCTGTCTTTGCATTTAGCTCTAGCGTTTGTGTTGGGGAATTGAGTACCCGTCTTTGCATTTAGTACTAGCGTTTTTGTTTTAGAAAGGATAGCACCTGTCTTTGCATTTAGTACTAGCGTTTGTGTGGGGGAAGAGAGTACCTGTGTTTGCATTTAGCACTAGCATTTGTGTGGGGAAAGGAGAGTACCTGTCTTTGCATTTAGTACTAGCGTTTGTGTGGGGAAAGGAGAGTACCTGTCTTTGCATTTAGTACTAGCTTTTGTGTGGGGGAAGAGAGTACCTGTCTTTGCATTTAGCACAAGCGTTTGTGTGGGAAAAGGAGAGTACCTGTCTTTGCATTTAGCACTAGCGTTTGTGTGGGGAAAGGAGAGCACCTGTCTTTGCATTTAGCACTAGCGATTGTGTGGCGGAAGAGCGTACCTGTCTCTGCATTTAGCACTAGCGTTTCTGTGGGGGAAGGAGAGTACCTGTCTTTGCATTAGATACTATCGTTTGTGTGGGGGAAGAGAGTACCTGTCTTTGCATTTAGCACTAGCGTTTGTGTGGGGGAATAGAGTACCCGTCTTTGCATTTAGCACTAGCGTTTGTGTGGGGAAAGGATAGCACCTGTCTTTGCAATTAGTACTAGCGTTTCTGTGGGGGAAGAGAGTACCTGTCTTTGCATTTAGCACTAGCATTTGTGTGGGGAAAGGAGAGTACCTGCCTTTGCATATAGTACTAGCGTTTGTGTGGGGAAAGGAGAGTAGCTGTTTTTGCATTTAGTACTAGCGTCTGTGTGGGGGAAGAGGGTACCTGTCTTTGCATTTAGCACTAGCGTTTGTGTGGGGAAAGGAGAGTACCTGTCTTTGCATTTAGCACTAGCGTTTGTGTGGGGAAAGGAGAGCACCTGTCTTTGCATTTAGCACTAGCATTTGTGTGGGGGAAGAGAGTACCTGTCTTTGCATTTATCGCTAGCATTGATGTGGCGTAAGGAGAGCGCCTGCTTTGCATTTAGCACTAGCGTTTGTGTGGCGGAAGGACAGGTCCTGTCTTTGCATTTAGTACTAGCGTTTGTGTGCGGGAAGGAGAGCACCTGTCATGCATATAGCACTAGCGTTTGTATGGGGGAAGGAGAGCGCCTGTCTTTGCACTTAGCACTAGCGTTTGTGTGGGGGAAGGAGAGCACCTGTCCTTGCATATAGCACTAGCGTTTGTGTGGGGGAAGGAGAGTACCTGTCTTTGCATTTAGCACTGGCGTTTGTGTGGGGAAAGGAGAGCACCTGTCTTTGCATTTAGCACTAGCGTTTGTTTGGGGGAAGGAGAGTACCTGTCTTTGCATATAGCACTAGCGTTTGTGTGGGGGAAGGAGAGCGCCTGCCTTTGCATTTAGCACTAGCGTTTGTGTGGGGGAAGGAGAGCACCTGTCCTTGCATATAGCACTAGCGTTTGTGTGGGGGAAGGAGAGTAACTGTCTTTGCATTTAGCTCTAGCGTTTGTGTGGGGAAAGGAGAGCACTTGTCTTTGCATTTAGCACTAGCGTTTGTGTGGCGGAAGAGCGTACCTGTCTCTGCATTTAGCACTAGCGTTTGTGTGGGGAAAGGAGTGTACCTGTCTTAGCATTAAATACTAGCGTTTGTGTGGGGGAAGAGAGTACCTGTCTTTGCATTTAGCACTAGCGTTTGTGTGGGGGAATAGAGTACCCGTCTTTGCATTTAGCACTAGCGTTTGTGTGGGGAAAGGATAGCACCTGTCTTTGCAATTAGTACTAGCGTTTCTGTGGGGAAAGAGAGTACCTGTCTTTGCATTTAGCACTAGCATTTGTGTGGGGAAAGGAGAGTAGCTGTCTTTGCAATTAGTACTAGCGTTTGTGTGGGGAAAGGAGAGTACCTGTTTTTGCATTTAGTACTAGCGTTTGTGTGGGGGAAGAGAGTACCTGTCTTTGCAATTAACACTAGCGTTTGTGTGGGGAAAGGAGAGTACCTGTCTTTGCATTTAGCACTAGCGTTTGTGTGGGGAAAGCAGAGCACCTGCCTTTGCATTTAGCACTAGCATTTGTGTGGGGGAAGAGAGTACCTGTCTTTGCATTTATCGCTAGCATTTGTGTGGCGTAAGGAGAGCGCCTGCTTTGCATTTAGCACTAGCGTTTGTGTGGCGGAAGGACAGCTCCTGTCTTGGCATTTAGTACTAGCGTTTGTGTGGGGGAACGAGAGCACCTGTCCTTGCATATAGCACTAGCGTTTGTGTGGGGGAAGGAGAGCGCCTGTCTTTGCATTAAGCACTAGCGTTTGTGTGGGGAAAGGAGAGCACCTGTCTTTGCATTTAGTACTAGCATTTGTGTGGTAGAAGGAGAGCACCTGTCTTTGCATTTAGCACTAGCGTATGTGTGGGGGAAGGAGAGCACCTGATCTTGCATATAGCACTAGCGTTTGTGTGGGGGAATGAGAGCGCCTGTCTTTGCATTTAGCACTAGCGTTTGTTTGGGGGGAAGGAGAGCTCCTGTCTTTGCATTTAGCACTAGCGTTTGTGTGGGGGAAGGAGAGCACCTGTCCTTGCATATAGCACTAGCGTTGTGTGGGGGAAGGAGAGCACCTCTCTTTGCATTTAGTACTAGCGTTTGTGTGGGGGAAGGAGAGCACCTGTCTTTGCATTTTGTACTAGCGTTTGTGTGGGGGAAGGAGAGCACCTGTCTTTGCATTTAGCACTAGCGTATGTGTGGGGGAAGGAGAGCACCTGTCTTTGCATTTAGCACTAGCGTTTGTGTGGGGGAAGGAGAGCACCTGTCTTTGCATTTTGTAATAGCGTTAGTGTGGGGGAAGGAGAGCACCTGTCTTTGCATTTAGCACTAGCGTTTGTGTGGGGAGAAGGAGAGCACCTGTCTTTGCATTTAGCACTAGCGTTTGTTTGGGGGAAGGAGAGCACCTGTCTTTGTATTTAGTACTAGCGTTTATGTGGGGGAAGGAGAGCACCTGTCTTTGCATTTAGTACTAGCGTTTGTGTGGTGGAAGGAGAGCACCTGTCTTTGCATTTAGCACTAGCGTTTGTGTGGCGCAAGGAGAGCACCTGTCTTTGCATTTAGCACTAGCGGTTGTGTGGGGAGAAGGAGAGCACCCTCTTTGCATTTAGCACTAGCCTATGTGTGGGGGAAGGAGAGCACCTCTCTTTGCATTTAGCACTAGCGTTGGTGTGGGGGAACGATAGCACCTCTCTTTGCATTTAGCACTAGCATTGTTGTGGAGGAAGGAGAGCACCTGTCTTTGCATTTAGCACTAGTGTTTGTGTGGGGTAAGGAGAGCACCTGTCTTTGCATTTAGCACTAGCGTTTGTGTGGGGGAAGGAGAGAACTGTCTTTGCATTTAGCACTAGCGTTTGTGTGGGGGAAGGAGAGCGCCTGTCTTTGCATTTAGCAGTAGCGTTTGTGTGGGGGAAGGAGAGCACCTGTCTTTGCATTTAGCACTAGCGTTTGTGTGGGGGAAGGAGAGCACCTGTCTTTCCATTTAGCACTAGCGTATGTGTGGGGGTAGGAGAGCACCTCTCTTTGCATTTAGCACTAGCGTTTGTGTGGGGGAAGGAGAGCACCTGTCTTTGCATTTAGCACTAGCGTTTGTGTGGGGAAAGGAGAGTACCTGTCTTTGATTTAGCACTAGTGTTTGTGTGGGGGAAGAGAGTACCTGTCTATGCATTTATCACTGGCGTTTGTGTGGGGTTAGGAGAGCACCTGTCTTTGGAATTAGCACCAGCGTTTGTGTGGGGGAAGAGAGTACCCGTCTTTGCATTTAGCACTAGCATTTGTGTGGGGGAAGAGAGTACCTGTCTTTGCATTTAGCACTAGCGTTTGTGTTGGGAAAGCAGAGTACTTGTCTCTGCATTTAGCAGTAGCGTTTGTGTGGGGAAAGGAGAGTACTTCTCTTTGCATTAAATACTAGCGTTTGTTTCGGGGAAGAGAGTATCTGTCTTTGCATTTAGCACTAGCGTTTGTGTGGGGGAATTGAGTACCCGTCTTTGCATTTAGCACCAGCGTTTTTGTTTTGGAAAGGATAGAACCTGTCTTTGCATTTAGTACTAGCGTTTGTGTGGGGGAAGAGAGTACCTTTGTTTGCATTTAGCACTAGCATTTGTGTGGGGAAAGGTGAGTACCTGTCTTTGCATTTAGTACTAGCGTTTGTGTGGGGAAAGGAGAGTACCTGTCTTTGCATTTAGTACTAGCTTTTGTGTGGGGGAAGAGTACCTGTCTTTGCATTTAGCACTAGCGTTTGTGTGGGGAAAGGGGAGTACCTGTCTTTGCATTTATTACTAGCGTTTGTATGGGGGTATAGAGCACCTGTCTTTGCATTTAGCACAAGCCTTTGTGTGGGGAAAGGAGAGCACCTGTCTTTGCATTTAGCACTAGCATTTGTGTGGGGGAAGAGAGTAATTGTCTTTGCATTTATCACTAGCATTTGTGTGGCGTAAGGAGAGCGCCTGTCTTTGCATTTAGCACTAGCGTTTGTGTGGCGTAAGGAGAGCGCCTGTCTTTGCATTTAGCAATAGCGTTTGTGTGGCGGAAGGAGAGCACATGTCTTTGCATTTAGTACTAGCGTTTGTGTGGGGGAAGGAGAGCACCAGTCTTTACATTTAGCACTAGCGTTGGAGTGGGGGAAGGAGAGCACCTGTCTTTGCATTTAGCACTAGCATTGTTGTGGAGGAAGGAGAGCACCTGTCTTTGCATTTAGCACTAGTGTTTGTGTGGGGTAAGGAGAGCACCTATCTTTGCATTTAGCACTAGGGTTTGGTGGGGGTAGGAGAGCACCTGTCTTTGCATTTAGCACTAGCGTTTGTGTGGGGGAAGGAGAGCGCCTGTCCTTGCATTTAGCAGTAGCGTTTGTGTGGGTGAAGGAGAGCACCTGTCTTTGCATTTAGCACTAGCGTTTGTGTGGGGGAAGGAGAGCACCTGTCTTTGCATTTAGCACTAGGGTTTGGTGGGGGAAGGAGAGCACCTGTCTTTGCATTTAGCACTAGCGTTTGTGTAAGGGAAGGAGAGCGCCTGTCCTTGCATTTAGCAGTAGCGTTTGTGTGGGTGAAGGAGAGCACCTGTCTTTGCATTTAGCACTAGCGTTTGTGTGGGGAAAGGAGAGTACCTGTCTTTGCATTTAGCACTAGCCTTTGTTTGGGGGAAGGAGAGCACCTGTCTTTGCGTTTAGTACTAGCGTTTGTGTGGGGAGAAGGAGAGCACCTGTCTTTGCATTTAGCACTAGCGTTTCTGTGGGGGAAGGAGAGCACCTGTCTTGCCATTTAGCACTGGCGTTTGTGTGGGGGAAGGAGAGCACCTGTCTTTGCATTTAGCACTAGCGTTTGTGTGAAGGAAGGAGAGCACCTGTCTTTGCATTTAGCACTAGGGTTTGTGTGGGGAAAGGGGAGTACCTGTCTTTGCATTTATTACTAGCGTTTGTATGGGGGTATCGAGCACCTGTCTTTGCATTTAGCACAAGCCTTTGTGTGGGGAAAGGAGAGCGCCTGTCTTTGCATTTAGCAAAAGCGTTTGTGTGGCGGAAGGAGAGCACATGTCTTTGCATTTAGCATTAGCGTATGTGTGGGGGAAGGAGAGCACCTGTCTTTGCATTTAGCACTAGCGTATGCGTGGGGGAAGGAGAGCACCTGTCTTTACATTTAGCACTAGCGTTTGTGTGGGGGAAGGAGAGCACCTGTCTTTACATTTAGCACTAGCGTATGTGTGGCGGAAGGAGAACACCTCTCTTTGCATTTAGCACTAGCGTTGGAGTGGGGGAAGGAGAGCACCTGTCTTTGCATTTAGCACTAGCTTTGTTGTGGAGGAAGGAGAGCACCTGTCTTTGCATTTAGCACTAGTGTTTGTGTGGGGTAAGGAGAGCACCTGTCTTTGCATTTAGCACTAGGGTTTGGTGGGGGAAGGAGAGCACCTGTCTTTGCATTTAGCACTATCGTTTGTGTGGGGGAAGGAGAGCGCCTGTCCTTGCATTTAGCAGTAGCGTTTGTGTGGGTGAAGGAGAGCACCTGTCTTTGCATTTAGCACTAGCGTTTGTGTGGGGGAAGGAGAGCACCTGTCTTTGCATTTAGCACTAGCGTATGTGTGAGGGAAGGAGAGCACCTGTCTTTGCATTTAGCACTAGCGTTTGTGTGGGGGAAGGAGAGCACCTGTGTTTGCATTTAGCACTAGCGTTTGTGTGGGGGAAGAAGAGCACCTGTCTTTGCACTTAGCGATAGCGTTTGTGTGGGGGAAGGAGGGCGCCTGTCTTTGCATTTAGCACTAGCCTTTGTTTGGGGGAAGGAGAGCACCTGTCTTTGCGTTTAGTACTAGCGTTTGTGTGGGGAGAAGGAGAGCACCTGTCTTTGCATTTAGCACTAGCGTTTCTGTGGGGGAAGGAGAGCACCTGTCTTGCCATTTAGGACTGGCGTTTGTGTGGGGGAAGGAGAGCACCTGTCTTTGCATTTAGCACTAGCGTTTGTGTGAAGGAAGGAGAGCACCTGTCTTTGCATTTAGCACTATTGTTTGTATGGGGGAAGGAGAGCACCTGTCTTTGCATTTAGCACTAGCGTTTGTGTGGGGAAAGGAGAGCACCTGTCTTTGCGTTTAGCACAAGCATTTGTGTGGGGGAAGAGAGTACATATCTTTGTATTTATCACTAGCATTTGTGTGGGGTAAGGAGAGCGCCTGTCTTTGCATTTAGCACTAGCGTTTGTGTGGCGGAAGGAGAGCACCTGTCTTTGCATTTAGTACTAGCGTTTGTGTGGGGGAAGGAGAGCACCTGTCCTTGCATATAGCACTAGCGTTTGTGTGGGAGAAGGAGAGTACCTGTCTTTTCATTTAGCACTAGCGTTTGTGTGGGGGTAGGAGAACACCTGCCTTTGCATTTAGCACTAGCGTTTGTGTGGGGGAAGGAGAGCATCTGTCTTTGCATTTAGCACTAGCGTTTGTGTGGCCGAAGGAGAGCACCTGTCTTTGCATTTAGTACTAGCGTTTGTGTGGGGGAAGGAGAGCACCTTTCTTTGCATTTAGCACTAGCGTTTGTGTGGGGAAAGGAGAGCACCTGTCTTTTTATTTAGCACTAGCGTTTGTGTGGGCGAAGAGAGTACCTCTCTTTGCATTTATCACTAGCGTTTGTGTGGGGTTAGGAGAGCACCTCCCTTTGAATTTAGAATAGCGTTTGTGTGGCGGAAGAGAGTGCCTGTCTTTGCATATAGCACTAGGGTTTGTGTGGGGGAAGGAGAGCACCTGTCTTTGCAAATAGTACTAGCGTTTGTGTGGGGGAAGAGAGTACCTGTCTTTGCATTTAGCACTAGCATTTGTGTGGGGAAAGGAGAGTACCTGTCTTTGCATTTAGTACTAGCGTTTGTGTGGGGAAAGGAGTGTACCTGTCTTTGCATTTAGTACTAGCGTTTGTGTGGGGGAAGGAGAGTACCTGTCTTTGCATTTAGTACTAGCGTTTGTGTGGGGGTAGAGAGCACCTGTCTTTGCAATTAGCACTAGCGTTTGTGTGGGGAAAGGAGAGCACCTTTTTTGCATTTAGCACTAGCATTTGTGTGGGTGAAGAGAGTACCTGTCTTTGCAATTATCACGAGCATTTGTGTAGCGGAAGGAGGGCGCCTGTCTTTGCATTTAGCACTAGGGTTTGTGTGGCGGAAGGAGAGCACCTGTCTTTGCATTTAGTACTAGCGTTTGTGTGGGGGAAGGAGAGCACCTGTCCTTGCATATAGCACTAGCGTTTGTGTGGGGGAAGGAGGGCACCTATCTTTGCATTTAGTACTAGCGTTTGTGTGGGGGAAGGAGAGCACCTGTCCTTGCATATAGCTCGAGCGTTTGTGTTGAGGAAGGAGAGCACCTGTCTTTGCATTTAGTACTAGCGTTGTGTGGGGGAAGGAGAGCACCTGCTTTTCATTTAGTACTGGCGTTTGTGTCGAGGAAGGAGAGCACCTGTCTTTGCATTTAGTACAAGCGTTGTGTGGGGGAAGGAGAGCACCTGCCATTGCATTTAGCACTAGCGTTTGTGTGGAGGTAGGAGAGCGCATCTCTTTGCATTTAGTACTAGGGTTTGTGTGGGAGAAGGAGGGCACTTGTCTTTGCATTTAGCACTAGCGTTTGTGTGGGGGAAGCAGCGCGCCTGCCTTTGAATTTAGCACTAGCGTTTGTGTGGGGGGAAGGAGAGCACCTCTCTTTGCATTTAGCACTAGCGTTTCTGTGGGGGGAAGCGGAGCACCTCTCTTTGCATTTAGCACTAGCGTTTGTTTGGGGGAAGGAGAGTACCTGTCTTTGCATTTAGTACTAGCGTTTGTGTGGGGGAAGGAGAGCACCTGTCCTCGCATATAGCACTAGCGTTTGTGTGGAGGAAGGAGAATTCCTGTCTTTGCATTTAGTACTAGCGTTTGTGTGGGGGAAGGAGAGCACCTGTCCTTGCATATAGCTCGAGCGTTTGTGTGGAGGAAGGAGAGCACCTGTCTTTGCATTTAGCACTAGCGTTTTTGTGGGGGAAGAAGAGCACCTGTCTTTGCATTTAGTACTAGCGTTTGTGTGGGGGAAGAGAGTACCTGCCTTTGGATTTAGCACTAGCATTTGTGTCGCGAAAGGGAGTACCTGCCTTTGCATTTAGTACTAGCGTTTGTGTGGGGAAGGGAGGGTACCTGTCTTTGCGTTTAGTACTAGCGTTTGTGTGGGGAGAGGGAGAGCACCTGTCTTTGCATTTAGCACTAGCGTTTGTGTGGGGGAAGGAGAGCACCTGTCTTTCCATTTAGCACAAGCGTTTGTGTGGGTGAAGAAGAGCACCTGTCTTTCCATTTAGCACTAGCGTATGTGTGGGGGAAGGAGAGCACCTCTCTTTGCATTTAGCACTAGCGTTTGTGTGGGGGAAGGAGAGCACCTGTCTTTGCATTTAGCACTAGCGTTTGTATGGGAGAAAGAGAGCACCTGTCTTTGCATTTAGCACTAGCGTTTGTGTGGGGAAAGAAGAGTACCTGTCTTTGATTTAGCACTAGCGTTTGCGTGGGGGAAGAGAGTACCTGTCTTTGCATCTATCACTGGCGTTTGTGTGGGGGTAGGAGAGCACCTGTCTTTGCATATAGCACTAGCGTTTGTGTGGGGGAAGAGAGTACCCGTCTTTGCATTTAGCACTAGCATTTGTGTGGGGGAAGAGAGTACCGGTCTTTGCATTTAGCACTAGCGTTTGTGTGGGGAAAGGAGAGTACCTGTCTTTGCATTTAGCACTAGCGGTTGTGTGGGGAAAGGAGAGTACCTGTCTTTGCATTTAGCACTGGCGTTTGTGTGGGGGAAGATCGTACCTGTCTCTGCATTTAGCACTAGCGTTTGTGTGGGGAAAGCAGAGTACCTGTCTTTGCACTAAGTACTAGCGTTTGTGTGGGGGAAGAGAGTACCTGTCTTTGCATTTAGAACTAGCGTTTGTGTGGGGGAATAGAGTACCCGTCTTTGCATTTAGCACTAGCGTTTGTGTGGGGAAAGAATAGCACCTGTCTTTGCATTTAGTACTAGCGTTTGTGTGGGGGAAGAGAGTACTTGTCTTTGCATTTAGCACTAGCATTTATGTGGGGAAAGCAGAGTACCTGTCTTTGCATTAATACTAGCGTTTGTGTGGGGAAAGGAGAGTACCTGTCTTTGCATTTAGTACTAGCGTTTGTGAGGCGGAAGAGAGTACCTGTCTTTGCATTTAGCACTAGCGTTTGTGTGGGGAAAGGAGAGTACCTGTCTTTGCATTTAGCACTAGCGTTTGTGTGGGGAAAGGAGAGTACCTGTCTTTGCATTTAGCACTTGCGTTTGTGTGGGGAAAGGAGAGTGCCTGTCTTTGCATTTATTACTAGCGTTTGTGTGGGGGTAGAGAGCACCTGCCTTTGCATTTAGCACAAGCGTTTGTGTGGAGAAAGGAAGAGCACCTGTCTTTGCATTTAGCACTAGCATTTGTGTGGGGGAAGAGAGTACCTGTCTTTGCATTTATCACTAGCATTTGTGTGGCGTAAGGAGAGGGCCTGTCTTTGCATTTAGCACTAGCGTTTGTGTGGGGAAAGGAGAGTACCTGACTTTGCATTTAGCACCAGCGTTTATTTGGGGAAAGGAGAGTACCTGTTTTTGCATTTAGTACTAGCGTTTGTGTGGGGAAAGGAGAGTACCTGTCTTTGCATTTAGCACTAGCGTTTGTGTGGGGGAAGAGCGTACCTGTCTCTGCATTTAGCACTAGCGTTTGTGTGGGGAAAGGAGAGTACCTGTCTTTGCATTAGGTACTAGCGTTTGTGTGGGGGAAGAGAGTTACTTTCTTTGCATTTAGCACTAGCGTTTGTGTGGGGGAATAGAGTACCGGTCTTTGCATTTAGCACTAGCCTTTGTTTGGGGAAAGGATAGTACCTGTCTTTGCATTTAGTACTAGCGTTTGTGTGGGGGAAGGGTGTACTTGTCTTTGCACTTAGCACTAGCATTTGTGTGAGGAAAGGAGAGTACCTGTCTTTGCATTTAGTACTAGCGTTTGTGTTGGGAATGGAGAGTACCTGTCTTTGCATTTAGTACTAGCGTTTGTGTGGGGGAAGAGAGTACCTGTCTTTGCATTTAGCACTAGCGTTTGTGTGGGGAAAGGAGAGTACCTGTCTTTGCATTTAGCACTAGCGTTTGTGTGGGGAAAGGAGAGTACCTGTCTTTGCATTTAGTATAAGCGTTTGTGTGGGGGTAAAGAGCACCTGGCTTTGCATTGAGCACAAGCGTTTGTGTGGGGAAAGGAGAGCACCTGTCTTTGCATTTAGCACTAGCATTTGTGTGGGGGAAGAGAGTACCTGTCTTTGCATTTATCACTAGCATTTGTGTGGCGGAAGGAAAGCGCCTGCCTTGCATTTAGCACTTGCGTTTGTGTGGCGCAAGGAGAGCACCTGTCTTTGCATTTAGTACTAGCGTTTGTGTGGGGGAAGGAGGGCACCTGTACTTGCATATAGCACTAGCGTTTGTGTGGGGGAAGAGAGTACCTGTCTTTGCATTTATCGCTAGCATTGATGTGGCGTAAGGAGAGCGCCTGCTTTGCATTTAGCACTAGCGTTTGTGTGGCGGAAGGACAGCTCCTGTCTTTGCATTAAGTACTAGCGTTTTTGTGGGGGAAGGAGAGCACCTGTCCTTGCATATAGCACTAGCGTTTGTGTGGGGGAAGGAGAGCGCCTGTCTTTGCATTTAGCACTAGCGTTTGTGTGGGGGAAGGAGAGCACCTGTCCTTGCATATAGCACTAGCGTTTGTGTGGGGGAAGGAGAGTACCTGTCTTTGCATTTAGCACTAGCTTTTGTGTGGGGAAAGGACAGCACCTGTCTTTGCATTTAGCACTAGCGTTTGTTTGGGGGAAGCAGAGTACCTGTCTTTGCATATAGCACTAGCGTTTGTGTGGGGGAAGGAGAGCGCCTGTCTTTGCATTTATCACTAGCGTTTGTGTGGGGGCAGGAGAGCACCTGTCCTTGCATATAGCACTAGCGTTTGTGTGGGGGAAGGAGAGTACCTGTCTTTGCACTTAGCACTAGCGTTTGTGTGGGGAAAGGAGAGCACCTGTCTTTGCATTTAGTACTAGCGTTTGTGTGGCGGAAGAGCGTACCTGTCTCTGCATTTAGCACTAGCGTTTGTGTGGGGAAAGTAGAGTACCTGTCTTTGCATTAAGTACTAGCGTTTGTGTGGGGGAAGAGAGTACCTGTCTTTGCATTTAGCACTAGCGTTTGTGTGGGGGAATAGAGTACCCGTCTTTGCATTTAGCACTAGCGTTTGTGTGGGAAAGGATAGCACCTGTCTTTGCAATTAGTACTGGCCTTTCTGTGGGGGAAGAGAGTACCTGTCTTTGCATTTAGCACTAGCATTTGTGGGGGGAAAGGAGAGTACCTGTCTTTGCATTTAGTACTAGCGTTTGTGTGGGGAAAGGAGAGCACCTGTCTTTGCATTTAGTACTAGCGTTTGTGTGGGGGAAGGAGAGCACCTGTCCTTGCATATAGCACTAGCGTTTGTGTGGGGGAAGGAGGGCACCTATCTTTGCATTTAGTACTAGCGTTTGTGTGGGGGAAGGAGAGCACCTGTCCTTGCATATAGCTCGAGCGTTTGTGTTGAGGAAGGAGAGCACCTGTCTTTGCATTTAGTACTAGCGTTGTGTGGGGGAAGGAGAGCACCTGCTTTTCATTTAGTACTGGCGTTTGTGTCGAGGAAGGAGAGCACCTGTCTTTGCATTTAGTACAAGCGTTGTGTGGGGGAAGGAGAGCACCTGCCATTGCATTTAGCACTAGCGTTTGTGTGGAGGTAGGAGAGCGCATCTCTTTGCATTTAGTACTAGGGTTTGTGTGGGAGAAGGAGGGCACTTGTCTTTGCATTTAGCACTAGCGTTTGTGTGGGGGAAGCAGCGCGCCTGCCTTTGAATTTAGCACTAGCGTTTGTGTGGGGGGAAGGAGAGAACCTCTCTTTGCATTTAGCACTAGCGTTTCTGTGGGGGGAAGCGGAGCACCTCTCTTTGCATTTAGCACTAGCGTTTGTTTGGGGGAAGGAGAGTACCTGTCTTTGCATTTAGTACTAGCGTTTGTGTGGGGGAAGGAGAGCACCTGTCCTCGCATATAGCACTAGCGTTTGTGTGGAGGAAGGAGAATTCCTGTCTTTGCATTTAGTACTAGCGTTTGTGTGGGGGAAGGAGAGCACCTGTCCTTGCATATAGCTCGAGCGTTTGTGTGGAGGAAGGAGAGCACCTGTCTTTGCATTTAGCACTAGCGTTTTTGTGGGGGAAGAAGAGCACCTGTCTTTGCATTTAGTACTAGCGTTTGTGTGGGGGAAGAGAGTACCTGCCTTTGGATTTAGCACTAGCATTTGTGTCGCGAAAGGGAGTACCTGCCTTTGCATTTAGTACTAGTGTTTGTGTGGGGAAGGGAGGGTACCTGTCTTTGCGTTTAGTACTAGCGTTTGTGTGGGGAGAGGGAGAGCACCTGTCTTTGCATTTAGCACTAGCGTTTGTGTGGGGGAAGGAGAGCACCTGTCTTTCCATTTAGCACAAGCGTTTGTGTGGGTGAAGAAGAGCACCTGTCTTTCCATTTAGCACTAGCGTATGTGTGGGGGAAGGAGAGCACCTCTCTTTGCATTTAGCACTAGCGTTTGTGTGGGGGAAGGAGAGCACCTGTCTTTGCATTTAGCACTAGCGTTTGTATGGGAGAAAGAGAGCACCTGTCTTTGCATTTAGCACTAGCGTTTGTGTGGGGAAAGGAGAGTACCTGTCTTTGATTTAGCACTAGCGTTTGCGTGGGGGAAGAGAGTACCTGTCTTTGCATCTATCACTGGCGTTTGTGTGGGGGTAGGAGAGCACCTGTCTTTGCATATAGCACTAGCGTTTGTGTGGGGGAAGAGAGTACCCGTCTTTGCATTTAGCACTAGCATTTGTGTGGGGGAAGAGAGTACCGGTCTTTGCATTTAGCACTAGCGTTTGTGTGGGGAAAGGAGAGTACCTGTCTTTGCATTTAGCACTAGCGGTTGTGTGGGGAAAGGAGAGTACCTGTCTTTGCATTTAGCACTGGCGTTTGTGTGGGGGAAGATCGTACCTGTCTCTGCATTTAGCACTAGCGTTTGTGTGGGGAAAGCAGAGTACCTGTCTTTGCACTAAGTACTAGCGTTTGTGTGGGGGAAGAGAGTACCTGTCTTTGCATTTAGAACTAGCGTTTGTGTGGGGGAATAGAGTACCCGTCTTTGCATTTAGCACTAGCGTTTGTGTGGGGAAAGAATAGCACCTGTCTTTGCATTTAGTACTAGCGTTTGTGTGGGGGAAGAGAGTACTTGTCTTTGCATTTAGCACTAGCATTTATGTGGGGAAAGCAGAGTACCTGTCTTTGCATTAATACTAGCGTTTGTGTGGGGAAAGGAGAGTACCTGTCTTTGCATTTAGTACTAGCGTTTGTGAGGCGGAAGAGAGTACCTGTCTTTGCATTTAGCACTAGCGTTTGTGTGGGGAAAGGAGAGTACCTGTCTTTGCATTTAGCACTAGCGTTTGTGTGGGGAAAGGAGAGTACCTGTCTTTGCATTTAGCACTTGCGTTTGTGTGGGGAAAGGAGAGTGCCTGTCTTTGCATTTATTACTAGCGTTTGTGTGGGGGTAGAGAGCACCTGCCTTTGCATTTAGCACAAGCGTTTGTGTGGAGAAAGGAAGAGCACCTGTCTTTGCATTTAGCACTAGCATTTGTGTGGGGGAAGAGAGTACCTGTCTTTGCATTTATCACTAGCATTTGTGTGGCGTAAGGAGAGGGCCTGTCTTTGCATTTAGCACTAGCGTTTGTGTGGGGAAAGGAGAGTACCTGACTTTGCATTTAGCACCAGCGTTTATTTGGGGAAAGGAGAGTACCTGTTTTTGCATTTAGTACTAGCGTTTGTGTGGGGAAAGGAGAGAACCTGTCTTTGCATTTAGCACTAGCGTTTGTGTGGGGGAAGAGCGTACCTGTCTCTGCATTTAGCACTAGCGTTTGTGTGGGGAAAGGAGAGTACCTGTCTTTGCATTAGGTACTAGCGTTTGTGTGGGGGAAGAGAGTTACTTTCTTTGCATTTAGCACTAGCGTTTGTGTGGGGGAATAGAGTACCGGTCTTTGCATTTAGCACTAGCCTTTGTTTGGGGAAAGGATAGTACCTGTCTTTGCATTTAGTACTAGCGTTTGTGTGGGGGAAGGGTGTACTTGTCTTTGCACTTAGCACTAGCATTTGTGTGAGGAAAGGAGAGTACCTGTCTTTGCATTTAGTACTAGCGTTTGTGTTGGGAATGGAGAGTACCTGTCTTTGCATTTAGTACTAGCGTTTGTGTGGGGGAAGAGAGTACCTGTCTTTGCATTTAGCACTAGCGTTTGTGTGGGGAAAGGAGAGTACCTGTCTTTGCATTTAGCACTAGCGTTTGTGTGGGGAAAGGAGAGTACCTGTCTTTGCATTTAGTATAAGCGTTTGTGTGGGGGTAAAGAGCACCTGGCTTTGCATTGAGCACAAGCGTTTGTGTGGGGAAAGGAGAGCACCTGTCTTTGCATTTAGCACTAGCATTTGTGTGGGGGAAGAGAGTACCTGTCTTTGCATTTATCACTAGCATTTGTGTGGCGGAAGGAAAGCGCCTGCCTTGCATTTAGCACTTGCGTTTGTGTGGCGCAAGGAGAGCACCTGTCTTTGCATTTAGTACTAGCGTTTGTGTGGGGGAAGGAGGGCACCTGTACTTGCATATAGCACTAGCGTTTGTGTGGGGGAAGAGAGTACCTGTCTTTGCATTTATCGCTAGCATTGATGTGGCGTAAGGAGAGCGCCTGCTTTGCATTTAGCACTAGCGTTTGTGTGGCGGAAGGACAGCTCCTGTCTTTGCATTAAGTACTAGCGTTTTTGTGGGGGAAGGAGAGCACCTGTCCTTGCATATAGCACTAGCGTTTGTGTGGGGGAAGGAGAGCGCCTGTCTTTGCATTTAGCACTAGCGTTTGTGTGGGGGAAGGAGAGCACCTGTCCTTGCATATAGCACTAGCGTTTGTGTGGGGGAAGGAGGGTACCTGTCTTTGCATTTAGCACTAGCTTTTGTGTGGGGAAAGGACAGCACCTGTCTTTGCATTTAGCACTAGCGTTTGTTTGGGGGAAGCAGAGTACCTGTCTTTGCATATAGCACTAGCGTTTGTGTGGGGGAAGGAGAGCGCCTGTCTTTGCATTTATCACTAGCGTTTGTGTGGGGGCAGGAGAGCACCTGTCCTTGCATATAGCACTAGCGTTTGTGTGGGGGAAGGAGAGTACCTGTCTTTGCACTTAGCACTAGCGTTTGTGTGGGGAAAGGAGAGCACCTGTCTTTGCATTTAGCACTAGCGTTTGTGTGGCGGAAGAGCGTACCTGTCTCTGATTTAGCACTAGCGTTTGTGTGGGGAAAGTAGAGTACCTGTCTTTGCATTAAGTACTAGCGTTTGTGTGGGGGAAGAGAGTACCTGTCTTTGCATTTAGCACTAGCGTTTGTGTGGGGGAATAGAGTACCCGTCTTTGCATTTAGCACTAGCGTTTGTGTGGGAAAGGATAGCACCTGTCTTTGCAATTAGTACTGGCCTTTCTGTGGGGGAAGAGAGTACCTGTCTTTGCATTTAGCACTAGCATTTGTGGGGGGAAAGGAGAGTACCTGTCTTTGCATTTAGTACTAGCGTTTGTGTGGGGAAAGGAGAGTACCTGTTTTTGCATTTAGTACTTGCGTTTGTGTGGGGGAGGAGAGTACCTGTCTTTGCAATTAGCACTAGCGTTTGTGTGGGGAAAGGAGAGTACCTGTCTTTGCATTTAGCACTAGCGTTTGTGTGGGGAAAGGAGAGCACCTGTCTTTGCATTTAGCACTAGCATTTGTGTGGGGGAAGAGAGTACCTGTCTTTGCATTTATCGCTAGCATTTGTGTGGCGTAAGGAGAGCTCCTGTCTTTGCATTTAGCACTAGCGTTTGTGTGGCGGAAGGACAGCTCCTGTCTTTGCATTTAGTACTAGCGTTTGTGTGGGGGAAGGAGAGCACCTGTCCTTGCATATAGCACTAGCGTTTGTGTGGGGGAAGGAGAGCGCCTGTCTTTGCATTAAGCACTAGCGTTTGTGTGGGGAAAGGAGAGCACCTGTCTTTGCATTTAGTACTAGCATTTGTGTGGGGGAAGGAGAGCACCTGTCTTTGCATTTAGCACTAGCGTATGTGTGGGGGAAGGAGAGCACCTGACCTTGCATATAGCACTAGCGTTTGTGTGGGGGAATGAGAGCGCCTGTCTTTGCATTTAGCACTAGCGTTTGTTTGGGGGGAAGGAGAGCTCCTGTCTTTGCGTTTAGCACTAGCGTTTGTGTGGGGAAAGGAGAGCACCTGTCCTTGCATATAGCACTAGCGTTGTGTGGGGTTAGGAGAGCACCTGTCTTTGGAATTAGCACTAGCGTTTGTGTGGGGGAAGAGAGTACCCGTCTTTGCATTTAGCACTAGCATTTGTGTGGGGGAAGGAGAGCACCTGTCTTTGCATTTAGTACTAGCGTTTGTGTGGGGGAAGGAGAGCACCTGTCCTTGCATATAGCACTAGCGTTGTGTGGGGGAAGGTGAGCGCCTGTCTTTGCATTTAGCACTAGCGTTTGTGTGAGGGAAGGAGAGCACCTGTCTTTGCATTTAGTACTAGCGTTTGTGTGGGGGAAGGAGAGCACCTGTCTTTGCATTTAGCACTAGCTTTTGTGTGGGGGAAGGAGGGCACCTGTCTTTGCATTTAGCACTAGCGTTTGTGTGGAGGAATGAGAGCACCTGTCTTTGCATTTAGTACTAGCGTTTGTGTGGGGGAAGGAGAGCACCTGTCTTTGCATTTAATACTAGCGTTTGTGTGGGGGAAGGAGAGCACCTGTCCTTGCATATAGCACTAGCGTTGTGTGGGGGAAGGTGAGCGCCTGTCTTTGCATTTAGCACTAGCGTTTGTGTGAGGGAAGGACAGCACCTGTCTTTGCATTTAGTACTAGCGTTTGTGTGGGGTTAGGAGGGCACCTGTCTTTGCATTTAGCACTAGCGTTTGTTTGGGGGAAGGAGGGCACCTGTCTTGGCATTTAGCACTAGCGTTTGTGTGGCGGAAGGAGAGCACCTGTCTTTGCATTTAGTACTAGCGTTTGTGTGGGGAAAGGAGAGCACCTGTCTTTGCATTTAGCACTAGCATTTGTGTGGGGGAAGAGAGTACCTGTCTTTGCATGTAGCACTAGCGTTTGTGTGGGGTAAGGGGAACACCTGTCTTTGCATTTAGTACTAGCGTTTGTGTGGGGAAAGGAGAGCACCTGTCTTTGCATTTAGCACTAGCATTTGTGTGGGGGAAGAGAGTACCTGTCTTTGCATTTATCGCTAGCATTGATGTGGCGTAAGGAGAGCGCCTGCTTTGCATTTAGCACTAGCGTTTGTGTGGCGGAAGGACAGCTCCTGTCTTTGCATTAAGTACTAGCGTTTTTGTGGGGGAAGGAGAGCACCTGTCCTTGCATATAGCACTAGCGTTTGTGTGGGGGAAGGAGAGCGCCTGTCTTTGCACTTAGCACTAGCGTTTGTGTGGGGGAAGGAGAGCACCTGTCCTTGCATATAGCACTAGCGTTTGTGTGGGGGAAGGAGAGTACCTGTCTTTGCATTTAGCACTAGCTTTTGTGTGGGGAAAGGACAGCACCTGTCTTTGCATTTAGCACTAGCGTTTGTTTGGGGGAAGCAGAGTACCTGTCTTTGCATATAGCACTAGCGTTTGTGTGGGGGAAGGAGAGCGCCTGTCTTTGCATTTAGCACTAGCGTTTGTGTGGGGGCAGGAGAGCACCTGTCCTTGCATATAGCACTAGCGTTTGTGTGGGGGAAGGAGAGTACCTGTCTTTGCACTTAGCACTAGCGTTTGTGTGGGGAAAGGAGAGCACCTGTCTTTGCATTTAGCACTAGCGTTGGTGTGGCGGAAGAGCGTACCTGTCTCTGCATTTAGCACTAGCGTTTGTGTGGGGAAAGTAGAGTACCTGTCTTTGCATTAAGTACTAGCGTTTGTGTGGGGGAAGAGAGTACCTGTCTTTGCATTTAGCACTAGCGTTTGTGTGGGGGAATAGAGTACCCGTCTTTGCATTTAGCACTAGCGTTTGTGTGGGAAAGGATAGCACCTGTCTTTGCAATTAGTACTGGCCTTTCTGTGGGGGAAGAGAGTACCTGTCTTTGCATTTAGCACTAGCATTTGTGGGGGGAAAGGAGAGTACCTGTCTTTGCATTTAGTACTAGCGTTTGTGTGGGAAGGAGAGTACCTGTTTTTGCATTTAGTACTAGCGTTTGTGTGGGGGAGGAGAGTACCTGTCTTTGCAATTAGCACTAGCGTTTGTGTGGGGAAAGGAGAGTACCTGTCTTTGCATTTAGCACTAGCGTTTGTGTGGGGAAAGGAGAGCACCTGTCTTTGCATTTAGCACTAGCATTTGTGTGGGGGAAGAGAGTACCTGTCTTTGCATTTATCGCTAGCATTTGTGTGGCGTAAGGAGAGCTCCTGTCTTTGCATTTAGCACTAGCGTTTGTGTGGCGGAAGGACAGCTCCTGTCTTTGCATTTAGTACTAGCGTTTGTGTGGGGGAAGGAGAGCACCTGTCCTTGCATATAGCACTAGCGTTTGTGTGGGGGAAGGAGAGCGCCTGTCTTTGCATTAAGCACTAGCGTTTGTGTGGGGAAAGGAGAGCACCTGTCTTTGCATTTAGTACTAGCATTTGTGTGGGGGAAGGAGAGCACCTGTCTTTGCATTTAGCACTAGCGTATGTGTGGGGGAAGGAGAGCACCTGACCTTGCATATAGCACTAGCGTTTGTGTGGGGGAATGAGAGCGCCTGTCTTTGCATTTAGCACTAGCGTTTGTTTGGGGGGAAGGAGAGCTCCTGTCTTTGCGTTTAGCACTAGCGTTTGTGTGGGGGAAGGAGAGCACCTGTCCTTGCATATAGCACTAGCGTTGTGTGGGGGAAGGAGAGCACCTCTCTTTGCATTCAGTACTAGCGTTTGTGTGGGGGAAGGAGAGCACCTGTCTTGCATTTATTACTAGCGTTTGTGTGGGGGAAGGAGAGCACCTGTCTTTGCATTTAGCACTAGCCTATGTGTAGGGGAAGGAGAGCACCTGTCTTTGCATTTAGTACTAGCGTTTGTGTGGGGGAAGGAGAGCACCTGTCTTTGCATTTAGTACTAGCGTTTTTATGGGGGAAGGAGAGCACCTGTCTTTGCATTTAGTACTAGCGTTTGTGTGGGGGAAGGAGAGCACCTGTCCTTGCATATAGCACTAGCGTTGTGTGGGGGAAGGTGAGCGCCTGTCTTTGCATTTAGCACTAGCGTTTGTGTGAGGGAAGGAGAGCACCTGTCTTTGCATTTAGTACTAGCGTTTGTGTGGGGGAAGGAGAGCACCTGTCTTTGCATTTAGCACTAGCGTTTGTGTGGGTGAAGGAGGGCACCTGTCTTTGCATTTAGCACTAGCGTTTGTGTGGAGGAATGAGAGCACCTGTCTTTGCATTTAGTACTAGCGTTTGTGTGGGGGAAGGAGAGCACCTGTCTTTGCATTTAATACTAGCGTTTGTGTGGGGGAAGGAGAGCACCTGTCCTTGCATATAGCACTAGCGTTGTGTGGGGGAAGGTGAGCGCCTGTCTTTGCATTTAGCACTAGCGTTTGTGTGAGGGAAGGACAGCACCTGTCTTTGCATTTAGTACTAGCGTTTGTGTGGGGTTAGGAGGGCACCTGTCTTTGCATTTAGCACTAGCGTTTGTTTGGGGGAAGGAGGGCACCTGTCTTGGCATTTAGCACTAGCGATTGTGTGGCGGAAGGAGAGCACCTGTCTTTGCATTTAGTACTAGCGTTTGTGTGGGGAAAGGAGAGCACCTGTCTTTGCATTTAGCACTAGCATTTGTGTGGGGGAAGAGAGTACCTGTCTTTGCATGTAGCACTAGCGTTTGTGTGGGGTAAGGGGAACACCTGTCTTTGCATTTAGTACTAGCGTTTGTGTGGGGAAAGGAGAGCACCTGTCTTTGCATTTAGCACTAGCATTTGTGTGGGGGAAGAGAGTACCTGTCTTTGCATTTATCGCTAGCATTGATGTGGCGTAAGGAGAGCGCCTGCTTTTCATTTAG
Source organism: Mantis religiosa (assembly GCA_030765055.1). Lineage (NCBI taxonomy): Eukaryota > Metazoa > Arthropoda > Insecta > Mantodea > Mantidae > Mantis > Mantis religiosa. The sequence goes on along the minus strand of CM060954.1, from coordinate 113,825,883 downwards.
CACTAGCGTTTGTGTGGCGGAAGGACAGCTCCTGTCTTTGCATTTAGTACTAGCGTTTGTGTGGGGGAAGGAGAGCACCTGTCCTTGCATATAGCACTAGCGTTTGTGTGGGGGAAGGAGAGCGCCTGTCTTTGCATTTAGCACTAGCGTTTGTGTGGGGGAAGGAGAGCACCTGTCCTTGCATATAGCACTAGCGTTTGTGTGGGGGAAGGAGAGTACCTGTCTTTGCATTTAGCACTAGCTTTTGTGTGGGGAAAGGACAGCACCTGTCTTTGCATTTAGCACTAGCGTTTGTTTGGGGGAAGCAGAGTACCTGTCTTTGCATATAGCACTAGCGTTTGTGTGGGGGAAGGAGAGCGCCTGTCTTTGCATTTAGCACTAGCGTTTGTGTGGGGGCAGGAGAGCACCTGTCCTTGCATATAGCACTAGCGTTTGTGTGTGGGAAGGAGAGTACCTGTCTTTGCACTTAGCACTAGCGTTTGTGTGGGGAAAGGAGAGCACCTGTCTTTGCATTTAGCACTAGCGTTTGTGTGGCGGAAGAGCGTACCTGTCTCTGCATTTAGCACTAGCGTTTGTGTGGGGAAAGTAGAGTACCTGTCTTTGCATTAAGTACTAGCGTTTGTGTGGGGGAAGAGAGTACCTGTCTTTGCATTTAGCACTAGCGTTTGTGTGGGGGAATAGAGTACCCGTCTTTGCATTTAGCACTAGCGTTTGTGTGGGAAAGGATAGCACCTGTCTTTGCAATTAGTACTGGCCTTTCTGTGGGGGAAGAGAGTACCTGTCTTTGCATTTAGCACTAGCATTTGTGGGGGGAAAGGAGAGTACCTGTCTTTGCATTTAGTACTAGCGTTTGTGTGGGGAAAGGAGAGTACCTGTTTTTGCATTTAGTACTAGCGTTTGTGTGGGGGAAGAGAGTACCTGTCTTTGCAATTAGCACTAGCGTTTGTGTGGGGAAAGGAGAGTACCTGTCTTTGCATTTAGCACTAGCGTTTGTGTGGGGAAAGGAGAGCACCTGTCTTTGCATTTAGCACTAGCATTTGTGTGGGAGAAGAGAGTACCTGTCTTTGCATTTATCGCTAGCATTTGTGTGGCGTAAGGAGAGCTCCTGTCTTTGCATTTAGCACTAGCGTTTGTGTGGCGGAAGGACAGCTCCTGTCCTTGCATTTAGTACTAGCGTTTGTGTGGGGGAAGGAGAGCACCTGTCCTTGCATATAGCACTAGCGTTTGTGTGGGGGAAGGAGAGCGCCTGTCTTTGCATTAAGCACTAGCGTTTGTGTGGGGAAAGGAGAGCACCTGTCTTTGCATTTAGTACTAGCATTTGTGTGGGGGAAGGAGAGCACCTGTCTTTGCATTTAGCACTAGCGTATGTGTGGGGGAAGGAGAGCACCTGACCTTGCATATAGCACTAGCGTTTGTGTGGGGGAATGAGAGCGCCTGTCTTTGCATTTAGCACTAGCGTTTGTTTGGGGGGAAGGAGAGCTCCTGTCTTTGCGTTTAGCACTAGCGTTTGTGTGGGGGAAGGAGAGCACCTGTCCTTGCATATAGCACTAGCGTTGTGTGGGGGAAGGAGAGCACCTCTCTTTGCATTCAGTTCTAGCGTTTGTGTGGGGGAAGGAGAGCACCTGTCTTGCATTTATTACTAGCGTTTGTGTGGGGGAAGGAGAGCACCTGTCTTTGCATTTAGCACTAGCCTATGTGTGGGGGAAGGAGAGCACCTGTCTTTGCATTTAGCACTAGCGTTTGTGTGGGGGAAGGAGAGCACCTGTCTTTGCATTTAGTACTAGCGTTTGTGTGGGGGAAGGAGAGCACCTGTCTTTGCATTTAGCACTAGCGTTAGTGTGGGGAGAAGGAGAGCACCTGTCTTTGCATTTAGCACTAGCGTTTGTTTGGGGGAAGGAGAGCACCTGTCTTTGCATTTAGTAGTAGCGTTTGTGTGGGGGAAGGAGAGCACCTGTCTTTGCATTTAGTACTAGCGTTTGTGTGGGGGAAGGAGAGCACCTGTCTTTGCATTTAGCACTAGCGTTTGTTTGGCGCAAGGAGAGCACCTGTCTTTGCATTTAGCACTAGCGTTTGTGTGGGGAGAAGGAGAGCAGCTGTCTTTGCATTTAGCACTAGCGTTTGTGTGGGGGAAGGAGAGCACCTGTCTTTGCATTTAGCACTAGCGTATGTGTGAGGGAAGGAGAGCACCTCTCTTTGCATTTAGCACTAGCGTTTGAGTGGGGAGAAGGAGAGCACCCTCTTTGCATTTAGCACTAGCGTATGTGTGGGGGAAGGAGAGCACCTCTCTTTGCATTTAGCACTAGCGTTGGAGTGGGGGAACGATAGCACCTCTCTTTGCATTTAGCACTAGCATTGTTGTGGAGGAAGGAGAGCACCTGTCTTTGCATTTAGCACTAGTGTTTTTGTGGGGTAAGGAGAGCACCTGTCTTTGCATTTAGCACTAGCGTTTGTGTGGGGGAAGGAGAGAACTGTCTTTGCATTTAGCACTAGCGTTTGTGTGGGGGAAGGAGAGCGCCTGTCTTTGCATTTAGCAGTAGCGTTTGGTGGGGGAAGGAGAGCACCTGTCTTTGCATTTAGCACTAGCGTTTGTGTGGGGGAAGGAGAGCACCTGTCTTTGCATATAGCACTAGCGTATGTGTGAGGGAAGGAGAGCACCTCTCTTTGCATTTAGCACTAGCGTTTGTGTGGGGGAAGGAGAGCACCTGTCTTTGCATTTAGCACTAGGGTTTGTGTGGGGGAAGAAGAGCACCTGTCTTTCATTTAGCACTAGCGTTTGTGTGGGGGAATGAGGGCGCCTGTCTTTGCCTTTAGCACTAGCCTTTGTTTGGGGGAAGGAGAGCACCTGTTTTGCGTTTAGTACTAGCGTTTGTGTGGGGAGAAGGAGAGCACCTGTCTTTGCATTTAGCACTAGCGTTTCTGTGGGGGAAGGAGAGCACCTGTCTTACCATTTAGCACTAGCGTTTGTGTGGGGGAAGGAGAGCACCTGTCTTTCCATTTAGAACAAGCGTATGTGTGGGGGAAGGAGAGCACCTCTCTTTGCATTTAGCACTAGCGTTTGTGTGGGGAGAAGGAGAGCAGCTGTCTTTGCATTTAGCACTAGCGTTTGTGTGGGGGAAGGAGAGCACCTGTCTTTCCATTTAGCACTAGCGTTTGTGTGGGGGAAGTAGAGCACCTGTCTTTCCATTTAGCACTAGCGTATGTATGGGGGTAGGAGAGCACCTCTCTTTGCATTTAGCACTAGCGTTTGTGTGAGGGAAGGAGAGCACCTGTCTTTGCATCTAGCACTAGCGTTTGTGTGGGGAAAGGAGAGTACCTGTCTTTGATTTAGCACTAGTGTTTGTGTGGGGGAAGAGAGTACCTGTCTATGCATTTATCACTGGCGTTTGTGTGGGGTTAGGAGAGCACCTGTCTTTGGAATTAGCACTAGCGTTTGTGTGGGGGAAGAGAGTACCCGTCTTTGCATTTAGCACTAGCATTTGTGTGGGGGAAGAGAGTACCTGTCTTTGCATTTAGCACTAGCGTTTGTGTGGGGAAAGCAGAGTACCTGTCTCTGCATTTAGCACTAGCGTTTGTGTGGGGAAAGGAGAGTACTTCTCTTTGCATTAAATACTAGCCTTTGTTTCGGGGAAGAGAGTTTCTGTCTTTGCATTTAGCACTAGCGTTTGTGTGGGGGAATTGAGTACCCGTCTTTGCATTTAGCACTAGCGTTTTTGTTTTGGAAAGGATAGAACCTGTCTTTGCATTTAGTACTAGCGTTTGTGTGGGGGAAGAGAGTACCTGTGTTTGCATTTAGCACTAGCCTTTGTGTGGGGAAAGGAGAGTACCTGTCTTTGCATTTAGTACTAGCGTTTGTGTGGGGAAAGCAGAGTACCTGTCTTTGCATTTAGCACTAGCTTTTGTGTGGGGGAAGAGTACCTGTCTTTGCATTTAGCACTAGCGTTTGTGTGGGGGAAGGAGAGCACCTGTCTTTCCATTTAGCACAAGCGTATGTGTGGGGGAAGGAGAGCACCTCTCTTTGCATTTAGCACTAGCGTTTGTGTGGGGAGAAGGAGAGCAGCTGTCTTTGCATTTAGCACTAGCGTTTGTGTGGCGTAAGGAGAGCGCCTGTCTTTGCATTTAGCAATAGCGTTTGTGTGGCGGAAGGAGAGCACCTGTCTCTGCATTTAGTACTAGCGTTTGTGTGGGGGAAGGAGAGCACCAGTCTTTGCATATAGCATTAGCGTTTGTGTGGGGGAAGGAGAGCGCCTGCCTTTGCATTTAGCACTAGCGTTTGTGTGGGGGAAGGAGAGCACCTGTCCTTGCATATAGCACTAGCGTTGTGTGGGGGAAGGAGAGAACCTTTCTTTGAATTTAGTACTAGCGTTTGTGTGGGGGAAGGAGAGCACCTGTCTTTGCATTTAGTACTAGCGTTTGTGAGGGGAGAAGGAGAGCACCCTCTTTGCATTTAGTACTAGCGTTTGTGTGGGGAGAAGGAGAGCACCCTCTTTGCATTTAGCACTAGCGTATGTGTGGGGGAAGGAGAGCACCTGTCTTTGCATTTAGCACTAGCGTATGTGTGGGGGAAGGAGAGCACCTGTCTTTACATTTAGCACTAGCGTTTGTGTGGGGGAAGGAGAGCACCTGTCTTTACATTTAGCACTAGCGTATGTGTGGGGGAAGGAGAGCACCTGTCTTTGCATTTAGCACTAGCATTGTTGTGGAGGAAGGAGAGCACCTGTCTTTGCATTTAGCACTAGTGTTTGTGTGGGGTAAGGAGAGCACCTGTCTTTGCATTTAGCACTAGGGTTTGGTGGGGGAAGAGAGTACCTTTCTTTGCAATTATCACGAGCATTTGTGTAGCGGAATGAGGGCGCCTGTCTTTGCATTTAGCACTAGCGTTTGTGTGGCGGAAGGAGAGCACCTGTCTTTGCATTTAGTACTAGCGTTTGTGTGGGGGAAGGAGAGCACCTGTCCTTGCATATAGCACTAGCGTTTGTGTGGGGGAAGGAGGGCACCTGTCTTTAGATTTAGTACTAGCGTTTGTGTGGGGGAAGGAGAGCACCTGTCCTTGCATATAGCTCGAGCGTTTGTGTGGAGGAAGGAGAGCACCTGTCTTTGCATTTAGTACTAACGTTGTGTGGGGGAAAGAGAGCACCTGTCTTTTCATTTAGTACTAGCGTTTGTGTCGAGGAAGCAGAGCACCTGTCTTTGCATTTAGTACAAGCGTTGTGTGGGGGAAGGAGAGCACCTGCCTTTGCATTTAGCACTAGCGTTTGTGTGGAGGTAGGAGAGCGCCTCTCTTTGCATTTAGTACTAGGGTTGTGTGGGGGTAGGAGAACACCTGTCTTTGCATTTAGTACTAGCGTTTGTGTGGGAGAAGGAGGGCACCTGTCTTTGCATTTAGCACTAGCGTTTGTGTGGGGGAAGCAGCGCGCCTGCCTTTGAAATTAGCACTAGCGTTTGTGTGGGGGGAAGGAGAGCACCTGTCTTTGCATTTAGCACTAGCGTTTGTGTGGGGGGAAGCGGAGCACCTCTCTTTGCATTTAGCACTAGCGTTTGTTTGGGGGAAGGAGAGTACCTGTCCTTGCATTTAGTACTCGCGTTTGTGTGGGGGAAGGAGAGCACCTGTCCTCGCATATAGCACTAGCGTTTGTGTGGAGGAAGGAGAGCACCTGTCTTTGCATTTAGTACTAGCGTTTGTGTGGGGGAAGGAGAGCACCTGTCCTTGCATATAGCTCGAGCGTTTGTGTGGAGGAAGGAGAGCACCTGTCTTTGCATTCAGTACTAGCGTTGTGTGGGGGAAGGAGAGCACCTGTCTTTGCATTTAGTACCAGCGTTTGTATGGAGGAAGGAGAGCACCTGTCCTTGCATATAGCACTAGCGTTGTGTGGGGGAAGGAGAGCACCTGTCTTTGCATTTAGCACTAGCGTTTGTGTGGCGGAAGGAGAGCACCTGTCTTTGCATTCAGTGTTAGCGTTTGTGTGGGGGAACGAGAGCACCTTTCTTTGCAATTATCACTAGCGTTTTTGTGGGGGAAGGAGAGCACCTGTCTTTGCATTTAGTACTAGCGTTTGTGTGGGGGAAGAGAGTACCTGCCTTTGCATTTAGCACTAGCATTTGTGTCGCGAAAGGGAGTACCTGCCTTTGCATTTAGTACTAGCGTTTGTGTGGGGAAGGGAGGGTACCTGTCTTTGCGTTTAGTAATAGCGTTTGTGTGGGGAGAGGGAGAGCACCTGTCTTTGCATTTAGCACTAGCGTTTGTGTGGGGGAAGGAGAGCACCTGTCTTTCCATTTAGCACTAGCGTTTGTGTGGGGGAAGAAGAGCACCTGTCTTTCCATTTAGCACTAGCGTATGTGTGGGGGAAGGAGAGCACCTCTCTTTGCATTTAGCACTAGCGTTTGTGTGGGGGAAGGAGAGCACCTGTCTTTGCATTTAGCACTAGCGTTTGTATGGGAGAAAGAGAGCACCTGTCTTTGCATTTAGCACTAGCGTTTGTGTGGGGAAAGGAGAGTACCTGTCTTTGATTTAGCACTAGCGTTTGCGTGGGGGAAGAGAGTACCTGTCTTTGCATCTATCACTGGCGTTTGTGTGAGGGTAGGAGAGCACCTGTCTTTGCATTTAGCACTAGCGTTTGTGTAGGGGAAGAGAGTACCCGTCTTTGCATTTAGCACTATAATTTGTGTGGGGGAAGAGAGTACCGGTCTTTGCATTTAGCACTAGCGTTTGTGTGGGGAAAGGAGAGTACCTGTCTTTGCATTTAGCACTAGCGTTTGTGTGGGGGAAGATCGTACCTGTCTCTGCATTTAGCACTAGCGTTTGTGTGGGGAAAGCAGAGTACCTGTCTTTGCACTAAGTACTAGCGTTTGTGTGGGGGAAGAGAGTACCTGTCTTTGCATTTAGCACTAGCGTTTGTGTGGGGGAATAGAGCACCTGTCTTTGCATTTAGTACTAGCGTTTGTGTGGGGGAAGAGAGTACCTGCCTTTGGATTTAGCACTAGCATTTGTATCGCGAAAGGGAGTACCTGCCTTTGCATTTAGTACTAGCGTTTGTGTGGGGAAGGGAGGGTACCTGTCTTTGCGTTTAGTACCTGCGTTTGTGTGGGGAGAGGGAGAGCACCTGTCTTTGCATTTAGCACTAGCGTTTGTGTGGGGGAAGGAGAGCACCTGTCTTTCCATTTAGCACAAGCGTTTGTGTGGGTGAAGAAGAGCACCTGTCTTTCCATTTAGCACTAGCGTATGTGTGGGGGAAGGAGAGCACCTCTCTTTGCATTTAGCACTAGCGTTTGTGTGGGGGAAGGAGAGCACCTGTCTTTGCATTTAGCACTAGCGTTTGTATGGGAGAAAGAGAGCACCTGTCTTTGCATTTAGCACTAGCGTTTGTGTGGGGAAAGGAGAGTACCTGTCTTTGATTTAGCACTAGCGTTTGCGTGGGGGAAGAGAGTACCTGTCTTTGCATCTATCACTGGCGTTTGTGTGGGGGTAGGAGAGCACCTGTCTTTGCATATAGCACTAGCGTTTGTGTGGGGGAAGAGAGTACCCGTCTTTGCATTTAGCACTAGCATTTGTGTGGGGGAAGAGAGTACCGGTCTTTGCATTTAGCACTAGCGTTTGTGTGGGGAAAGGAGAGTACCTGTCTTTGCATTTAGCACTAGCGGTTGTGTGGGGAAAGGAGAGTACCTGTCTTTGCATTTAGCACTGGCGTTTGTGTGGGGGAAGATCGTACCTGTCTCTGCATTTAGCACTAGCGTTTGTGTGGGGAAAGCAGAGTACCTGTCTTTGCACTAAGTACTAGCGTTTGTGTGGGGGAAGAGAGTACCTGTCTTTGCATTTAGAACTAGCGTTTGTGTGGGGGAATAGAGTACCCGTCTTTGCATTTAGCACTAGCGTTTGTGTGGGGAAAGAATAGCACCTGTCTTTGCATTTAGTACTAGCGTTTGTGTGGGGGAAGAGAGTACTTGTCTTTGCATTTAGCACTAGCATTTATGTGGGGAAAGCAGAGTACCTGTCTTTGCATTAATACTAGCGTTTGTGTGGGGAAAGGAGAGTACCTGTCTTTGCATTTAGTACTAGCGTTTGTGAGGCGGAAGAGAGTACCTGTCTTTGCATTTAGCACTAGCGTTTGTGTGGGGAAAGGAGAGTACCTGTCTTTGCATTTAGCACTAGCGTTTGTGTGGGGAAAGGAGAGTACCTGTCTTTGCATTTAGCACTTGCGTTTGTGTGGGGAAAGGAGAGTGCCTGTCTTTGCATTTATTACTAGCGTTTGTGTGGGGGTAGAGAGCACCTGCCTTTGCATTTAGCACAAGCGTTTGTGTGGAGAAAGGAAGAGCACCTGTCTTTGCATTTAGCACTAGCATTTGTGTGGGGGAAGAGAGTACCTGTCTTTGCATTTATCACTAGCATTTGTGTGGCGTAAGGAGAGGGCCTGTCTTTGCATTTAGCACTAGCGTTTGTGTGGGGAAAGGAGAGTACCTGACTTTGCATTTAGCACCAGCGTTTATTTGAGGAAAGGAGAGTACCTGTTTTTGCATTTAGTACTGGCGTTTGTGTGGGGAAAGGAGAGTACCTGTCTTTGCATTTAGCACTAGCGTTTGTGTGGGGGAAGAGCGTACCTGTCTCTGCATTTAGCACTAGCGTTTGTGTGGGGAAAGGAGAGTACCTGTCTTTGCATTAGGTACTAGCGTTTGTGTGGGGGAAGAGAGTTACTTTCTTTGCATTTAGCACTAGCGTTTGTGTGGGGGAATAGAGTACCGGTCTTTGCATTTAGCACTAGCCTTTGTTTGGGGAAAGGATAGTACCTGTCTTTGCATTTAGTACTAGCGTTTGTGTGGGGGAAGGGTGTACTTGTCTTTGCACTTAGCACTAGCATTTGTGTGAGGAAAGGAGAGTACCTGTCTTTGCATTTAGTACTAGCGTTTGTGTTGGGAATGGAGAGTACCTGTCTTTGCATTTAGTACTAGCGTTTGTGTGGGGGAAGAGAGTACCTGTCTTTGCATTTAGCACTAGCGTTTGTGTGGGGAAAGGAGAGTACCTGTCTTTGCATTTAGCACTAGCGTTTGTGTGGGGAAAGGAGAGTACCTGTCTTTGCATTTAGTATAAGCGTTTGTGTGGGGGTAAAGAGCACCTGGCTTTGCATTGAGCACAAGCGTTTGTGTGGGGAAAGGAGAGCACCTGTCTTTGCATTTAGCACTAGCATTTGTGTGGGGGAAGAGAGTACCTGTCTTTGCATTTATCACTAGCATTTGTGTGGCGGAAGGAAAGCGCCTGCCTTGCATTTAGCACTTGCGTTTGTGTGGCGCAAGGAGAGCACCTGTCTTTGCATTTAGTACTAGCGTTTGTGTGGGGGAAGGAGGGCACCTGTACTTGCATATAGCACTAGCGTTTGTGTGGGGGAAGAGAGTACCTGTCTTTGCATTTATCGCTAGCATTGATGTGGCGTAAGGAGAGCGCCTGCTTTGCATTTAGCACTAGCGTTTGTGTGGCGGAAGGACAGCTCCTGTCTTTGCATTAAGTACTAGCGTTTTTGTGGGGGAAGGAGAGCACCTGTCCTTGCATATAGCACTAGCGTTTGTGTGGGGGAAGGAGAGCGCCTGTCTTTGCATTTAGCACTAGCGTTTGTGTGGGGGAAGGAGAGCACCTGTCCTTGCATATAGCACTAGCGTTTGTGTGGGGGAAGGAGAGTACCTGTCTTTGCATTTAGCACTAGCTTTTGTGTGGGGAAAGGACAGCACCTGTCTTTGCATTTAGCACTAGCGTTTGTTTGGGGGAAGCAGAGTACCTGTCTTTGCATATAGCACTAGCGTTTGTGTGGGGGAAGGAGAGCGCCTGTCTTTGCATTTATCACTAGCGTTTGTGTGGGGGCAGGAGAGCACCTGTCCTTGCATATAGCACTAGCGTTTGTGTGGGGGAAGGAGAGTACCTGTCTTTGCACTTAGCACTAGCGTTTGTGTGGGGAAAGGAGAGCACCTGTCTTTGCATTTAGCACTAGCGTTTGTGTGGCGGAAGAGCGTACCTGTCTCTGCATTTAGCACTAGCGTTTGTGTGGGGAAAGTAGAGTACCTGTCTTTGCATTTAGCACTAGCGTTTGTGTGGGGGAATAGAGTACCCGTCTTTGCATTTAGCACTAGCGTTTGTGTGGGAAAGGATAGCACCTGTCTTTGCAATTAGTACTGGCCTTTCTGTGGGGGAAGAGAGTACCTGTCTTTGCATTTAGCACTAGCATTTGTGTGGGGGAAGAGAGTACCTGTCTTTGCATTTAGCACTAGCGTTTGTGTGGGGGAATAGAGTACCCGTCTTTGCATTTAGCACTAGCGTTTGTGTGGGAAAGGATAGCACCTGTCTTTGCAATTAGTACTGGCCTTTCTGTGGGGGAAGAGAGTACCTGTCTTTGCATTTAGCACTAGCATTTGTGGGGGGAAAGGAGAGTACCTGTCTTTGCATTTAGTACTAGCGTTTGTGTGGGGAAAGGAGAGTACCTGTTTTTGCATTTAGTACTAGCGTTTGTGTGGGGGAGGAGAGTACCTGTCTTTGCAATTAGCACTAGCGTTTGTGTGGGGAAAGGAGAGTACCTGTCTTTGCATTTAGCACTAGCGTTTGTGTGGGGAAAGGAGAGCACCTGTCTTTGCATTTAGCACTAGCATTTGTGTGGGGGAAGAGAGTACCTGTCTTTGCATTTATCGCTAGCATTTGTGTGGCGTAAGGAGAGCTCCTGTCTTTGCATTTAGCACTAGCGTTTGTGTGGCGGAAGGACAGCTCCTGTCTTTGCATTTAGTACTAGCGTTTGTGTGGGGGAAGGAGAGCACCTGTCCTTGCATATAGCACTAGCGTTTGTGTGGGGGAAGGAGAGCGCCTGTCTTTGCATTAAGCACTAGCGTTTGTGTGGGGAAAGGAGAGCACCTGTCTTTGCATTTAGTACTAGCATTTGTGTGGGGGAAGGAGAGCACCTGTCTTTGCATTTAGCACTAGCGTATGTGTGGGGGAAGGAGAGCACCTGACCTTGCATATAGCACTAGCGTTTGTGTGGGGGAATGAGAGCGCCTGTCTTTGCATTTAGCACTAGCGTTTGTGTGGGGGAAGGAGAGCTCCTGTCTTTGCGTTTAGCACTAGCGTTTGTGTGGGGAAAGGAGAGCACCTGTCCTTGCATATAGCACTAGCGTTGTGTGGGGTTAGGAGAGCACCTGTCTTTGGAATTAGCACTAGCGTTTGTGTGGGGGAAGAGAGTACCCGTCTTTGCATTTAGCACTAGCATTTGTGTGGGGGAAGGAGAGCACCTGTCTTTGCATTTAGTACTAGCGTTTGTGTGGGGGAAGGAGAGCACCTGTCCTTGCATATAGCACTAGCGTTGTGTGGGGGAAGGTGAGCGCCTGTCTTTGCATTTAGCACTAGCGTTTGTGTGAGGGAAGGAGAGCACCTGTCTTTGCATTTAGTACTAGCGTTTGTGTGGGGGAAGGAGAGCACCTGTCTTTGCATTTAGCACTAGCTTTTGTGTGGGGGAAGGAGGGCACCTGTCTTTGCATTTAGCACTAGCGTTTGTGTGGAGGAATGAGAGCACCTGTCTTTGCATTTAGTACTAGCGTTTGTGTGGGGGAAGGAGAGCACCTGTCTTTGCATTTAATACTAGCGTTTGTGTGGGGGAAGGAGAGCACCTGTCCTTGCATATAGCACTAGCGTTGTGTGGGGGAAGGTGAGCGCCTGTCTTTGCATTTAGCACTAGCGTTTGTGTGAGGGAAGGACAGCACCTGTCTTTGCATTTAGTACTAGCGTTTGTGTGGGGTTAGGAGGGCACCTGTCTTTGCATTTAGCACTAGCGTTTGTTTGGGGGAAGGAGGGCACCTGTCTTGGCATTTAGCACTAGCGTTTGTGTGGCGGAAGGAGAGCACCTGTCTTTGCATTTAGTACTAGCGTTTGTGTGGGGAAAGGAGAGCACCTGTCTTTGCATTTAGCACTAGCATTTGTGTGGGGGAAGAGAGTACCTGTCTTTGCATGTAGCACTAGCGTTTGTGTGGGGTAAGGGGAACACCTGTCTTTGCATTTAGTACTAGCGTTTGTGTGGGGAAAGGAGAGCACCTGTCTTTGCATTTAGCACTAGCATTTGTGTGGGGGAAGAGAGTACCTGTCTTTGCATTTATCGCTAGCATTGATGTGGCGTAAGGAGAGCGCCTGCTTTGCATTTAGCACTAGCGTTTGTGTGGCGGAAGGACAGCTCCTGTCTTTGCATTAAGTACTAGCGTTTTTGTGGGGGAAGGAGAGCACCTGTCCTTGCATATAGCACTAGCGTTTGTGTGGGGGAAGGAGAGCGCCTGTCTTTGCACTTAGCACTAGCGTTTGTGTGGGGGAAGGAGAGCACCTGTCCTTGCATATAGCACTAGCGTTTGTGTGGGGGAAGGAGAGTACCTGTCTTTGCATTTAGCACTAGCTTTTGTGTGGGGAAAGGACAGCACCTGTCTTTGCATTTAGCACTAGCGTTTGTTTGGGGGAAGCAGAGTACCTGTCTTTGCATATAGCACTAGCGTTTGTGTGGGGGAAGGAGAGCGCCTGTCTTTGCATTTAGCACTAGCGTTTGTGTGGGGGCAGGAGAGCACCTGTCCTTGCATATAGCACTAGCGTTTGTGTGGGGGAAGGAGAGTACCTGTCTTTGCACTTAGCACTAGCGTTTGTGTGGGGAAAGGAGAGCACCTGTCTTTGCATTTAGCACTAGCGTTGGTGTGGCGGAAGAGCGTACCTGTCTCTGCATTTAGCACTAGCGTTTGTGTGGGGAAAGTAGAGTACCTGTCTTTGCATTAAGTACTAGCGTTTGTGTGGGGGAAGAGAGTACCTGTCTTTGCATTTAGCACTAGCGTTTGTGTGGGGGAATAGAGTACCCGTCTTTGCATTTAGCACTAGCGTTTGTGTGGGAAAGGATAGCACCTGTCTTTGCAATTAGTACTGGCCTTTCTGTGGGGGAAGAGAGTACCTGTCTTTGCATTTAGCACTAGCATTTGTGGGGGGAAAGGAGAGTACCTGTCTTTGCATTTAGTACTAGCGTTTGTGTGGGGAAAGGAGAGTACCTGTTTTTGCATTTAGTACTAGCGTTTGTGTGGGGGAGGAGAGTACCTGTCTTTGCAATTAGCACTAGCGTTTGTGTGGGGAAAGGAGAGTACCTGTCTTTGCATTTAGCACTAGCGTTTGTGTGGGGAAAGGAGAGCACCTGTCTTTGCATTTAGCACTAGCATTTGTGTGGGGGAAGAGAGTACCTGTCTTTGCATTTATCGCTAGCATTTGTGTGGCGTAAGGAGAGCTCCTGTCTTTGCATTTAGCACTAGCGTTTGTGTGGCGGAAGGACAGCTCCTGTCTTTGCATTTAGTACTAGCGTTTGTGTGGGGGAAGGAGAGCACCTGTCCTTGCATATAGCACTAGCGTTTGTGTGGGGGAAGGAGAGCGCCTGTCTTTGCATTAAGCACTAGCGTTTGTGTGGGGAAAGGAGAGCACCTGTCTTTGCATTTAGTACTAGCATTTGTGTGGGGGAAGGAGAGCACCTGTCTTTGCATTTAGCACTAGCGTATGTGTGGGGGAAGGAGAGCACCTGACCTTGCATATAGCACTAGCGTTTGTGTGGGGGAATGAGAGCGCCTGTCTTTGCATTTAGCATTAGCGTTTGTTTGGGGGGAAGGAGAGCTCCTGTCTTTGCGTTTAGCACTAGCGTTTGTGTGGGGGAAGGAGAGCACCTGTCCTTGCATATAGCACTAGCGTTGTGTGGGGGAAGGAGAGCACCTCTCTTTGCATTCAGTACTAGCGTTTGTGTGGGGGAAGGAGAGCACCTGTCTTGCATTTATTACTAGCGTTTGTGTGGGGGAAGGAGAGCACCTGTCTTTGCATTTAGCACTAGCCTATGTGTGGGGGAAGGAGAGCACCTGTCTTTGCATTTAGTACTAGCGTTTGTGTGGGGGAAGGAGAGCACCTGTCTTTGCATTTAGTACTAGCGTTTTTATGGGGGAAGGAGAGCACCTGTCTTTGCATTTAGTACTAGCGTTTGTGTGGGGGAAGGAGAGCACCTGTCCTTGCATATAGCACTAGCGTTGTGTGGGGGAAGGTGAGCGCCTGTCTTTGCATTTAGCACTAGCGTTTGTGTGAGGGAAGGAGAGCACCTGTCTTTGCATTTAGTACTAGCGTTTGTGTGGGGGAAGGAGAGCACCTGTCTTTGCATTTAGCACTAGCGTTTGTGTGGGGGAAGGAGGGCACCTGTCTTTGCATTTAGCACTAGCCTATGTGTGGGGGAAGGAGAGCACCTGTCTTTGCATTTAGTACAAGCGTTTGTGTGGGGGAAGGAGAGCACCTGTCCTTGCATATAGCACTAGCGTTGTGTGGGGGAAGGTGAGCGCCTGTCTTTGCATTTAGCACTAGCGTTTGTGTGAGGGAAGGACAGCACCTGTCTTTGCATTTAGTACTAGCGTTTGTGTGGGGTTAGGAGGGCACCTGTCTTTGCATTTAGCACTAGCGTTTGTTTGGGGGAAGGAGGGCACCTGTCTTGGCATTTAGCACTAGCGATTGTGTGGCGGAAGGAGAGCACCTGTCTTTGCATTTAGTACTAGCGTTTGTGTGGGGAAAGGAGAGCACCTGTCTTTGCATTTAGCACTAGCATTTGTGTGGGGGAAGAGAGTACCTGTCTTTGCATGTAGCACTAGCGTTTGTGTGGGGTAAGGGGAACACCTGTCTTTGCATTTAGTACTAGCGTTTGTGTGGGGAAAGGAGAGCACCTGTCTTTGCATTTAGCACTAGCATTTGTGTGGGGGAAGAGAGTACCTGTCTTTGCATTTATCGCTAGCATTGATGTGGCGTAAGGAGAGCGCCTGCTTTTCATTTAGCACTAGCGTTTGTGTGGCGGAAGGACAGCTCCTGTCTTTGCATTTAGTACTAGCGTTTGTGTGGGGGAAGGAGAGCACCTGTCCTTGCATATAGCACTAGCGTTTGTGTGGGGGAAGGAGAGCGCCTGTCTTTGCATTTAGCACTAGCGTTTGTGTGGGGGAAGGAGAGCACCTGTCCTTGCATATAGCACTAGCGTTTGTGTGGGGGAAGGAGAGTACCTGTCTTTGCATTTAGCACTAGCTTTTGTGTGGGGAAAGGACAGCACCTGTCTTTGCATTTAGCACTAGCGTTTGTTTGGGGGAAGCAGAGTACCTGTCTTTGCATATAGCACTAGCGTTTGTGTGGGGGAAGGAGAGCGCCTGTCTTTGCATTTAGCACTAGCGTTTGTGTGGGGGCAGGAGAGCACCTGTCCTTGCATATAGCACTAGCGTTTGTGTGGGGGAAGGAGAGTACCTGTCTTTGCACTTAGCACTAGCGTTTGTGTGGGGAAAGGAGAGCACCTGTCTTTGCATTTAGCACTAGCGTTTGTGTGGCGGAAGAGCGTACCTGTCTCTGCATTTAGCACTAGCGTTTGTGTGGGGAAAGTAGAGTACCTGTCTTTGCATTAAGTACTAGCGTTTGTGTGGGGGAAGAGAGTACCTGTCTTTGCATTTAGCACTAGCGTTTGTGTGGGGGAATAGAGTACCCGTCTTTGCATTTAGCACTAGCGTTTGTGTGGGAAAGGATAGCACCTGTCTTTGCAATTAGTACTGGCCTTTCTGTGGGGGAAGAGAGTACCTGTCTTTGCATTTAGCACTAGCATTTGTGGGGGGAAAGGAGAGTACCTGTCTTTGCATTTAGTACTAGCGTTTGTGTGGGGAAAGGAGAGTACCTGTTTTTGCATTTAGTACTAGCGTTTGTGTGGGGGAAGAGAGTACCTGTCTTTGCAATTAGCACTAGCGTTTGTGTGGGGAAAGGAGAGTACCTGTCTTTGCATTTAGCACTAGCGTTTGTGTGGGGAAAGGAGAGCACCTGTCTTTGCATTTAGCACTAGCATTTGTGTGGGGGAAGAGAGTACCTGTCTTTGCATTTATCGCTAGCATTTGTGTGGCGTAAGGAGAGCTCCTGTCTTTGCATTTAGCACTAGCGTTTGTGTGGCGGAAGGACAGCTCCTGTCTTTGCATTTAGTACTAGCGTTTGTGTGGGGGAAGGAGAGCACCTGTCCTTGCATATAGCACTAGCGTTTGTGTGGGGGAAGGAGAGCGCCTGTCTTTGCATTAAGCACTAGCGTTTGTGTGGGGAAAGGAGAGCACCTGTCTTTGCATTTACTACTAGCATTTGTGTGGGGGAAGGAGAGCACCTGTCTTTGCATTTAGCACTAGCGTATGTGTGGGGGAAGGAGAGCACCTGACCTTGCATATAGCACCAGCGTTTGTGTGGGGGAATGAGAGCGCCTGTCTTTGCATTTAGCACTAGCGTTTGTTTGGGGGGAAGGAGAGCTCCTGTCTTTGCGTTTAGCACTAGCGTTTGTGTGGGGGAAGGAGAGCACCTGTCCTTGCATATAGCACTAGCGTTGTGTGGGGGAAGGAGAGCACCTCTCTTTGCATTCAGTACAAGCGTTTGTGTGGGGGAAGGAGAGCACCTGTCTTGCATTTATTACTAGCGTTTGTGTGGGGGAAGGAGAGCACCTGTCTTTGCATTTAGCACTAGCCTATGTGTGGGGGAAGGAGAGCACCTGTCTTTGCATTTAGCACTAGCGTTTGTGTGGGGGAAGGAGAGCACCTGTCTTTGCATTTAGTACTAGCGTTTGTGTGGGGGAAGGAGAGCACCTGTCCTTGCATTTAGCACTAGCGTTAGTGTGGGGAGAAGGAGAGCACCTGTCTTTGCATTTAGCACTAGCGTTTGTTTGGGGGAAGGAGAGCACCTGTCTTTGCATTTAGTAGTAGCGTTTGTGTGGGGGAAGGAGAGCACCTGTCTTTGCATTTAGTACTAGCGTTTGTGTGGGGGAAGGAGAGCACCTGTCTTTGCATTTAGCACTAGCGTTTGTTTGGCGCAAGGAGAGCACCTGTCTTTGCATTTAGCACTAGCGTTTGTGTGGGGAGAAGGAGAGCAGCTGTCTTTGCATTTAGCACTAGCGTTTGTGTGGGGGAAGGAGAGCACCTGTCTTTGCATTTAGCACTAGCGTATGTGTGAGGGAAGGAGAGCACCTCTCTTTGCATTTAGCACTAGCGTTTGAGTGGGGAGAAGGAGAGCACCCTCTTTGCATTTAGCACTAGCGTATGTGTGGGGGAAGGAGAGCACCTCTCTTTGCATTTAGCACTAGCGTTGGAGTGGGGGAACGATAGCACCTCTCTTTGCATTTAGCACTAGCATTGTTGTGGAGGAAGGAGAGCACCTGTCTTTGCATTTAGCACTAGTGTTTTTGTGGGGTAAGGAGAGCACCTGTCTTTGCATTTAGCACTAGCGTTTGTGTGGGGGAAGGAGAGAACTGTCTTTGCATTTAGCACTAGCGTTTGTGTGGGGGAAGGAGAGCGCCTGTCTTTGCATTTAGCAGTAGCGTTTGGTGGGGGAAGGAGAGCACCTGTCTTTGCATTTAGCACTAGCGTTTGTGTGGGGGAAGGAGAGCACCTGTCTTTGCATATAGCACTAGCGTATGTGTGAGGGAAGGAGAGCACCTCTCTTTGCATTTAGCACTAGCGTTTGTGTGGGGGAAGGAGAGCACCTGTCTTTGCATTTAGCACTAGGGTTTGTGTGGGGGAAGAAGAGCACCTGTCTTTCATTTAGCACTAGCGTTTGTGTGGGGGAATGAGGGCGCCTGTCTTTGCATTTAGCACTAGCCTTTGTTTGGGGGAAGGAGAGCACCTGTTTTGCGTTTAGTACTAGCGTTTGTGTGGGGAGAAGGAGAGCACCTGTCTTTGCATTTAGCACTAGCGTTTCTGTGGGGGAAGGAGAGCACCTGTCTTACCATTTAGCACTAGCGTTTGTGTGGGGGAAGGAGAGCACCTGTCTTTCCATTTAGAACAAGCGTATGTGTGGGGGAAGGAGAGCACCTCTCTTTGCATTTAGCACTAGCGTTTGTGTGGGGAGAAGGAGAGCAGCTGTCTTTGCATTTAGCACTAGCGTTTGTGTGGGGGAAGGAGAGCACCTGTCTTTCCATTTAGCACTAGCGTTTGTGTGGGGGAAGTAGAGCACCTGTCTTTCCATTTAGCACTAGCGTATGTATGGGGGTAGGAGAGCACCTCTCTTTGCATTTAGCACTAGCGTTTGTGTGAGGGAAGGAGAGCACCTGTCTTTGCATCTAGCACTAGCGTTTGTGTGGGGAAAGGAGAGTACCTGTCTTTGATTTAGCACTAGTGTTTGTGTGGGGGAAGATAGTACCTGTCTATGCATTTATCACTGGCGTTTGTGTGGGGTTAGGAGAGCACCTGTCTTTGGAATTAGCACTAGCGTTTGTGTGGGGGAAGAGAGTACCCGTCTTTGCATTTAGCACTAGCATTTGTGTGGGGGAAGAGAGTACCTGTCTTTGCATTTAGCACTAGCGTTTGTGTGGGGAAAGCAGAGTACCTGTCTCTGCATTTAGCACTAGCGTTTGTGTGGGGAAAGGAGAGTACTTCTCTTTGCATTAAATACTAGCCTTTGTTTCGGGGAAGAGAGTTTCTGTCTTTGCATTTAGCACTAGCGTTTGTGTGGGGGAATTGAGTACCCGTCTTTGCATTTAGCACTAGCGTTTTTGTTTTGGAAAGGATAGAACCTGTCTTTGCATTTAGTACTAGCGTTTGTGTGGGGGAAGAGAGTACCTGTGTTTGCATTTAGCACTAGCATTTGTGTGGGGAAAGGAGAGTACCTGTCTTTGCATTTAGTACTAGCGTTTGTGTGGGGAAAGGAGAGTACCTGTCTTTGCATTTAGCACTAGCTTTTGTGTGGGGGAAGAGTACCTGTCTTTGCATTTAGCACTAGCGTTTGTGTGGGGGAAGGAGAGCACCTGTCTTTCCATTTAGCACAAGCGTATGTGTGGGGGAAGGAGAGCACCTCTCTTTGCATTTAGCACTAGCGTTTGTGTGGGGAGAAGGAGAGCAGCTGTCTTTGCATTTAGCACTAGCGTTTGTGTGGCGTAAGGAGAGCGCCTGTCTTTGCATTTAGCAATAGCGTTTGTGTGGCGGAAGGAGAGCACCTGTCTCTGCATTTAGTACTAGCGTTTGTGTGGGGGAAGGAGAGCACCAGTCTTTGCATATAGCATTAGCGTTTGTGTGGGGGAAGGAGAGCGCCTGCCTTTGCATTTAGCACTAGCGTTTGTGTGGGGGAAGGAGAGCACCTGTCCTTGCATATAGCACTAGCGTTGTGTGGGGGAAGGAGAGAACCTGTCTTTGAATTTAGTACTAGCGTTTGTGTGGTGGAAGGAGAGCACCTGTCTTTGCATTTAGTACTAGCGTTTGTGAGGGGAGAAGGAGAGCACCCTCTTTGCATTTAGTACTAGCGTTTGTGTGGGGAGAAGGAGAGAACCCTCTTTGCATTTAGCACTAGCGTATGTGTGGGGGAAGGAGAGCACCTGTCTTTGCATTTAGCACTAGCGTATGTGTGGGGGAAGGAGAGCACCTGTCTTTACATTTAGCACTAGCGTTTGTGTGGGGGAAGGAGAGCACCTGTCTTTACATTTAGCACTAGCGTATGTGTGGGGGAAGGAGAGCACCTGCCTTTGCATTTAGCACTAGCATTGTTGTGGAGGAAGGAGAGCACCTGTCTTTGCATTTAGCACTAGTGTTTGTGTGGGGTAAGGAGAGCACCTGTCTTTGCATTTAGCACTAGGGTTTGGTGGGGGAAGAGAGTACCTTTCTTTGCAATTATCACGAGCATTTGTGTAGCGGAATGAGGGCGCCTGTCTTTGCATTTAGCACTAGCGTTTGTGTGGCGGAAGGAGAGCACCTGTCTTTGCATTTAGTACTAGCGTTTGTGTGGGGGAAGGAGAGCACCTGTCCTTGCATATAGCACTAGCGTTTGTGTGGGGGAAGGAGGGCACCTGTCTTTAGATTTAGTACTAGCGTTTGTGTGGGGGAAGGAGAGCACCTGTCCTTGCATATAGCTCGAGCGTTTGTGTGGAGGAAGGAGAGCACCTGTCTTTGCATTTAGTACTAACGTTGTGTGGGGGAAAGAGAGCACCTGTCTTTTCATTTAGTACTAGCGTTTGTGTCGAGGAAGCAGAGCACCTGTCTTTGCATTTAGTACAAGCGTTGTGTGGGGGAAGGAGAGCACCTGCCTTTGCATTTAGCACTAGCGTTTGTGTGGAGGTAGGAGAGCGCCTCTCTTTGCATTTAGTACTAGGGTTGTGTGGGGGTAGGAGAACACCTGTCTTTGCATTTAGTACTAGCGTTTGTGTGGGAGAAGGAGGGCACCTGTCTTTGCATTTAGCACTAGCGTTTGTGTGGGGGAAGCAGCGCGCCTGCCTTTGAAATTAGCACTAGCGTTTGTGTGGGGGGAAGGAGAGCACCTGTCTTTGCATTTAGCACTAGCGTTTGTGTGGGGGGAAGCGGAGCACCTCTCTTTGCATTTAGCACTAGCGTTTGTTTGGGGGAAGGAGAGTACCGGTCCTTGCATTTAGTACTCGCGTTTGTGTGGGGGAAGGAGAGCACCTGTCCTCGCATATAGCACTAGCGTTTGTGTGGAGGAAGGAGAGCACCTGTCTTTGCATTTAGTACTAGCGTTTGTGTGGGGGAAGGAGAGCACCTGTCCTTGCATATAGCTCGAGCGTTTGTGTGGAGGAAGGAGAGCACCTGTCTTTGCATTCAGTACTAGCGTTGTGTGGGGGAAGGAGAGCACCTGTCTTTGCATTTAGTACCAGCGTTTGTATGGAGGAAGGAGAGCATCTGTCCTTGCATATAGCACTAGCGTTGTGTGGGGGAAGGAGAGCACCTGTCTTTGCATTTAGCACTAGCGTTTGTGTGGCGGAAGGAGAGCACCTGTCTTTGCATTCAGTGTTAGCGTTTGTGCGGGGGAACGAGAGCACCTTTCTTTGCAATTATCACTAGCGTTTTTGTGGGGGAAGGAGAGCACCTGTCTTTGCATTTAGTACTAGCGTTTGTGTGGGGGAAGAGAGTACCTGCCTTTGCATTTAGCACTAGCATTTGTGTCGCGAAAGGGAGTACCTGCCTTTGCATTTAGTACTAGCGTTTGTGTGGGGAAGGGAGGGTACCTGTCTTTGCGTTTAGTAATAGCGTTTGTGTGGGGAGAGGGAGAGCACCTGTCTTTGCATTTAGCACTAGCGTTTGTGTGGGGGAAGGAGAGCACCTGTCTTTCCATTTAGCACTAGCGTTTGTGTGGGGGAAGAAGAGCACCTGTCTTTCCATTTAGCACTAGCGTATGTGTGGGGGAAGGAGAGCACCTCTCCTTGCATTTAGCACTAGCGTTTGTGTGGGGGAAGGAGAGCACCTGTCTTTGCATTTAGCACTAGCGTTTGTATGGGAGAAAGAGAGCACCTGTCTTTGCATTTAGCACTAGCGTTTGTGTGGGGAAAGGAGAGTACCTGTCTTTGATTTAGCACTAGCGTTTGCGTGGGGGAAGAGAGTACCTGTCTTTGCATCTATCACTGGCGTTTGTGTGGGGGTAGGAGAGCACCTGTCTTTGCATTTAGCACTAGCGTTTGTGTAGGGGAAGAGAGTACCCGTCTTTGCATTTAGCACTATAATTTGTGTGGGGGAAGAGAGTGCCGGTCTTTGCATTTAGCACTAGCGTTTGTGTGGGGAAAGGAGAGTACCTGTCTTTGCATTTAGCACTAGCGTTTGTGTGGGGGAAGATCGTACCTGTCTCTGCATTTAGCACTAGCGTTTGTGTGGGGAAAGCAGAGTACCTGTCTTTGCACTAAGTACTAGCGTTTGTGTGGGGGAAGAGAGTACCTGTCTTTGCATTTAGCACTAGCGTTTGTGTGGGGGAATAGAGTACCCGTCTTTGCATTTAGCACTAGCGTTTGTGTGGGGAAAGGATAGCACCTGTCTTTGCATTTAGTACTAGCGATTGTGTGGGGGAAGAGAGTACCTGTCTTTGCATTTAGCACTAGCATTTATGTGGGGAAAGCAGAGTACCTGTCTTTGCATTACTACTAGCGTTTGTGTGGGGAAAGGAGAGTACCTGTCTTTGCATTTAGTACTAGCGTTTGTGTGGCGGAAGACAGTACCTGTCTTTGCATTTAGCACTAGCGTTTGTGTGGGGAAAGGAGAGTACCTGTCTTTGCATTAAGCACTAGCGTTTGTGTGGGGAAAGGAGAGTACCTGTCTTTGCATTTAGCACTTGCGTTTGTGTGGGGAAAGGAGGGTGCCTGTCTTTGCATTTATTACTGGCGTTTGTGTGGGGGTAGAGAGCACCTGCCTTTGCATTTAGCACAAGCGTTTGTGTGGAGAAAGGAGAGCACCTGTCTTTGCATTTAGCAATAGCATTTGTGTGGGGGAAGAGAGTACCTGTCTTTGCATTTATCACTAGCATTTGTGTGGAGAAAGGAGAGCACCTGTCTTTGCATTTAGCACTAGCGTTTGTGTGGGGAAAGGAGAGTACCTGTCTTTGCATTTAGCACCAGCGTTTGTTTGGGGAAAGGAGACTACCTGTCTTTGCATTTAGTACTAGCGTTTGTGTGGGGAAAGGAGAGTACCTGTATTTGCATTTAGCACTAGCGTTTGTGTGGGGGAAGAGCGTACCTGTCTCTGCATTTAGCACTAGCGTTTGTGTGGGGAAAGGAGAGTAACTGTCTTTGCATTAGATACTAGCGTTTGTGTGGGGGAAGAGAGTACCTGTCTTTGCATTTAGCACTAGCGTTTGTGTGGGGGAATAGAGTAGCCGACTTTGCATTTAGCACTAGCCTTTGTGTGGGGAAAGGATAGCACCTGTGTTTGCATTTAGTACTAGAGTTTGTGTGGGGGAAGGGAGTACTTGTCTTTGCATTTAGCACTAGCATTTGTGTGAGGAAAGGAGAGTACCTGTCTTTGCATTTAGTACTAGCGTTTGTGTTAGGAATGGAGAGTACCTGTCTTTGCATTTAGTACTAGCGTTTGTGTGGGGGAAGAGAGTACCTGTCTTTGCATTTAGCACAAGCGTTTGTGTGGGGAAAGGAGAGTACCTGTCTTTGCATTTAGCACTTGCGTTTGTGTGGGGAAAGGAGGGTGCCTGTCTTTGCATTTATTACTGGCGTTTGTGTGGGGGTAGAGAGCACCTGCCTTTGCATTTAGCACAAGCGTTTGTGTGGAGAAAGGAGAGCACCTGTCTTTGCATTTAGCAATAGCATTTGTGTGGGGGAAGAGAGTACCTGTCTTTGCATTTATCACTAGCATTTGTGTGGAGAAAGGAGAGCACCTGTCTTTGCATTTAGCACTAGCGTTTGTGTGGGGAAAGGAGAGTACCTGTCTTTGCATTTAGCACCAGCGTTTGTTTGGGGAAAGGAGACTACCTGTCTTTGCATTTAGTACTAGCGTTTGTGTGGGGAAAGGAGAGTACCTGTATTTGCATTTAGCACTAGCGTTTGTGTGGGGGAAGAGCGTACCTGTCTCTGCATTTAGCACTAGCGTTTGTGTGGGGAAAGGAGAGTACCTGTCTTTGCATTAGATACTAGCGTTTGTGTGGGGGAAGAGAGTACCTGTCTTTGCATTTAGCACTAGCGTTTGTGTGGGGGAATAGAGTAGCCGACTTTGCATTTAGCACTAGCCTTTGTGTTGGGAAAGGATAGCACCTGTGTTTGCATTTAGTACTAGAGTTTGTATGGGGGAAGGGAGTACTTGTCTTTGCATTTAGCACTAGCATTTGTGTGAGGAAAGGAGAGTACCTGTCTTTGCATTTAGTACTAGCGTTTGTGTTAGGAATGGAGAGTACCTGTCTTTGCATTTAGTACTAGCGTTTGTGTGGGGGAAGAGAGTACCTGTCTTTGCATTTAGCACAAGCGTTTGTGTGGGGAAAGGAGAGTACCTG
Organism: Mantis religiosa; assembly: GCA_030765055.1. NCBI lineage: Eukaryota > Metazoa > Arthropoda > Insecta > Mantodea > Mantidae > Mantis > Mantis religiosa. Next base: position 113,802,149 of record CM060954.1, on the reverse strand, counting down.
TCTTTGCATTTAGCACTAGCGTTTGTGTGGGGAAAGGAGAGTACCTGTCTTTGCATTTGGTATTAGCGTTTGTGTGGGGGTAAAGAGCACCTGGCTTTGCATTGAGCACAAGCGTTTATGTGGGGAAAGGAGAGCACCTGTCTTTGCATTTAGCACTAGCATTTGTGTGGGGGAAGAGAGTACCTGTCTTTGCATTTATCACTAGCATTTGTGTGGCGGAAGGAAAGCGCCTGTCTTTGCATTTAGCACTAGCGTTTGTGTGGCGGAATGAGAGCACCTGTCTTTGCATTTAGTACTAACGTTTGTGTGGGGGAAGGAGGGCACCTGTACTTGCATATAGCACTAGCGTTTGTGTGGGGGAAGGAGAGCACCTGTCCTTGCATATAGCACTAGCGTTGTGTGGGGGAAGGAGAGCACCTGTCTTTGCATTTAGTACTAGCGTTTGTGTGCGGGAAGGAGAGCACCTGTCTTTGCATTTAGTACTAGCGTTTTTATGGGGGAAGAAGAGCACCTGTCTTTGCATTTAGTACTAGCGTTTGTGTGGGGAAAGGAGAGCACCTGTCCTTGCATATAGCACTAGCGTTGTGTGGGGGAAGGTGAGCGCCTGTCTTTGCATTTAGCACTAGCGTTTGTGTGGGGGAAGGAGAGCACCTGTCTTTGCATTTAGCACTAGCGTTTGTGTGGGGGAAGGAGGGCACCTGTCTTTGCATTTAGCACTAGCGTTTGTGCGGAGGAATGAGAGCACCTGTCTTTGCATTTAGTACTAGCGTTTGTGTGGGGGAAGGAGAGCACCTGTCTTTGCATTTAATACTAGCGTTTGTGTGGGGGAAGGAGAGCACCTGTCCTTGTATATAGCACTAGCGTTGTGTGGGGGAAGGTGAGCGCCTGTCTTTGCATTTAGCACAAGCGTTTAGTGAGGGAAGGACAGCACCTGTCTTTGCATTTGGTACTAGCGTTTGTGTGGGGGTAGGAGGGCACCTGTCTTTGCATTTAGCACTAGCGTTTGTTTGGGGGAAGGAGGGCACCTGTCTTTGCATTTAGCACTAGCGTTTGTGTGGCGGAAGGAGAGCACCTGACTTTGCATTTAGTACTAGCGTTTGTGTGGGGAAAGGAGAGCACCTGTCTTTGCATTTAGCACTAGCATTTGTGTGGGGGAAGAGAGTACCTGTCTTTGCATTTAGCACTAGCGTTTGTGTGGGGTAAGGGGAACACCTGTCTTTGCATTTAGTACTAGCGTTTGTGTGGGCAAAGGAGAGCACCTGTCTTTGCATTTAGCACTAGCATTTGTGTGGGGGAATAGAGTACCTCTCTTTGCATTTAGCACTAGCGTTTGTGTGGGGTAAGGGGAACACCTGTCTTTGCATTTAGCACTAGCGTTTGGGTGGGGGAAGGAGAGCACCTGTCTTTGCATTTAGCACTAGCGTTTGTGTGGCGGAAGGAGAGCACCTGTCTTTCCATTTAATACTATCGTTTGTGTGGGGGAAGGAGAGCACCTTTCTTTGCATTTAGCACTAGCGTTTGTGTGGGGAAAGGAGAGCACCTGTCTTTTCATTTAGCACTAGCGTTTGTGTGGGGGAAGAGAGTAATTGTCTTTGCATTTATCACTAGCGTTTGTGTGGGGGTAGGAGGGCACCTCTCTTTGCATTTAGCACTAGCGTTTGTTTGGGGGAAGAGAGTACGTCACTTTGCATTTATCACTAGCGTTTTTGTGGGTGAAGGAGAGCACCTGTTTTTGCATTTAGCAGTAGCGTTTGTGTGGGGGAGGAGAGTACCTGTCTTTGCATTTATCACTAGCGTTTGTGTGGGTGAAGGGGAGCACCTGTCTTTGCATTTAGCACTAGCGTTTGTGTGGGGGAAGAGAGTACCTGTCTTTGCATTTATCACTAGCGTTTGTGTGGGGGAAGGAGAGCACCCTCTTTGCATTTAGCACTAGCGTTTGTGTGGGGGAAGAGAGTACCTGTCTTTGCATTTATCACTAGCGTTTGTGTGGGGGAAGGAGAGCACCCTCTTTGCATTTAGCACTAGCGTTTGTGTGGGGGAAGAGAGTACCTGTTTTTGCATTTATCACTAGCGTTTGTGTGGGGGAAGGAGAGCACCTGTCTTTGCATTTAGCAGTAGCATTTGTGTGGGGGAAGGAGAGCACCTGTCTTTGCATTTAGCACTAGCATTTGTGTGGGGGAAGAGAGTACCTGTCTTTGCATTTATCACTAGCGTTTGTGTGGGGGAAGGAGAGCACCTGTCTTTGCATTTAGCAGTAGCGTTTGTGTGGGGAGAAGGAGAGCACCTGCCTTTGAATTTAGCACTAGCGTTTGTGTGGGGAAAAGGAGAGCACCTCTCTTTGCATTTAGCACTAGCGTTTGTGTGGGGGGAAGCGGAGCACCTCTCTTTGCATTTAGCACTAGCGTTTGTTTGGGGGAAGGAGAGTACCTGTCTTTGCATTTAGTACTAGCGTTTGTGTGGGGGAAGAGAGTACCTGCCTTTGCATTTAGCACTAGCATTTGTGTCGCGAAAGGGAGTACCTGCCTTTGCATTTAGGACTAGCGTTTGTGTGGGGAAGGGAGGGTACCTGTCTTTGCGTTTAGTACTAGCGTTTGTGTGGGGAGAGGGAGAGCACCTGTCTTTGCATTTAGCACTAGCGTTTGTGTGGGGGAAGGAGAGCACCTGTCTTTCCATTTAGCATTAGCGTTTGTGTGGGGGAAGAAGAGCACCTGTCTTTCCATTTAGCACTAGCGTATGTGTGGGGGAAGGAGAGCACCTCTCTTTGCATTTAGCACTAGCGTTTGTGTGGGGGAAGGAGAGCACCTGTCTTTGCATTTAGCACTAGCGTTTGTATGGGAGAAAGAGAGCACCTGTCTTTGCATTTAGCACTAGCGTTTGTGTGGGGAAAGGAGAGTACCTGTCTTTGATTTAGCACTAGCGTTTGCGTGGGGGAAGAGAGTACCTGTCTTTGCATCTATCACTGGCGTTTGTGTGGGGGTAGGTGAGCACCTGTCTTTGCATTTAGCACTAGCGTTTGTGTGGGGGAAGAGAGTACCCTTCTTTGCATTTAGCACTAGCATTTTTGTGGGGGAAGAGAGTACCGGTCTTTGCATTTAGCACTAGCGTTTGTGTGGGGAAAGGAGAGTACCTGTCTTTGCATTTAGCACTAGCGGTTGTGTGGGGAAAGGAGAGTACCTGTCTTTGCATTTAGCACTAGCGTTTGTGTGGGGGAAGATCGTATCTGTCTCTGCATTTAGCACTAGCGTTTGTGTGGGGAAAGCAGAGTACCTGTCTTTGCACTAAGTACTAGCGTTTGTGTGGGGGAAGAGAGTACCTGTCTTTGCATTTAGCACTAGCGTTTGTGTGGGGGAATAGAGTACCCGTCTTTGCATTTAGCACTAGCGTTTGTGTGGGGAAAGGATAGCACCTGTCTTTGCATTTAGTACTAGCGATTGTGTGGGGGAAGAGAGTACCTGTCTTTGCATTTAGCACTAGCATTTATGTGGGGAAAGCAGAGTACCTGTCTTTGCATTAATACTAGCGTTTGTGTGGGGAAAGGAGAGTACCTGTCTTTGCATTTAGTACTAGCGTTTGTGTGGCGGAAGAGAGTACCTGTCTTTGCATTTAGCACTAGCGTTTGTGTGGGGAAAGGAGAGTACCTGTCTTTGCATTTAGCACTAGCGTTTGTGTGGGGAAAGGAGAGTACCTGTCTTTGCATTTAGCACTTGCGTTTGTGTGGGGAAAGGAGAGTGCCTGTCTTTGCATTTATTACTGGCGTTTTTGTGGGGGTAGAGAGCACCTGCCTTTGCATTTAGCACAAGCGTTTGTGTGGAGAAAGGAGAGCACCTGTCTTTGCATTTAGCACTAGCATTTGTGTGGGGGAAGAGAGTACCTGTCTTTGAATTTATCACTAGCATTTGTGTGGCGTAAGGAGAGGGCCTGTCTTTGCATTTAGCACTAGCGTTTGTGTGGGGAAAGGAGAGTACCTGTCTTTGCATTTAGCACCAGCGTTTGTTTGGGGAAAGGAGAGTACCTGTCTTTGCATTTAGTACTAGGGTTTGTGTGGGGAAAGGAGAGTACCTGTATTTGCATTTAGCACTAGCGTTTGTGTGGGGGAAGAGCGTACCTGTCTCTGCATTTAGCACTAGCGTTTGTGTGGGGAAAGGAGAGTACCTGTCTTTGCATTAGGTCCTAGCGTTTGTGTGGGGGAAGAGAGTACCTGTCTTTGCATTTAGCACTAGCGTTTGTGTGGGGGAATAGAGTAGCCGTCTTTGCATTTAGCACTAGCCTTTGTGTGGGGAAAGGATAGCACCTGTGTTTGCATTTAGTACTAGCGTTTGTGTGGGGGAAGGGAGTACTTGTCTTTGCATTTAGCACTAGCATTTGTGTGAGGAAAGGAGAGTACCTGTCTTTGCATTTAGTACTAGCGTTTGTGTTAGGAATGGAGAGTACCTGTCTTTGCATTTAGTAGTAGCGTTTGTGTGGGGGAAGAGAGTACCTGTCTTTGCATTTAGCACAAGCGTTTGTGTGGGGAAAGGAGAGTACCTGTCTTTGCATTTAGCACTAGCGTTTGTGTGGGGAAAGGAGAGTACCTGTCTTTGCATTTAGTATTAGCGGTTGTGTGGGGGTAAAGAGCACCTGGCTTTGCATTGAGCACAAGCGTTTGTGTGGGGAAAGGAGAGCACCTGTCTTTGCATTTAGCACTAGCATTTGTGTGGGGGAAGAGAGTACCTGTCTTTGCATTTATCACTAGCATTTGTGTGGCGGAAGGAAAGCGCCTGTCTTTGCATTTAGCACTAGCGTTTGTGTGGCGGAAGGAGAGCACCTGTCTTTGCATTTAGTACTAGCGTTTGTGTGGGGGAAGGAGGGCACCTGTACTTGCATATAGCACTAGCGTTTGTGTGGGGGAAGGAGAGCACCTGTCCTTGCATATAGCACTAGCGTTGTGTTGGGGAAGGAGAGCACCTGTCTTTGCATTTAGTACTAGCGTTTGTGTGGGGGAAGGAGAGCACCTGTCTTTGCATTTAGTACTAGCGTTTTTATGGGGGAAGGAGAGCACCTGTCTTTGCATTTAGTACTAGCGTTTGTGTGGGGGAAGGAGAGCACCTGTCCTTGCATATAGCACTAGCGTTGTGTGGGGGAAGGTGAGCGCCTGTCTTTGCATTTAGCACTAGCGTTTGTGTGGGGGTAGGAGGGCACCTGACTTTGCATTTAGCACTAGCGTTTGTTTGGGGGAAAGAGGGCACCTGTCTTTGCATTTAGCACTAGCGTTTATGTGGCGGAAGGAGAGCACCTGTCTTTGCATTTAGTACTAGCGTTTGTGTGGGGAAAGAAGAGCACCTGTCTTTGCATTTAGCACTAGCATTTGTGTGGGGGAAGAGAGTACCTGTCTTTGCATTTAGCACTAGCGTTTGTGTGGGGTAAGGGGAACACCTGTCTTTGCATTTAGTTCTAGCGTTTGTGTGGGGAAAGCAGAGCACCTGTCTTTGCATTTAGCACTAGCATTTGTGAGGGGGAAGAGAGTACCTCTCTTTGCATTTAGCACTAGTGTTTGTTTGGGGTAAGGGGAACACCTGTCTTTGCATTTAGCACTAGCGTTTGGGTGGGGGAAGGAGAGCACCTGTCTTTGCATTTAGCACTAGCGTTTGTGTGGCGGAAGGAGAGCACCTGTCTTTGCATTTAATAATATCGTTTGTGTGGGGGAAGGAGAGCACATTTCTTTGCATTTAGCACTAGCGTTTGTGTGGGGAAAGGAGAGCACCTGTCTTTTCATTTAGCACTAGCGTTTGTGTGGGGGAAGAGAGTAATTGTCTTTGCATTTATCACTAGCGTTTGTGTGGGGGTAGGAGGGCACCTCTCTTTGCATTTAGCACTAGCGTTTGTTTGGGGGAAGAGAGTACGTCTCTTTGCATTTATCACTAGCGTTTTTGTGGGGGAAGGAGAGCACCTGTTTTTGCATTTAGCAGTAGCGTTTGTGTGGAGGAGGAGAGTACCTGTCTTTGCATTTACCACTAGCGTTTGTGTGGGTGAAGGGGAGCACCTGTCTTTGCATTTAGCACTAGCGTGGGGGAAGAGAGTACCTGTCTTTGCATTTATCACTAGCGTTTGTGTGGGAGAAGGAGAGCACCCTCTTTGCATTTAGCACTAGCGTTTGTGTGGGGGAAGAGAGTACCTGTCTTTGCATTAATCACTAGCGTTTGTGTGGGGGAAGGAGAGCACCCTCTTTGCATTTAGCACTAGCGTTTGTGTGGGGGAAGAGAGTACCTGTTTTTGCATTTAGCACTAGCGTTTGTGTGGGGAAAGGAGAGTACCTGTCTTTGATTTAGCACTAGCGTTTGCGTGGTGGAAGAGAGTACCTGTCTTTGCATCTATCACTGGCGTTTGTGTGGGGGTAGGAGAGCACCTGTCTTTGCATTTAGCACTAGCGTTTGTGTGGGGGAAGAGAGTACCCGTCTTTGCATTTAGCACTAGCATTTGTGTGGGGGAAGAGAGTACCGGTCTTTGCATTTAGCACTAGCGTTTGTGTGGGGAAAGGAGAGTACCTGTCTTTGCATTTAGCACTAGCGGTTGTGTGGGGAAAGGAGAGTACCTGTCTTTGAATTTAGCACTAGCGTTTGTGTGGCGGAAGATCGTACCTGTCTCTGCATTTAGCACTAGCGTTTGTGTGGGGAAAGCAGAGTACCTGTCTTTGCACTAAGTACTAGCGTTTGTGTGGGGGAAGAGAGTACCTGTCTTTGCATTTAGCACTAGCGTTTGTGTGGGGGAATAGAGTACCCGTCTTTGCATTTAGCACTAGCGTTTGTGTGGGGAAAGGATAGCACCTGTCTTTGCATTTAGTACTAGCGATTGTGTGGGGGAAGAGAGTACCTGTCTTTGCATTTAGCACTAGCATTTATGTGGGGAAAGCAGAGTACCTGTCTTTGCATTAATACTAGCGTTTGTGTGGGGAAAGGAGAGTACCTGTCTTTGCATTTAGTACTAGTGTTTGTGTGGCGGAAGACAGTACCTGTCTTTGCATTTAGCACTAGCGTTTGTGTGGGGAAAGGAGAGTACCTGTCTTTGCATTTAGCACTTGCGTTTGTGTGGGGAAAGGAGAGTGCCTGTCTTTGCATTTATTACTGGCGTTTGTGTGGGGGTAGAGAGCACCTGCCTTTGAATTTAGCACAAGCGTTTGTGTGGAGAAAGGAGAGCACCTGTCTTTGCATTTAGCACTAGCATTTGTGTGGGGGAAGAGAGTACCTGTCTTTGCATTTATCACTAGCATTTGTGTGGCGTAAGGAGAGGGCCTGTCTTTGCATTTAGCACTAGCGTTTGTGTGGGGAAAGGAGAGTACCTGTCTTTGCATTTAGCACCAGCGTTTGTTTGGGGAAAGGAGAGTACCTGTCTTTGCATTTAGTACTAGCGTTTGTGTGGGGAAAGGAGGTACCTGTATTTGCATTTAGCACTAGCGTTTGTGTGGGAGAAGAGCGTACCTGTCTCTGCATTTAGCACTAGCGTTTGTGTGGGGAAAGGAGAGTACCTGTCTTTGCATTAGGTACTAGCGTTTGTGTGGGGGAAGAGAGTACCTGTCTTTGCATTTAGCACTAGCGTTTGTGTGGGGGAATAGAGTAGCCGTCTTTGCATTTAGCACTAGCCTTTGTGTGGGGAAAGGATAGCACCTGTGTTTGCATTTAGTACTAGCGTTTGTGTGGGGGAAGGGAGTACTTGTCTTTGCATTTAGCACTAGCATTTGTGTGAGGAAAGGAGAGTACCTGTCTTTGCATTTAGTACTAGCGTTTGTGTTAGGAATGGAGAGTACGTGTCTTTGCATTTAGTACTAGAGTTTGTGTGGGGGAAGAAAGTACCTGTCTTTGCATTTAGCACAAGCGTTTGTGTGGGGAAAGGAGAGTACCTGTCTTTGCATTTAGCACTAGCGTTTGTGTGGGGAAAGGAGAGTACCTGTCTTTGCATTGAGTATTAGAGTTTGTGTGGGGGTAAAGAGCACCTGGCTTTGCATTGAGCACAAGCGTTTGTGTGGGGAAAGGAGAGCACCTGTCTTTGCATTTAGCACTAGCATTTGTGTGGGGGAAGAGAGTACCTGTCTTTGCATTTATTACTAGCATTTGTGTGGCGGAAAGAAAGCGCCTGTCTTTGCATTTAGCACTAGCATTTGTGTGGCGGAAGGAGAGTCCCTGTCTTTGCATTTAGTACTAGCGTTTGTGTGGGGGAAGGAGGGCACCTGTACTTGCATATAGCACTAGCGTTTGTGTGGGGGAAGGAGATCACCTGTCCTTGCATATAGCACTAGCGTTGTGTGGGGGAAGGAGAGCACCTGTCTTTGCATTTAGTACTAGCGTTTGTGTGGGGGAAGGAGAGCACCTGTCTTTGCATTTAGTACTAGCGTTTTTATGGGGGAAGGAGAGCACCTGTCTTTGCATTTAGTACTAGCGTTTGGGTGGGGGAAGGAGAGCACCTGTCCTTGCATATAGCACTAGCGTTGTGTGGGGGAAGGTGAGCGCCTGTCTTTGCATTTAGCACTAGCGTTTGTGTGAGGGAAGGAGAGCACCTGTCTTTGCATTTAGTACTGGCGTTTGTGTGGGGGAAGGAGAGCACCTGTCTTTGCATTTAGCACTAGCGTTTGTGTGGGGGAAGGAGGGCACCTGTCTTTGCATTTAGCACTAGCGTTTGTGTGGAGGAATGAGAGCACCTGTCTTTGCATTTAGTACTAGCGTTTGTGTGGGGGAAGGAGAGCACCTGTCTTTGCATTTAATGCTAGCGTTTGTGTGGAGAAAGGAGAGCACCTGTCTTTGCATTTAGCACTAGCGTTTGTGTGGGGAAAGGAGAGTACCTGTCTTTGCATTTAGCACCAGCGTTTGTTTGGGGAAAGGAGACTACCTGTCTTTGCATTTAGTACTAGCGTTTGTGTGGGGAAAGGAGAGTACCTGTATTTGCATTTAGCACTAGCGTTTGTGTGGGGGAAGAGCGTACCTGTCTCTGCATTTAGCACTAGCGTTTGTGTGGGGAAAGGAGAGTAACTGTCTTTGCATTAGATACTAGCGTTTGTGTGGGGGAAGAGAGTACCTGTCTTTGCATTTAGCACTAGCGTTTGTGTGGGGGAATAGAGTAGCCGACTTTGCATTTAGCACTAGCCTTTGTGTGGGGAAAGGATAGCACCTGTGTTTGCATTTAGTACTAGTGTTTGTGTGGGGGAAGGGAGTACTTGTCTTTGCATTTAGCACTAGCATTTGTGTGAGGAAAGGAGAGTACCTGTCTTTGCATTTAGTACTAGCGTTTGTGTTAGGAATGGAGAGTACCTGTCTTTGCATTTAGTACTAGCGTTTGTGTGGGGGAAGAGAGTACCTGTCTTTGCATTTAGCACAAGCGTTTGTGTGGGGAAAGGAGAGTACCTGTCTTTGCATTTAGCACTTGCGTTTCTGTGGGGAAAGGAGGGTGCCTGTCTTTGCATTTATTACTGGCGTTTGTGTGGGGGTAGAGAGCACCTGCCTTTGCATTTAGCACAAGCGTTTGTGTGGAGAAAGGAGAGCACCTGTCTTTGCATTTAGCAATAGCATTTGTGTGGGGGAAGAGAGTACCTGTCTTTGCATTTATCACTAGCATTTGTGTGGAGAAAGGAGAGCACCTGTCTTTGCATTTAGCACTAGCGTTTGTGTGGGGAAAGGAGAGTACCTGTCTTTGCATTTAGCACCAGCGTTTGTTTGGGGAAAGGAGACTACCTGTCTTTGCATTTAGTACTAGCGTTTGTGTGGGGAAAGGAGAGTACCTGTATTTGCATTTAGCACTAGCGTTTGTGTGGGGGAAGAGCGTACCTGTCTCTGCATTTAGCACTAGCGTTTGTGTGGGGAAAGGAGAGTACCTGTCTTTGCATTAGATACTAGCGTTTGTGTGGGGGAAGAGAGTACCTGTCTTTGCATTTAGCACTAGCGTTTGTGTGGGGGAATAGAGTAGCCGACTTTTCATTTAGCACTAGCCTTTGTGTTGGGAAAGGATAGCACCTGTGTTTGCATTTAGTACTAGAGCTTGTATGGGGGAAGGGAGTACTTGTCTTTGCATTTAGCACTAGCATTTGTGTGAGGAAAGGAGAGTACCTGTCTTTGCATTTAGTACTAGCGTTTGTGTTAGGAATGGAGAGTACCTGTCTTTGCAATTAGTACTAGCGTTTGTGTGGGGGAAGAGAGTACCTGTCTTTGCATTTAGCACAAGCGTTTGTGTGGGGAAAGGAGAGTACCTGTCTTTGCATTTAGCACTAGCGTTTGTGTGGGGAAAGGAGAGTACCTGTCTTTGCATTTGGTATTAGCGTTTGTGTGGGGGTAAAGAGCACCTGGCTTTGCATTGAGCACAAGCGTTTATGTGGGGAAAGGAGAGCACCTGTCTTTGCATTTAGCACTAGCATTTGTGTGGGGGAAGAGAGTACCTGTCTTTGCATTTATCACTAGCATTTGTGTGGCGGAAGGAAAGCGCCTGTCTTTGCATTTAGCACTAGCGTTTGTGTGGCGGAAGGAGAGCACCTGTCTTTGCATTTAGTACTAACGTTTGTGTGGGGGAAGGAGGGCACCTGTACTTGCATATAGCACTAGCGTTTGTGTGGGGGAAGGAGAGCACCTGTCCTTGCATATAGCACTAGCGTTGTGTGGGGGAAGGAGAGCACCTGTCTTTGCATTTAGTACTAGCGTTTGTGTGCGGGAAGGAGAGCACCTGTCTTTGCATTTAGTACTAGCGTTTTTATGGGGGAAGAAGAGCACCTGTCTTTGCATTTAGTACTAGCGTTTGTGTGGGGAAAGGAGAGCACCTGTCCTTGCATATAGCACTAGCGTTGTGTGGGGGAAGGTGAGCGCCTGTCTTTGCATTTAGCACTAGCGTTTGTGTGGGGGAAGGAGAGCACCTGTCTTTGCATTTAGCACTAGCGTTTGTGTGGGGGAAGGAGGGCACCTGTCTTTGCATTTAGCACTAGCGTTTGTGCGGAGGAATGAGAGCACCTGTCTTTGCATTTAGTACTAGCGTTTGTGTGGGGGAAGGAGAGCACCTGTCTTTGCATTTAATACTAGCGTTTGTGTGGGGGAAGGAGAGCACCTGTCCTTGTATATAGCACTAGCGTTGTGTGGGGGAAGGTGAGCGCCTGTCTTTGCATTTAGCACAAGCGTTTAGTGAGGGAAGGACAGCACCTGTCTTTGCATTTGGTACTAGCGTTTGTGTGGGGGTAGGAGGGCACCTGTCTTTGCATTTAGCACTAGCGTTTGTTTGGGGGAAGGAGGGCACCTGTCTTTGCATTTAGCACTAGCGTTTGTGTGGCGGAAGGAGAGCACCTGACTTTGCATTTAGTACTAGCGTTTGTGTGGGGAAAGGAGAGCACCTGTCTTTGCATTTAGCACTAGCATTTGTGTGGGGGAAGAGAGTACCTGTCTTTGCATTTAGCACTAGCGTTTGTGTGGGGTAAGGGGAACACCTGTCTTTGCATTTAGTACTAGCGTTTGTGTGGGCAAAGGAGAGCACCTGTCTTTGCATTTAGCACTAGCATTTGTGTGGGGGAATAGAGTACCTCTCTTTGCATTTAGCACTAGCGTTTGTGTGGGGTAAGGGGAACACCTGTCTTTGCATTTAGCACTAGCGTTTGGGTGGGGGAAGGAGAGCACCTGTCTTTGCATTTAGCACTAGCGTTTGTGTGGCGGAAGGAGAGCACCTGTCTTTCCATTTAATACTATCGTTTGTGTGGGGGAAGTAGAGCACCTTTCTTTGCATTTAGCACTAGCGTTTGTGTGGGGAAAGGAGAGCACCTGTCTTTTCATTTAGCACTAGCGTTTGTGTGGGGGAAGAGAGTAATTGTCTTTGCATTTATCACTAGCGTTTGTGTGGGGGTAGGAGGGCACCTCTCTTTGCATTTAGCACTAGCGTTTGTTTGGGGGAAGAGAGTACGTCACTTTGCATTTATCACTAGCGTTTTTGTGGGTGAAGGAGAGCACCTGTTTTTGCATTTAGCAGTAGCGTTTGTGTGGGGGAGGAGAGTACCTGTCTTTGCATTTATCACTAGCGTTTGTGTGGGTGAAGGGGAGCACCTGTCTTTGCATTTAGCACTAGCGTTTGTGTGGGGGAAGAGAGTACCTGTCTTTGCATTTATCACTAGCGTTTGTGTGGGGGAAGGAGAGCACCCTCTTTGCATTTAGCACTAGCGTTTGTGTGGGGGAAGAGAGTACCTGTCTTAGCATTTATCACTAGCGTTTGTGTGGGGGAAGGAGAGCACCCTCTTTGCATTTAGCACTAGCGTTTGTGTGGGGGAAGAGAGTACCTGTTTTTGCATTTATCACTAGCGTTTGTGTGGGGGAAGGAGAGCACCTGTCTTTGCATTTAGCAGTAGCATTTGTGTGGGGGAAGGAGAGCACCTGTCTTTGCATTTAGCACTAGCATTTGTGTGGGGGAAGAGAGTACCTGTCTTTGCATTTATCACTAGCGTTTGTGTGGGGGAAGGAGAGCACCTGTCTTTGCATTTAGCAGTAGCGTTTGTGTGGGGAGAAGGAGAGCACCTGCCTTTGAATTTAGCACTAGCGTTTGTGTGGGGAAAAGGAGAGCACCTCTCTTTGCATTTAGCACTAGCGTTTGTGTGGGGGGAAGCGGAGCACCTCTCTTTGCATTTAGCACTAGCGTTTGTTTGGGGGAAGGAGAGTACCTGTCTTTGCATTTAGTACTAGCGTTTGTGTGGGGGAAGAGAGTACCTGCCTTTGCATTTAGCACTAGCATTTGTGTCGCGAAAGGGAGTACCTGCCTTTGCATTTAGGACTAGCGTTTGTGTGGGGAAGGGAGGGTACCTGTCTTTGCGTTTAGTACTAGCGTTTGTGTGGGGAGAGGGAGAGCACCTGTCTTTGCATTTAGCACTAGCGTTTGTGTGGGGGAAGGAGAGCACCTGTCTTTCCATTTAGCACTAGCGTTTGTGTGGGGGAAGAAGAGCACCTGTCTTTCCATTTAGCACTAGCGTATGTGTGGGGGAAGGAGAGCACCTCTCTTTGCATTTAGCACTAGCGTTTGTGTGGGGGAAGGAGAGCACCTGTCTTTGCATTTAGCACTAGCGTTTGTATGGGAGAAAGAGAGCACCTGTCTTTGCATTTAGCACTAGCGTTTGTGTGGGGAAAGGAGAGTACCTGTCTTTGATTTAGCACTAGCGTTTGCGTGGGGGAAGAGAGTACCTGTCTTTGCATCTATCACTGGCGTTTGTGTGGGGGTAGGTGAGCACCTGTCTTTGCATTTAGCACTAGCGTTTGTGTGGGGGAAGAGAGTACCCTTCTTTGCATTTAGCACTAGCATTTGTGTGGGGGAAGAGAGTACCGGTCTTTGCATTTAGCACTAGCGTTTGTGTGGGGAAAGGAGAGTACCTGTCTTTGCATTTAGCACTAGCGGTTGTGTGGGGAAAGGAGAGTACCTGTCTTTGCATTTAGCACTAGCGTTTGTGTGGGGGAAGATCGTATCTGTCTCTGCATTTAGCACTAGCGTTTGTGTGGGGAAAGCAGAGTACCTGTCTTTGCACTAAGTACTAGCGTTTGTGTGGGGGAAGAGAGTACCTGTCTTTGCATTTAGCACTAGCGTTTGTGTGGGGGAATAGAGTACCCGTCTTTGCATTTAGCACTAGCGTTTGTGTGGGGAAAGGATAGCACCTGTCTTTGCATTTAGTACTAGCGATTGTGTGGGGGAAGAGAGTACCTGTCTTTGCATTTAGCACTAGCATTTATGTGGGGAAAGCAGAGTACTTGTCTTTGCATTAATACTAGCGTTTGTGTGGGGAAAGGAGAGTACCTGTCTTTGCATTTAGTACTAGCGTTTGTGTGGCGGAAGAGAGTACCTGTCTTTGCATTTAGCACTAGCGTTTGTGTGGGGAAAGGAGAGTACCTGTCTTTGCATTTAGCACTAGCGTTTGTGTGGGGAAAGGAGAGTACCTGTCTTTGCATTTAGCACTTGCGTTTGTGTGGGGAAAGGAGAGTGCCTGTCTTTGCATTTATTACTGGCGTTTTTGTGGGGGTAGAGAGCACCTGCCTTTGCATTTAGCACAAGCGTTTGTGTGGAGAAAGGAGAGCACCTGTCTTTGCATTTAGCACTAGCATTTGTGTGGGGGAAGAGAGTACCTGTCTTTGAATTTATCACTAGCATTTGTGTGGCGTAAGGAGAGGGCCTGTCTTTGCATTTAGCACTAGCGTTTGTGTGGGGAAAGGAGAGTACCTGTCTTTGCATTTAGCACCAGCGTTTGTTTGGGGAAAGGAGAGTACCTGTCTTTGCATTTAGTACTAGGGTTTGTGTGGGGAAAGGAGAGTACCTGTATTTGCATTTAGCACTAGCGTTTGTGTGGGGGAAGAGCGTACCTGTCTCTGCATTTAGCACTAGCGTTTGTGTGGGGAAAGGAGAGTACCTGTCTTTGCATTAGGTCCTAGCGTTTGTGTGGGGGAAGAGAGTACCTGTCTTTGCATTTAGCACTAGCGTTTGTGTGGGGGAATAGAGTAGCCGTCTTTGCATTTAGCACTAGCCTTTGTGTGGGGAAAGGATAGCACCTGTGTTTGCATTTAGTACTAGCGTTTGTGTGGGGGAAGGGAGTACTTGTCTTTGCATTTAGCACTAGCATTTGTGTGAGGAAAGGAGAGTACCTGTCTTTGCATTTAGTACTAGCGTTTGTGTTAGGAATGGAGAGTACCTGTCTTTGCATTTAGTACTAGCGTTTGTGTGGGGGAAGAGAGTACCTGTCTTTGCATTTAGCACAAGCGTTTGTGTGGGGAAAGGAGAGTACCTGTCTTTGCATTTAGCACTAGCGTTTGTGTGGGGAAAGGAGAGTACCTGTCTTTGCATTTAGTATTAGCGGTTGTGTGGGGGTAAAGAGCACCTGGCTTTGCATTGAGCACAAGCGTTTGTGTGGGGAAAGGAGAGCACCTGTCTTTGCATTTAGCACTAGCATTTGTGTGGGGGAAGAGAGTACCTGTCTTTGCATTTATCACTAGCATTTGTGTGGCGGAAGGAAAGCGCCTGTCTTTGCATTTAGCACTAGCGTTTGTGTGGCGGAAGGAGAGCACCTGTCTTTGCATTTAGTACTAGCGTTTGTGTGGGGGAAGGAGGGCACCTGTACTTGCATATAGCACTAGCGTTTGTGTGGGGGAAGGAGAGCACCTGTCCTTGCATATAGCACTAGCGTTGTGTTGGGGAAGGAGAGCACCTGTCTTTGCATTTAGTACTAGCGTTTGTGTGGGGGAAGGAGAGCACCTGTCTTTGCATTTAGTACTAGCGTTTTTATGGGGGAAGGAGAGCACCTGTCTTTGCATTTAGTACTAGCGTTTGTGTGGGGGAAGGAGAGCACCTGTCCTTGCATATAGCACTAGCGTTGTGTGGGGGAAGGTGAGCGCCTGTCTTTGCATTTAGCACTAGCGTTTGTGTGGGGGTAGGAGGGCACCTGACTTTGCATTTAGCACTAGCGTTTGTTTGGGGGAAAGAGGGCACCTGTCTTTGCATTTAGCACTAGCGTTTATGTGGCGGAAGGAGAGCACCTGTCTTTGCATTTAGTACTAGCGTTTGTGTGGGGAAAGAAGAGCACCTGTCTTTGCATTTAGCACTAGCATTTGTGTGGGGGAAGAGAGTACCTGTCTTTGCATTTAGCACTAGCGTTTGTGTGGGGTAAGGGGAACACCTGTCTTTGCATTTAGTTCTAGCGTTTGTGTGGGGAAAGCAGAGCACCTGTCTTTGCATTTAGCACTAGCATTTGTGAGGGGGAAGAGAGTACCTCTCTTTGCATTTAGCACTAGTGTTTGTTTGGGGTAAGGGGAACACCTGTCTTTGCATTTAGCACTAGCGTTTGGGTGGGGGAAGGAGAGCACCTGTCTTTGCATTTAGCACTAGCGTTTGTGTGGCGGAAGGAGAGCACCTGTCTTTGCATTTAATAATATCGTTTGTGTGGGGGAAGGAGAGCACATTTCTTTGCATTTAGCACTAGCGTTTGTGTGGGGAAAGGAGAGCACCCGTCTTTTCATTTAGCACTAGCGTTTGTGTGGGGGAAGAGAGTAATTGTCTTTGCATTTATCACTAGCGTTTGTGTGGGGGTAGGAGGGCACCTCTCTTTGCATTTAGCACTAGCGTTTGTTTGGGGGAAGAGAGTACGTCTCTTTGCATTTATCACTAGCGTTTTTGTGGGGGAAGGAGAGCACCTGTTTTTGCATTTAGCAGTAGCGTTTGTGTGGAGGAGGAGAGTACCTGTCTTTGCATTTACCACTAGCGTTTGTGTGGGTGAAGGGGAGCACCTGTCTTTGCATTTAGCACTAGCGTGGGGGAAGAGAGTACCTGTCTTTGCATTTATCACTAGCGTTTGTGTGGGAGAAGGAGAGCACCCTCTTTGCATTTAGCACTAGCGTTTGTGTGGGGGAAGAGAGTACCTGTCTTTGCATTAATCACTAGCGTTTGTGTGGGGGAAGGAGAGCACCCTCTTTGCATTTAGCACTAGCGTTTGTGTGGGGGAAGAGAGTACCTGTTTTTGCATTTAGCACTAGCGTTTGTGTGGGGAAAGGAGAGTACCTGTCTTTGATTTAGCACTAGCGTTTGCGTGGTGGAAGAGAGTACCTGTCTTTGCATCTATCACTGGCGTTTGTGTGGGGGTAGGAGAGCACCTGTCTTTGCATTTAGCACTAGCGTTTGTGTGGGGGAAGAGAGTACCCGTCTTTGCATTTAGCACTAGCATTTGTGTGGGGGAAGAGAGTACCGGTCTTTGCATTTAGCACTAGCGTTTGTGTGGGGAAAGGAGAGTACCTGTCTTTGCATTTAGCACTAGCGGTTGTGTGGGGAAAGGAGAGTACCTGTCTTTGCATTTAGCACTAGCGTTTGTGTGGCGGAAGATCGTACCTGTCTCTGCATTTAGCACTAGCGTTTGTGTGGGGAAAGCAGAGTACCTGTCTTTGCACTAAGTACTAGCGTTTGTGTGGGGGAAGAGAGTACCTGTCTTTGCATTTAGCACTAGCGTTTGTGTGGGGGAATAGAGTACCCGTCTTTGCATTTAGCACTAGCGTTTGTGTGGGGAAAGGATAGCACCTGTCTTTGCATTTAGTACTAGCGATTGTGTGGGGGAAGAGAGTACCTGTCTTTGCATTTAGCACTAGCATTTATGTGGGGAAAGCAGAGTACCTGTCTTTGCATTAATACTAGCGTTTGTGTGGGGAAAGGAGAGTACCTGTCTTTGCATTTAGTACTAGTGTTTGTGTGGCGGAAGACAGTACCTGTCTTTGCATTTAGCACTAGCGTTTGTGTGGGGAAAGGAGAGTACCTGTCTTTGCATTTAGCACTTGCGTTTGTGTGGGGAAAGGAGAGTGCCTGTCTTTGCATTTATTACTGGCGTTTGTGTGGGGGTAGAGAGCACCTGCCTTTGAATTTAGCACAAGCGTTTGTGTGGAGAAAGGAGAGCACCTGTCTTTGCATTTAGCACTAGCATTTGTGTGGGGGAAGAGAGTACCTGTCTTTGCATTTATCACTAGCATTTGTGTGGCGTAAGGAGAGGGCCTGTCTTTGCATTTAGCACTAGCGTTTGTGTGGGGAAAGGAGAGTACCTGTCTTTGCATTTAGCACCAGCGTTTGTTTGGGGAAAGGAGAGTACCTGTCTTTGCATTTAGTACTAGCGTTTGTGTGGGGAAAGGAGGTACCTGTATTTGCATTTAGCACTAGCGTTTGTGTGGGAGAAGAGCGTACCTGTCTCTGCATTTAGCACTAGCGTTTGTGTGGGGAAAGGAGAGTACCTGTCTTTGCATTAGGTACTAGCGTTTGTGTGGGGGAAGAGAGTACCTGTCTTTGCATTTAGCACTAGCGTTTTTGTGGGGGAATAGAGTAGCCGTCTTTGCATTTAGCACTAGCCTTTGTGTGGGGAAAGGATAGCACCTGTGTTTGCATTTAGTACTAGCGTTTGTGTGGGGGAAGGGAGTACTTGTCTTTGCATTTAGCACTAGCATTTGTGTGAGGAAAGGAGAGTACCTGTCTTTGCATTTAGTACTAGCGTTTGTGTTAGGAATGGAGGGTACGTGTCTTTGCATTTAGTACTAGCGTTTGTGTGGGGGAAGAGAGTACCTGTCTTTGCATTTAGCACAAGCGTTTGTGTGGGGAAAGGAGAGTACCTGTCTTTGCATTTAGCACTAGCGTTTGTGTGGGGAAAGGAGAGTACCTGTCTTTGCATTTAGTATTAGAGTTTGTGTGGGGGTAAAGAGCACCTGGCTTTGCATTGAGCACAAGCGTTTGTGTGGGGAAAGGAGAGCACCTGTCTTTGCATTTAGCACTAGCATTTGTGTGGGGGAAGAGAGTACCTGTCTTTGCATTTATTACTAGCATTTGTGTGGCGGAAAGAAAGCGCCTGTCTTTGCATTTAGCACTAGCATTTGTGTGGCGGAAGGAGAGTCCCTGTCTTTGCATTTAGTACTAGCGTTTGTGTGGGGGAAGGAGGGCACCTGTACTTGCATATAGCACTAGCGTTTGTGTGGGGGAAGGAGATCACCTGTCCTTGCATATAGCACTAGCGTTGTGTGGGGGAAGGAGAGCACCTGTCTTTGCATTTAGTACTAGCGTTTGTGTGGGGGAAGGAGAGCACCTGTCTTTGCATTTAGTACTAGCGTTTTTATGGGGGAAGGAGAGCACCTGTCTTTGCATTTAGTACTAGCGTTTGGGTGGGGGAAGGAGAGCACCTGTCCTTGCATATAGCACTAGCGCTGTGTGGGGGAAGGTGAGCGCCTGTCTTTGCATTTAGCACTAGCGTTTGTGTGAGGGAAGGAGAGCACCTGTCTTTGCATTTAGTACTGGCGTTTGTGTGGGGGAAGATGAGCACCTGTCTTTGCATTTAGCACTACCGTTTGTGTGGGGGAAGGAGGGCACCTGTCTTTGCATTTAGCACTAGCGTTTGTGTGGAGGAATGAGAGCACCTGTCTTTGCATTTAGTACTAGCGTTTGTGTGGGGGAAGGAGAGCACCTGTCTTTGCATTTAATGCTAGCGTTTGTGTGGGGGAAGGAGAGCACCTGTTCTTGCATATAGCACTAGCGTTGTGTGGGGGAAGGTGAGCGCCTGTCTTTGCATTTAGCACTAGCGTTTGTGTGAGGGAAGGACAGCACCTGTCTTTGCATTTAGTACTAGCGTTTGTGTGGGGGTAGGAGGCACCTGTCTTTGCATTTAGCACTAGCGTTTGTTTGGGGGAAGGAGGGCACCTGTCTTTGCATTTAGCACTAGCGTTTATGTGGCGGAAGGAGAGCACCTGTCTTTGCATTTAGTACTAGCGTTTGTGTGGGGAAAGGAGAGCACCTGTCTTTGCATTTAGCACTAGCATTTGTGTGGGGGAAGAGAGTACCTGTCTTTGCATTTAGCACTAGCGTTTGTGTGGGGTAAGGGGAACACCTGTCTTTGCATTTAGTACTAGCGTTTGTGTGGGGAAAGGAGAGCACCTGTCTTTGCATTTAGCACTAGCATTTGTGTGGGGGAAGAGAGTACCTCTCTTTGCATTTAGCACTAGCGTTTGTGTGTGGTAAGGGGAAGACCTGTCTTTGCATTTAGCACTAGCGTTTGGGTGGGGGAAGGAGAGCACCTGTCTTTGCATTTAGCACTAGTGTTTGTGTGGCGGAAGGAGAGCACCTGTCTTTGCATTTAATACTATCGTTTGTGTGGGGGAAGGAGAGCACCTTTCTTTGCATTTAGCACTAGCGTTTGTGTGGGGAAAGGAGAGCACCTGTCTTTTCATTTTGCACTAGCGTTTGTGTGGGGGAAGAGAGTAATTGTCTTTGCATTTATCACTAGCGTTTATGTGGGGGTAGGAGGGCACCTCTCTTTGCATTTAGCACTAGCGTTTGTTTGGGGGAAGAGAGTACGTCTCTTTGCATTTATCACTAGCGTTTTTGTGGGGGAAGGAGAGCACCTGTTTTTGCATTTAGCAGTAGCGTTTGTGTGGAGGAGGAGAGTACCTGTCTTTGCATTTATCACTAGCGTTTGTGTGGGTGAAGGGGAGCACCTGTCTTTGCATTTAGCACTAGCGTTTGTGTGGGGGAAGAGAGTACCTGTCTTTGCATTTATCACTAGCGTTTGTGTGGGAGAAGGAGAGCACCCTCTTTGCATTTAGTACTAGCGTTTGTGTGGGGTAGAGAGTACCTGTCTTTGCATTTATCACTAGCGTTTGTGTGGGGGAAGGAGAGCACCCTCTTTGCATTTAGTACTAGCGTTTGTGTGGGGTAGAGAGTACCTGTTTTTGCATTTATCACTAGCGTTTGTGTGGGGGAAGGAGAGCACCTGTCTTTGCATTTAGCACTAGCATTTGTGTGGGGGAAGAGAGTACCTGTCTTTGCATTTAGCACTAGCGTTTGTTTGGGGGAAGGAGGGCACCTGTCTTTGCATTTAGCACTAGTGTTTATGTGGCGGAAGGAGAGCACCTGTCTTTGCATTTAGTACTAGCGTTTGTGTGGGGTAGAGAGTACCTGTCTTTGCATTTATCACTAGCGTTTGTGTGGGTGAAGGGGAGCACCTGTCTTTGCATTTAGCACTAGCGTTTGTGTGGGGGAAGAGAGTACCTGTCTTTGCATTTATCACTAGCGTTTGTGTGGGGGAAGGAGAGCACCCTCTTTGCATTTAGCACTAGTGTTTGTGTGGGGGAAGGAGAGCACCTGTCTTTGCATTTAGTACTGGCGTTTGTGTGGGGGAAGGAGAGCACCTGTCCTTGCATATAGCACTAGCGTTTGTGTGGGGGAAGGAGGGCACCTGTCTTTAGATTTAGTACTAGCGTTTGTGTGGGGGAAGGAGAGCACCTGTCCTTGCATATAGCTCGAGCGTTTGTGTGGAGGAAGGAGAGCACCTGTCTTTGCATTTAGTACTAACGTTGTGTGGGGGAAGGAGAGCACCTGTCTTTTCATTTAGTACTAGCGTTTGTGTCGAGGAAGCAGAGCACCTGTCTTTGCATTTAGTACAAGCGTTGTGTGGGGGAAGGAGAGCACCTGCCTTTGCATTTAGCACTAGCGATTGTGTGGAGGTAGGAGAGCGCCTCTCTTTGCATTTAGTACTAGGGTTGTGTGGGGGTAGGAGAACACCTGTCTTTGCATTTAGTACTAGCGTTTGTGTGGGAGAAGGAGGGCACCTGTCTTTGCATTTAGCACTAGCGTTTGTGTGGGGGAAGCAGCGCGCCTGCCTTTGAAATTAGCACTAGCGTTTGTGTGGGGGGAAGGAGAGCACCTGTCTTTGCATTTAGCATTAGCGTTTGTGTGGGGGGAAGCGGAGCACCTCTCTTTGCATTTAGCACTAGCGTTTGTTTGGGGGAAGGAGAGAACCTGTCCTTGCATTTAGTACTCGCGTTTGTGTGGGGGAAGGAGAGCACCTGTCCTCGCATATAGCACTAGCGTTTGTGTGGAGGAAGGAGAGCACCTGTCTTTGCATTTAGTACTAGCGTTTGTGTGGGGGAAGGAGAGCACCTGTCCTTGCATATAGCTCGAGCGTTTGTGTGGAGGAAGGAGAGCACCTGTCTTTGCATTCAGTACTAGCGTTGTGTGGGGGAAGGAGAGCACCTGTCTTTGCATTTAGTACCAGCGTTTGTATGGAGGAAGGAGAGCACCTGTCCTTGCATATAGCACTAGCGTTGTGTGGGGGAAGGAGAGCACCTGTCTTTGCATTTAGCACTAGCGTTTGTGTGGCGGAAGGAGAGCACCTGTCTTTGCATTCAGTGTTAGCGTTTGTGTGGGGGAACGAGAGCACCTTTCTTTGCAATTATCACTAGCGTTTTTGTGGGGGAAGGAGAGCACCTGTCTTTGCATTTAGTACTAGCGTTTGTGTGGGGGAAGAGAGTACCTGCCTTTGCATTTAGCACTAGCATTTGTGTCGCGAAAGGGAGTACCTGCCTTTGCACTTAGTACTAGCGTTTGTGTGGGGAAGGGAGGGTACCTGTCTTTGCGTTTAGTAATAGCGTTTGTGTGGGGAGAGGGAGAGCACCTGTCTTTGCATTTAGCACTAGCGTTTGTGTGGGGGAAGGAGAGCACCTGTGTTTCCATTTAGCACTAGCGTTTGTGTGGGGGAAGAAGAGCACCTGTCTTTCCATTTAGCACTAGCGTATGTGTGGGGGAAGGAGAGCACCTCTCTTTGCATTTAGCACTAGCGTTTGTGTGGGGGAAGGAGAGCACCTGTCTTTGCATTTAGCACTAGCGTTTTATGGGAGAAAGAGAGCACCTGTCTTTGCATTTAGCACTAGCGTTTGTGTGGGGAAAGGAGAGTACCTGTCTTTGATTTAGCACTAGCGTTTGCGTGGGGGAAGAGAGTACCTGTCTTTGCATCTATCACTGGCGTTTGTGTGGGGGTAGGAGAGCACCTGTCTTTGCATTTAGCACTAGCGTTTGTGTGGGGGAAGAGAGTACCCGTCTTTGCATTTAGCACTATAATTTGTGTGGGGGAAGAGAGTACCGGTCTTTGCATTTAGCACTAGCGTTTGTGTGGGGAAAGGAGAGTACCTGTCTTTGCATTTAGCACTAGCGTTTGTGTGGGGGAAGATCGTACCTGTCTCTGCATTTAGCACTAGCGTTTGTGTGGGGAAAGCAGAGTACCTGTCTTTGCACTAAGTACTAGCGTTTGTGTGGGGGAAGAGAGTACCTGTCTTTGCATTTAGCACTAGCGTTTGTGTGGGGGAATAGAGTACCCGTCTTTGCATTTAGCACTAGCGTTTGTGTGGGGAAAGGATAGCACCTGTCTTTGCATTTAGTACTAGCGATTGTGTGGGGGAAGAGAGTACCTGTCTTTGCATTTAGCACTAGCATTTATGTGGGGAAAGCAGAGTACCTGTCTTTGCATTACTACTAGCGTTTGTGTGGGGAAAGGAGAGTACCTGTCTTTGCATTTAGTACTAGCGTTTGTGTGGCGGAAGACAGTACCTGTCTTTGCATTTAGCACTAGCGTTTGTGTGGGGAAAGGAGAGTACCTGTCTTTGCATTAAGCACTAGCGTTTGTGTGGGGAAAGGAGAGTACCTGTCTTTGCATTTAGCACTTGCGTTTGTGTGGGGAAAGGAGGGTGCCTGTCTTTGCATTTATTACTGGCGTTTGTGTGGGGGTAGAGAGCACCTGCCTTTGCATTTAGCACAAGCGTTTGTGTGGAGAAAGGAGAGCACCTGTCTTTGCATTTAGCAATAGCATTTGTGTGGGGGAAGAGAGTACCTGTCTTTGCATTTATCACTAGCATTTGTGTGGAGAAAGGAGAGCACCTGTCTTTGCATTTAGCTCTAGCGTTTGTGTGGGGAAAGGAGAGTACCTGTCTTTGCATTTAGCACCAGCGTTTGTTTGGGGAAAGGAGACTACCTGTCTTTGCATTTAGTACTAGCGTTTGTGTGGGGAAAGGAGAGTACCTGTATTTGCATTTAGCACTAGCGTTTGTGTGGGGGAAGAGCGTACCTGTCTCTGCATTTAGCACTAGCGTTTGTGTGGGGAAAGGAGAGTACCTGTCTTTGCATTAGATACTAGCGTTTGTGTGGGGGAAGAGAGTACCTGTCTTTGCATTTAGCACTAGCGTTTGTGTGGGGGAATAGAGTAGCCGACTTTGCATTTAGCACTAGCCTTTGTGTGGGGAAAGGATAGCACCTGTGTTTGCATTTAGTACTAGAGTTTGTGTGGGGGAAGGGAGTACTTGTCTTTGCATTTAGCACTAGCATTTGTGTGAGGAAAGGAGAGTACCTGTCTTTGCATTTAGTACTAGCGTTTGTGTTAGGAATGGAGAGTACCTGTCTTTGCATTTAGTACTAGCGTTTGTGTGGGGGAAGAGAGTACCTGTCTTTGCATTTAGCACAAGCGTTTGTGTGGGGAAAGGAGAGTACCTGTCTTTGCATTTAGCACTAGCGTTTGTGTGGGGAAAGGAGAGTACCTGTCTTTGCATTTGGTATTAGCGTTTGTGTGGGGGTAAAGAGCACCTGGCTTTGCATTGAGCACAAGCGTTTGTGTGGGGAAAGGAGAGCACCTGTCTTTGCATTTAGCACTAGCATTTGTGTGGGGGAAGAGAGTACCTGTCTTTGCATTTATCACTAGCATTTGTGTGGCGGAAGGAAAGCGCCTGTCTTTGCATTTAGCACTAGCGTTTGTGTGGCGGAAGGAGAGCACCTGTCTTTGCATTTAGTACTAACGTTTGTGTGGGGGAAGGAGGGCACCTGTACTTGCATATAGCACTAGCGTTTGTGTGGGGGAAGGAGAGCACCTGTCCTTGCATATAGCACTAGCGTTGTGTGGGGGAAGGAGAGCACCTGTCTTTGCATTTAGTACTAGCGTTTGTGTGCGGGAAGGAGAGCACCTGTCTTTGCATTTAGTACTAGCGTTTTTATGGGGGAAGAAGAGCACCTGTCTTTGCATTTAGTACTAGCGTTTGTGTGGGGAAAGGAGAGCACCTGTCCTTGCATATAGCACTAGCGTTGTGTGGGGGAAGGTGAGCGCCTGTCTTTGTATTTAGCACTAGCGTTTGTGTGGGGGAAGGAGAGCACCTGTCTTTGCATTTAGCACTAGCGTTTGTGTGGGGGAAGGAGGGCACCTGTCTTTGCATTTAGCACTAGCGTTTGTGCGGAGGAATGAGAGCACCTGTCTTTGCATTTAGTACTAGCGTTTGTGTGGGGGAAGGAGAGCACCTGTCTTTGCATTTAATACTAGCGTTTGTGTGGGGGAAGGAGAGCACCTGTCCTTGCATATAGCACTAGCGTTGTGTGGGGGAAGGTGAGCGCCTGTCTTTGCATTTAGCACAAGCGTTTAGTGAGGGAAGGACAGCACCTGTCTTTGCATTTGGTACTAGCGTGTGTGTGGGGGTAGGAGGGCACCTGTCTTTGCATTTAGCACTAGCGTTTGTTTGGGGGAAGGAGGGCACCTGTCTTTGCATTTAGCACTAGCGTTTGTGTGGCGGAAGGAGAGCACCTGACTTTGCATTTAGTACTAGCGTTTGTGTGGGGAAAGGAGAGCACCTGTCTTTGCATTTAGCACTAGCATTTGTGTGGGGGAAGAGAGTACCTGTCTTTGCATTTAGCACTAGCGTTTGTGTGGGGTAAGGGGAACACCTGTCTTTGCATTTAGTACTAGCGTTTGTGTGGGGAAAGGAGAGCACCTGTCTTTGCATTTAGCACTAGCATTTGTGTGGGGGAATAGAGTACCTCTCTTTGCATTTAGCACTAGCGTTTGTGTGGGGTAAGGGGAACACCTGTCTTTGCATTTAGCACTAGCGTTTGGGTGGGGGAAGGAGAGCACCTGTCTTTGCATTTAGCACTAGCGTTTGTGTGGCGGAAGGAGAGCACCTGTCTTTCCATTTAATACTATCGTTTGTGTGGGGGAAGGAGAGCACCTTTCTTTGCATTTAGCACTAGCGTTTGTGTGGGGAAAGGAGAGCACCTGTCTTTTCATTTAGCACTAGCGTTTGTGTGGGGGAAGAGAGTAATTGTCTTTGCATTTATCACTAGCGTTTGTGTGGGGGTAGGAGGGCACCTCTCTTTGCATTTAGCACTAGCGTTTGTTGGGGGAAGAGAGTACGTCACTTTGCATTTATCACTAGCGTTTTTGTGGGTGAAGGAGAGCACCTGTTTTTGCATTTAGCAGTAGCGTTTGTGTGGGGGAGGAGAGTACCTGTCTTTGCATTTATCACTAGCGTTTGTGTGGGTGAAGGGGAGCACCTGTCTTTGCATTTAGCACTAGCGTTTGTGTGGGGGAAGAGAGTACCTGTCTTTGCATTTATCACTAGCGTTTGTGTGGGGGAAGGAGAGCACCTGTCTTTGCATTTAGCAGTAGCATTTGTGTGGGGGAAGGAGAGCACCTGTCTTTGCATTTAGCACTAGCATTTGTGTGGGGGAAGAGAGTACCTGTCTTTGCATTTATCACTAGCGTTTGTGTGGGGGAAGGAGAGCACCTGTCTTTGCATTTAGCAGTAGCGTTTGTGTGGGGAGAAGGAGAGCACCTGCCTTTGAATTTAGCACTAGCGTTTGTGTGGGGAAAAGGAGAGCACCTCTCTTTGCATTTAGCACTAGCGTTTGTGTGGGGGGAAGCGGAGCACCTCTCTTTGCATTTAGCACTAGCGTTTGTTTGGGGGAAGGAGAGTACCTGTCTTTGCATTTAGTACTAGCGTTTGTGTGGGGGAAGAGAGTACCTGCCTTTGCATTTAGCACTAGCATTTGTGTCGCGAAAGGGAGTACCTGCCTTTGCATTTAGGACTAGCGTTTGTGTGGGGAAGGGAGGGTACCTGTCTTTGCGTTTAGTACTAGCGTTTGTGTGGGGAGAGGGAGAGCACCTGTCTTTGCATTTAGCACTAGCGTTTGTGTGGGGGAAGGAGAGCACCTGTCTTTCCATTTAGCACTAGCGTTTGTGTGGGGGAAGAAGAGCACCTGTCTTTCCATTTAGCACTAGCGTATGTGTGGGGGAAGGAGAGCACCTCTCTTTGCATTTAGCACTAGCGTTTGTGTGGGGGAAGGAGAGCACCTGTCTTTGCATTTAGCACTAGCGTTTGTATGGGAGAAAGAGAGCACCTGTCTTTGCATTTAGCACTAGCGTTTGTGTGGGGAAAGGAGAGTACCTGTCTTTGATTTAGCACTAGCGTTTGCGTGGGGGAAGAGAGTACCTGTCTTTGCATCTATCACTGGCGTTTGTGTGGGGGTAGGTGAGCACCTGTCTTTGCATTTAGCACTAGCGTTTGTGTGGGGGAAGAGAGTACCTGTCTTTGCATTTAGCACAAGCGTTTGTGTGGGGAAAGGAGAGTACCTGTCTTTGCATTTAGCACTTGCGTTTCTGTGGGGAAAGGAGGGTGCCTGTCTTTGCATTTATTACTGGCGTTTGTGTGGGGGTAGAGAGCACCTGCCTTTGCATTTAGCACAAGCGTTTGTGTGGAGAAAGGAGAGCACCTGTCTTTGCATTTAGCAATAGCATTTGTGTGGGGGAAGAGAGTACCTGTCTTTGCATTTATCACTAGCATTTGTGTGGAGAAAGGAGAGCACCTGTCTTTGCATTTAGCACTAGCGTTTGTGTGGGGAAAGGAGAGTACCTGTCTTTGCATTTAGCACCAGCGTTTGTTTGGGGAAAGGAGACTACCTGTCTTTGCATTTAGTACTAGCGTTTGTGTGGGGAAAGGAGAGTACCTGTATTTGCATTTAGCACTAGCGTTTGTGTGGGGGAAGAGCGTACCTGTCTCTGCATTTAGCACTAGCGTTTGTGTGGGGAAAGGAGAGTACCTGTCTTTGCATTAGATACTAGCGTTTGTGTGGGGGAAGAGAGTACCTGTCTTTGCATTTAGCACTAGCGTTTGTGTGGGGGAATAGAGTAGCCGACTTTTCATTTAGCACTAGCCTTTGTGTTGGGAAAGGATAGCACCTGTGTTTGCATTTAGTACTAGAGCTTGTATGGGGGAAGGGAGTACTTGTCTTTGCATTTAGCACTAGCATTTGTGTGAGGAAAGGAGAGTACCTGTCTTTGCATTTAGTACTAGCGTTTGTGTTAGGAATGGAGAGTACCTGTCTTTGCAATTAGTACTAGCGTTTGTGTGGGGGAAGAGAGTACCTGTCTTTGCATTTAGCACAAGCGTTTGTGTGGGGAAAGGAGAGTACCTGTCTTTGCATTTAGCACTAGCGTTTGTGTGGGGAAAGGAGAGTACCTGTCTTTGCATTTGGTATTAGCGTTTGTGTGGGGGTAAAGAGCACCTGGCTTTGCATTGAGCACAAGCGTTTATGTGGGGAAAGGAGAGCACCTGTCTTTGCATTTAGCACTAGCATTTGTGTGGGGGAAGAGAGTACCTGTCTTTGCATTTATCACTAGCATTTGTGTGGCGGAAGGAAAGCGCCTGTCTTTGCATTTAGCACTAGCGTTTGTGTGGCGGAAGGAGAGCACCTGTCTTTGCATTTAGTACTAACGTTTGTGTGGGGGAAGGAGGGCACCTGTACTTGCATATAGCACTAGCGTTTGTGTGGGGGAAGGAGAGCACCTGTCCTTGCATATAGCACTAGCGTTGTGTGGGGGAAGGAGAGCACCTGTCTTTGCATTTAGTACTAGCGTTTGTGTGCGGGAAGGAGAGCACCTGTCTTTGCATTTAGTACTAGCGTTTTTATGGGGGAAGAAGAGCACCTGTCTTTGCATTTAGTACTAGCGTTTGTGTGGGGAAAGGAGAGCACCTGTCCTTGCATATAGCACTAGCGTTGTGTGGGGGAAGGTGAGCGCCTGTCTTTGCATTTAGCACTAGCGTTTGTGTGGGGGAAGGAGAGCACCTGTCTTTGCATTTAGCACTAGCGTTTGTGTGGGGGAAGGAGGGCACCTGTCTTTGCATTTAGCACTAGCGTTTGTGCGGAGGAATGAGAGCACCTGTCTTTGCATTTAGTACTAGCGTTTGTGTGGGGGAAGGAGAGCACCTGTCTTTGCATTTAATACTAGCGTTTGTGTGGGGGAAGGAGAGCACCTGTCCTTGTATATAGCACTAGCGTTGTGTGGGGGAAGGTGAGCGCCTGTCTTTGCATTTAGCACAAGCGTTTAGTGAGGGAAGGACAGCACCTGTCTTTGCATTTGGTACTAGCGTTTGTGTGGGGGTAGGAGGGCACCTGTCTTTGCATTTAGCACTAGCGTTTGTTTGGGGGAAGGAGGGCACCTGTCTTTGCATTTAGCACTAGCGTTTGTGTGGCGGAAGGAGAGCACCTGACTTTGCATTTAGTACTAGCGTTTGTGTGGGGAAAGGAGAGCACCTGTCTTTGCATTTAGCACTAGCATTTGTGTGGGGGAAGAGAGTACCTGTCTTTGCATTTAGCACTAGCGTTTGTGTGGGGTAAGGGGAACACCTGTCTTTGCATTTAGTACTAGCGTTTGTGTGGGCAAAGGAGAGCACCTGTCTTTGCATTTAGCACTAGCATTTGTGTGGGGGAATAGAGTACCTCTCTTTGCATTTAGCACTAGCGTTTGTGTGGGGTAAGGGGAACACCTGTCTTTGCATTTAGCACTAGCGTTTGGGTGGGGGAAGGAGAGCACCTGTCTTTGCATTTAGCACTAGCGTTTGTGTGGCGGAAGGAGAGCACCTGTCTTTCCATTTAATACTATCGTTTGTGTGGGGGAAGTAGAGCACCTTTCTTTGCATTTAGCACTAGCGTTTGTGTGGGGAAAGGAGAGCACCTGTCTTTTCATTTAGCACTAGCGTTTGTGTGGGGGAAGAGAGTAATTGTCTTTGCATTTATCACTAGCGTTTGTGTGGGGGTAGGAGGGCACCTCTCTTTGCATTTAGCACTAGCGTTTGTTTGGGGGAAGAGAGTACGTCACTTTGCATTTATCACTAGCGTTTTTGTGGGTGAAGGAGAGCACCTGTTTTTGCATTTAGCAGTAGCGTTTGTGTGGGGGAGGAGAGTACCTGTCTTTGCATTTATCACTAGCGTTTGTGTGGGTGAAGGGGAGCACCTGTCTTTGCATTTAGCACTAGCGTTTGTGTGGGGGAAGAGAGTACCTGTCTTTGCATTTATCACTAGCGTTTGTGTGGGGGAAGGAGAGCACCCTCTTTGCATTTAGCACTAGCGTTTGTGTGGGGGAAGAGAGTACCTGTCTTAGCATTTATCACTAGCGTTTGTGTGGGGGAAGGAGAGCACCCTCTTTGCATTTAGCACTAGCGTTTGTGTGGGGGAAGAGAGTACCTGTTTTTGCATTTATCACTAGCGTTTGTGTGGGGGAAGGAGAGCACCTGTCTTTGCATTTAGCAGTAGCATTTGTGTGGGGGAAGGAGAGCACCTGTCTTTGCATTTAGCACTAGCATTTGTGTGGGGGAAGAGAGTACCTGTCTTTGCATTTATCACTAGCGTTTGTGTGGGGGAAGGAGAGCACCTGTCTTTGCATTTAGCAGTAGCGTTTGTGTGGGGAGAAGGAGAGCACCTGCCTTTGAATTTAGCACTAGCGTTTGTGTGGGGAAAAGGAGAGCACCTCTCTTTGCATTTAGCACTAGCGTTTGTGTGGGGGGAAGCGGAGCACCTCTCTTTGCATTTAGCACTAGCGTTTGTTTGGGGGAAGGAGAGTACCTGTCTTTGCATTTAGTACTAGCGTTTGTGTGGGGGAAGAGAGTACCTGCCTTTGCATTTAGCACTAGCATTTGTGTCGCGAAAGGGAGTACCTGCCTTTGCATTTAGGACTAGCGTTTGTGTGGGGAAGGGAGGGTACCTGTCTTTGCGTTTAGTACTAGCGTTTGTGTGGGGAGAGGGAGAGCACCTGTCTTTGCATTTAGCACTAGCGTTTGTGTGGGGGAAGGAGAGCACCTGTCTTTCCATTTAGCACTAGCGTTTGTGTGGGGGAAGAAGAGCACCTGTCTTTCCATTTAGCACTAGCGTATGTGTGGGGGAAGGAGAGCACCTCTCTTTGCATTTAGCACTAGCGTTTGTGTGGGGGAAGGAGAGCACCTGTCTTTGCATTTAGCACTAGCGTTTGTATGGGAGAAAGAGAGCACCTGTCTTTGCATTTAGCACTAGCGTTTGTGTGGGGAAAGGAGAGTACCTGTCTTTGATTTAGCACTAGCGTTTGCGTGGGGGAAGAGAGTACCTGTCTTTGCATCTATCACTGGCGTTTGTGTGGGGGTAGGTGAGCACCTGTCTTTGCATTTAGCACTAGCGTTTGTGTGGGGGAAGAGAGTACCCTTCTTTGCATTTAGCACTAGCATTTGTGTGGGGGAAGAGAGTACCGGTCTTTGCATTTAGCACTAGCGTTTGTGTGGGGAAAGGAGAGTACCTGTCTTTGCATTTAGCACTAGCGGTTGTGTGGGGAAAGGAGAGTACCTGTCTTTGCATTTAGCACTAGCGTTTGTGTGGGGGAAGATCGTATCTGTCTCTGCATTTAGCACTAGCGTTTGTGTGGGGAAAGCAGAGTACCTGTCTTTGCACTAAGTACTAGCGTTTGTGTGGGGGAAGAGAGTACCTGTCTTTGCATTTAGCACTAGCGTTTGTGTGGGGGAATAGAGTACCCGTCTTTGCATTTAGCACTAGCGTTTGTGTGGGGAAAGGATAGCACCTGTCTTTGCATTTAGTACTAGCGATTGTGTGGGGGAAGAGAGTACCTGTCTTTGCATTTAGCACTAGCATTTATGTGGGGAAAGCAGAGTACCTGTCTTTGCATTAATACTAGCGTTTGTGTGGGGAAAGGAGAGTACCTGTCTTTGCATTTAGTACTAGCGTTTGTGTGGCGGAAGAGAGTACCTGTCTTTGCATTTAGCACTAGCGTTTGTGTGGGGAAAGGAGAGTACCTGTCTTTGCATTTAGCACTAGCGTTTGTGTGGGGAAAGGAGAGTACCTGTCTTTGCATTTAGCACTTGCGTTTGTGTGGGGAAAGGAGAGTGCCTGTCTTTGCATTTATTACTGGCGTTTTTGTGGGGGTAGAGAGCACCTGCCTTTGCATTTAGCACAAGCGTTTGTGTGGAGAAAGGAGAGCACCTGTCTTTGCATTTAGCACTAGCATTTGTGTGGGGGAAGAGAGTACCTGTCTTTGAATTTATCACTAGCATTTGTGTGGCGTAAGGAGAGGGCCTGTCTTTGCATTTAGCACTAGCGTTTGTGTGGGGAAAGGAGAGTACCTGTCTTTGCATTTAGCACCAGCGTTTGTTTGGGGAAAGGAGAGTACCTGTCTTTGCATTTAGTACTAGGGTTTGTGTGGGGAAAGGAGAGTACCTGTATTTGCATTTAGCACTAGCGTTTGTGTGGGGGAAGAGCGTACCTGTCTCTGCATTTAGCACTAGCGTTTGTGTGGGGAAAGGAGAGTACCTGTCTTTGCATTAGGTCCTAGCGTTTGTGTGGGGGAAGAGAGTACCTGTCTTTGCATTTAGCACTAGCGTTTGTGTGGGGGAATAGAGTAGCCGTCTTTGCATTTAGCACTAGCCTTTGTGTGGGGAAAGGATAGCACCTGTGTTTGCATTTAGTACTAGCGTTTGTGTGGGGGAAGGGAGTACTTGTCTTTGCATTTAGCACTAGCATTTGTGTGAGGAAAGGAGAGTACCTGTCTTTGCATTTAGTACTAGCGTTTGTGTTAGGAATGGAGAGTACCTGTCTTTGCATTTAGTACTAGCGTTTGTGTGGGGGAAGAGAGTACCTGTCTTTGCATTTAGCACAAGCGTTTGTGTGGGGAAAGGAGAGTACCTGTCTTTGCATTTAGCACTAGCGTTTGTGTGGGGAAAGGAGAGTACCTGTCTTTGCATTTAGTATTAGCGGTTGTGTGGGGGTAAAGAGCACCTGGCTTTGCATTGAGCACAAGCGTTTGTGTGGGGAAAGGAGAGCACCTGTCTTTGCATTTAGCACTAGCATTTGTGTGGGGGAAGAGAGTACCTGTCTTTGCATTTATCACTAGCATTTGTGTGGCGGAAGGAAAGCGCCTGTCTTTGCATTTAGCACTAGCGTTTGTGTGGCGGAAGGAGAGCACCTGTCTTTGCATTTAGTACTAGCGTTTGTGTGGGGGAAGGAGGGCACCTGTACTTGCATATAGCACTAGCGTTTGTGTGGGGGAAGGAGAGCACCTGTCCTTGCATATAGCACTAGCGTTGTGTTGGGGAAGGAGAGCACCTGTCTTTGCATTTAGTACTAGCGTTTGTGTGGGGGAAGGAGAGCACCTGTCTTTGCATTTAGTACTAGCGTTTTTATGGGGGAAGGAGAGCACCTGTCTTTGCATTTAGTACTAGCGTTTGTGTGGGGGAAGGAGAGCACCTGTCCTTGCATATAGCACTAGCGTTGTGTGGGGGAAGGTGAGCGCCTGTCTTTGCATTTAGCACTAGCGTTTGTGTGGGGGTAGGAGGGCACCTGACTTTGCATTTAGCACTAGCGTTTGTTTGGGGGAAAGAGGGCACCTGTCTTTGCATTTAGCACTAGCGTTTATGTGGCGGAAGGAGAGCACCTGTCTTTGCATTTAGTACTAGCGTTTGTGTGGGGAAAGAAGAGCACCTGTCTTTGCATTTAGCACTAGCATTTGTGTGGGGGAAGAGAGTACCTGTCTTTGCATTTAGCACTAGCGTTTGTGTGGGGTAAGGGGAACACCTGTCTTTGCATTTAGTTCTAGCGTTTGTGTGGGGAAAGCAGAGCACCTGTCTTTGCATTTAGCACTAGCATTTGTGAGGGGGAAGAGAGTACCTCTCTTTGCATTTAGCACTAGTGTTTGTTTGGGGTAAGGGGAACACCTGTCTTTGCATTTAGCACTAGCGTTTGGGTGGGGGAAGGAGAGCACCTGTCTTTGCATTTAGCACTAGCGTTTGTGTGGCGGAAGGAGAGCACCTGTCTTTGCATTTAATAATATCGTTTGTGTGGGGGAAGGAGAGCACATTTCTTTGCATTTAGCACTAGCGTTTGTGTGGGGAAAGGAGAGCACCCGTCTTTTCATTTAGCACTAGCGTTTGTGTGGGGGAAGAGAGTAATTGTCTTTGCATTTATCACTAGCGTTTGTGTGGGGGTAGGAGGGCACCTCTCTTTGCATTTAGCACTAGCGTTTGTTTGGGGGAAGAGAGTACGTCTCTTTGCATTTATCACTAGCGTTTTTGTGGGGGAAGGAGAGCACCTGTTTTTGCATTTAGCAGTAGCGTTTGTGTGGAGGAGGAGAGTACCTGTCTTTGCATTTACCACTAGCGTTTGTGTGGGTGAAGGGGAGCACCTGTCTTTGCATTTAGCACTAGCGTGGGGGAAGAGAGTACCTGTCTTTGCATTTATCACTAGCGTTTGTGTGGGAGAAGGAGAGCACCCTCTTTGCATTTAGCACTAGCGTTTGTGTGGGGGAAGAGAGTACCTGTCTTTGCATTAATCACTAGCGTTTGTGTGGGGGAAGGAGAGCACCCTCTTTGCATTTAGCACTAGCGTTTGTGTGGGGGAAGAGAGTACCTGTTTTTGCATTTAGCACTAGCGTTTGTGTGGGGAAAGGAGAGTACCTGTCTTTGATTTAGCACTAGCGTTTGCGTGGTGGAAGAGAGTACCTGTCTTTGCATCTATCACTGGCGTTTGTGTGGGGGTAGGAGAGCACCTGTCTTTGCATTTAGCACTAGCGTTTGTGTGGGGGAAGAGAGTACCCGTCTTTGCATTTAGCACTAGCATTTGTGTGGGGGAAGAGAGTACCGGTCTTTGCATTTAGCACTAGCGTTTGTGTGGGGAAAGGAGAGTACCTGTCTTTGCATTTAGCACTAGCGGTTGTGTGGGGAAAGGAGAGTACCTGTCTTTGCATTTAGCACTAGCGTTTGTGTGGCGGAAGATCGTACCTGTCTCTGCATTTAGCACTAGCGTTTGTGTGGGGAAAGCAGAGTACCTGTCTTTGCACTAAGTACTAGCGTTTGTGTGGGGGAAGAGAGTACCTGTCTTTGCATTTAGCACTAGCGTTTGTGTGGGGGAATAGAGTACCCGTCTTTGCATTTAGCACTAGCGTTTGTGTGGGGAAAGGATAGCACCTGTCTTTGCATTTAGTACTAGCGATTGTGTGGGGGAAGAGAGTACCTGTCTTTGCATTTAGCACTAGCATTTATGTGGGGAAAGCAGAGTACCTGTCTTTGCATTAATACTAGCGTTTGTGTGGGGAAAGGAGAGTACCTGTCTTTGCATTTAGTACTAGTGTTTGTGTGGCGGAAGACAGTACCTGTCTTTGCATTTAGCACTAGCGTTTGTGTGGGGAAAGGAGAGTACCTGTCTTTGCATTTAGCACTTGCGTTTGTGTGGGGAAAGGAGAGTGCCTGTCTTTGCATTTATTACTGGCGTTTGTGTGGGGGTAGAGAGCACCTGCCTTTGAATTTAGCACAAGCGTTTGTGTGGAGAAAGGAGAGCACCTGTCTTTGCATTTAGCACTAGCATTTGTGTGGGGGAAGAGAGTACCTGTCTTTGCATTTATCACTAGCATTTGTGTGGCGTAAGGAGAGGGCCTGTCTTTGCATTTAGCACTAGCGTTTGTGTGGGGAAAGGAGAGTACCTGTCTTTGCATTTAGCACCAGCGTTTGTTTGGGGAAAGGAGAGTACCTGTCTTTGCATTTAGTACTAGCGTTTGTGTGGGGAAAGGAGGTACCTGTATTTGCATTTAGCACTAGCGTTTGTGTGGGAGAAGAGCGTACCTGTCTCTGCATTTAGCACTAGCGTTTGTGTGGGGAAAGGAGAGTACCTGTCTTTGCATTAGGTACTAGCGTTTGTGTGGGGGAAGAGAGTACCTGTCTTTGCATTTAGCACTAGCGTTTTTGTGGGGGAATAGAGTAGCCGTCTTTGCATTTAGCACTAGCCTTTGTGTGGGGAAAGGATAGCACCTGTGTTTGCATTTAGTACTAGCGTTTGTGTGGGGGAAGGGAGTACTTGTCTTTGCATTTAGCACTAGCATTTGTGTGAGGAAAGGAGAGTACCTGTCTTTGCATTTAGTACTAGCGTTTGTGTTAGGAATGGAGGGTACGTGTCTTTGCATTTAGTACTAGCGTTTGTGTGGGGGAAGAGAGTACCTGTCTTTGCATTTAGCACAAGCGTTTGTGTGGGGAAAGGAGAGTACCTGTCTTTGCATTTAGCACTAGCGTTTGTGTGGGGAAAGGAGAGTACCTGTCTTTGCATTTAGTATTAGAGTTTGTGTGGGGGTAAAGAGCACCTGGCTTTGCATTGAGCACAAGCGTTTGTGTGGGGAAAGGAGAGCACCTGTCTTTGCATTTAGCACTAGCATTTGTGTGGGGGAAGAGAGTACCTGTCTTTGCATTTATTACTAGCATTTGTGTGGCGGAAAGAAAGCGCCTGTCTTTGCATTTAGCACTAGCATTTGTGTGGCGGAAGGAGAGTCCCTGTCTTTGCATTTAGTACTAGCGTTTGTGTGGGGGAAGGAGGGCACCTGTACTTGCATATAGCACTAGCGTTTGTGTGGGGGAAGGAGATCACCTGTCCTTGCATATAGCACTAGCGTTGTGTGGGGGAAGGAGAGCACCTGTCTTTGCATTTAGTACTAGCGTTTGTGTGGGGGAAGGAGAGCACCTGTCTTTGCATTTAGTACTAGCGTTTTTATGGGGGAAGGAGAGCACCTGTCTTTGCATTTAGTACTAGCGTTTGGGTGGGGGAAGGAGAGCACCTGTCCTTGCATATAGCACTAGCGCTGTGTGGGGGAAGGTGAGCGCCTGTCTTTGCATTTAGCACTAGCGTTTGTGTGAGGGAAGGAGAGCACCTGTCTTTGCATTTAGTACTGGCGTTTGTGTGGGGGAAGGAGAGCACCTGTCTTTGCATTTAGCACTAGCGTTTGTGTGGGGGAAGGAGGGCACCTGTCTTTGCATTTAGCACTAGCGTTTGTGTGGAGGAATGAGAGCACCTGTCTTTGCATTTAGTACTAGCGTTTGTGTGGGGGAAGGAGAGCACCTGTCTTTGCATTTAATGCTAGCGTTTGTGTGGGGGAAGGAGAGCACCTGTTCTTGCATATAGCACTAGCGTTGTGTGGGGGAAGGTGAGCGCCTGTCTTTGCATTTAGCACTAGCGTTTGTGTGAGGGAAGGACAGCACCTGTCTTTGCATTTAGTACTAGCGTTTGTGTGGGGGTAGGAGGCACCTGTCTTTGCATTTAGCACTAGCGTTTGTTTGGGGGAAGGAGGGCACCTGTCTTTGCATTTAGCACTAGCGTTTATGTGGCGGAAGGAGAGCACCTGTCTTTGCATTTAGTACTAGCGTTTGTGTGGGGAAAGGAGAGCACCTGTCTTTGCATTTAGCACTAGCATTTGTGTGGGGGAAGAGAGTACCTGTCTTTGCATTTAGCACTAGCGTTTGTGTGGGGTAAGGGGAACACCTGTCTTTGCATTTAGTACTAGCGTTTGTGTGGGGAAAGGAGAGCACCTGTCTTTGCATTTAGCACTAGCATTTGTGTGGGGGAAGAGAGTACCTCTCTTTGCATTTAGCACTAGCGTTTGTGTGTGGTAAGGGGAAGACCTGTCTTTGCATTTAGCACTAGCGTTTGGGTGGGGGAAGGAGAGCACCTGTCTTTGCATTTAGCACTAGTGTTTGTGTGGCGGAAGGAGAGCACCTGTCTTTGCATTTAATACTATCGTTTGTGTGGGGGAAGGAGAGCACCTTTCTTTGCATTTAGCACTAGCGTTTGTGTGGGGAAAGGAGAGCACCTGTCTTTTCATTTTGCACTAGCGTTTGTGTGGGGGAAGAGAGTAATTGTCTTTGCATTTATCACTAGCGTTTATGTGGGGGTAGGAGGGCACCTCTCTTTGCATTTAGCACTAGCGTTTGTTTGGGGGAAGAGAGTACGTCTCTTTGCATTTATCACTAGCGTTTTTGTGGGGGAAGGAGAGCACCTGTTTTTGCATTTAGCAGTAGCGTTTGTGTGGAGGAGGAGAGTACCTGTCTTTGCATTTATCACTAGCGTTTGTGTGGGTGAAGGGGAGCACCTGTCTTTGCATTTAGCACTAGCGTTTGTGTGGGGGAAGAGAGTACCTGTCTTTGCATTTATCACTAGCGTTTGTGTGGGAGAAGGAGAGCACCCTCTTTGCATTTAGTACTAGCGTTTGTGTGGGGTAGAGAGTACCTGTCTTTGCATTTATCACTAGCGTTTGTGTGGGGGAAGGAGAGCACCCTCTTTGCATTTAGTACTAGCGTTTGTGTGGGGTAGAGAGTACCTGTTTTTGCATTTATCACTAGCGTTTGTGTGGGGGAAGGAGAGCACCTGTCTTTGCATTTAGCACTAGCATTTGTGTGGGGGAAGAGAGTACCTGTCTTTGCATTTAGCACTAGCGTTTGTTTGGGGGAAGGAGGGCACCTGTCTTTGCATTTAGCACTAGTGTTTATGTGGCGGAAGGAGAGCACCTGTCTTTGCATTTAGTACTAGCGTTTGTGTGGGGTAGAGAGTACCTGTCTTTGCATTTATCACTAGCGTTTGTGTGGGTGAAGGGGAGCACCTGTCTTTGCATTTAGCACTAGCGTTTGTGTGGGGGAAGAGAGTACCTGTCTTTGCATTTATCACTAGCGTTTGTGTGGGGGAAGGAGAGCACCCTCTTTGCATTTAGCACTAGTGTTTGTGTGGGGGAAGGAGAGCACCTGTCTTTGCATTTAGTACTGGCGTTTGTGTGGGGGAAGGAGAGCACCTGTCCTTGCATATAGCACTAGCGTTTGTGTGGGGGAAGGAGGGCACCTGTCTTTAGATTTAGTACTAGCGTTTGTGTGGGGGAAGGAGAGCACCTGTCCTTGCATATAGCTCGAGCGTTTGTGTGGAGGAAGGAGAGCACCTGTCTTTGCATTTAGTACTAACGTTGTGTGGGGGAAGGAGAGCACCTGTCTTTTCATTTAGTACTAGCGTTTGTGTCGAGGAAGCAGAGCACCTGTCTTTGCATTTAGTACAAGCGTTGTGTGGGGGAAGGAGAGCACCTGCCTTTGCATTTAGCACTAGCGATTGTGTGGAGGTAGGAGAGCGCCTCTCTTTGCATTTAGTACTAGGGTTGTGTGGGGGTAGGAGAACACCTGTCTTTGCATTTAGTACTAGCGTTTGTGTGGGAGAAGGAGGGCACCTGTCTTTGCATTTAGCACTAGCGTTTGTGTGGGGGAAGCAGCGCGCCTGCCTTTGAAATTAGCACTAGCGTTTGTGTGGGGGGAAGGAGAGCACCTGTCTTTGCATTTAGCATTAGCGTTTGTGTGGGGGGAAGCGGAGCACCTCTCTTTGCATTTAGCACTAGCGTTTGTTTGGGGGAAGGAGAGAACCTGTCCTTGCATTTAGTACTCGCGTTTGTGTGGGGGAAGGAGAGCACCTGTCCTCGCATATAGCACTAGCGTTTGTGTGGAGGAAGGAGAGCACCTGTCTTTGCATTTAGTACTAGCGTTTGTGTGGGGGAAGGAGAGCACCTGTCCTTGCATATAGCTCGAGCGTTTGTGTGGAGGAAGGAGAGCACCTGTCTTTGCATTCAGTACTAGCGTTGTGTGGGGGAAGGAGAGCACCTGTCTTTGCATTTAGTACCAGCGTTTGTATGGAGGAAGGAGAGCACCTGTCCTTGCATATAGCACTAGCGTTGTGTGGGGGAAGGAGAGCACCTGTCTTTGCATTTAGCACTAGCGTTTGTGTGGCGGAAGGAGAGCACCTGTCTTTGCATTCAGTGTTAGCGTTTGTGTGGGGGAACGAGAGCACCTTTCTTTGCAATTATCACTAGCGTTTTTGTGGGGGAAGGAGAGCACCTGTCTTTGCATTTAGTACTAGCGTTTGTGTGGGGGAAGAGAGTACCTGCCTTTGCATTTAGCACTAGCATTTGTGTCGCGAAAGGGAGTACCTGCCTTTGCACTTAGTACTAGCGTTTGTGTGGGGAAGGGAGGGTACCTGTCTTTGCGTTTAGTAATAGCGTTTGTGTGGGGAGAGGGAGAGCACCTGTCTTTGCATTTAGCACTAGCGTTTGTGTGGGGGAAGGAGAGCACCTGTGTTTCCATTTAGCACTAGCGTTTGTGTGGGGGAAGAAGAGCACCTGTCTTTCCATTTAGCACTAGCGTATGTGTGGGGGAAGGAGAGCACCTCTCTTTGCATTTAGCACTAGCGTTTGTGTGGGGGAAGGAGAGCACCTGTCTTTGCATTTAGCACTAGCGTTTTATGGGAGAAAGAGAGCACCTGTCTTTGCATTTAGCACTAGCGTTTGTGTGGGGAAAGGAGAGTACCTGTCTTTGATTTAGCACTAGCGTTTGCGTGGGGGAAGAGAGTACCTGTCTTTGCATCTATCACTGGCGTTTGTGTGGGGGTAGGAGAGCACCTGTCTTTGCATTTAGCACTAGCGTTTGTGTGGGGGAAGAGAGTACCCGTCTTTGCATTTAGCACTATAATTTGTGTGGGGGAAGAGAGTACCGGTCTTTGCATTTAGCACTAGCGTTTGTGTGGGGAAAGGAGAGTACCTGTCTTTGCATTTAGCACTAGCGTTTGTGTGGGGGAAGATCGTACCTGTCTCTGCATTTAGCACTAGCGTTTGTGTGGGGAAAGCAGAGTACCTGTCTTTGCACTAAGTACTAGCGTTTGTGTGGGGGAAGAGAGTACCTGTCTTTGCATTTAGCACTAGCGTTTGTGTGGGGGAATAGAGTACCCGTCTTTGCATTTAGCACTAGCGTTTGTGTGGGGAAAGGATAGCACCTGTCTTTGCATTTAGTACTAGCGATTGTGTGGGGGAAGAGAGTACCTGTCTTTGCATTTAGCACTAGCATTTATGTGGGGAAAGCAGAGTACCTGTCTTTGCATTACTACTAGCGTTTGTGTGGGGAAAGGAGAGTACCTGTCTTTGCATTTAGTACTAGCGTTTGTGTGGCGGAAGACAGTACCTGTCTTTGCATTTAGCACTAGCGTTTGTGTGGGGAAAGGAGAGTACCTGTCTTTGCATTAAGCACTAGCGTTTGTGTGGGGAAAGGAGAGTACCTGTCTTTGCATTTAGCACTTGCGTTTGTGTGGGGAAAGGAGGGTGCCTGTCTTTGCATTTATTACTGGCGTTTGTGTGGGGGTAGAGAGCACCTGCCTTTGCATTTAGCACAAGCGTTTGTGTGGAGAAAGGAGAGCACCTGTCTTTGCATTTAGCAATAGCATTTGTGTGGGGGAAGAGAGTACCTGTCTTTGCATTTATCACTAGCATTTGTGTGGAGAAAGGAGAGCACCTGTCTTTGCATTTAGCTCTAGCGTTTGTGTGGGGAAAGGAGAGTACCTGTCTTTGCATTTAGCACCAGCGTTTGTTTGGGGAAAGGAGACTACCTGTCTTTGCATTTAGTACTAGCGTTTGTGTGGGGAAAGGAGAGTACCTGTATTTGCATTTAGCACTAGCGTTTGTGTGGGGGAAGAGCGTACCTGTCTCTGCATTTAGCACTAGCGTTTGTGTGGGGAAAGGAGAGTACCTGTCTTTGCATTAGATACTAGCGTTTGTGTGGGGGAAGAGAGTACCTGTCTTTGCATTTAGCACTAGCGTTTGTGTGGGGGAATAGAGTAGCCGACTTTGCATTTAGCACTAGCCTTTGTGTGGGGAAAGGATAGCACCTGTGTTTGCATTTAGTACTAGAGTTTGTGTGGGGGAAGGGAGTACTTGTCTTTGCATTTAGCACTAGCATTTGTGTGAGGAAAGGAGAGTACCTGTCTTTGCATTTAGTACTAGCGTTTGTGTTAGGAATGGAGAGTACCTGTCTTTGCATTTAGTACTAGCGTTTGTGTGGGGGAAGAGAGTACCTGTCTTTGCATTTAGCACAAGCGTTTGTGTGGGGAAAGGAGAGTACCTGTCTTTGCATTTAGCACTAGCGTTTGTGTGGGGAAAGGAGAGTACCTGTCTTTGCATTTGGTATTAGCGTTTGTGTGGGGGTAAAGAGCACCTGGCTTTGCATTGAGCACAAGCGTTTGTGTGGGGAAAGGAGAGCACCTGTCTTTGCATTTAGCACTAGCATTTGTGTGGGGGAAGAGAGTACCTGTCTTTGCATTTATCACTAGCATTTGTGTGGCGGAAGGAAAGCGCCTGTCTTTGCATTTAGCACTAGCGTTTGTGTGGCGGAAGGAGAGCACCTGTCTTTGCATTTAGTACTAACGTTTGTGTGGGGGAAGGAGGGCACCTGTACTTGCATATAGCACTAGCGTTTGTGTGGGGGAAGGAGAGCACCTGTCCTTGCATATAGCACTAGCGTTGTGTGGGGGAAGGAGAGCACCTGTCTTTGCATTTAGTACTAGCGTTTGTGTGCGGGAAGGAGAGCACCTGTCTTTGCATTTAGTACTAGCGTTTTTATGGGGGAAGAAGAGCACCTGTCTTTGCATTTAGTACTAGCGTTTGTGTGGGGAAAGGAGAGCACCTGTCCTTGCATATAGCACTAGCGTTGTGTGGGGGAAGGTGAGCGCCTGTCTTTGTATTTAGCACTAGCGTTTGTGTGGGGGAAGGAGAGCACCTGTCTTTGCATTTAGCACTAGCGTTTGTGTGGGGGAAGGAGGGCACCTGTCTTTGCATTTAGCACTAGCGTTTGTGCGGAGGAATGAGAGCACCTGTCTTTGCATTTAGTACTAGCGTTTGTGTGGGGGAAGGAGAGCACCTGTCTTTGCATTTAATACTAGCGTTTGTGTGGGGGAAGGAGAGCACCTGTCCTTGCATATAGCACTAGCGTTGTGTGGGGGAAGGTGAGCGCCTGTCTTTGCATTTAGCACAAGCGTTTAGTGAGGGAAGGACAGCACCTGTCTTTGCATTTGGTACTAGCGTGTGTGTGGGGGTAGGAGGGCACCTGTCTTTGCATTTAGCACTAGCGTTTGTTTGGGGGAAGGAGGGCACCTGTCTTTGCATTTAGCACTAGCGTTTGTGTGGCGGAAGGAGAGCACCTGACTTTGCATTTAGTACTAGCGTTTGTGTGGGGAAAGGAGAGCACCTGTCTTTGCATTTAGCACTAGCATTTGTGTGGGGGAAGAGAGTACCTGTCTTTGCATTTAGCACTAGCGTTTGTGTGGGGTAAGGGGAACACCTGTCTTTGCATTTAGTACTAGCGTTTGTGTGGGGAAAGGAGAGCACCTGTCTTTGCATTTAGCACTAGCATTTGTGTGGGGGAATAGAGTACCTCTCTTTGCA
Source organism: Mantis religiosa (assembly GCA_030765055.1). Classification (NCBI taxonomy): domain Eukaryota; kingdom Metazoa; phylum Arthropoda; class Insecta; order Mantodea; family Mantidae; genus Mantis; species Mantis religiosa. The sequence continues at coordinate 113,759,764 of CM060954.1, read as the reverse complement.
TTTAGCACTAGCGTTTGTGTGGGGTAAGGGGAACACCTGTCTTTGCATTTAGCACTAGCGTTTGGGTGGGGGAAGGAGAGCACCTGTCTTTGCATTTAGCACTAGCGTTTGTGTGGCGGAAGGAGAGCACCTGTCTTTCCATTTAATACTATCGTTTGTGTGGGGGAAGGAGAGCACCTTTCTTTGCATTTAGCACTAGCGTTTGTGTGGGGAAAGGAGAGCACCTGTCTTTTCATTTAGCACTAGCGTTTGTGTGGGGGAAGAGAGTAATTGTCTTTGCATTTATCACTAGCGTTTGTGTGGGGGTAGGAGGGCACCTCTCTTTGCATTTAGCACTAGCGTTTGTTGGGGGAAGAGAGTACGTCACTTTGCATTTATCACTAGCGTTTTTGTGGGTGAAGGAGAGCACCTGTTTTTGCATTTAGCAGTAGCGTTTGTGTGGGGGAGGAGAGTACCTGTCTTTGCATTTATCACTAGCGTTTGTGTGGGTGAAGGGGAGCACCTGTCTTTGCATTTAGCACTAGCGTTTGTGTGGGGGAAGAGAGTACCTGTCTTTGCATTTATCACTAGCGTTTGTGTGGGGGAAGGAGAGCACCTGTCTTTGCATTTAGCAGTAGCATTTGTGTGGGGGAAGGAGAGCACCTGTCTTTGCATTTAGCACTAGCATTTGTGTGGGGGAAGAGAGTACCTGTCTTTGCATTTATCACTAGCGTTTGTGTGGGGGAAGGAGAGCACCTGTCTTTGCATTTAGCAGTAGCGTTTGTGTGGGGAGAAGGAGAGCACCTGCCTTTGAATTTAGCACTAGCGTTTGTGTGGGGAAAAGGAGAGCACCTCTCTTTGCATTTAGCACTAGCGTTTGTGTGGGGGGAAGCGGAGCACCTCTCTTTGCATTTAGCACTAGCGTTTGTTTGGGGGAAGGAGAGTACCTGTCTTTGCATTTAGTACTAGCGTTTGTGTGGGGGAAGAGAGTACCTGCCTTTGCATTTAGCACTAGCATTTGTGTCGCGAAAGGGAGTACCTGCCTTTGCATTTAGGACTAGCGTTTGTGTGGGGAAGGGAGGGTACCTGTCTTTGCGTTTAGTACTAGCGTTTGTGTGGGGAGAGGGAGAGCACCTGTCTTTGCATTTAGCACTAGCGTTTGTGTGGGGGAAGGAGAGCACCTGTCTTTCCATTTAGCACTAGCGTTTGTGTGGGGGAAGAAGAGCACCTGTCTTTCCATTTAGCACTAGCGTATGTGTGGGGGAAGGAGAGCACCTCTCTTTGCATTTAGCACTAGCGTTTGTGTGGGGGAAGGAGAGCACCTGTCTTTGCATTTAGCACTAGCGTTTGTATGGGAGAAAGAGAGCACCTGTCTTTGCATTTAGCACTAGCGTTTGTGTGGGGAAAGGAGAGTACCTGTCTTTGATTTAGCACTAGCGTTTGCGTGGGGGAAGAGAGTACCTGTCTTTGCATCTATCACTGGCGTTTGTGTGGGGGTAGGTGAGCACCTGTCTTTGCATTTAGCACTAGCGTTTGTGTGGGGGAAGAGAGTACCCTTCTTTGCATTTAGCACTAGCATTTGTGTGGGGGAAGAGAGTACCGGTCTTTGCATTTAGCACTAGCGTTTGTGTGGGGAAAGGAGAGTACCTGTCTTTGCATTTAGCACTAGCGGTTGTGTGGGGAAAGGAGAGTACCTGTCTTTGCATTTAGCACTAGCGTTTGTGTGGGGGAAGATCGTATCTGTCTCTGCATTTAGCACTAGCGTTTGTGTGGGGAAAGCAGAGTACCTGTCTTTGCACTAAGTACTAGCGTTTGTGTGGGGGAAGAGAGTACCTGTCTTTGCATTTAGCACTAGCGTTTGTGTGGGGGAATAGAGTACCCGTCTTTGCATTTAGCACTAGCGTTTGTGTGGGGAAAGGATAGCACCTGTCTTTGCATTTAGTACTAGCGATTGTGTGGGGGAAGAGAGTACCTCTCTTTGCATTTAGCACTAGCATTTATGTGGGGAAAGCAGAGTACCTGTCTTTGCATTAATACTAGCGTTTGTGTGGGGAAAGGAGAGTACCTGTCTTTGCATTTAGTACTAGCGTTTGTGTGGCGGAAGAGAATACCTGTCTTTGCATTTAGCACTAGCGTTTGTGTGGGGAAAGGAGAGTACCTGTCTTTGCATTTAGCACTAGCGTTTGTGTGGGGAAAGGAGAGTACCTGTCTTTGCATTTAGCACTTGCGTTTGTGTGGGGAAAGGAGAGTGCCTGTCTTTGCATTTATTACTGGCGTTTTTGTGGGGGTAGAGAGCACCTGCCTTTGCATTTAGCACAAGCGTTTGTGTGGAGAAAGGAGAGCACCTGTCTTTGCATTTAGCACTAGCATTTGTGTGGGGGAAGAGAGTACCTGTCTTTGAATTTATCACTAGCATTTGTGTGGCGTAAGGAGAGGGCCTGTCTTTGCATTTAGCACTAGCGTTTGTGAGGGGAAAGGAGAGTACCTGTCTTTGCATTTAGCACCAGCGTTTGTTTGGGGAAAGGAGAGTACCTGTCTTTGCATTTAGTACTAGCGTTTGTGTGGGGAAAGGAGAGTACCTGTATTTGCATTTAGCACTAGCGTTTGTGTGGGGGAAGAGCGTACCTGTCTCTGCATTTAGCACTAGCGTTTGTGTGGGGAAAGGAGAGTACCTGTCTTTGCATTAGGTACTAGCGTTTGTGTGGGGGAAGAGAGTACCTGTCTTTGCATTTAGCACTAGCGTTTGTGTGGGGGAATAGAGTAGCCGTCTTTGCATTTAGCACTAGCCTTTGTGTGGGGAAAGGATAGCACCTGTGTTTGCATTTAGTACTAGCGTTTGTGTGGGGGAAGGGAGTACTTGTCTTTGCATTTAGCACTAGCATTTGTGTGAGGAAAGGAGAGTACCTGTCTTTGCATTTAGTACTAGCGTTTGTGTTAGGAATGGAGAGTACCTGTCTTTGCATTTAGTACTAGCGTTTGTGTGGGGGAAGAGAGTACCTGTCTTTGCATTTAGCACAAGCGTTTGTGTGGGGAAAGGAGAATACCTGTCTTTGCATTTAGCACTAGCGTTTGTGTGGGGAAAGGAGAGTACCTGTCTTTGCATTTAGTATTAGCGGTTGTGTGGGGGTAAAGAGCACCTGGCTTTGCATTGAGCACAAGCGTTTGTGTGGGGAAAGGAGAGCACCTGTCTTTGCATTTAGCAGTAGCATTTGTGTGGGGGATGAGAGTACCTGTCTTTGCATTTATCACTAGCATTTGTGTGGCGGAAGGAAAGCGCCTGTCTTTGCATTTAGCACTAGCGTTTGTGTGGCGGAAGGAGAGCACCTGTCTTTGCATTTAGTACTAGCGTTTGTGTGGGGGAAGGAGGGCACCTGTACTTGCATATAGCACTAGCGTTTGTGTGGGGGAAGGAGAGCACCTGTCCTTGCATATAGCACTAGCGTTGTGTTGGGGAAGGAGAGCACCTGTCTTTGCATTTAGTACTAGCGTTTGTGTGGGGGAAGGAGAGCACCTGTCTTTGCATTTAGTACTAGCGTTTTTATGGGGGAAGGAGAGCACCTGTCTTTGCATTTAGTACTAGCGTTTGTGTGGGGGAAGGAGAGCACCTGTCCTTGCATATAGCACTAGCGTTGTGTGGGGGAAGGTGAGCGCCTGTCTTTGCATTTAGCACTAGCGTTTGTGTGGGGGTAGGAGGGCACCTGACTTTGCATTTAGCACTAGCGTTTGTTTGGGGGAAAGAGGGCACCTGTCTTTGCATTTAGCACTAGCGTTTATGTGGCGGAAGGAGAGCACCTGTCTTTGCATTTAGTACTAGCGTTTGTGTGGGGAAAGAAGAGCACCTGTCTTTGCATTTAGCACTAGCATTTGTGTGGGGGGAAGAGAGTACCTGTCTTTGCATTTAGCACTAGCGTTTGTGTGGGGTAAGGGGAACACCTGTCTTTGCATTTAGTACTAGCGTTTGTGTGGGGAAAGCAGAGCACCTGTCTTTGCATTTAGCACTAGCATTTGTGTGGGGGAAGAGAGTACCTCTCTTTGCATTTAGCACTAGTGTTTGTTTGGGGTAAGGGGAACACCTGTCTTTGCATTTAGCACTAGCGTTTGGGTGGGGGAAGGAGAGCACCTGTCTTTGCATTTAGCACTAGCGTTTGTGTGGCGGAAGGAGAGCACCTGTCTTTGCATTTAATACTATCGTTTGTGTGGGGGAAGGAGAGCACCTTTCTTTGCATTTAGCACTAGCGTTTGTGTGGGGAAAGGAGAGCACCTGTCTTTTCATTTAGCACTAGCGTTTGTGTGGGGGAAGAGAGTAATTGTCTTTGCATTTATCACTAGCGTTTGTGTGGGGGTAGGAGGGCACCTCTCTTTGCATTTAGCACTAGCGTTTGTTTGGGGGAAGAGAGTACGTCTCTTTGCATTTATCACTAGCGTTTTTGTGGGGGAAGGAGAGCACCTGTTTTTGCATTTAGCAGTAGCGCTTGTGTGGAGGAGGAGAGTACCTGTCTTTGCATTTACCACTAGCGTTTGTGTGGGTGAAGGGGAGCACCTGTCTTTGCATTTAGCACTAGCGTTTGTGTGGGGGAAGAGAGTACCTGTCTTTGCATTTATCACTAGCGTTTGTGTGGGAGAAGGAGAGCACCCTCTTTGCATTTAGCACTAGCGTTTGTGTGGGGGAAGAGAGTACCTGTCTTTGCATTAATCACTAGCGTTTGTGTGGGGGAAGGAGAGCACCCTCTTTGCATTTAGCACTAGCGTTTGTGTGGGGGAAGAGAGTACCTGTTTTTGCATTTAGCACTAGCGTTTGTGTGGGGAAAGGAGAGTACCTGTCTTTGATTTAGCACTAGCGTTTGCGTGGTGGAAGAGAGTACCTGTCTTTGCATCTATCACTGGCGTTTGTGTGGGGGTAGGAGAGCACCTGTCTTTGCATTTAGCACTAGCGTTTGTGTGGGGGAAGAGAGTACCCGTCTTTGCATTTAGCACTAGCATTTGTGTGGGGGAAGAGAGTACCGGTCTTTGCATTTAGCACTAGCGTTTGTGTGGGGAAAGGAGAGTACCTGTCTTTGCATTTAGCACTAGCGGTTGTGTGGGGAAAGGAGAGTACCTGTCTTTGCATTTAGCACTAGCGTTTGTGTGGCGGAAGATCGTACCTGTCTCTGCATTTAGCACTAGCGTTTGTGTGGGGAAAGCAGAGTACCTGTCTTTGCACTAAGTACTAGCGTTTGTGTGGGGGAAGAGAGTACCTGTCTTTGCATTTAGCACTAGCGTTTGTGTGGGGGAATAGAGTACCCGTCTTTGCATTTAGCACTAGCATTTATGTGGGGAAAGCAGAGTACCTGTCTTTGCATTAATACTAGCGTTTGTGTGGGGAAAGGAGAGTACCTGTCTTTGCATTTAGTACTAGTGTTTGTGTGGCGGAAGAGAGTACCTGTCTTTGCATTTAGCACTAGCGTTTGTGTGGGGAAAGGAGAGTACCTGTCTTTGCATTTAGCACTTGCGTTTGTGTGGGGAAAGGAGAGTGCCTGTCTTTGCATTTATTACTGGCGTTTGTGTGGGGGTAGAGAGCACCTGCCTTTGAATTTAGCACAAGCGTTTGTGTGGAGAAAGGAGAGCACCTGTCTTTGCATTTAGCACTAGCATTTGTGTGGGGGAAGAGAGTACCTGTCTTTGCATTTATCACTAGCATTTGTGTGGCGTAAGGAGAGGGCCTGTCTTTGCATTTAGCACTAGCGTTTGTGTGGGGAAAGGAGAGTACCTGTCTTTGCATTTAGCACCAGCGTTTGTTTGGGGAAAGAAGAGTACCTGTCTTTGCATTTAGTACTAGCGTTTGTGTGGGGAAAGGAGGTACCTGTATTTGCATTTAGCACTAGCGTTTGTGTGGGGGAAGAGCGTACCTGTCTCTGCATTTAGCACTAGCGTTTGTGTGGGGAAAGGAGAGTACCTGTCTTTGCATTAGGTACTAGCGTTTGTGTGGGGGAAGAGAGTACCTGTCTTTGCATTTAGCACTAGCGTTTGTGTGGGGGAATAGAGTAGCCGTCTTTGCATTTAGCACTAGCCTTTGTGTGGGGAAAGGATAGCACCTGTGTTTGCATTTAGTACTAGCGTTTGTGTGGGGGAAGGGAGTACTTGTCTTTGCATTTAGCACTAGCATTTGTGTGAGGAAAGGAGAGTACCTGTCTTTGCATTTAGTACTAGCGTTTGTGTTAGGAATGGAGAGTACGTGTCTTTGCATTTAGTACTAGCGTTTGTGTGGGGGAAGAGAGTACCTGTCTTTGCATTTAGCACAAGCGTTTGTGTGGGGAAAGGAGAGTACCTGTCTTTGCATTTAGCACTAGCGTTTGTGTGGGGAAAGGAGAGTACCTGTCTTTGCATTTAGTATTAGAGTTTGTGTGGGGGTAAAGAGCACCTGGCTTTGCATTGAGCACAAGCGTTTGTGTGGGGAAAGGAGAGCACCTGTCTTTGCATTTAGCACTAGCATTTGTGTGGGGGAAGAGAGTACCTGTCTTTGCATTTATTACTAGCATTTGTGTGGCGGAAGGAAAGCGCCTGTCTTTGCATTTAGCACTAGCATTTGTGTGGCGGAAGGAGAGTCCCTGTCTTTGCATTTAGTACTAGCGTTTGTGTGGGGGAAGGAGGGCACCTGTACTTGCATATAGCACTAGCGTTTGTGTGGGGGAAGGAGATCACCTGTCCTTGCATATAGCACTAGCGTTGTGTGGGGGAAGGAGAGCACCTGTCTTTGCATTTAGTACTAGCGTTTGGGTGGGGGAAGGAGAGCACCTGTCCTTGCATATAGCACTAGCGTTGTGTGGGGGAAGGTGAGCGCCTGTCTTTGCATTTAGCACTAGCGTTTGTGTGAGGGAAGGAGAGCACCTGTCTTTGCATTTAGTACTAGCGTTTGTGTGGGGGAAGGAGAGCACCTGTCTTTGCATTTAGCACTAGCGTTTGTGTGGGGGAAGGAGGGCACCTGTCTTTGCATTTAGCACTAGCGTTTGTGTGGAGGAATGAGAGCACCTGCCTTTGCATTTAGTACTAGCGTTTGTGTGGGGGAAGGAGAGCACCTGTCTTTGCATTTAATGCTAGCGTTTGTGTGGGGGAAGGAGAGCACCTGTTCTTGCATATAGCACTAGCGTTGTGTGGGGGAAGGTGAGCGCCTGTCTTTGCATTTAGCACTAGCGTTTGTGTGAGGGAAGGACAGCACCTGTCTTTGCATTTAGTACTAGCGTTTGTGTGGGGGTAGGAGGCACCTGTCTTTGCATTTAGCACTAGCGTTTGTTTGGGGGAAGGAGGGCACCTGTCTTTGCATTTAGCACTAGCGTTTATGTGGTGGAAGGAGAGCACCTGTCTTTGCATTTAGTACTAGCGTTTGTGTGGGGAAAGGAGAGCACCTGTCTTTGCATTTAGCACTAGCATTTGTGTGGGGGAAGAGAGTACCTGTCTTTGCATTTAGCACTAGCGTTTGTGTGGGGTAAGGGGAACACCTGTCTTTGCATTTAGTACTAGCGTTTGTGTGGGGAAAGGAGAGCACCTGTCTTTGCATTTAGCACTAGCATTTGTGTGGGGGAAGAGAGTACCTCTCTTTGCATTTAGCACTAGCGTTTGTGTGTGGTAAGGGGAAGACCTGTCTTTGCATTTAGCACTAGCGTTTGGGTGGGGGAAGGAGAGCACCTGTCTTTGCATTTAGCACTAGCGTTTGTGTGGCGGAAGGAGAGCACCTGTCTTTGCATTTAATACTATCGTTTGTGTGGGGGAAGGAGAGCACCTTTCTTTGCATTTAGCACTAGCGTTTGTGTGGGGAAAGGAGAGCACCTGTCTTTTCATTTTGCACTAGTGTTTGTGTGGGGGAAGAGAGTAATTGTCTTTGCATTTATCACTAGCGTTTATGTGGGGGTAGGAGGGCACCTCTCTTTGCATTTAGCACTAGCGTTTGTTTGGGGGAAGAGAGTACGTCTCTTTGCATTTATCACTAGCGTTTTTGTGGGGGAAGGAGAGCACCTGTTTTTGCATTTAGCAGTAGCGTTTGTGTGGAGGAGGAGAGTACCTGTCTTTGCATTTATCACTAGCGTTTGTGTGGGTGAAGGGGAGCACCTGTCTTTGCATTTAGCACTAGCGTTTGTGTGGGGGAAGAGAGTACCTGTCTTTGCATTTATCACTAGCGTTTGTGTGGGAGAAGGAGAGCACCCTCTTTGCATTTAGTACTAGCGTTTGTGTGGGGTAGAGAGTACCTGTCTTTGCATTTATCACTAGCGTTTGTGTGGGGGAAGGAGAGCACCCTCTTTGCATTTAGTACTAGCGTTTGTGTGGGGTAGAGAGTACCTGTTTTTGCATTTATCACTAGCGTTTGTGTGGGGGAAGGAGAGCACCTGTCTTTGCATTTAGCACTAGTATTTGTGTGGGGGAAGAGAGTACCTGTCTTTGCATTTAGCACTAGCGTTTGTTTGGGGGAAGGAGGGCACCTGTCTTTGCATTTAGCACTAGTGTTTATGTGGCGGAAGGAGAGCACCTGTCTTTGCATTTAGTACTAGCGTTTGTGTGGGGTAGAGGGTACCTGTCTTTGCATTTATCACTAGCGTTTGTGTGGGAGAAGGAGAGCACCCTCTTTGCATTTAGTACTAGCGTTTGTGTGGGGTAGAGAGTACCTGTTTTTGCATTTATCACTAGCGTTTGTGTGGGGGAAGGAGAGCACCTGTCTTTGCATTTAGCACTAGCATTTGTGTGGGGGAAGAGAGTACCTGTCTTTGCATTTATCACTAGCGTTTGTGTGGGGGTAAAGAGCACCTGGCTTTGCATTGAGCACAAGCGTTTGTGTGGGGAAAGGAGAGCACCTGTCTTTGCATTTAGCACTAGCATTTGTGTGGGGGAAGAGAGTACCTGTCTTTGCATTTATTACTAGCATTTGTGTGGCGGAAGGAAAGCGCCTGTCTTTGCATTTAGCACTAGCATTTGTGTGGCGGAAGGAGAGTCCCTGTCTTTGCATTTAGTACTAGCGTTTGTGTGGGGGAAGGAGGGCACCTGTACTTGCATATAGCACTAGCGTTTGTGTGGGGGAAGGAGAGCACCTGTCCTTGCATATAGCACTAGCGTTGTGTGGGGGAAGGAGAACACCTGTCTTTGCATTTAGTACTAGCGTTTGTGTGGGGGAAGGAGAGCACCTGTCTTTGCATTTAGTACTAGCGTTTTTATGGGGGAAGGAGAGCACCTGTCTTTGCATTTAGTACTAGCGTTTGGGTGGGGGAAGGAGAGCACCTGTCCTTGCATATAGCACTAGCGTTGTGTGGGGGAAGGTGAGCGCCTGTCTTTGCATTTAGCACTAGCGTTTGTGTGAGGGAAGGAGAGCACCTGTCTTTGCATTTAGTACTAGCGTTTGTGTGGGGGAAGGAGAGCACCTGTCTTTGCATTTAGCACTAGCGTTTGTGTGGGGGAAGGAGGGCACCTGTCTTTGCATTTAGCACTAGCGTTTGTGTGGAGGAATGAGAGCACCTGTCTTTGCATTTAGTACTAGCGTTTGTGTGGGGGAAGGAGAGCACCTGTCTTTGCATTTAATGCTAGCGTTTGTGTGGGGGAAGGAGAGCACCTGTTCTTGCATATAGCACTAGCGTTGTGTGGGGGAAGGTGAGCGCCTGTCTTTGCATTTAGCACTAGCGTTTGTGTGAGGGAAGGACAGCACCTGTCTTTGCATTTAGTACTAGCGTTTGTGTGGGGGTAGGAGGCACCTGTCTTTGCATTTAGCACTAGCGTTTGTTTGGGGGAAGGAGGGCACCTGTCTTTGCATTTAGCACTAGCAGTTATGTGGCGGAAGGAGAGCACCTGTCTTTGCATTTAGTACTAGCGTTTGTGTGGGGAAAGGAGAGCACCTGTCTTTGCATTTAGCACTAGCATTTGTGTGGGGGAAGAGAGTACCTGTCTTTGCATTTAGCACTAGCGTTTGTGTGGGGTAAGGTGAACACCTGTCTTTGCATTTAGTACTAGCGTTTGTGTGGGGAAAGGAGAGCACCTGTCTTTGCATTTAGCACTAGCATTTGTGTGGGGGAAGAGAGTACCTCTCTTTGCATTTAGCACTAGCGTTTGTGTGTGGTAAGGGGAAGACCTGTCTTTGCATTTAGCACTAGCGTTTGGGTGGGGGAAGGAGAGCACCTGTCTTTGCATTTAGCACTAGCGTTTGTGTGGCGGAAGGAGAGCACCTGTCTTTGCATTTAATACTATCGTTTGTGTGGGGGAAGGAGAGCACCTTTCTTTGCATTTAGCACTAGCGTTTGTGTGGGGAAAGGAGAGCACCTGTCTTTTCATTTTGCACTAGCGTTTGTGTGGGGGAAGAGAGTAATTGTCTTTGCATTTATCACTAGCGTTTGTGTGGGGGTAGGAGGGCACCTCTCTTTGCATTTAGCACTAGCGTTTGTTTGGGGGAAGAGAGTACGTCTCTTTGCATTTATCACTAGCGTTTTTGTGGGGGAAGGAGAGCACCTGTTTTTGCATTTAGCAGTAGCGTTTGTGTGGAGGAGGAGAGTACCTGTCTTTGCATTTATCACTAGCGTTTGTGTGGGTGAAGGGGAGCACCTGTCTTTGCATTTAGCACTAGCGTTTGTGTGGGGGAAGAGAGTACCTGTCTTTGCATTTATCACTAGCGTTTGTGTGGGAGAAGGAGAGCACCCTCTTTGCATTTAGTACTAGCGTTTGTGTGGGGTAGAGAGTACCTGTCTTTGCATTTATCACTAGCGTTTGTGTGGGGGAAGGAGAGCACCCTCTTTGCATTTAGTACTAGCGTTTGTGTGGGGTAGAGAGTACCTGTTTTTGCATTTATCACTAGCGTTTGTGTGGGGGAAGGAGAGCACCTGTCTTTGCATTTAGCACTAGCATTTGTGTGGGGGAAGAGAGTACCTGTCTTTGCATTTAGCACTAGCGTTTGTTTTGGGGAAGGAGGGCACCTGTCTTTGCATTTAGCACTAGCGTTTATGTGGCGGAAGGAGAGCACCTGTCTTTGCATTTAGTACTAGCGTTTGTGTGGGGTAGAGAGTACCTGTCTTTGCATTTATCACTAGCGTTTGTGTGGGAGAAGGAGAGCACCCTCTTTGCATTTAGTACTAGCGTTTGTGTGGGGTAGAGAGTACCTGTTTTTGCATTTATCACTAGCGTTTGTGTGGGGGAAGGAGAGCACCTGTCTTTGCATTTAGCACTAGCATTTGTGTGGGGGAAGAGAGTACCTGTCTTTGCATTTATCACTAGCGTTTGTGTGGGGGAAGGAGAGCACCTGTCTTTGCATTTAGCAGTAGCGTTTGTGTGGGGAGAAGGAGAGCACCTGTCTTTGCATTTAGCACTAGCATTTGTGTGGGGGAAGAGAGTACCTGTCTTTGCATTTATCACTAGCGTTTGTGAGGGGGAAGGAGAGCACCTGTCTTTGCATTTAGCAGTAGCGTTTGTGTGGGGAGAATGAGAGCACTATGATAACGAGTTTTTTCGTCTCGGAACGCAGTTTGCTTTGATTTTCAGTGTTTATATGAAATGAGATTATGTTTGTTTTGTTTCTTGGTTTGATACTCAACGTCCCATTCTATATTGGGCATGAAAGAACCATTTTATTTTCTCAGAGGGTATTTTACGTGGCGTAAATTTACGACGCGGGGCCACTGAGTTTACTATCTCAGGTCGGCATTTGGGAGGCCCAGTTTCGATTCCCGTGGCCAACCTTCCTGACCCATGAGTTTTTTCGTTTTTTTTTCCCGTTCTCTGAGCGAATGTTGGGTAGGCTAATTACATCCACCGAATTTCCTGTCCCTCCATTTCATCTCCATTATCATTTCATATCATCTCTCATCTGGTGGTCTACTTCAGGGTCGAAGTGTCGGTGGGTGTCTCGGCGGTGGATGGCGGGATGATATGCTCTGAGTAAAGCTACTTCCTCCTCGTTAGATCGGTTGCCGGTCTCCGCTCCTCTGCTGTGGCCATTTCGGGACCGCCAGCCTGGGTCCATTAGGGCTCGGCTGCTGGGCTCGTTGCCGTCCCGCTGTGGGGGAAAGAGTTCGTAGTCTTGGCCTGTCATGGGAGGTCTCTGTCCAAGTAAACTGTAGAGACCCTACCCTCTGTATTATCGTGCCTCCTTGGGTCGGCCGGTCTCTGTCTCCTTCGCCTCATCCGTCCTCCCGGGAGTGCACCCACTTGGGGGCATAGGAACAATGGACCCAGCTTGGTGGCCTACGTACCGAATATCCTCCGTAATGAAATCCCAATCCCACTGGGTTTACTTCCCTTCCGAGGGAAGATGATACAGACTTGCATCTAATTGCTCTATATTCCAAGCCGAACTTTTTGCACTGAATCAAACATTGGAGTGGTGCCGCAGTATTAACTATAGCGCATGTATATACAGTGATTCCCAGGCATCTGTCAGTGTTACAGGAGATAAATATACTACATGTTCAGTTGCTACCAAAATAAGGAACGATATCATAACAAACACCAATCACGTGTGTATCATATGGGCTGGAGGCCATACGGGTGTACATGGAAATGAGAGGGCAGATGAAATTGCTAAACGTTATGCATTATCCCAAAAGGAATTCAGTTTTAAAGAGTCTACAATTACATTGTTAAAAATATTGAAAAATTAAGTTTTTGAAACGTGGAAGAGCACTTGGATAAACAGCGATAGAGTACAAATCACTCGAAATTTATTTTTTCCTATTTTGACCCAGTTTGCTACCGGACATGGGAAATTTAAAACTTACTTTCGAAGATTATATATAGACTCTCAACCTCTGTAAATGTGAAAGTGTTGAACGCTTAATATTTAGATGTGATCTTCATACTAAAAGGAGATATAATCTAATTCAACATCCTTCATATTGTAACACAGATCTTCAAACATCGCTGATTAATGTATTCTTTAAAAATGTTGCACTTCAGCCTTTGAGCACTTTATTGGCCAAATTTTTAAAACGTTATAACTATTATCATGTTCAGTTATTTTGAACTTTGTATTTATGTAACTAGAACCCTAACATACCTTACTGGTAAAATAGGGTTACTTCATTTGGCGAATAAACAAACAATAAACACAGAATTAAGAAAAGTAACCGATAATTAAAGGTGCCAGTAATGTGTTGAAAATGACAGTAAACAATTGCATTACCTACAAGAGTTTTAAAGTGAATTAAAATGTATTTACGAGGCGTGTCCGTAAAATAAGGTCTCCAAGGCGCTGGATCCGCGAGGAACGCTATTACGCGAGATCCCGTAACACTGGCGTGCAGCTTGATTTGACCCCTTCAAACCTCCAAGACAACGAACCCGTTGAAACCATTAGTCTTGGCTGGGTAGCCATTTGCGATGGAGCTTCCTATCACTTCCGCCGCCAAGTGCGAGTTGCGTGCAGTGATCCTTTTTTGAGTGCCAGGGGCACTGCCTCCACTGAAATTGTCAGTTATGTGAAGTCTATGGGCTACAGTGTATGGACTTCAAAAACCTGCGAATGTGGGTCAGAGAGTTCAAAGACAGACGTACAGACGTCCATGACGAACAGCGTTCTGGTTGGCCTTCGGTTTTAGCCGAAACAATTGCAAAAGTGGAGCAAGAAATGATTAAAGATGGGCATGTGACAGTTCGTGAGCTGTGCGAACGTATCCCTGAAGTCAGTAAGACTACGATTGACAATATTTTGATCGAACATTTGCATTATCGCATACTGCACGTCCAACGGCTGATCTCCTGGCTCACTTCGGATGGGACATTCAGTCCAGATTTAGCACCTAGTGATTATCATCTGTTTCCCGAGTTGAAGTCACGCCTGGGTGGAACACCTTTCCAGACCGACGATGATTTGGAAAACGAAGTTGAGCGCTACCTGCGCAACTTGGCGAGTGCTATGACAAGGCTATACAAAAACTACCACAGCGCATGCAAAAGTGCATCGATCGCAATGGTAATTACGTTGACAAAGTAGCTGTAAGTTCCGTCTTTCCATCAATGTAACATTCATTGACAATAAACATGTTTTCTATATTAAATAAAATTGGAAACACGCCTCGTAGTACATAGTCATTCACCTTGTTAAACAACGCACAAATGGGGGCTCTTCTGAACCGACAGACGTGAACCAATAGCTTATAGACCAAGCGATTCAGCAGCAGAGAGACGATTTATGGATAACCTATGAGTGTCACGGACGCATGGAATCAAAAATTTCATGATCAAAATCTAAGACCATTCGCTATATGTACTTAAAGATCCGTACGATATGGTTGTGGTTATCAGGAAGAGGAGAAGCTATCATGAAAGTCTACTGTGCTTCTAGAAACCTTCGAGAAGAGTATTGTAACTTTGTGGGTTAAGAGAATAAAAAGGCCGAGTTGCAGAAATTAAAAATCTCCTTTATTTCCGTAGCAATACACTATTCCATTCTCACGTAAGAACATAACATCACACAATCTTCCAAGGTCGAGGACAATAACAAACACTTGCAGCTGATTACATTAGCTCTCGTTGCAACAACACTGACTGTTACACAACTGCCCTGCTAGCGTGTCACAATCCCTTTTATATCTCCGTTCATGATTACCAGACTGTTCTGTCAATCACTAGAAGTTTCTGGAAACAAGGCATCTAGTTACATAATTTGAACATTCTATCACCTTCTAGAAGCGTAACATAATCTACCCGGCGAGGCCTTTGACTCAGTTATCTTGGCTGCCGGTACTATCTGTTTACACACGTTCGTTATCTCCGTGAAACCTATCCGTCTATTGTGTGCCAAGCCGCCTTATCGCGATCGGGTTCGTGACACTGCTCCTTCCTCAAGGCTGGTCGAACAGCACCATCGTAGCGGGCCAGACGATCCAGGTGTACCACCAGCATCTTCCCTCGGGGCACCTTCTGGATGCGGTAGATCACGTCGTTAATCATCTTCACCACCTGGTACGGTCCTTGCCATGGTTGCTGGAGCTTCGGGAAGCGTCCCTTGGTCCGAGTAGGGCGGTACAACCAGACTAGGTCACCCTGCTGGAACCCTTGGCTGTTGACTTGCCTGTCGTATCAGGTCTTCATGCGGTCGCTCGCCTTCTGGATGTTCTGACGAGCCATCTCATGCATGTAGCGGAGATGGTCCACTAGGGTCTTCACATACTCGGTTGCTGGCTGTTTTACGTCCGGGGGGCTTCCAAAAGCCAGATCACAGGGGAGGCGTAACTCTAGGCCGAAAATCAAACCTGCTGGCTTCATCCCAGTGGTATCGTGTGTTGTCGAGCGGTAGGCCAGTAAGAACAGTGGCAGCTTAACGTCGCAGTCTAGCTGATGGCTGGCCACGACCTTCCTCAGGTGTTCCTCTAAGGTCTTGATGTATCTCTCGACCATGCCATCCGACTGTGGATGTAGGGGTGTGGTGCGAGTCTTGTTTACCCCAAGCCTCTCTAGTGCCTCCTTCATCAGGTTGGATTCAAAATTAGTGCCCTGGTCGCTGTGGAGCTCTAACAGCACCCCAAATCGGCAGAACACTTGCTCCACAAGGCAGTCCGTGATTGTCTTCACCTCCTGGTTCGGAATGGCATACACTTCCGGCCACTTGGTGAAGTAGTCCACAACCACCATCAGGTACTTGTTGCCTCGGTCGGACACGGGAAGTGGTCCAGCTATGTCGACGGCGATCCTTTCGAATGGCGCTCCGACGTTGTACTGCTGCATGCGACCCCGGCTCCTAGTCTGGGGGCCGCGACTTGCTCCGCACGCGTGACATTGACGGCATCATCTCTCAGCATCTGCTCGGAGCCTCAGCCAGTAGTAGCGCTGTCGGAATTTTTCGATCGTCCGTTCTGCTCCCAGGTGTCCTCCTGAAGTACCGGCGTGCACTTCCTCCAAGACTTCCGGGACCTTACTTCGGGGAAGTACCAACTGCTCCCTCTGCGTCTTCCCATCAGGCGATTCCCATACACGAAACAGCACGCCCTCTCTTGTCTTCAATGAATCCCATTGGGCCCAGTACGACTTGTAGGTGGCGCTCCTCGGTGCGATGTCCTCCCAGGTTGATCTTGTCCCTGCCTCCACTTCTCTCAAGAGTGGGCCTAGGTCTGCGTCTGCCAGCTGCTCCCTCCTCAGGCCTGCGCTATCCCAGCCTTCCGCAGGCACCGCCGTGAATACTCGGACTGCTGCTGCACGCTCCTTTTCTCCCACTCTTGTGCATTGGCCGCACTTCTCTAGGCAGGGTCTTCGAGACATGGCGTCTGCGTTACCGTGGCTCTTCCCTCTATGATATTCAGAGGTGAAGTCGTGCTCCTGCAGCCTCTGGACCCAACGGGCTGTCTGGCCTTCCAGGCTCTTAAAGCAAAATAGCCAGGTTATGGTGGAATGCTCAGTCCTCAGGTGGAATGGCTGACCGTACAGGTACTTGTGGAAGTGCTCCAAAGTCTTTACTACCGCCAGTAATTCTCGCCGGGTGACGCAGTAGTTCTTCTCTGCCTTGGATAGGGTCTTGCTGTAGTAGGGTATCACCCGCTCGTGGCCGTCCTGAATTTGCGATAGGACGCCTCCAATGCAATGATTGCTGGCGTCGATGTCCACAATGAAAGCGCCGCTTGGTTGTGGAAATCCCAAAATATGAGCACTGCTGGAAAGCGTGTTCAGCGTCCCCCGTCCACACATCGGGTCGTTGTTTCTCTGTCAGGCGGGTAAGGGGTTTGGCGATGTTGGAGAACCCCTTTATGAAAAGGCGGTAATAACTGCACAGCCCCAGGAAACTGCGCAACTCACGCTTATCCTTTGGCCGAGGCCAATCTTTCACAGCTTGGACTTTCTCCGGGTCTGTGGCCACTCCGGTTGGTGCAACTATGTGACCCAAGTAGTCAACTTCTTTGCAGAAGAGCTGGCATTTCTTTGCCTTCAGCTTCAAGTTGGTTGCCTGCAGTCTCTGTAACACCTTGCTCAGGTTGTCGAGATGGTCTACGAACGTCTTGTCGACGATGTTGATGTCGTTCAGGTATAGCAGGCATGTGTCATATGTCAATCCTCTCATTACTGATTCCATGAGGCGTTGAAATGTGGCTGGTGCGTTGCAGAGGTCAAAGGGCATAACTGAGAACTGCCAAAGCCCTTGGCCTGTCGAGAATGCAGTCTTCTCCTTGTCTCTCGGGTCTAGAGCCACCTGCTAGTAGCCCGACTTCAGGTACAGGGTCGAGAACCATTGTGCACCAGCTAGCGTGTCCAAGGTGTCGTCACTGCGGGGTAAGGGGAAACAGTCCTTCCGGGTGACAGCGTTCAACCTCCTGTAGTCCACGCAGAAGCGTAGCTCGCCGTTCTTCTTCGTCACCAGAACCACAGGGGAACACCAAGGGCTGCCAGACTCTTCAATCACTCCCCTGGATTTCATGTCGTCTACCATATCCTGTACCGCCACTTGTTTCGCCAACGGAACGCGTCTTGTTGGTTGTCGAATAGGCCGGGCGTCTCCGGTGTCGATGCGGTGAAGCACTTTATCCGTGCGGCCGTAGTCACTGTCGCTTTGGCTGAAAACGAGCTGTTATCGCCTCAGTAGTGGTCGAACTTTTTTCAGCTGTTCTGCGGTGAGGTAGTCGGCCGCTCTCTCCAATAAGCCTTCCAGCCGGGGACACAGGTGTTGCGTTGGCATTGGCTCCTGTGTCTTGTCGATAGCTGTCACGCTGACCACGGGCCTGCACGTCCCCAGCTCCGTTCCGGCCTGGACATCGTGATCGGTGGTTGCCAGGTTGACCAGCCTCACTGGCACCGCCTCTCGGCACAGCAATAATGTCCTGGTTACACAGAGTCCGTGTACAGGCGTCATCTGGTCCAGCATCATGTTCTTCGTCCGCTGACCATCCAGTCGCACCGTCACCACCACCTCGCTTCTCGCGGGGACCACCACGTCTTCCTTCAAGATGACCCTGCAGATTCCAAGGCGCTCATCGGGTTGCCGGAGTATCACCTCTCCTCCATTGAGCCGCAGGACTTTCCTGCCGACGTCGACCTTCACCTCGTGGCTCCTGAGGGCATCCAATCCCAGTACCACCTCCTCAGCCACCTTAGCGACGAACACCCACAGACGTACGGCATTCCTTCCCAAGGTCAACTTTAGTAGGGCCTCCTTCTCTACAGGCAAGGTATGACCCGATGCCGTCACAAGCTGGTATGGTCGGCTCGGCTTCCTTGTCGGCAAACCCTTCGCCACATCAGGTCTGATGATGGTCACGGCTGCCCCGGTGTCCACCAGCACGCGGCACGGCTTCCCTCTCACCCAACCGTCCGCGATGAGGCTGTCATCCATACGCCGGCTGACGGCGCGCAGTGTCACTCGAGGGGATGGTGGTGAAGGCGCCGACGTGCCCCTCTCCACGCCGGCCCTTACTCGTTTTCCGGCTGCTCTTCCTGGTGTGGGCAGTCTCTCTCCAGGTGTCCGGGCTGTCCACACCCCTAACACAGGCCACTAGGTCTTCGCCGGTGCCCCTCGGCTGGTCTTCTGTCTCCGGTGTAGCGGGCGCTCCTCGTTCTCGTCGTCGGGATAACTGTTGCCTTGGCCGCCTCCATCCTTAATGCTGCCGTTAGAGTCTCGTGGATGGTTTTATAATCGCCGAGTATTAGGCGCTGACGAATCTCCGTGTCTTGTACCCCGTCAACGAATGTGTAGGCAGCTTCCCGGGATACGAACTCTGGTGGGAGTTCGACTAGGGCCTTGCTAGCCAGTTGCTCAACTGCCAGGGCGAACTCCTGCAGCGTCTCCCCTGGCTGCTGTGCCCTTGCCTTTAGCTGGCTGCGGTACGCTGCGGCTAAGCGGTGGTTTCCAAAATGATTCTCCAGGGCCTCCCAGATATCCTTGGGCGCCACTGTTGTCTGTACCGCATTCAGGACTTCCGCAGCCCGTCCCTGGAGGCTAGCTATTAACTGTATGACCTCTTCCTCTGCTGAGCATTTGTTGAGCTTGGCCACATCGTCGAACTGGCGGTGGAATACTTTGAAAGTTGTCGCGCCGTCGTATTTAGGAGGTTTGACGCGCGCCGGTGTTGTGTGTCGCGTCCGAGCGCGTCGGCCTTCCAGTCCTTCAACCTCCTGCCGACGATGTCCTCTACCATGGCGTTCAGGAACTTTGTGTTGCTGTCGGCCTTTCCCTCCAGGTTGTTTACGTGGTCTGCCAGGTCCTCAAGGGATTTGATGTTAATGTCGGCCTTTCCCTCCAGGTCGTTAATTCGCTCGTCCACTTGACCCATCCGCTTGCCCAGCTCCGTGACGTCATCCCTCACGCCGGTCAATTGGTCTTCAAATTTTTCGGTGAGGGCCTCGTTCGCAGCCTTCATTTCCGTGGTCAGTTCGGCCATCTTTGTAGTCAGATTGTGATTTGTCGTCTCCAACTTTGCAGCCAGGTTGTTATTTGCCACCTCTGTTTTCGCAGCGAGGTTGTCATTTGCTGCTTTCATTTCCGAGGTGAGTTCGGCTTTCATTTCCATCATCTTCTCCAGAATCCTTTCCAATGCAGCCTCCATGGTGTTTTTTTTTTTTTTTGGTAATTTTACGTCCTCCAACGTTAAGTCATATCGGACGATGAATGCAATGGGTGAAATGATGCTCAAATGAGTCCGGGGTTCATGGAGCTTAGAGTTACCCGACATTCGTCTTTCAGGATAAGGGAAAACCCTGGAAAAACCTCATCCAGGTAACTCACCCTGACCGAGATTCGAACTCGGGACCTCTTGAACGTGAGGTGGACACGCTACCACTACGCTAACGAGGCGGACACCATGGTGGTAATATCCCGCTTCCAGACACCGGTTGTAACTTTGTGGTTCGTAGAATAAAAAGGCCGAGTTGCAGAAATTAAAAATCTCCTTTATTTCCGTAGCAATACACTATTCCATTCTCACGTAAGAACATAACATCACACAATCTTCCAAGGTCGAGGACAATAACAAACACTTGCAGCTGATTATATTAGCTCTCGTTGCAACAACACTGACTGTTACACAACAACTGCCCTGCTAGCGTGTCACAATCCCTTTTATATCTCCGTTCATGATTACCAGACTGTTCTGTCAATCACTAGAAGTTTCTGGAAACAAGGCATCTAGTTACATAATTTGAACATTCTATCACCTTCTAGAAACGTAACATAATCTATCCGGCGAGGCCTTTGACTCAGTTATCTTGGCTGCCGGTACTATCTGTTTACACACGTTCGTTATCTCCGTGAAACCTATCCGTCTATTGTGTGCCAAGCCGCCTTACCGCGATCGAGTTCGCGACAGTATTCACATAATTGCATACCCAGTTAGTGTAGCATTCATTTATCTTTTATTGTTCCATTTAGAACTTGCTTTCAGACTAAATTACAAATTTATGTCCTTCACTAACTTTTGTTAGTGGCTCACTTCTACTATATGCATACTGCATAAAAGTAAAACGTTCCAGAAATTTCAGGCAAATAATTATCAGTCGAGCTACCTAACAATCACGGAGCTTCAAAATACGAGGGTGGGTCAAAAAGTAATGCCTCATATTTTTATCCTTAAATAGGTTATGTGAAAACTTTGAATTTGGCGGAATTCCTCAACCTTCTTCTCCAATCCCCTGCAGTAATGACTTCCTAACTCAATAGGTGGCAGCACTGCATCCTCTTGCAAAATGGCTGATATCGACATTCGTATTAGACAGCGTTTTGTGATTGAATTTTTGACTGCGGGAGGTGAAACGCCAATTCGCATTCACGAAAGGCTAAAAGATGTGTATAGTGATACAACGGTGGATGTCAGCACTGTTAGATGATGGGTTCGTCGCTGTAACGAAGCTGAAGGGCAAACGCCACTGGCAGATGAAAAGCGAAGCGGCAGGCCGGTGACTACAGTGACTCCATGCAAAATTCAGCAAGTCGATGACATCATTCGTGGTGATCGCCGGGTAACAACAGGTGAATTGTGTCGCATTACCACCCTCAGCAAAGGTAGTGTGATGACGATTATTCAACAACTGGGTCACTCAAAAGTTTGTTCACCTTGGGTACCAAGAATGGTAACCGCCCAAAACAAAGAAACAAGGAAAACAATAGCCTCCGAACACTTGCAGCACTTCAATTTGGAGGAAGAGGAGTTTCTGAAAAAAAAAGAAAAAAAATGTGTTACTGGAGACGAAACGTGGGTTCATTTTTTTGAACGTGAATCAAAGAGGCAGTCAATGGAATGGCATCACACAACGTCACCGAAGAACAAAAAATCAAAACTCAGCGGTTGGCAGGGAAAGTTATGGCGACAGTGTTTCGGGATGCAGAGGGTGTGCTTATGATTAACTTTTTGGAGCAGGGATGCACAATAAATTCTGTCCAATACGTCAGAACTCTCAAAAAGCTGAAAGCACGTCTTCGCCGAGTTCACCTATTTTGCATGACAATGCAAGACCACACACCAGCCGCTACACCACTGCAGAAATTGAGAAATTGGGATGGCAAGTCTTACCTCACCCCCCAAATACAGCCCTGACCTGGCACCATCGGACTTCCATCTGTTCGGACAACTAAAGGAAGCTCATCGTGGGATTCATTTTGAAGATAAGGAGGCTGTGAGAACGTCCGTGCGGCAATGGCTTAGGAAGCAAAACCGTGTGTTTTACCACACTGGAGTACATTCCCTAGTTAAAAGGTGGACCAAAACTGTGGAAAAGGACAGAGATTATATTGAATAGTGACAAATTAATCGTCAATGTCGTAGTTTTCAAGCTATGTAAATTGGTTTCAATTTTCTTGGCAATTAAAAGAAAAAAAAATAGGAGGCATTACTTTTTGACCCACCCTCGTATGTACAATATGTAACATATTTCAAACAACTTCCATGGGTTAGTTAGAGGTTGCATATACCTAATATTTTGATTCCAACACACGTGCATTAAGCGTATACAGGTTAAGTAATTTAAAGCAGAGGCATGCTGGTTTTAGTGTACATGAATTTCAAATGATGTATTTAGTAATCAATGTTACTTGAACCACTAATAAGAACTACAATATGATTCAACTGTTATAATTATATGACATCATTTTATGCAGGCTTAACGACATTAATGCATTTCAAACGCAACTGCTTTCTTTAGTCAACCTAGGCTCTTTTTTATTCATTACTTCATTCAAGCATTTCGAAACCAAATTACCTTGTTATCCAGCCTTAAACGTGTAAGCTTGCCCATTGCAGCAACCAGCGATATTACATTTGTTTACATCAAACTATAGAGTATAATCTTCCCCTAAGTATAACAGGATCACTGTGAATTGCTTTTATTATAACACAATATTTTTAAAACAAAACTGAACTTTGTAAACAAATGAAAAGTAAAGATGTAGTTTATTATTATAATCCCAAGAATGTTGTAATGTCAAATATTTGCTGCATTGCCAATACAAATGTAAAATATTTGAAAAATTGGTTTAAAATATATACCTATGTTTAGTGGTTCTGATATATTAGCATTGCTAAGAATTAATAGCCTACTTAGAACCATTCACTATTGTTAGAATGTGTAAGTGGTACCTATTTATGTAATGCCATTTGAACTAACTAATCTGGAAATCCAAGACAGTGTGTTCAGACATTTGGAAGAATGGGCGTTTGTTGACAAGTACAAACTGTCACATTTGTTGGAAATTCCTCGAAGTATTAAGACTACTGGAAGGAACACAAAATAGTGTAATTTTTAAAAAATAAGGGTTCCCCAACGTTAAATCACATTGGTTAATAATATACAAATGATACTCAAATAAGCCGAACGTATAGAGAACTTAGAGTTACCCGACATATCCCCTCAGGATGAGGGAAAGCCTCGGAAATAAACTTATCCAGATAACTCATTCTGACCCAGATTGGAACTCGGAGCCTCTTGAACCTGAGGCAGACACGCTACCGCTATGGGGGCGGGCAAGTAGTGAGCTTGATAACAATAGTCAAATGGTGTATGTTTCCGACACGTCAAAGATAAATGTGATATTACTTTGAAACAGTTTAAATTACTTTATTTAGAATGAGAAATTTATAGACCTATTCTGTAAATTGGTTAGTGGCAGGGAGAGTCGAGATTGTTAATCACAAGCAATTTTATTTACAAATATTTCCAAAGAATTTTGAATGGATGAGTTTGGTTTTCTTCTTGTATACCACTTTCGTAAAATTGAATATTGTGGATATTTTATTTTAGTCTTGAGGGCTAGAAGAGAATTTAAAGCTCTAAATTATTTTTGGTACATCGCTGAGCGGGATGGCTCAGAGGTTTCGTCTGTGGTCTGCTTTCGGGTTTTTCCAGTGACAAATTGTAATGACCCTGCCCTCTGTTTTGTGATGACTCCTTGGGTCGGCTACCCTCTGTCTCCTCTCGCTACATCCTTCCTCCCGGAAGTGCCCCACTTGGGACATAGGTACAATAGATCAAGAGAGGTTGCAGTGCTGAATATCCTCTATAAGAATCCTATATCATACAATTAACTTTGAATTTATTCATATTTAGTATTGGATCCGTACAACGCAGATATCAATTGTTATGATCCAATGATAATAATAGACTACTTTCAGAAAACTTGCCTCATTTTATTTTAACTCAGCATAAAAAAGTACATTGTTGGACAATTTTTTGTGCAAGTAGGTCACAAATAATAAAACATATTACAACCTTCAGAAACTATCACCTATCAATAACGTAAACAGTTTACGTGAAAATGTACACCATTTAATCGATCGTGACAAAGCCTTCGGTAATTTCATTTTTAGAACCCCAAACAAATTGCAAACTATCTTACGTGAATTTCTTTAGTTTATTTTCAGTGCCACATATAGAGATGCATATCATTTACCAAACATTTTTGAGAGCACATTATTTACTCCAGAACCAAACAAAAAGTATAAATGATGTCACAGTTTTAAGGGAGGACGTACGAGAAAGTGTTCAAAAAATATAATTTTTTTATTGTTTTGTAAAATAGTACATAGTGTTAGCTATCAAAAAATTAATTGCCCTAGTGTTGCATAGTAGCATAGTAGCAACACTAGTCTTCCATCAGCTGTCTTGGAATCTATAAAGCCCACCTAGCAATTCTTAGCACACCCAGACTTGCTAAAAAATGTATCTATGGAGAGACACAAAACCCAAATGAAAGCCTCAACAGTTTGATATGGAAAAGGTGTCCCAAAACATCATTTGTGTCTTCCATAGTGGTGAAAATTGCTACATTTGATGCTGCAATAGTGTTTAATGATGGAAATGTTGGCAGAAAGAAAGTTATGCATCAGTTAGGGTATCAACCTGGTGTGTTTATGGAAACAATTTTGCAGAGTATCGCATCGCTGGTGCAGAAGGAGCTAAGAAATTAATGCAGAAAGAAGCAAGACAGAAGAGAAATTTAAAAAGAAAGGCTGAAGAAAACCGGAATGAGGATACAGACTATGGATATGGGAAGTTCTGACTTAAAATTAAAAGGCAAACCGAATAATACTTATTGTATTTTTAATTGCTTTTCCCCGTAACTTGCATTTTCTACAACTTCAACCCATTTTTCTCTCAAACTACTTCATCTACAGTGATGCAATTTAGCACACAGCTTTCTTATGCCACAGGGAACACTTTTTTGGTTCTAGAATTTCAGATTAAGCTCCAGATGGAATGTGATGATACAAAATATATGAAATTATTTAAATTTTTAAAGGATGCATATGATTAACATTTTTTTTAAATTCTATACAGCTTCAATAAGAAATCTAAATCCAACAAATTCATTTCTAGTGTGTTTTAAAATAACATACCAATTTCAGGAAGATAGCATATGTGAATTTTGAAAAAATAAAATTGGCTTAAATTTGTAAATATCTCTGCATATAGAAAAAAATATGTAGCATTAGTTATAAACAATAGAAAGTTATGAAAACAATTGTGCATATTAATTGTATTATCTTAAATAAGTATACTAAGTTTCACTTTTCTAACTTGAAAACTTTGGATGTTATGGCTATTTATGTAAGACTCTGAATATTTGCATACGTCCCCCCTTAAACATACGCTACTAAACTTATTTTAAACCACTTTGAGAAATTAAAACAGTTTCTCTATCTAGGCTATAGGGCCGAGATGAACGTAAAAGTGACATTACCACATATTTTTAAAAATTATATTCTATCCTTAGTTTCAGCAGCTTAGAGTCTAATACTTGGAATAGTATCCTGCTGTGTGGATTCTTGAGTAGTGGAGGTTATGTGAAAACACATTCAAGATTTTCAGAATTTTAAAACGTTACTTTTTGGGAATTATCTAGCTATGAAACTACATTTGAATATTTTTCACAATAAACGTATTTCATACATTCTTTAGGAATTGTGGATTCCCCGGTAATATTATTTCCTTAACCTTTTTGAAGTCAAGGACCTAAGAGATTTCGACGGCCGTAGTGAATCCCCTCTAGAGACAGCAATCTAGAAAACACTGCAATTAAATTTATTTGTTTGGTTTCTCCCAAGGATATATTTGGTTTTCCTCATCAATATCAAAGGTTAAGTTTATCAAACTTGATGAACTCTTTTCCTGATATTGCGCTAACATTTAACCTACGATAACTATACACATGTCATACCAACATTGCAATGGCAACAATTTGAAATACTGTAAAACATTTTTGTTTGTTTTGTCCCCAATCTCCAATAGGATTCAGAGACTTTAAAGGTGCCCAGTTATATATTTTTATGGTTTTTTTTTTTTTAATGAAAATTACCTGCCTGTTACTTTCTGATTCAGAACGTCGTGTAATTTTTCTGTACCGTGTACGTAGTAGATAGAGAAGATATTCTTCTATACTTACAAATTCAGTATCCAGATTTAATCGGAATGTATGTGTAGTGTTTAGCGCCCGCTTTTAGTACATACGGCACCACAGGCGGTGATACTGATGATATATGAAATGAAGATGGAGCACTGGGGGAATGAGATGGCGGGGGAAACCGGAGATTCCGGAGGAAACCTGTCACAGCGCTGGGTTGTCCACCTCAAATCTCACCCTGGGCCGCTTTGGTAACGGTCAAGTGGTCTAACCGCTCGGCCACGGCGCGACCTGATTTCATCGAAAAGACACGATTCAGGACTGCTTAAATCCAGAAAGGTAATTTTGAAAATGTTCTATATGAATATGTAGGCCTTTGAACAACATCACTTCAAAATGAATAGCCACTTAAATACCAAACTTAGTATTTATAGTTCAGCACATTCCAAGGATGCAGTACATCAATTTTCAAGTAAATCCCCTAGCAGGATCTACCCTTTACATGGGACCATTTACGAAAATTGAGATTTTATAAAAATCCTGATAGTCATTTTGATTCAAGTATCACATGTTTATGATACTTAATCGAAAATAAAATGTATACCTTGAAGTGCACCTTTGAGGTCCTTAGGATTAGGATTAGTATAGAGGGGATTCGGCACGGAAACCTGTAGTTTATTGTACCTAAGTCCAAAGTGGAGCATCCCCGGGAGGAAGGTTGAGGTGAGAGGAAACAGAGACCGACCGTCTCAAGGAGTCACGACAGTGCAGAAGGCAGGGTCCCTACTATTTACCAGTTGGAAACCCCTCGGCAGGCCAGTACAACCGGCATCCCACCCGCCTTGGCCTGGAAACGGCTCAGAGATCAGACACCGTAGGAGGAAGTGATTACCAGGAGCTTATCATCCTGCCATACAGCGCCGAGATACCCGCCCACATTTCTACCCTGAAAGAGACCACCCGATGAGAGATATTGTGAAATGATAATGGAGATGGAATGGAGGGCCAGGAAATTCCAAGGATATAATTATCCAGCATTCACCTGGCGACCCAGGAAAACTCTGAAATAACCCATGGGTGAAGTAGGTCGGCCACGGGAATCGACCCCGGAGCTTCCGAATGTGGGGCACAGGCGAAACTGCCTGAGCCACCCCATCGGTTGATAAACCTTCATAATAAAAAACTCTTATTTCACAAAAGACGTAGATTTCGTTAAAGGACGTAATGTGTGTAAAATATAGTTTGTAAGATTATCATTTCTGAGATATTCCTTTTTATTTGTTTGAATTTTCTAATACTTATGCTTTTCTGAAATAGAAAATCTTTATTGTACAGAGTGGTCCAAAGTAATGTAAGTAATTAAACAGTCCATAACTTGCCCCCGTGAGTGGCACAGGCTCGCACCTACAATTGAATAGGTAGGCCGCCCGCCGAGTGCGCACTCTAAAATATCGACCAAGCAGATACATACATGGACTATGAGAAGGCTTTCACACACCTTAACGATGCTGACGGCAGATAATTACAGCTGACCATTTAAGGCAAATGCCGATAATGCAAACTACATTTACATTTAGGTTTAGCAAGATAGCAGTAAGGTATAACAGACAATCACTGACATGCTTGCAAGTATTACTTGCAGTGACAGTAAAACACCTAAACTTCAGACACGGCGCTACGGCGTGATAAATTTACCTTAAACTTCCCAACAAATAACACCTGGAATCCTATCACATACCATCCAAAATAGGCAGTGGATCAGGCTGGGCTTCATATCAACCCTGTATCCCTGCATCAGAAACCCACTCAGCTGAATCGCACTGCGAGACAGCTAAGATCACCTGGAATGCGCTGGAATCCTCCTGGAATCTGGTGGAGGTCTTTTAGCGGATTAGTACCCTTGAGGTGAAGCCCACATACTCCACTGTGACCTCCAACACAGTGGAAATCCATAAATGGATTTTTCCTCCACTGGAAAAAAAAAAGAAAAAAAAACTTGCAAACTATATAATTGGCAGAAACATCTCATTTTTTTGTAGTGTAATAGTTTTTAGTTCTGGCAATTGCCACACAAGCGGTGTCTGATGACAGTCACCAGAGAAACATTCTTTTGTTTGTAGTTCTGGCAATCGCCACACAAGCATTGTCTGATCCATTTTACCTGCCATCCGAGACTTATATATGGACGAAATGTTTTATTTTCGACAAGATGGTGCACCAGCCCACTATCATAATCGTGTCAGGGAGTATCTCAACGTATATCTTATCTACCTGCACGATTAATAGGCTGAAGAGGTGCTGTAGAGTATCCACCACGTTCCACAGACTTAACGCCTCTGGATTTTTACCTATGGGGATGTCGTTTATGGACGAAAGCCACGCACATTGGATGATCTATGAGAATGTATCGTACATTCGTGTGCTGATATCCAAATGAACACGTTGCTTTGGTGGCATCGTCTGTGAATGGATGTTAATGGTGACAATTTTTAATGGTTACACTTTCACAAAAAGTGAGACATTTCCCCCAATTAGTTTGCAAGTTATGGACTGTTAAACAATACATATATTTCTTGGACCACTGTGTATTTGTTTAAATGTTAGCCAAACAAAGGGAACAGAATTTCATAGCCGTCATGCGACCAGTTCTTAAAATATTTTACTAATACTTAAGTCTGCTCTATTCCACTTTTCCCATTATAAGTGAGGATGAAATAAAAGGATGTCTACCTTTATCTCGATTAATGAGTAGTACACCGAATTGTTAAGAATAGTTCGGTGAAGAATGGATAGAGAACTTCACGTGAGGCTAACTCATCAGTTTTGCTTTATTTTGTTGTACAAGCTCATTATTGCTGTCTCATTGGGTATATAAATAGACGTACGTGAATATGTTCTATTTTTGTGAAAATGTTTCTTATGGAGAGGTTCAGGCAATTTAAAATGTATTTATGTTGACTGGACTACTTTATGGAGGGGATTCGGCACGGATACCTAAAAGCGGTCTATTGTACATATACCCCCAAGTGGGGACACCCTAGGGAGGAACGATGAGGAGAGAGGGCGGCCCTTCCAAGGAGCCACGGCAGTGTAGAGGGTTGGGTCCCTATAGTTACTAGATGGAAATTTCCCCGGCAACCGTCCTACCGAAGGAGGAAGATTTTACTCAGAGCATAGCATCCTGCCATGCAGCGCCGAGATCTGCCGACACGTCTACCCTGAAAGATACTACCAAATGAAAGATGATTTGAAATGATAATGGAGATGAAATGAAGGGAAAGGAAATTCGGGGCCCACCTCGGTAGCGTAGATGGTTGCGTGTCTGCATCACGTTTAAGAGGTCCCGAGTTCGAATCTCAGTCAGGGTGATTTACCTGGATAAAGTTTTTTCTGGGGGTTTCCCTTATCCTGAAATACGAATGTCGGGTAACTCTAAGCTCTATGGACCTCGGACTCATTGGAGCATCATTTCACCCATTTCATTCATCGTCCGATATGACTAAATGTTAGAGGATGTACATTAAAACGAATCGGAGGATGTATAGTCGCGCTGCTGGAACCGTTACCATGGATTTACCTTTGTTGATAGAAACTTCTGGCACTGATTGTTCTTGTAAGGGTGAGAGGGGTACTGACGAGCCTCCCGTTCGTGTGCTAGGCACCAATGAACGCACCACTTGAGCCAATGGAATTCGCAGGAATCACAAATGACAGATATATGTTCACTTCACGTGGAGTAATCAGTGCGTTATCTGAGAGGTATCTATTACCAAAGTTAAATCCATGGTAACCGTTCGAACAGCGCGGCTATAATTAACCTGCTAGCATTAGTCTGGCGACCCGGGAAACCCCCCGTAAAAGCCATGGGTAAGGTTGGTCGCCAGGGGAATCGAATCCGGACCTCCAGAATGCGGGTCACAGATGAAATCGCCTAAGCCATCACCCTCGGTATATATATGGAAGGTAAATTTTTTATCGATATATACTGTAATGAAAGACGTGGTGTTTGTGCATTGACGAACTCTGAACCTAAATGTTGCCTTATTGCTGCTAAGCATCATCATAGCACAGTTTCTGTTAACTTTATCTTCATTAATGATGTCATATTTTAGTTGATATAAAGGTCAAGAGATTGTATAGTTTTATTTTTGTGCTAGTCGTTTACATATGTGGAACAGTGCTGCATTCTGCTGTTACTCCAACGATGTACTAGTGGATTTGAATACATTCAACTGAAGGAAGGATTCTATTACCAAGTAGGTTTACCATGATTACTTTATTTGAACATCATATTATTCAACATACATTTCTGCATAGAAATAAATGTTTTCACATTAAGTATAATTCGCTTCGAAATATTTATCGGGAAGAATAACACATTCAGAAGTAGTAATGTGGAGGAATGAATTCTCCCTCTATGATCATAGCAATAACTTACCAACTAAAATAAATAATATTTCAAGTGCCCTACGTCAAATGATGCACTTACATTTACCAAAATACAATCTTACAACATCTGAATAGGACTAATGCTACGAAGAAAACTATGATCTAATCGTAATATACTTGATTTTACACTTTGTATAAAACAAGTTTCTTTTATACCTCCTATTTATTTAGAAGTATCCAAAATTCAGGGAGCTTCAAAACTATCGATTTTAAATACTTCGATCTATATACCATAGGTTTCCAGTAGAGAAAATAATAATGCAGTACATACGCATTATAATTTACAAATATTAAAGTAAGATAACCTGTTATTTCATTTAAATAGCCTAAGAATTTAAAATAGCCACATCACTGTATAATTGAAACAATGCATGAATTGCTGAAATGTTACATGAAAGAAGTACAGAGTTATTTTTACTTATATACCTATGCATAATATCGAATGCCTTAACAATCTTTTTTGATGAGAAAAAAAACTGGGTAGCATATATTTGCAAAAGGGGCTTACTATCTTTCACTGAATAAATGTATCACGCGTGACATTGTATATAAGAAGAGCCAAAGGGAAAAATAGTGAATACCATTTGGAATCAGTTTTTATGAGTAAAAATCGAAATTTTGGCCCTATCCGCACTTTCACTCTGTCTAGCTCATGTGAAGTGTCCCCTATGTCCATCGTGGTTCGGAGTCCCCTCCCCTCACCGTCATCTTTGCTATGACCCTATCATTGAAGTAATGGACACCGCCCTCTGGGTGCTCCACCTGAGAAATGGGTCCGGGCATCACGTGGTGGGGCGAGGTTACCCCGAAGGGCCGTAGTTGCCATATGGGGAGTGTTGGTACACATACACAATTGAAATTTTGAAACGCTTTGTGATAAAGCTTAGCTATGTACTGTGGAAATATTTGCACTATCAGTTGGATTATTTATCTATTGTATCATATTTTTAACACATTTTACAACTTTTAAACTATGTAATATTAAGGCTCTTGTTCCAATTTGTCGATTGGTATCTACGTGCTATTATTGGAAAACAGCCACACACACACAACAATGTCGGTCTAGCTCCATTCTCCGAGGACAAGGAGCCTTGGACTTTTCGCCATTCCGGGACTCTGTCCCTTACTGGTGCTTGCGGCAAACCCGCACACCAGAGTTAAATTGATTGGGTTCTAATTGGAGCTATGAGTACTCTTATCCTCAGGTGAATTTGTAAGAAATGGATTTTGGTGGTTGTTGGCTACTCAGCCGTATTAATAACACTTTGTTTGTTGCAGAATTATTTGGTTTAATTCCTACTAAGTTTGCTTATCGACTTGGATTGGTGAACACCTGTTAGTAAAATTCCTAACATATATTCAATTTTACTTGAAATCCTGGATTACTTGTGTAAAGTTACTTCCGCACGGTTTCTATTTGTTCTTTATACGGCGACTACTTTGCTTCAATAAACTTCTAATGCTCCTTCCACTTACGCTGGTTGCGCTATTCTTAACTTCCCTACATTTCAGACTTATAAGTGTTCGCTTCTCTTCTTAAATAGCATGAATACGTCCTTCCTGTCGTAGTATCACCTTTTAAGTAAATTTTTCTTACTTCACGATTCAGTTCGAACCTTATTCTGACCCCCTCTCTGACTTTATCACATGACCAAACTAGCTCACCCTTCTCAAATGTTACATTTTTATTGGTTTCTCATTTATTTCGAATTTTCGCATTGGTTTGCAAAACTCATCTAACTCATTGACGTTCAGCCCACCCTGAGTTGGGGAACGCCTACCCTGAGTTGTTTTTAACGGCATACATCGTTATGAGATCAGCGAAGTAAATCCCATTAGCGTTCATGCTCAAGTACATTTTGAAAGCTCTTTGTCCCGACGCATTCCTCGCTGGAAATGTTCTATAGTTCTCATAAATTGAACTTTTCCTAGCACAAAGAATATAACGGCCCTCCCTTCCTGTCTCTCCGAAATGTATAGATTTTTACAAGAATATTTTCTTTTCCTTGCCTGGATGCTTGTATGTATGCTATATTAAATTATATTCATTCCTTCTTATTCTTTAAGTCAACTGCTATTTTAATCATTATTCTATCCATTCTAATTTCATATTACTATAAGATTTTTATATTAGTTTAGCAAAGCATCTTTATTAATTTATCTTCTTTTTTAATTACCTGATTTCGTTAATTCGCCGGCTCCTAATAGCTGCCTGATACTGCGGTTACACGTTATGATGGATTTATAATAATATATGGTGAGTAAATTGTTGTTTTTTATTTATGAAGTATCACAAGCTGTAGGATGAAAGAGAGGATACTAAATTATAGGAGACTACTGGGTTATGATGGCCCTAAGGTGAGTCTGGGACGCTTGTAGGTTCCCTGGGGTCAATGTCATATTGCCCGAGGCTTCGGATCAGTTGATTGAAGCTGTAGCGAAGATGGGAATAGAATTTGTGAGAGAGTTTGAGGATATAATCTTTTAATTTGAGGAATGATAGGCCTGAATGGATGTTTTCATTAGGAGTGTACCATTCGGCAGCTGTTACTACTCGAAAATATCGATTTTGAAAATTAAGTTTGTAGAGGTGAGTTTTTGCAGCTGCGCCCCAGACCTGACAGGCGTAGGTGAAGGTGGGTCTTATTACTTGTTTGTATAGAAGGCGCTTATTCCTCAGAGCCATAGCTGATTTTTTGCTGTACAGTGGATAGCGCCTCGCCATACGCTTGGATACTCTGGAAGCTAGTGATGTAATGTGTGCCTTCCAGGTAAGGCACATATCAAGAAGCACTCCAATATTGTGCTTATGTGCTCCATGGTACTTCTGATACAGCTAAGCGCAGTTCAGGTACATCCCTTAAGTGGGGCTGGGTAAATGTGGCTGCCTGGGACTTGACATTAATCTTGAGGCGCCAAGTTGTAAACCAGACGGTGAGCATGTCCGCATAGCACTGGGCCGTTGTACTACAGTGAGATGATTCCATGATGCCGAGGTTATTGCGATGTTATCAGCAAATAAATAAAAGTTGTAGCCTCTGAGGGTAGGGAGGGTGTTGATATAGGTTAGGAAGAGCAGGGGGCCAAGAACACTGCCTTGGGGTACTCCTGCATTGATGAAGTAGGGTTGTGAGACTATGTCGTCCCTGGCAACGGCAAATGTGCGATGCAGTTACAATAATTTAACTTACGGATTGCATTCCAAAATAATTATCATGGATACAAGAGACTAAGAACAATAAATCAGGTTGCCAACGGTGTTTACAAAGAATACAGAATAAAGGGAACAGTTTTGGAATGACGAAAGTACTACTGGAATTATAGTCATCATTTGTTTCCTATTAATCTGTGGCTACAACTGATATCCACCATTATTTCCGTTCGTGGGTGGCTTTCCGATCGTTACTACACATTGCCTATAAGTATTCTTGCCGTATAGGACTCTATGTATACGTTCTATGTGTCTTAGATTTCCCTTCTTAGTTTATTTTCGACAAAAGTGCCATCCATCACTCTCCTCACTGGTTCTTTGCATTTTTGTTGAAACTTATTTTACTTGATATTATAACACAGGCTAAGCCTGAGCTCCCGTAACAGGCATTTATTTCCGAAAATAAGCTATCAGATTGTAACTGAAGTATAAGAGCACTTTCATTTGGAGCTGATTTTTCATCCATAGCCGAAAGAACGGTTATAGCTCTTCAAAACAAACTTTTTAGAAAATGATTTTATTAATTGAACTCTTTCAACGGAGACCGGGATTTTTATATAAAACAAAATAACTTCTTTGCAAAGTGTCTTAAACAATGTTGAATTTAAAGAAAACTAAGGGCAGTTCATAAGAGCAACCTTTAAAAATTAAATCTGTTCTGAAGTGCTCTACATGCTGTAAACATACTTTGGGGAACATATTTCTAGTTTATTTCAAATCGGTGCAAAATTAAAGATCAGTAAGGACGTAATTAAAATGATGACTATTGTACTGTTCTACTATAACAAAAATAAAATTTTTAGCAATAATTCTGTATTAATTTCCCTGCAAATGTACACATTTATGATCCTTGATACCGAAATTATGGTTTGCCAGAAGCAAAGAATCATGATAGATGTCAAAGGAATGTTGGTTCTTTGTTACGACAAGGGGCAAGGCCAGTTGAGTTGGGGAAAGTGTATAATAAAGCCATGTAAGAAGCAGTGTCCTTAGAAGGTTTCTAAAGGAATTGTCACTTGACGTGTATGAATAGGGAATTCTTTGGATCATTTACAATGGCGACCAAAACAGCCACAAAGGGATTTTGGTTGAAAAAGGAATTTTGAGAGTGAAAGTTATATATATATATACATACATACATACATACATACATACATACATACATACATACATACATACATACATACATACATACATACATACATACATACATACATACATACATACATACATACATACATACATACATACATACATACATACATACATACATACATACATACATACATACATACATACATACATACATACATACACGCGCAGCTGTGGTGATGAGGGGAGTCTGAGACGTGAAGCCTATTAGAGCGGTCAACTTGTTCTGTCTTGAATATTTGTCGGGTCATCAAAATTTATCGAGTAATAAACAATTAGCATTCAGTAACTCTAAACCGAAATTGGTAGCCCTCGGTCGGCAGCTTCCATTTCGATGTTTGAAAAGAAGAAGCAGTGAATAAATAATTTGGAGACGGGCATTCCAGTGTTGTGAAAATCTCCTTCTCACACCCATCCACGCATACCCTGAGAGAAACCTCATTGTTCGCCGACTTATTTGTTCGACATCAACAATTTTGCTTCAAACTGGCGCACAACGTGGAGCTGTGGAAACCTCATTGTTAGCCACACATATTTGCTTCATCCTATTTATTTTTCTTTTATTATATTTGCTTTTTATTTTTGATTCTATTCAAGTTAGGCTTAACGTCCACGATAATAGCTTGATATCAGTTGTCCGTCTAGGTAGCGCAGATGGGAGTGACTGTTCACGGGGTCCCGAGTTTGAATCTCGATCAGGGTGACTTATCAGGATAGAGGTATTTCCGGGGTTTTTCCTTATCCTGAAAAATGAATGTCTGGTGACTCTAAGCTATATGGAGCTGCGCTCATTTGAGCAGCATCCGATATGGCAATGTTTGAGAGCGTAAATAAAAAAAAAGTATATAAATTGCCATTTTAATACATTTCTTGCGGAGAAGTTTGCCTGTTGTTGCTTTATGATAAATGATTGAACGATTTTGATTACTGTATTACATGTTCAAGATATTTGCATGTCAAACAAAATGTATAGGTTCATTTCCTAGGAATAGTGTGTGAAGTCACCTTTATTCCGAATTATTGTTGCAGCTGATAAACCGTAAAACAATCTCAAATCTGATACACAGGTCTGTATATAGCGTCTATAAAGGAAACTCAATTTCATTTTAAATAAATTGTAAGATATTAGGCACAGAAGACGTAGATTTCCTTAAGACGCAACATTTACGCCAAAATTGGCGTAATATATAACTTTATAATATAATAACTTCAGAATAATATATAACTTCACGCTTTTGTGTTACTTCATATAAAATGTTATCCTCTATCGGTTATGTTTATATAGCTATCAATAGCTGTTCCTACGAAAGCTTATTCCTTTTATGTATTTTATGTTAATCCAAATAGACGATTTAGAAATAGCTTCATTGCATGTTTCATTGTAAATGCACTGTAGATACAGAGGAAAAAACTCAATAGTCATTTGTCACTATATGATTGCCTTGAAATTCCACACTCTTTCCATGTCATCCAGAAAAACAAATGAATAATGACAGCACCATTAACGGAAATCAAGGAAATAGCTGTCACAGAAGAAGTTATTAGAAGTAAATCGTGGATCTTATTTTAGTGTAGTAAGATTTTGTCTATATATTATGGTTTACCCATTACACAAAATTATATAACATTCCTTCTAAATCAAATGAAATGTCTAGTGTTTAACGCCCGCTTTCACTACATACGGCACCGCAGGCGGTGACACTGATGATACATGAGATGAAGATGGAGCACCGGTGGAATGAGATGGCGGGGGAAACCGGAGGTCCCGGAGAAAACCCGCCCCAACGCCGTGTTGTCCACCACAAATCTCACTTTGCGGTCGCCTGGGATCGAACCCGGGCCGCCTTGGTGAGAGCCAAGCGGTCTAACCACTGAGCCACGGCGTGGCCCCTTCTAAATCAAAAGCACTTAACAAGCTATTCCCGGTAAATTCAATATATACATTCATTTACCTGAATATATTAAATATATGCTATTTTAATCAAAACGGTTAAAGCCATTTTTGAATAATTAAACTAAAAACGATTTCCATATAGGTAAAGGGTAATTTAAGATGGAAAATCTTCAATTTCTGCTTGCCACATCTTCAGAAGAATACTGAACTTAAATACCAATTTTTATGTTTATAGATTTTTTTGTTTTGTTTTTGAGTTTAAAAGCCTCAAAACATCTTTCAAAGAAGAAAATTCATATCCGATTCATAATTTTACCGTTCTATTACACAGTACTTCATTTCAAAACTTAATTTTTGTTTTTCCTTGAACATGAACGGTGATCCCAAGCTCACTTTTTGTGCTGAATTCGAAAATAATATCCATTTCTTCCCTTCACTGCAGGTTTTCAAATTATTCATAATTAACAGAAATGAAATTAAAGCTTTATGAATCGTAATACAAATTACTTTCTACTACAATTTTGTATGAAACACTAGACCAAAATTATAATTTATTATTTGCCACTAATTGTAATTATTTATTATAAGTACATTCTTACCTTACCTTAATATTGCACTTCAAATTCTCTCCTCTTTGACCTTCTCGCACGTTGTTCAGAAGAGTTTTTTTTTAACATCCAACAATAGTCTGCCATCATATAAGCACTCTACTTCCCCTGATACCTCATTTCCATATTGTTTATATTCCGATTATATCTTTCACCCTGTTCCTCAGTAAAATCTTCTAAATTATCAGGGAAATAATTTAGATGGAAACGAAGAAAGTGTACTTTGACACCCATGTTGCAACCAATCTACTTGAAGTTCTATAGTAACACTTTCATAATTTAAATATAATTTGGGTCTTTTTTATTTCTAAGCAAACGAAAAACAAAATTTTGGAAGCATTCCAGGCATCCTTCACTTCTCTACTCATAGCATTCTCGAACTGACTGTCCATCATCAATTTTCAATTTGTGGGCCACCGAATGTACCAGATTTAATTTATTCAAAGTATAATGAAGGAAATGTAACTCAAAGGTACTTCAAGCACTTGCTGTCCTTATTTAGAATCTTTACAAACTGTTTCATTAAACCTAATGTTATATGAAGAGGTGGAAACAGTACTTTTTAGGGAGTATTAAGAGGTTCACTTTTAATTTTTTTTTCGCTCAGTGTTAAATTGGTCCTCCTGTTCCATTTCCCAATATTCTGACCTAGCTCGGCTACCCTATTCACGTAAATACAACAATATTTTGTGAAGTCAGCCTACTGACCAAGTAATAGTCCAAAAATCTTGAAATCTCCACAGACTAGTCGTAGTTGTTTTCAGTACTATAGCTGTTGTTACAAAAACTTAATATTTTCATGTGTTTCCTTTAAAACAAAAGAGTGGCAAAACACCTTTAAGACTTTTTAGAAGAATCTATGAGGAATCTCCACTCTTTAGAATTATTAATTTTAAGGGGAAGACACATTTTTTACATTCACTAGGGCGGATATAGTTAGTACATTTTAATAAATATAATATATAAACATAAAAATAAACATAACAATACTTATATTTTACATTTTAAGTAATTAAGTCTAAATTATAAGCTATTGAGTATTTCTGACAGACGACAAGCGCATGATAAAATTACTGCAGTATGTACATTATGAAATATATTCAAAATATAAAATTATGTATCGCAAAAAATTCTGACGTTACGAACGGATTTCAGTTTTGAAACCAGTGTGAAAATGTGATTCAGAAATGCCAATTCATTAAAAAAACAACGAAATCCATGATGTTATTAGAGTTTCCTAGTGTTTTGTTATATTAGTCCTTAGTGTAATGACAGTTGTAGTGCTGAAGTTAAATATCTTTTATCACAAGTGAAAGGCTTTTCAGAATTTATAGAATAATAATTGGAAGTTTAATAATTTCAGATTAACAATGACTACCGGTTATGCAGCTGCATTGGACACTGCTTCTGGCGCTTCAGGGGGTGCCAACTTCCAGTCTTTCCTGCTTCTGCTCCTTACCCAGTTACAGAATGCACATAACACAACAATGGCACGGTACAAAGCCGAACTGCAAGAGGAACGTGAGAAGTATCTTCACAGGATGATGAAGTTGGCAGCAATAGAGAGAGATATGGCCTTTGAAGTGGACCGTCAGAGGCTACAAGTACAGACTCTTCTGGAGCAGAAGGAAGAGTATCGGAAGAAGTTGGAAGAAATGAATCGAGATTTGGAGGTCAAAGAAAGCATCATCAACCGATTAGAAAATGAAAAATCAAATTTTAGCACGCAGATTCAGGTAAATCACTGGGCATTCTTTGACATTTTGACATTTAGATTGGAAAGTTCATCTTACCTAAACTAGCTCTGCCGGTTACGCTAACGATGCACTGGTAAATGTAAGTTCTGTAGATATATTTAAATTGTTAATACTCGTATGCTGTGCGCGTTTTTACTATATCATAGGATATTGAATACTTTTTGGGACAAATCAGAAGAAAGTAAACAATATTTATTACGCAAAAAAATATTATAGAATGTCTAACACCCATAGCAGATGCTCCTGCAAATATATATTTTATAACACTGAAAATATTAACCCTTCCTTGCCTGTATATACTCTCTATCTTAGAATTATTTGTGTGTGATTCGGCCTCAGTTATAACTAACACGGAAATAAATAAAAATTAGTAAACTATATAAAGGTGTAACATCTCAGAGCAAAACTTTTTTGTTTCTAGAAAATTGCGTATTAGAAACCATCAAAATATTGAACAATCTTCATAATTATCTTAAATTATAAATTGACGCTTTCGGTGCATTTAAAGTTGTTTCTAGGGCGTACCTATACTCCAAATCATTTCATTATGTACAAATAATAATATAATATAAATAATAAATAAAATAAAATAATAATATACAAATAATATAATATAATATCAAATCATTGTTAATTTACTTTTGATACCTGTTCAAAAACTATTTAAACGTATGTGTATTGAAGAAGTGACAATAGATTCTATCATTGCAAATCTAACATAACAAGTCAAAGTTTAAAAAAGGAATCTGTCAAGTTGTATTTGTTTACACATAGCTGTTAGTCTTCTAACTGGAGGAAAAATACTTGTCTTTGAATTGCTTTTATATTATGTGTATATAAGAATACAAATATACTATTAAACTGTACATTTCTTTGACATGTTCAATTTTCTTAGACCTTTGTGGCTGCTAGTGAACTAACTGAACGCAAATGAATGAATGAATGAATGAATGAATGAATGAATGAATGAATGAATGAATGAATGAATGAATCAAACGGTGCATCAAGTGGATATTAATGCTCTGTTAATCCGTTTCGGATGCTTTTCTTGAATAAGACATCTATTAATGGAAATTAATTGTTCTTTCACACTGGCCGCGTGTAGGCTAAATTGTGGAAACGTAGAGTCAGACTGAAATATTCAATGCCACAATTTAGCCTTCACACGGCCAGTGTGAAGGAACAATTAATTTCCATTAATTGACCTAATAGTGGTTAACTATAAAGCCCGGGCCTTAAAGTACTTACAATATAGTAAGTCGCCATTAAGGTAGTTGTCTCATGTGTTTGTGAAAACTCCTAAGTGGTTTACCGGGAAAATACGAGTCAGTTGGAGAATTTAATGTCATGTCAGCATGTTGGTCATAATAGCACAATGGTAGTGCGGGTGGACGGAAACCAAAAGATCCGTGGTTCAAATCCCGGCTATGGCATTGAATTTTTCAGTCTGACTCTACGTTTCCACAAGACATCTGTTGTTGTAGGGTCACCCAAAGGAATAGTTTTGTACATGCAAGACCCAGTATGATTACTGAACCGAAAGAAAGCATCCAGAGGATTATATAGAGACAATTTCAACCAATTTGTTACCCCACAGTAGAGCGTATAATTAATGCAACCCAAAATTACCCTCGTTAACATGGTTCTCATCTAAGGGATATGCGGGTACAAATGACCTTGCTGTCGACGGGTCCTAAAACACAACTCACTCACTCACTCACTCACTCACTCACTCACTCACTCACTCACTCACTCACTCACTCACTCACTCACTCACTCACTCACTCACTCACTCACTCACTCACTCGCTCACTCACTCACTCACTCACTCACTCACTCATTCACTCACTCACTCACTCACTCACTCATTCACTCACTCCAAGGGATATGAGATTCAATGCACACAGTGCTAAACTTCTGTATTTTGTAGCGCAATATTCATTGTATTTAATAACTAAATGGGATTTATATATTCCTAGAACGTGTTTGAGATGTGCCCCATCAATTACTCTGTATATGCTGTTTTAAGAAAAGGCTGGGATATAATTTAGGACATTTCTGAAAATCTGATGGACTGCAATAAATCACCCAAGCTGCAACACGTTTTCGAGAGCCCACTCTCTTTTCTGCAATTTAATGTCTTAGACCTAGGTAAGGTAAATGTAGATAAACATCAGAAGGTCCCCGTACTTTACCGAGTAAGGCAGTACCTAATATTTTATTCCGCTATCATCATCCTTAGGAGAGAAGGATGGAGAGAAACACGCTAAGAGCGATCAGATCTGGGTGCAAGCTTGGACGAGGTGCCTATGTGAATGCACTCACACCATTCGACACCACCGTTATAAGGATCGCCATCAAGAGCGCAATGCGGAGTCGGGTTCTGACCGGGATGACCTGGAACGGCGGCAAAGAAATTTTACAGATTGCAGCGTTCAGCGGTAACCTGCTGAATACCGTCGCCTGCTCCTGAAACGAACGAGAAGACAATGATGGTAATAAGAAATAGGGGATAGGAAAGCCGTACTATGAAGTTTAGAACTCCATCATTTGCCCTAAGTCAGAGTATGTGGTCATTGAGTTTCTTTGCACGAAAGCAAAACCAAAGAACAAAACAGGAAGATGAATATAAAATGTTGTCTTTCAGTTTTAAACTTGCTGTAACAGGTAAATAAATAATGTATGGATTTTATTTAACGTTTCAGAGTCCCATGCAGATGGAGAGGTTTTTAGATGAGGTTAAACACAAACTGACTGGGTCAGTATTACAACAATTACAGGAAACCCAACGACAGCTACATCCATCACGTAGAAGAAGAGAACAAGCACAAACTCCCTCAATAAAGAAGGTTACAGGATACTTTCTTAATGATTCACTCAATCATTACGTGTGGAATATTCCTGAGACCTGTGAAGAAGAACTCTATGTAAGTAACAACATCGTTTTAATGTCATAAGTTTTAAAAGCAAATGTGGTATCTTTCTGGTGCAATATTTTCACGAACTGTCCTTTCATTTATTCCCATTGAGTTACGTATGTGCACATTATGTAATTGCATTTGAATATTGTTGCATACCTCTGTGTACATCTTCCTGGGGTACCATCTTTTTCTTACTATTATAACGCTGCTAAATTGCCATAATTTTGCAGATTTTGGATTCATATCTGAAAAGGATCCCAAGTCTCATAGCAGCCAAGAGTGTCGACGTGGTTCTACTGGAGGCTACCAAATTAAACCAGATACACGAAATGGAAGTATTACTCGCAACAGGTGTTTCAATTGATAAACTTACTGCAGACTCTAGGACACTGTTATGGTGGGCGGCACATAATGGCCACGTGGCTGCGTGTCAGGTAAGCAATTTCACTGTAATAGACTCTTTCGCCTCGGGCCTGGAGAATTCCAGACATTAAAATTACCAGGTTTGTGTTTAGATACGCAGACA
Organism: Mantis religiosa; assembly: GCA_030765055.1. Lineage (NCBI taxonomy): Eukaryota > Metazoa > Arthropoda > Insecta > Mantodea > Mantidae > Mantis > Mantis religiosa. The sequence continues at coordinate 113,717,529 of CM060954.1, read as the reverse complement.
TGAATACTCCACCTTCACACTAAGCTGATGACCTTAACTTACACTTACCTTTACGCTTCTGAAGCTTTTCATGCTTTTTTCTCCTTAATGCTTACCACAATTACTTTAAGATGTTTTACAGGTGTAAATATTATTAGTGTTAAATTACTTAGGGATGACCTGCCAACAGAAAACAGTAATACAGGTATGAAAATGTTTATTAGAGCTTTATTAAAGGATTTGACTCTTCGTTGACACATATAATTACTGATTAATTGAGTGACGTCATCCGCTGAAAATGTATTATATGAATGAACAGGCCAATGCCTTGTGGAAGGGAATGCAGAAATGTACCTGATAAACAGTTACCTACATTCTCACAAATTTACCACAGCTTGAATGAGAGTGACTCATTTAGAGCAGTGTTTCGAATTTTGGGAAACCAAGAGAGACCAATCACTGACCCCGAAGGGCGAGTTCTTCGTGATACGGATGCAAACGTAACATAAAACAAGTAACATTATAGTAATGGAATGATCTAGATACAGGATTATCAGAAGTTTTGGCCAAAAATCTATGACCATCATTGGGAGCAAAGATTAAATGAGGCAAACTTTAAATCAAGGAAACCTTTTTGCTTCAGTTAGTTACATAAATTTGGTATTTTCATGAATTTCTTTTCGCACACCTTGTTTGTTGAGAGGCTGGTGTCCTTCGTGACGGCATCTTCAGTTTTCGGTTACGAAAAGCCTCGTGAAATACGACAGGACAGCCTTCAATAGAAGATCTGTGTAAACGTTTGGGGTAGAATCATTCATAACCACGTTGTTGGTCTCTACTTCTTACCTGCGAGAGACGTGCCTTATCTACAGCTTCTCAGAACTGAGCTACATGGTTTATTTCATAATGTACCTCCAGACGTCATCCCACGATCGTAGCATTTACATGACGGTTCACGATCTCATTTAATCAGATAGTGTGTAATCTTTTAATAATAAATTTCAGCACAGATGGATTGGTCGAGGGGGATTTATTTCATGACCTGCTCAATTTAAATCAAATGGATTTCTTCATTTGGACTAAATGTTCCTGCATAAGATTTTGACAATCCCTGAGAGAGAATCCATACTGGATTTGACTAAATACGAAACACACCAGAAATTTAAAACAGAGTACGACACAGCTTGGAACGCAGACTTAAGACATACATCGAAGCACAAGGGAGCCACTTCGAGCAATTTTTGTAACCTTCAATGTTGTCTTGTAACTCAGCAATAAATAATTTTTAGATTCTAATATTTTGATGATGAAAAGGTCATCAAAAAATATTTGACTACAATGAAGATATGTCCTGTATTCTTTAAGACTGAAAAATCTGTCGTACGTATGACTTTCTTCGCTCAATATTCTGGTAACTATTTTGACTAAACCTTAGTCTTCTGTTTACATCTTGTTAATAGAGATAAACTTTCGCTACACATTTCGATGTAGATATAAAAAATACAAAAGGTTAAAGGTTAGTCAGATTTTTAAAAATAGCGCCATACACTTTGAAGTGCGAGTATTTAAAAGATCAAATAATAAATAAGAATACTTTATGTAGTTATTTTAATTATTTTTTATGTTTACCAATCATACAAATCTAATTCAGAGTAGAGGGGACTTTAGAGGTTATTTGCTAACATTTTATGTATACCTACATTTTATTTGTCATGCAAATATCTTAAATGTATGCTATTTAATCAAAGTTGTTAGGGCCTTTCCGGGGAAGGGGAGGAAAACGAAAACGTTTACATATAAAGGGTAGTTTGGAGTAGGAATTTTTTTTTGAAAATTTTCGTCTCACATTTTTGAAAGAAGTTGAAAATAAATGCGAAATTTGGTGTCAAATATTTTGGGTTTAATACACTTATTTCCTCTGCTTACTATACATAAGCAATAGAAAAGCAGAAATATACTAACTGAACATTTATATAAAACTTCGTAGTAGCACTTCTTCTAGAGGGGTAAAACATCCAGAAGAAAGAATTCTTTTTAAGAGATATTGCAGAAATATACAGAGCACAACGCATTAAATCATAGAAATAACACATCAACTGCTTGATATACCCCTTTCATAAATGTTATATTCGTTGCTTGTACTCTTATATTTATTTAATAATCAATCAATATGAACATCTAACCACTGCTACCCTAGCCTCCTGTAGCGCTTTCACTTCATCGCTTCCTCCTAAAGTGTGGTAATCGCCTCAGGCTACCATGTTCAAGCTGCTTCCATTTCGAGTTATCACAATGGGAAACTGATTTCTGGAATTTGGCGGAACCAAAGTAACTAAATTCGGGTTGCGGAAGATTTGGAAGGGAAGCGAGCAGAAATTTGAAGGTTCTCTCCATAATAAATGTTGAAAATTGATTCCGAGAACTTTTTGGTACCAAAGTCTGCTTTTACTTTTTCACTCCAACCCCTTCAGCTGCTGTGACATTACCAGCAGCACCTCGGGTCAAACATTCGAGCCCCTCCCGAAAGGAAGTTGTTCGGATTTGGTTGGACTCGAGGGAGCAATGGTTACTCCCACCCCCGGTAAATATACGTCAGGCCAGACCTCACCGGCATCCACCCCATGGCACTCGTGGAAGGCTCGCATTCGAGCCCCAAGAGAAAGCCACGTGTTTCGCAGACTACCTAGAGAGTCAATTCGAACCAAAAGAGAACCTCAAGATGACGAGCTCACCGAACATGTGGAGGATACGGTGGAATACCTTTACGAGGCAACACCGCCCACACATGAGGAGATCCATATCCCCATTGTCACCCCTAAACAGGTGGCCACCTAGATCCAAAGTCTGAAACCAAATAAATCCCCTGGGCATGATGGTGTCACAGCTACCATGCTCCAGCACCTTTCACGTAAAGCTGTGATCCACTTCACGCGGATTAATAACGCATGCCTCACCCTGCGCCACTTCCCAACTTGTTGGAAAGAGGCAAGGGTGGTCTGCATATTAAAGCCGCGCAAGAATCCAATCTTTCCAGAAAGTTACCGCTCCATCAGTCTACTCCTAATCGTATCAAAGATCTTTGAAGGAGGAATCCTTCCCCGCCTAACTCCTCTCTTTGAGGAGAGGTTCCTCCTACCGGATCACCATTTCGGTTTCCGTCGGGGCCACTCCACTACCCTGCACCTACTGCGGTTGGCAGGGAAGGCTGCACTGGTTTTGCAGGACAACCTCAAAACCATCGCGTTGCTCTTGGACGTGGAGAAAGCCTTCGCCACGACGTGGCACCATGGGTTGTTGTTCAAATTCAAAGAAGCTCAACTCCCCCCTTGCTACCTGGCATTATTCAGCAGCTTCCTCAAGGACCGCACCTTCAGGGTGCGGGTCGAGGGGAAGCTATCCTTGGTCAGACCCTTAGCGGCTGGTGTCCCGGAAGGCAGTGTTCTGTCTCCGCAACTCTTCGCCCCCTACATATCTGATCTACCAAACGGAACCTCACACTGTTATGTGTCAGTATGCCGACGACGTCCTCATACTGGCACAGAACAAGAACGTCCGCTACTGTCTCCCCCCTCTACAGCGTCTCTCATGTTGGCTAAGACCCCTAGCTGGCGACCGGAAGGGGACCTGCGCTTGCGGCGGAGAAGAATCCCCTGGGTTCGATCCGCCAAAACCTGGGAATCGAACTGGACCGCGGCCTCACTTTCACTCCGCATGTCAGGACAAAGGCCGGCCTCGACCACGCTGCGCTCAGGCAGCTTTATTTCATCTTCCGATCTAAAATGCCCATCCTACTCAAACTGGGGACGTATCGTGCGATCGTTCCGCCTCTGATCCTGTATGGATGCGAGATCTGGGGTTCGGTGGCTCATACCACCCTCCGCAGGCTGCAGAAATTACAGAACAGGACTTTAAGGATGATCTACGGTACCGAACGCAGGTTCCCATCATACTTCCTGCACACCCAGTCTGGCATACCATACGTTGAGGAGGTCGTGCATGAACGAACGCGCAAGTTGTACGCCAAGATTACTCCTCACCCAAACCAGCTGGTGAACACACTTGGTCAATATGACCACTGTCTCCCCAGGAGACGGAGAGCTACCGCCACCCCCAGGATGCCTTTGGGTGGTAAAGTCTGCCTCTCCTCCTTCATCCCTAATTACCGCCAGGTCACGCCGCGTCTTGGTCGTGGCTGGAAGGGTGACACCTGCAGCTACGCTCAAGAGCGCGCGCATGACCTGGAAAAATCCTAACCTAAAAACCAAATTCCATATGGCCTCTCGCTACTGGTAACCCCTCTCTGCTTGACGGATCGCTAGCGACCGCCCAAAGCGAGTTGGAACGGACACTGCCTCCCTTCGTCGGATGGACATCCCGGCACCAGAAGCATCAGTAGAGGCCAACTGCGCCGTCTTACGCAACGACACGCAAGCTCACGCAAATTACTATATCTTTTATACCAATTCTGCTCTCTTGGCTCTCTTTTGGCCGCACAGACGGGGCAGAAGGTTGCCTGAAAGTTTCCGGGTACTAGCCTGAAGAGCTAGTAGCTGGTGTGCTTGATCACCGGTGCCCCCACCAAGGTTGATCGGTAGTCTTCCCTTTGGGGTTGACGTGCGTAATTGGCATACCCACTTCCACTGTGTGATAGGAATGGTGTTGTCCTACTGGAGATAACCTCAGAGGCACCATTCTTCCTTGGCCATAGGTTTAAATTCCCACTGCGTACATAATAGGTGGAGAAGATATTACATAACATATAAATATTGGACACCGAGATTTGTTTAGAAAAACACGTTTTGAGGAGTCCTCTGATTCTGCAAAGAACATTTTTATAAAAAGGCAAGCTTGCATATGTGTTTCTGTGAACAGCGTAATTAAAAAACAATTTAAATAATAAAGTCCGTATTTAAGTTTAACACCATTCAAAGATACGAAGAATGTCAGAACAACCGGAATTCCACCCTGCTGTGGTACGGAAATAGCCCAACTAGACCGAGTTTGGAGACCGGAGACTGTGCTACCGGAGGACGAATTATTTAGCTGGAGCATATCATCGTGCTATGTAGCGCCGAGACAGCCGACGACACCAGATAAGAGATGATATGAAATGATGACGGGACTCAAACCCGGACCTTCCAGTACCACTCCATCCCACTCGGTAGTGGAAGGCTGATTAAGGGGAACACCCGTAACTTGTGTCACAACGGTCAAAACGAGAGCTGATGTGTGCAAATGGTCAAAAAGCTACAATCATCCAACAATTTTGTTTTATAGATTACATGTGTTACAAAATGTTAGTTTAAAAGGTAATATAACGTGACGGTAAACCTGTGGCATGCAAGTATTCCGATCAATAACTAGCTGTGATTTGGTATGTGTGGATTTATGTTGGTATATTGCCATTTATTCTACTAAAATTGTAAGCATTTCTCTTAAATATTACAAGTAAACAGGTAACATTATCTAGTCATGTCGTACCGCCTATTATTTACCCTGGGCTCAAAAATATTGTCTTATTTTCTTGTTTGTCTTATTTTTCTCATAAGTTCTAGGGGAAGCCACTTCCAACGCTGCATTGCATGCTTCGTTACTGATAGGTATTCACTCTTAAATATTCTTACAAAAGCGTATTCTATCTACCTCATTTAATAGAGAATACAATTTGTAGACGGAGGAATTTTCCGAGCTGAGAAGCCATGGTCTGCTGGAGTCCATAGATCCAGACGTTTTGTTCACTTTAGAATTGCTGTTTCTGTCATCCAGTTACCACTTTTATAGCCATCTGCATCCGTAATTTAAAATTTTGTAGATTATTCTTGTTTTGTAAAGAAAAAAGTTTCACAATACTTTCTCTACTCGTTCTTCAACAAATTGTTCTTTAAAATATCACTGAATTACATATACAGAGTGTTAATGAACTACCGAAATAATTTCAGCTATTATAGACGTAACTATTATGTGTTTCAAATGGGAAGGTGTTTGTCCCTGAGCGCTACTAGGTGAGCAACCAATCGGAGTACTGCTGTGTTGTCGTATTGCATTCCCGCTAAGTGGTGTGTGAGGGGCGCCAACCTAATCAATTTATAGGAAATACTATACGCACTAAGACAAAAATTCAGATTTTGCCAAAACTGATCCATGTGGAAGGTAGAGAGTAATGTATCTAACATAACCACGAAGACCCCATATTTTTAGCTCAAATAGTTTTTCTAATACAAATAAATAAACCACTATTACCTGTATTATAACAATAAATCGCGACGTAAGCACTGTATGAATATCATTATTGGTTGGCATTACGCGTGTACGAATATTTGTAATTACTCAGAACTGAAACGTAAATGTTTGACATGACGTGGTAAAAGAATTACTTTGCATAAGCCAATTCAAGCGAGAGGAAACAATAAATTTCTTTCTGCCCAAGCGGAACGTGTCTGGTCACATTATATCTTTGTTTATGAATGGTTCGTAATCTCTATTTACTCTAGAGAGTTCAAAGTTGTTGGTGTGTATGTATTTACATATACTTTTAATTAATCAGAACTGAAATTTAAACTACTGACATGACGGATAAAATAATCGCGTGAATAAGTCAAGGTGTTAGATTCGAGAAAGAACAAACACTTCATTTCTTGTTAGCCTGTGGAATGCTATAAACTTATGTTTATGAATGAATGCTGGATAAGAAGTGTTTATTTACTCGGGAGAGTTCAGATGAATATCATTCAGTTGTTCTTTACACAACAGTAAAGTAAGAGTTAAACAGGGCAATGGCTTCTTGTGTTGAATTTAGTGGCAAGTCAAAAAGGCAAGTATTGCGAAGTCAGGCTTGAAGTATTATTTTTAAGGTGTACAGTTCTTCAAAATTTTTTCTGAAACAGAAACTAAAAATGAGTTATTGCAAAGAGTGCTTCCGTTTAAAAACAGGGAAAAAGTGTATCAGCTGGATCACTTACAACTGAAACGGGACACAAGGTAATACGCCTCCCACCTTACCACTGCCAATATAATCCAATTGAGCTGGTGTGGGCTCAAATAAAAAGGGGGATTGCAAACTTTTAAACTGACGGACGTTAAACGACTTGTTCACGAAGAAATTGACAAGGTAATTACCACAGGACTGGGAAAACTGCGTGAGTCATTCAGAAAACTTTCAAGAAAATGATTTTAAGAAAGAAATAGCATGTGACGAGATTTTGGAACCTATAATCATAAATTTGCAAGACTTAGACGATGAAGACAGTGACAATGACGAATTATCTCTTAACGGAAGTGACATTGACTGTGATACGAATGAGCCACTGGCAGTTCCAATGGAATAGAAAAAACAGGCAATTCATAAACTATAATTATAGTTATAGCATTTAAAAATATACATAATTTCCGAAAAAGCTTGTTCCAATTTTGATTTTGGAAACTGCATCGTTGTAAAAGTTTGTAAAATATAATTTACTTACCGTTATGTCTGCGCCAAGCAGACCTGCATGTTGTATGAGTGTGCGAGAGAGAGAGAGAGAGAGAGAGAGAGAGAGAGAGAGAGAGAGAGAGAGAGAGAGAGAGAGAGAGAGAGAGAGAGAGAGAGAGAGAGAACTATAAAAGGAGTGGGGTAACAAGCTGGCAACGCTGAGCGTGATACGGCATCTAATTAGCTGGACTCCAGAACTCTTCCCATTTGAAACACAATAATTTAAGTTGAGAGGCAATGCATGGTTTGCGGCTAAACTTAACGCTGTTAACTGTGTTAAACATAATTGACATCAGATGCTGATTAGTTGTTATTTAAACAAAGTTGGTGATATTATTGGATTAGAATGTCTTTACAACTGCTGTGCAAGTATAGAAATATCAATTCTTATTAGCTCGTTTTTGGCGTTCTCAAGATTTAATGCCTCAAAGATCTCTCAAATCTCGAACTAAGCTACTGCCAGTGCGACACTGAACAGCGGTTAAATCTCTTCAAGCATCTTATGGCTTACTCTATTGGGTTCTTGTAGGTGTTCTGCTGGCCTAAGTCGAAACGCCGAAACCTGGGGTTCCAAGGGTCAATGTTTCTGTTCCTGTCATGTAGTTCATTTTTTCTTCGTGTTTTTAATACGTAAATTCTAATAGAAGGAAATGGCGTGATTCGTAACTAACTGCCCAAATAATAGCAGCAGGTGAAGTTATTCGACACATAAGGAATTTTGAGAGTACGACAGTCATTCCTTCGCCGCTGTGAACTTTGCATTCAATTCGCAGCTCGCCATTTCGAGCAGTTCATATAAACCTGACGTAAAGAGTTGTATTTACTTTCTTTTTATGTACGTTGGTCACCCTTTAAACCACCTCCCATTTAAACGTACAGCATGTGAAAGTATTAAGCAGGATTCAATGTTTGTTAGAAAGAATTGTAATGAAATGCACTGACAAGGTCAAATTACTTCGTAAAATGAATACATTTATACAATAATTAAAAGGTTAAAAAGAATTAAAAAACCAACCAAACAAGAAATATGTTTAAAAACAGAAAAGAGAACGCTCGAAGTGTTTGACTTTCACCTCAAAGCTAATGTAATAAACATTGCGCCAGAGGGAGTGCTCCGACACGTCTCTTCATTTTCGTGTGTTGTGCACTCAAGTGGTGTTACCAGTAGCGTACTGCCACTTTACAAATATTATAGCCGTAACTCCCTCATTTGAATCAACAGACCATAAGTCTCCTATCTGAAATTACTTGTTTAAGATATCTCCACTTGCTTTGAAAATATTTCGATGTAGCTCCCTAACAACCTGTATATGTTAATCAAGTTAGACATTTAAGAAACGTTTTCTTACATGCGAATACCCTTGTAGGTATAATGGCAATAGTGAAATAAAGTAGGATTAAGGGATAAGAAAATGGTTGAAGAGCTGATCGCAATATAACGTCTTTGAAATTCCATTCTTTTGCATGTCCACGACATTAAAAGATTACTTCCTTTTTTGAGAAAAGTGCAAGTTTTTAAAAACTCAAACCAATGACGGGAAATATCCCTGAAATGATTATCGCCACAAAATGTTTGACAAAAATTGTGTACCTTAACGAGATCTGCATTTTTGTGCTTTTAAGATTTCGTATAACTCTTGTGGTTTACGAGATATGCAAACGCCATTCAAAATGAAGAGCATTTCAGAGGTTATTTCTAGAGTCAAAGCATAATTTAATTATTTATAAGCTGTTTTGATATCTTATGATATTGGCAACGTAAGATATTTGTGAGCCATAAGGTATTTTAATCACAATCTTGTTATTTTTGAAGGAATGAAAATGTTCTAAAAGTTTTCCAAGTAAAGGATAATTTTTATGGGGTTCTTTTACACTCATGTAACTCTGATTGCAGGTATTGCTGTCTCACGGTGCAAGGACCAACGCGATTTCTCCAGGTTGGATAAGCAGTACGGCTCTGCATGTCGCTGCCTGGAACGGCCACATTAAAGTTGTCCAGCTCCTGGTGGAGAACGGCGGCGACATGGAGACGAAAAGCTCTGAGAGCCAGACTGTCATTTTCTATGCTGCACGCCGAGGACAAGTTAACATTGTCAAGTATCTGATAGAGCAAGGAGCCGATTTACACGTCAGAGATCTCAGCGGGAAAACTGCAATCGAAGTGGCTACTGCTCCAGTGGCTGATTGGTACAAAACCTGGTTAGCAAATAAAAACAAACAATAGAGTGGGCACAGTGTCAATGTCAGGCTAAGTGCACTTTATAAATAAAATTAACATCGCTGTAATAAGTGTACATATGTAACTGTTTACCACGTGGATACTACTGCCACTACTGCTGCTACTACACTACAACTACCATTTCTACTACAACAGCATCATTATTAAGGACTGTTAAATTTTTGTGCGTTTTAAAAGTAAACATGTAGTGTTATTATTTAAATTATTGAAATCACTGTATGTTTTCAATATTAATATTATTTAATACTAAAATGAAGTGTTTTTCTTTCTACATTCCCAATATTTATTTGAAGGAAAAAATAAAAGTTTAAACATTTTGTGACATTTATATCGAAAGGCATTTTAACATTAATTAACCAATAATTTCTGTACAGTTTTATCATTTCTCGAGAAAACGTTATATTTATTTATTTACTATCCAATTTTTTTATTCCTATTTTACCCAAAGGTATATTAGGAATATAGCTTACAAATTTATGAATATAATACAATTTACAAAAACATAACAAATTCAATATCAAACTGACAAACAGTAAACATCAAGATGAATCATTTAGCTCAAGAAATATTTTGTTTAAGAAAGCCATGAAATATTGATAAGTTTTTTATTTCATCAGAATATGTGTAAGTGGTTTTGAGAAAGTGTAACCCAGGGATTGAAGCAATAATTCTAGTTTGTATCTTTCAAAACAGAAAAACGGGAAAACAAATAAAATGTGAGGGACATCTTGAAGATGATTTCCACAAATACAATCAGATGTGGATTTGATTTTGAATCGAAATAAGTAAGCTGAAAATTTGCCATGTCCAGTTAAGAATTGAGTGAGAACATAGGATTAACGAATTTACATTTGTCTGTCAGAAACTGTTGGAAAATATAAATCCTTAGTCAAAGCACCACAATCACTTTTTAACCAGTATTCATTCCAGTCGTTGATGATACTCTCCTTTAATGTTTGCCTCACATAAGAAATAGGGCATAGAGTGTAAGTCCCTGGAAGATCTGAAGTCGCAGCTCTCTTTGCAAGCTCATCTGCACATTCATTTCCGACAATCCCTACGTGTCCTCTGACCCATTTAATACACAGTTGAGAACCACGTAATAATTGACTTCTTATTTCAGCTGCAATAGGACTGCTGTTTTTCGTATCTTTTAAAGCTGCAATTGCTGCCTGTGAGTCACTGTAAAGGCGAGCGGTACGTTGTAAGTTGTTGCATCATTTCACTGCTTCACGGATTGAAATAATTCAGCTTGAAAGACTGAACACTCCTTGGCAAGTTTGAACATGGGAGAATGCCATTCTATGGAGCGAGAGAACACCAAACGCACATCCTACTTTAGCATTTTTATTAGGCCCCTCAGCTATCCGAGAACCATCTGTGTAAAGGAGTACTGCTGCACAATCTTCAAGAAGACTAGAGACACAGGTGGCTGGATGAGAAGCTTGTTTAACTGGTTGTTCAAGTTGCAGGTGTGACATATGTTGTGGCAAAGCATTTTTATGTTTATGATTCAAATGTACCACAACACAAGACACGTTAAGAATCATGCAGTCATCGTCATTTTTAGTGATGTAAAATATGCATACGAATTAAAATGGATTATATATAATAATATATATTATAGGATAGGAATAGGAATAATAGGTTAGGCATAGGAATTCTTAAGCACCTAGTTTCAAGTTAGCCACACTCAGAACTATAATCAATACAAAGAACAGAGGCTAAGGGTTACTGATGGCATGTGAATAATGGTGTAGTGAATGGTCTAAGGAACTAGGAAACTGGGACATAAAGGAGAGATAATAATTTAACTCCAGGCATGGGCCTTCCATATTTATAACCAATGGAGGGAGCGTGTCCCAGCATTTTAAAACCTCTAGAAATTGGGTTCCTTGTTAGTCCACGGGTCGTTATTAATAATTATTCTGACCACCCCCACTGTATTAGGTGAGATCGCTCATCCGCCACTCCAGAGACGCGTCCGATACAAGGTCTCTCACAGGGGACCTTGGCAAGAAATCGTCTCAAGTATAATGAAATATATTATTTCGAAATTCTTAAAATTATAAGAGACAAGATTAACATGAAATATTTGGAATACAACTCACGTCGGAAAACAAATTGTTTTAGAAGGTTATATTTTTAATAAGCTCAATGTTTATCTGAAATACACTTTTACCTTTATCTTATGATTTCCTGTAAAATAAAGTTGTTAAACATTCACTGAAGAACAAAGAGGACTTAAAAGTTATTCATAGAAAATGTGTTTTGTCATGCCAGTGTCACTTGAAAATCTCGGAGAATTTTTGAGAAAATTCTTTTTGATCTGCTACATTCAAATGACTTTCTCTAACAATTACCAAAAACTAATTAAATGAAATGCTTATGAATTTGTTTACTTCACATTAATCGGGATAAGCAGCTGTAGAAATACGTTTATAACATTTCCTTATCGATAGAATGGGAAACCTTTCCTATGTGATGACTTTCAAACTCTATTCTCTTTGCATGTCCAGAAAGCAGAATAACAATTTCAAGATATATATTTCGTTTGCTATGAGTATATATTACCCGTGATATTTTAATCAAAATTGTTAGTCACATGTTTGAGTAAATACAAAATTTGAAAAATGTTTCATGTAAAGAGTGGTTTGGGAGGCGGATTTTTTTTTAATTCATGTCGTATCCTTAAAAGATGCTGAAACTAAATAACAAGTTTGGTATTTAACAGACACATACGCTCGCATATACACCCATATCCTTCAAGAAAACGTTTTGAGTTCACGGTGCCTCAAAACTTTATTTACTGTGAAATAAATCTCGGTATCCAAATTTTGGTTGGAATGCAATACTTCCCTTATATAAAGAGAGGTTATTGGAATACAACGCTTCCTTTACGTAGAGAATGTTATATATAGTTATCTTCAAACAGTATAGTCAAGCAATGCATGATATCCGGAAGTTCAGCTATTACTGGGATAAGAGCTTTAAGCGTAAGGAGAGTGTAATGGTGAGAGATCCCCTCACTTTGCCTCCGAAATCGGCGACTATTAATCAGAAACAAAGAATGACACAGAAGATTATACTTAATACAAAAATACTGTGCTACTCAAAAGTATAAATAAAATGTTTGTGGCGTTATCCGGTTCTCTATTATCTGTTTGAATTTTTCTAATACTTTATATTTTTCTCAACTGAAAATCACTATCCCGCTTTTTCTTCTTTTTTCATGTTCATGCAAAGAGAACATGAATGACTCATCACATAGAGACCGACATTGGAAATACTTAACTACTACTTTGGCCTACTGTATTATTTTTGTACCTACAACAAACCGTGTAAATGACTATTGAAAGTTTATGTGCACTAATAATAACCTTTTGCAAATGTGGTTTTTAGAAGAGAGAGTAAAGAAGGACAGATAACTGCATAAATCAGACCTTTCTTGTTTTCTTTCCTGCATCAGTTGAAGGCAAAATGGTCATTTTATACACAGCAGAGAATAAGGTTATATCGACAAATTACATGTTGTGTAATTGAAATTACCTATATTCTATTTATTGGACAGTTCAATGTCAAGTGCCCGACTACACAAGAAGGAAATAATTTCTGTACTGCAAATATATTGCTTAATTTTGGAATTAACTTTAAATTTATTCTGCAGGAGTAAGTATGTCTTTGCAATACAACTGTTATAAGGACAACTGTTTTAAGCTTTAACTGTCAGTGATTTGATATATTGCCGCGTTTTATATATACAAGCAAGCTCCTATTCCTTAAAATATAGTTATTATATTCACTTGAAGTGAACGTGTTCTTTAGTCTACGATAACTTAAGATTATTATACAACTAAGGTGCACATCAGGGAAAATATTTTCTCAATGTTAGCATTATGGCTGGTTATCTGAAATAAAAAAGTATATGTAAAAGGTGCTCAGAGATATGCATGTCTGCAAAGACGTCTTTTTACATCAGTGTTCTTAGTTTTCAAAACTAAGAACACTACCAAATTCCTTCTTTTAACATATTACATTTTTAATATATTCCCATTGAGGAATCTGGTCGAAAATTGTTAATTTAAAACATTGTATAGAAATACTTAAGCATTATTTTCATAACTTGTTCAAATAGAAAATAATTAAGTACTATCCAATATTATGTTTTTATGGTAAGGTATAAATTATTAGTCGGTTTAATAAAGAATTTGTCTCGACTGTTCATAACCTATATTATGTACTGCGCATTTGGAAGGGAAAATAAAAGCTTATCCATTGGATTGTAGCAAACAGAACCTGTTGATGTATGCGTGATACTTTGGACTAGTAAACAAAGCTAGCAGAGTGCTGGCTCGTAAGTCACAAGAGGGTTGGTTGTATTGGACAGAAGGTCCATTACAGGGATGGAGAAGACACGTTTCGTACGAGTACCGTATGGCAGCAACCAGCCATATCATTATGGAACAATTCCTTATTATCAAAGTGCTCTGTAAGTACCTTACATTACTTTAACAACTTAAAATACATTTTTCAAGTTAGAAGTCCAAATGTGAAATATTTAGTGAGGCACTAGTAGAATATCCACTTCAATATTGCGAAAGCCTGCATTAAAAGTAATTAATTTTTCAGTTTCCTTAATTCTTATTCTTCTACTTGAGTGTGCCTAAATTTTCTGCATATAGCCTAAGAAATTCTCTTCATTGGGAATGAATTTTATTTAATGCTTTTGTATAACTATCAGATCATAATAGAGAGAAACAGAAACGTACGTGACAACGTAGAGCTCTTCAAAACACATTTAAATAAACTTTTAAAAATACTACGACATTTTCGCCATATTGATTACCATGGTTTCAAATATTTAAGCATCTTTTGGTGTGTTTGTTAATTCACATACTTTAATTTTGTACATACTGACAGTTAATATAACTTCATTTACTCAGGACATCACAATTTATTTATTGAACATCAACTTGTTAATAGCAACCAACTGCAATATTATTTTGACAACTTAACATCACATTATCAACTAGTGAAAATATAGCTTTCCCTAAATTACTCTCCTCTCAAGTTGGTATCCTGTAAAATTAAGGAGTATTTAAGTGTCAAGTAACCATTCATTTGCTTATCGTTGTTAAAAATAGTGGAGGTTTATAACCAGCATACAGCAGCCTAAATTTACAAGTTTACCTTTTTATTCAGTATGTTATTTCCTTCATGCACATAGAGCAAAAAATGTAATCAAAATCCAACCCTGTAAACGTTTATCTAGATAACTATACATCAGATAGCAGAATAAGATGTCTTTATTAGAACAGTTTGTGGAAGAGGGACCTAGAAAGTAACGTAAATATAACACACAAAGTAGCCTCTGAAGTCCTCTTGTTTCTAAATTATTTTTTTTCCAAATACGTACCTTGGCAAATTTTATTTCTTGTAGATAAAAGTATTTGATATTATATTCAATGAACATTTCTATGGGACCAACATATCCCTAAAGTAGGCAAAGAAAGAATTGCATCAGATCCATAAATTTTGATATCGCAACTTGTGCAGAACTGCCTGTTAAAGAAAATCATTTTAAAGAAAAGGGGTGTAACTGTAAACATAATTTGAAATAAAGTTGGTTAAATATCGAAGTTGTGTAAGCTTAAAAACTTAAAATGGCAAAAGATTTTTCAAGAAAATCCCCGAAATCACACTACCCCTATATAGAAAATGTTTTCTTAAGTTTATTTTCTCTCAAATTTACTTTAACAATCTTTATTAAAATACCATATATTTAAGATATAGGAGTAGTAAAGCCACTTTTTATAGTTTTATTTGAAATTCTTCTGCAGTTCTTTTGATTCGGAATGGATTGTGTACGATTCTGTAAAACGTAAACAGCAAGATAATTAAAAAGCTGTTACTTAAGGATAACCATCTATGAAAATCCTAAAATCTAAAACTTTGCTTGGATTGACTTGAAACTTTTACACAATTATTTTAGTATTAACAATAGTGCAGACCAATTTTCAGACCTTTGTTGAAAATAGTTCTTGTGATATTATATATTTATAGTGTTTTATTATCATTTGATTAAACTGTTCCACTTGATGAAATTATAGCTTCGGAAAAATACTTTGCCGTTATATTCATAAATACATTATTAGTAAAATGAAATTTTAATCTGACTCTTGGTTTAAAATAAAGGAATTATTCAAATCTCCTTTCAGTAATTTTTAACATTTACTTGTGAAATATGTTCTTTGCTATTTAATTTTATAAAAAGAATCATCTCATCAGTTTTCTTTGCAACTGGTTTTAACCAAACACAAAAATTTTTAAGCTTCTAGTTTGAAAGCTGCATCGTGTGTAGCAATTTATATTCTGAAAATCGCTGAAAATTGAAAACACGAGAAATCACCAAAAACATTTGAAATAAAACACAGCGCCCACATAGTGACAAATTTAAATAGTAATTAGCCAAAGTTTTAAAAATTTGCATGACATTAAAAATAATAAGGTATTGAAGTAAATGGATTACTTTATTTAATTATACATCTTTTTTGTATTTTTCTGCACTTTTTGACCAATTTTGAGAGATGGGAGTAGTATAGAATTGAGAGAATCAGCACAGTGTAGATAAGATGTTGAACTCTCCTCTGTGTTAATATATGAGTGATGTAGAATGCTCATTGATTTAGAACTCTCCTATATGAAAATCGAGTTGTAAAAGAAGGGGAGTGTTGGCGTAGTGCCGTTCTCCCCTGTGCAGTGAGATGTTTTTGAGGGTTGGGATGATGATGATGATGATGATGATGATGATGATGATGATGATTGTGTGTGTGTGTGTGTGTGTGTGATGTGTAATGTGTGATGGGTGGGATGGGTAACGGGGGGGGGGGGGGTTCCGGGGATGTTTGAATTAAATGTGAATTCATTTCGATGTGTGTGTGTGCTTGAACTCTCATGTATGAATATCGAAGTCTAGGGTTCGATATTGTGATGGGGCGGGGTGGGTAACGGGGGTTCCGGGGATGTTTGAATTAAATGTATTGATAGTAATTCTTCGATGACTGTGCTTGAACTCTCATGTATGAATATCGAGTCTAGGGTTTGATATCTATTACGTTCAGTGCTTCGATGTCTGTGCTTGAACTCTCATGTATGAATATCGAGTGTAGGGTTTGATATCTATTACGTTTAGTGTATGATATATGATGTAGTATCGTTATTCTTTAGATAAAAGAATATCGAGAGAATGATTAGGTATGTTTACTGGGAGAGATTTATGAAAATAAATGTAATAAGACATTCTGGTAAGGGGTGTTCCCTATGCAGAATCTCTCCATGAGCTATTGTATCCAAGAGCGATGTAAAGGTTAAGAAAAGGTTAAATTCCATTCCCACATCGAAGTACGAGAAAATATAAATCTATTCCACATTGATGAAGTATAAGAATGGAAATGTAAATCTATGTGAGAGGGTCGCATGACAAAGAAATGTCCCCTCTAAGCATGATAAAAGTGGTACATAGCAAATGCAAATAAAAATAAAAGCACTACCCATCTCTTTAAGAATGATAAAAAAATATTGAGAGAAAAGTATAAGAATGCAAATGTAAAGCTGTTTGAAAGGGGTTTCATGATAAAGGAACGCACCCTCTAAGCACGATAACTTAAAAAGAATATTCCCTCTAAGCATGATAAAAGTGGAACATAACATCGAAAATAAAATAAAAGCACTAACCATCTATTTAAAAATGATTAAGATAACGAGAGAAAAGTATCTCATCTTTAAGTATATATGAGTAATACAAAACTGATCAATCAATATGATAATATATATACGCAACTAGGGATCTATAGTGTAGATATCCTAACTATCCATGGTAAGATATCACCCTCCATATAAAAAATTGTCTAGAAAATCTCCCCTCAGTATTACGAATACTCCACTGAACGTCATCCCTTTTGGTATGTGGGTCAGAGAAAAAAAGAGTTAATCTCTCCAGACTGGTGACAGGGGTGGTCAAAACATTCTTATTGCTGTAGCGAAGTCTAACTTTGTCAAATAACGTTAGGAAAAAAAAGAATATATTTTAAAATTAAACGAATGAATCTATATATTTGTATGAATGATGAAACAATACTATGAATGTGTTAGTATACCAAATGTAAAAAAATCAAATGTTCAGAAAAATATATTTTGTACAAGTATGTGTGTGTAAAGAAATGTGTAATTATATCCCCCCCTCCAAGATGTAGGGAACGAATCACAGTTAGTGTGCGCACGCAACATGGTGTTTGGGAAGGAGAGATACGGTTGGAGGGGGTGTAAAAAATGATGAATCTATATAAAGTTTAAACTATGATAATAAAGTTACTAGTATTACCTTCGAACTTATAACGTAGTCACAACTACTTTAAACACATAGCGTAATATGTAGACAGTAACACCTCTCCCGGACGGAGGGGGGGCGGAGCATCTGTTAATAAATACCGCGGCACGGATGAGTGAGGAGGCAGTCGATTCTCTGGAAATATGGATCCTACAGGTAAGATAGAAAAGTTGTGTATTGTAAGTCATTTTTTATCTCTGTTTACGAAGAATGTTGAAGTAATACTGATTCGTGTGTGCTTAAATGTATGTTTCAGATCATGAGATGCTACAGCTAAATCAACTAGCTGAAGGTGGAACACATCTTCCCACAAAGAAACTACGTGAATTAGATCAGTCCGTTCAACACATCATTCGATCCGTCAAAACCGTGAAGACCAGATATGGTGAACGGGTCGTCGTCGAAACATCAGATTTCCAAGTCTTCCTCCCGGAGAGATTCAAACATATGACCGCAGCGCAGAAAGATCTACTAAATCGTGGTGACTGCATACTCCAATACCATGGCGAGGAAACACTAGAAAGTGGTTTCAAACGACATAAATTGTCTTTTTTAAGCAACCCGTAATGTCGTAAAAAGGTGAGTACAATTATTGAATAAAATTTCATAAAAAAAGTGATAATGTAGTTACTTGCATGTAAATGTGAAATCGTACATGTTGTATTAGAACTTAAAGTGTTAATTATCGCACGTCATGTAGAATTAGTAATTGAATGTAGTTACTTGCATGTACGTACATGTTGTATTAGAACTTAAAGTGTTAATTATCGCACGTCATGTAGTATTAGTAATTGAGAGTGAACGTTGTAGGGTTAATTTTCATGTGTAATAATTACGTACATGTGAATATCGTAGTTCAGTTACGTTATTTCACATGCATGTTAGTTACGTTTGTTTGTTACACGTAAAAGTAACGTTGTAGGTGAAAAAAGAACGTTAATTTATATGTGTAAAACGTACATGTGAATATCGTAGTTCAGTTACGGTATTTTACATCTATATGGTTTACGTTGTGTGTTTTTATCATTTATGTAAGGGAGAGAGCATTACGTAAAACAGTTACATACTATCTGAATATTGTAGTTACGTGATGATAGCAATAATTGTAAAATACATAATCATTATGTAACTATTTTCATATGTAAAAGTTACATGCATGTTACGTTCTACGTAAAGTATAGAGTTTACGTAAAATTGAGATTCATACATGTAAAAGTTATTAACATGTATGTTATTTCTGTTACCACCTTACATACATGTAAATCAATGTTCCCGTATGTAAAGTTAATCGAATGTTGTAATTGCTTTTTTCAGAAACGACGACAAGATGCTCCGATACTGCCACTGGACAACCCTCGATTCAGCAAGATGAAACCTGTTCGAACGTGACCCAGGCTGAACGATTACGATGTATTCACAGTGAGTCTGCTTTCAAAAAACGATTAACCACCTACGAAATTCACAACTGTGTTAATATACTTGACCCCGTTATATTCTTAGCAGAATGCAAACCTTTAATTTTGAATGAAATTGATAAGGGCTTAAACATGTATAAATCAGGTCTTAAGATAGGATCCTGTTTATCCTGTCAATATGTCATAATATCACAAGAGAGCGATAATATTCATACATTTAACTTTAACAGTAAACTTGAGGTGATATTGCAATCTACAGATAAATCTATATGGTATGAAGAGAAGATTGTACAACCTATACTAGATCATATGGATAATTTTGAATCGCGTACCAGTTCAAAAGCTTTATACAGTATTGAGAAATTAACAATATATGTGACACAATACGATTCATTGAATGCAGGGATGTATACTGAATTACCCGACTTTATAAAATCGAAGAGAGCTGTTATTAACATTCGTAATACTGATAAATATTGCTTTGCATACTGTCTGTTAGCATCCAAATACCCAGTAGAACGTAACAAGAATCGACCCACCTCCTATAAAAGATATGATTTTCGTAACGAATTTAACTTTGAGAATATAACATTCCCCGTATCATTGAAAGATGTAGAAAAATTCGAGAATCAAAATTCAAATATTTCAATAACGATATACGGTGTTGAAAATAAATCGATTATTCTCTTATATCAACCAAGAGAGATAAAATCACATCATGTTAATCTTTTAATGTATAAAAGACATTATTGTCTGATAACAGACTTGTCACGTTTGCTAGGAAAGCAGCTAACTAAACATAATGGGCGAAAATGGTTATGTAACAATTGTAACTTGTATTTCACATCAGAATCACGTTTAAATAGCCATAAAAAGATGTGTATGATGAATCAAATTATCAGAATGCCCGAGGCTGGTAAAACTGATCTCGTTGAATTTAACGCATATTCGAAATGTCTAAAAGTTCCATTCGTGGTTTATGCAGACATAGAATGTATCTTACGTAAGGTAGATTCGTGTCAAGATGTATCGAGTAAAAGCTGGACACGTAGCATTCATAAACATGAAGCGTATGCAATTGCATTACATTTGGTCTGTAGTTATGATAAAAATTTAACACGTTTCAAATCATTTGAAGGTCCATATGCAATTGAAAATTTTCTTAAAGAATTAACGTTAATTGCAAATCAGGTCATTAATATATATGCTAATAAAATTGAAATAAGTATGAGAGATGTGGATGAGCTAGAATATCAAAATGCAACACGATGTCACATATGCAAACGTGAATTTCTTAACTCGTGTATAAAGGTTCGTGATCATTGTCATTTGACTGGAAGTTACGTTGGCCCAGCTCATAAGCACTGCAATTTAAATAGGAAAATGCCAGGATTCATACCAATATTCTTTCATTGCTTGTCAAAATACGATGCTCATTTCATAGTAAAGAAACTAGGTTACGATACGGAACCTATCAACTGTATTGCACAAACTTCTGAAAATTACTTATCCTTTAGCAAAAGATATACAAATTCGAATGGAATGAGTATATATCTAAGATTTCTGGATAGCTATCGTTTTTTGGATTCAAAACTTAGTAACCTTTCGGATATGTTAGAAGCAGATGATTTTCATTATACCAATAATATGTACACGAATCCTTTGCATAGACAACTGATGAAACGTAAAGGTGTCTTCCCGTACACGTATGTGGATTCTATAGAAAAATTATACGAGAATAGTCTACCATCCAAACATCAGTTTGATCATGTAAGCGATGAGGATTATAGTCATGCTAGAACGGTATGGAATGAATTCAATGTTAAAAATCTGGGTGAATATTTAAATATATATCTTAAGTGCGATACATTAATACTAACGGACGTGTTTGAACGCTTCCGTGAATTAAGTATCGGTTTGTACGGACTCGACCCGTGTCAGTATTACACACTTCCCGGGTTAGCCTATGATGCAATGTTAAGAACGACTGGTGTACAGATTTCATTATTAACAGATAAGACTATGCTAGATTTCTTCGAAAAAGGAATACGAGGTGGAATTTGCACTGTGTCCAAACGGTATGCAAAGGCGAATAACAGATACATGACTAGCTATGATAACACTCAACCAACTAATTATTTAATGTACGTTGACTGCAATTCTCTATATAGTTATACAATGGAAAATAATAGCTTACCATACACTGATATAAGGTGGCTAACTGATGCTGAAATTAAATCAATAGATTTTATGTCTATTACAAGTGATTCTGACGTGGGATATGTGTTGGAAGTAGACTTTAAATATCCACAGGAACTTCATGATATACAAAATGATTTGCCATTATGCCCTTTGAATGAAATCGCGCCAGGTGATAAGTATACAAAATTGCTAACAACATTGAATGATAAAAATAAATACGTATTACATTATCTCAATTTTCAACAATGTGTTAAACTTGGTTTGATTCCATCGCGTATACATAGAGTAATAGGTTACAAACAATCTAACTGGATAAATCCTTACATTGAACTCAACGTTCGTAAACGTATTGAAGATAAGACGAAATTTGGTCAAAATCTATGGAAGTTAATGAATAATTGTGTTTATGGAAAATTTATAGAGAATGTAAAACGTTATAATTCATTTCATTTAGCTACCAGCTGGAAACGAGCGCGACAGACATGTATAAGGTACGTGATTTTTGATGAAAATTTAATAGGTATAGAATTGGTCAGAGATGAAATATTGATGAATAAGCCAATATACATAGGACAAGCAATCCTGGATCTATCCAACCATAAAATGTATGATTTTTATTATGAAATTCTGAAGAAAAAATTGAAAGATGTAACTTTAATCTATACGGACACGGATGCTTTTCTCTTTGAATCTAGCTGCGATATATATGAATTTATTAAAACCAATATACATTTATTCGATACATCGAATTATCCAATGGATAATGTGTATGGTATTCCGTTAGCAAATAAGAAAATTTCAGGATTATTCAAGGATGAGCTAGCCGGTAGAGTGATGACTGAATATGTAGGGCTGAAATCGAAATTATATAGTTATCGATATGATACTGAAGTGATTAAAAAATCAAAAGGTGTAACAAAAGATTCGATGAGATTCATAACCTTTGAACAATATCTCTCATGTATTACACATCCTGACACTATACATCGAAGCATGCAGACATGTTTCAGAAGTTATAAACATGATGTTCATACTATTGAATCTAATAAGATAGCTTTAAGTGGTATCGATACAAAACGATACATTCCCAATAATTCATTTTCAACATTAGCATGGGGACATTATGCTAGGGAAATTGTCAAGTGTAAATTTCTTTTTCTTTTCTCAATAAAGCATAGATTCAACTGAGTTAAAAGGTATTACTAGGCCACGATAATAACATATTACTGTATTTCAAAAAATAAAATAATTGAGTTTCAAGTATAATTGTAAAGTGTGTTACAACTGAGTTAAAAGGTATTACTAGGCACATGATAATAACATATTACTGTATTTCAAAAAACGAAATAATTGAGTTTCAAGTATATTTGTAAAGTGTGTTACTAATTACATGATAATAACATATTTACTTCATTTGAAAGATAACGTGTTGCTTTTTTTATGTTTATGTTAGGGGTGAAGGAATATTTTTTCCTATTCATGTCGTTTTGAAATGTTAGATAGCAGAAATCAATGAAATGTTAATTCAACTATAATCATGTATGATTTTTTATTAAAATATATTTACTAATTATATTGAAGCAGTTTTGCTTATGGGTGTACACAAGCTCCACGTTGGAACGCCAATTTGATGCAAATATAATATAATGGCGAACACAGAAGTCGGCGAGCAATGAGGTTTCTCTCAGGGTATGCGTGGATGTGTGTGAGAAGGAAATTTTACAACACTGGAATGCCCGTTTCCAAATTATTTATTCACTGCTTCTTATTTCAAACCTCGAAATGGAAGCTGCCGACCGAGGGTTACCAATCACGGTTTATAGTGACTGAATGCTAATTATATTTCTCGATAAATTTTGATGACCTGACGAATATTCAAGACCGAACAAGTTGACCGCTCTCCTAGGCTTCACGTCTGACTCTTCCTGATATCGGCTACACGCCGGATAAATGTTTATGATGTCTTTCTAGCCGCGCACCCGCCTTCATCGGCGGCAAGCCGAAGAGTCTCCCCCCACAACTGCGTGTGTGTCTTTATATATCACTTTCACTCTCCAAATTCCTTTTTAAACAAAGTCCTTCTGTGGCTGTTTTGGTCGCCATTGTAAACGATTCGAAGAATACCCTATTCATGTATGTCAAGTGACAATTCCTTTAGAAACCTTCTAAGGTCACTGTTCCTTTCATTCATGGCATTGTTATAAACAGTTTCCCCAACTAAACTGGCCTTGGGGCTTGGTCTCACAAAGAATCAACATTCCTTCGACGTCTATCATTATTCTTTGCTCCTGCAAACAATAATTTCGGTATCAAATGCCCCCATAGATATTGTTTTATTATCCCATAATGAAATAATATATATGTCTTGCCCGAATATAACGCAAAATATTAGACCTTTGTCAGCAACTTCCAATTTGTTTTACAATTTCTTTTCACAACATTAATTTTTCCATGACATTTCCTGAAAATTATTCACATGGTTATATAACAACATTTCATTTAAAATTTACCAACATTCTGTTCTGCAATTTTCAACTTTTAAATATTACTCGGAAAAGATTTCAATTTACCTCATCTCTCTTTTTCTCCATCTGATCTACTTAAAATTAATTCATAATGTTGTTACACTTGAAACAATTCCTAAATATACACTCCCATGTTTAAATCAATGGTACATTAATAATATTGTATTTGTATACAACATTTCTGAGTTCTTCTAATTGATTCTATATAAACATTCTTTTCAAAAGTCTTTCATTGTTCTGATATTTTTTTATTAACTGTTTATTTTTTTTCATACATTTCCGAAAACTTCTTTATGATTCTATATAAATATTATTTTCAAGAGTCTTTAAGTGTTCTGATATTCATTACTATATTTTTTCACTTGTTTAGTTTTAAGTTTCACTGCACTGTCACAACACTGTTTAAACTTAACCTATACCATTTACACTACACTATTTATACTTAGCCTATACATTTTACAAGTTTGTTTCTTCTCCTTTTACTATTTGTTATGGCAATTTTAAACACTTTAGCCTAAGTTCCTACCATTTACAAGAAAATTCATCCTACCACAACGTACTTCGAAAATACAAAAGAATTTTGCGGACTTTTCCATGTATAAAGGACTTATTTATTATACATCCCCATGATTTTTCCACATTTAGCTTAGATATCGGACATCGATCTCTTTTCCTATCATTTCTACACATATTCTGATGGAACTGTGCCCCTTGCCCGAAATATTTTAATATTTCTGTTTCGTTTATCCTTGGATTTTGCATGTTTTTCAATGTTTCATTTGTCACCGTGATCTCTATTGCTACCTCATTCATTTGATTTTTGTTTTCCCCCAAAAACCTCGTCTGTTTTCTATTTTCCCACTCTGATACTTCTAGTCTACCCCTAGTTTCTCCTAACTTTTTTCTAGCTATTTGTCTTTCTTTATCTACTTTCACGATGATTTCCTCCCTCAGTTTTCTGTTTTCGCTATCTGTCCTTTCATTAACTAGATTCAAAATTTCAGTTTCCTTTGTCACCGTGATCTCCATTGCTAACTCGTTCATTTCATTTGTGATTTTCTCCAAATTCCTCGTCTGTATTCTATTTTCCCTCTCTGATACTTCTACTCTACTCCTAGTTTCTTCTAACTCTTCTCTAGCCATTCCTATCTGTATTCTACTTTCCCTCTCTGATACTTCTAGTCTGCTCCTACTTTCTCCTAACTCTTCTCTAGCCATTCCTATTTCTTCGTCTAATTTCTGTACTATTTCCTCCCCAAGTTTTCTGTTTTCACTCTCTGACCTTTCATTAACTACATTCAAAACTTCATTTTCAGCGTTCTGCGTCTCCTCACTAACATCTCTCCCTAAACTGTCTGTTACCTGATCAGTTTCTTCTCTTACATTCTCTATTTCTTGACTATCTTTCCTGACATTCTCAAACGCTTGTTCATTCTCTGTCTTCTTTCCTAGTTCTACTTCTCCTACCTCTAACTTCTCAACACTATCATCTATCTTTTCTCCTATCTGCTGAAACGTTTGATTGCTACTGTCTATTTCCCCACTCAAACTTTGATGATTATTACCTATCTTTTCACTTAAAATTTGATTCCCATCATCTATCACTTTACTTAAACCTTGATGCATATCATCTAACTCGTTATTTAAACTTTCGCGGTCCTTCCTCAACTCTTGCATAAAACTTTCATGGTCTTTTCTTAAATTTTCATTGTCTTTTCGTAAACTTTCGAACATTTTCATGACTTCCCGTATTATACTTATTCTCATTTCTACATTATTTGTTGCAGTTCTACCACACTCTGCTACTTCAACTACTCCCTGCCTACTGTTATTACCATAAACCTCTCGAACTTCCATGTTTTCTACAAATTTTACTTAAAATCTTGTTTTTCACTTCTCAAATAAATTCACCATAGTCAGGTATATAATTTTACACTCTGTACCTTTGATTGTTTTTACTGGCTCCTGATGATGTCACTGATGACGATGCCGGCCTCGTTTCTTCTTTACAGTCGAACTGTTGACGAATTTCTTGATGGGTCGACCGTCCTCCTGTCGAACCACCTTCTACTGTTGAACCTCGTTTTCGGGTTGAAACTCCTACTAGGTTGAATCTGCTTCTCTTGTTGAACCTCGTCGTCGGGTTGAAACTACTTCTAGGGTTGAACCTCCTTCTCAGGTTGAACCTCCTCCTGTTGTCGAACGTCCTTCTCCTATCGTGCCGAACCTCCTTCTCTTATCGAGCTCCACGTTGGCGCGCCAGTTTGAAGCAGAATTTATATGTCGAACAACGAGCTCTACGTTGCGGCGCCACGTTGAAACAAACTTGTGGGTGGCGAACAAGGGTTACCACAATTGATCACTGTTCACGAAGAGACTGGCGGCAGAATGTTTATTGTTCGATAAACTTTATTTATTGCTCAAGTATATATGAACCGACAATTATGAAACACCGAACAAGTTGTCCACCCTAATAGGCTGTACGTTTGACTCTTCCTGATATCGGCTACACGCCGGATAAATGTTTATGATGTCTTTCTAGCCGCGCACCCGCCTTCATCGGCGACAAGCCGAAGAGTGCCTGACCACCTTTGCGCGCGTGTGTATCTTTATATATAACTTTCACTCTCCAAATTCCTTTTTAAACAAAGTCCTTCTGTGGCTGTTTTGGTCGCCATTGTAAACGATTCGAAGAATACCCTATTCATGTATGTCAAGTGACAATTCCTTTAGAAACCTTCTAAGGTCACTGTTCCTTTCATTCATGGCATTGTTATAAACAGTTTCCCCAACTAAACTGGCCTTGGGGCTTGGTCTCACAAAGAATCAACATTCCTTCGACGTCTATCATTATTCTTTGCTCCTGCAAACAATAATTTCGGTATCAATATCAAAATGTTATTATCATGTCTCCGTTAAGGGGTGAGGGGAGATTTATATATATCAATGTGAACTAGCATGTACAAAGGCTCTTATTTCAGCTATAATCATGTATGATGTTTGTTTAACGTATATTACTAATTACTTCAAATTGTAATTATCATGTTTACGTTAAGGGTAGGTGAATTTATATATACTCAATGTGAACTAGCATGTACGTTATGTTAAAATCTCTACAATTAAATGTTAATTCAACTATAATCAGGTATGATTTTTTTTTTAAAGTATAAAAATGTTATTATCATGTTTAAGTTAAGGAGATGTGAATTAGCAGTTACAGAAGATTTTTAGAAAGTATAAAAATGTTATTATCATGTTTAAGTTAAGGAGATGTGACTTAGCAGTTACAGAAGATGTCAGGAATCAATGTGAACAAAAAAAAAATCAAACACAATATATCATTAAAATTATATTTCTTTATTGAGTTGTGTGTTTTTTTATTTATACAATGTCCACCTCATTAATCCATTCACGGGTAGGAAATCCTAACCATTTCACCAGAATCCTATCACCACGACGTCTGATGATCCTTTCAACTAAATACGTGTCTGGATATTGAGTTTTCTGTAATTCATAACCGTAGAATGCTCCTTCAATCAGTTTACCCTCCAGATCCTCGATGAGATAGGTCAATGGATGTGTCCTTTGCACTGTACGTATCCTAAAGACTTCAACACTCCAATTTGGTAGATAACCTTTCTCCATAACACTTTTATGCTTAGAAATCCTCACGTAGTCACCAACACGATGAAGCCTAGATCTTCGCTTCTCACGCAGACTTCTATCATATTTGTAGACGCTGAGCAGGAGAGAATTATCACGAACTTCTACAGGCTTCATACGAATCGTTCGATGGTAAGTATTATTGTAGGTATGAATAATTCTAGGTAGTATGTTTATCCATTGATATGAGCCTTGAACAATAAATTCCTTATGCAAAATCAGTTTGATCGTTCTTATTAAACGTTCCACTGCAGCAGCCTTAACGTGTGTGAATGTACTGTAATGATTAATATTATTACGATTCATTAGTTCGCGGAAATGTTTATTGTAAAACTCCCTTCCTTTATCAGATTGAACATTCTTCGGAAACGATTCCATTTCATTCAATATCTCCTCCATAGCAGTCGAAACGTTAATACCACTTTTATCACGTAATGATCGTGCATAAGCCATCTTGGAATAAAAATTGCATGCAAGAAGAATATACTTATAATTCCTATTGTCTCTTGCATAATTAGACATGTCCATAAGATCTATTTGTACTAAATCGTTCATTCCTTTGCTTATGATCTTACGACGTAAAAATCGTCTTCTAGCTGGTGCATGTAACTCGGTTGCAATGCGACGTTTTATCATGCTATAATTTTTGATGTTTTAAGTTCTGTAATAATTTCTTCTATCTCGGGTGAGTGATTCAAATTACCTGCATCCCTCGACGCAACTAATAATCTTAATCTGTTTATTATTTCATTCGGATCGTTCCAGTAGACGTAATCTAATTTTCTCTGCGGTACATGTTCTTTCCAACGTAAACCAAATCCAGTTCGATTACTAACAAGGTCACGAATGATATGACGATACTTGAACCCTCGATTTGCTCTTAAACGTCCATCTCTTGAATAACCGTGTCTGTAAACTTGAGTATTCTGTAAGATTTGCGAATACACGTCTAAATCATCATCTGTGTACGATGTCTTGCGAGGTAAACGTTTAAATAATAATTCATATAAGCCTGCTGTGGGTTCATACGTTTCTGTTCCTATCTGAACACCATCAGATTTAAACACAACTGTCTTGTTACCCAATTTATACTCATTATCCTCGTAACGTATGCCGTAAGTATTGTCCATGTCACTCGAACTGGCAGTTCGAACCTTGTGTAGATACTTTGACACGAGATCAGATCCGTTAGCATCATCTGTAGTTTCGTCGTCGTCGTCGTCGTCGTCGTTGTTGTCTTGGTGTGCTTTCGCTATTACTTTCAATGGTTCGGTTACAGGTTGAAGAACTTCAGACATGACTCGTTGCGTTTCGAATTTCATTCCTTTGAGAGAACGTAACTTTTCTCTTATTGCCCTACTGTGACGGGCAATGGATTCCTTAAGTCTTATAGCTTCAGCATCCATATCGAAATGAATGTATAATTAATCAGCTACTGCTAATTTATATGAAACTATCAGTTCTATACTTAATATATGACCATCTTTAGCACGTCCGACTGGCGCTGTAAACGATAGAATATCGCCAGTTTCAACTCTTACAGGATATCTTTCAACTAATCTTCCGTTTATTGCAAACAATGTATCATTTACAACA
Source organism: Mantis religiosa (assembly GCA_030765055.1). Lineage (NCBI taxonomy): Eukaryota > Metazoa > Arthropoda > Insecta > Mantodea > Mantidae > Mantis > Mantis religiosa. The sequence goes on along the minus strand of CM060954.1, from coordinate 113,688,056 downwards.
TGCGGATGTACCGATGATACGATGGAACACGAGAGTACACTTCCATTTCCAGGAACTTTATAGTATTCGAGTCCCGATGTTAACGTATACCTTAAAGAGGGACCTCGAAACGGACGTGTTTGCAATGAAATTATGAGTTGTGCTTTCAATTGTTGTAACATAGTGTTTACAACATTTCTCATTCGTGTTTTCATAGTATGAATATCTTATTTATAGTGATTAGTTTATTATCAAGTTCCGTTTGTCGTGCGGTTAGTTCTTTCACTTCTTTTTCTACAGCTGTAGTAATAGTCTCGCTAGCGGAGGTGATTGTTCTAGTTAACTGACTTTGTAATTCATTCTGTTTCCGTGTAATAGTATCGACAATGTTTGTTATAGTCTCAGTTAAACCCGTTTGCAATTCATTATGTTTCTGTATAAAGAAATGATTAACATAACTCATGGTGACTGCATCACTATCATCTATCGGGTCGGCTAAATCCTTCAATCTCTTCATTCGAAATGATAGAGTTTCATTAGAGTCGTGAATTGGAATCCTATCATCTACATATTTTTTATTAGGAACGTCGTGTTCGTGAAGGGGGTCCAACAGCGTTTTCATTCTTATACCATCTATAATGACATTATTTTCGGAATCACGTTTAAATGCATATTTACTTAAGTACTCCATTAAATTGTTGTATTGGATGTCGAGCGATTTTTGTATGTGATCCCTAAGCATAGCTTCAAACTCGCCCATACGCTGATACGAGGTCTGCTCGCTGAAGATCTGCATTCGATTCTCGACGTCAGCCGTATGCGTATCCACATAACGTTTAGTCGATGCATCGTCACCTTCTTCAGGGTCGTGAATATTGCACAACCGCTTTCCCTTGAATCGATAGTTTCCCGATCCATCTCTAGTTATGATATATCGATTGAACACACCCCTAGAGGGTATGATTCTTCGGGATCCGAACCTGTCGATACTCATTGCTTAAGTGATGGATTATTCTATTTATTCATTCTGATAAAGCGATCAAAACCGTGACGGTAGCGTCCCTCGTTCAGTGGATATTCTGGTACTATAACAACAAAGGATCGTTCATCACTCTCCCATATATGTTTACACATATTCTTAAATTCATCATAGGACATATCGGTATTTACATAATCTTCGTATATATGTTTTAAATTGAGATTATCCTGTCTAAAGAATATAATCATATTTGCATTATCTCTAATTAAATGTTTAGGTACTTTAGCATATGATTGTGCTAAATATATAGCATCGACATTACGATGTCTACCCATACTGTAATATGAAGCTATCTTACCCTGTTTTTCATTTATCACATCATCAAATACGAATATCGAATTTTCTCTAGCATCCGACGTTTGAATTACTTTATCACCATCATCGAACGTAAATACACCTATATCGGGTATAGTTTTCAGTAACCTGAGTAAATATCGATATTTAGGTTGTTGCAACGATTTCGAGTATATGTAGAGGTTTTCGAATCTCAGACCATTCTCGTGAATAAGCAGGTTGAGTAAAACGTTCGTTTTTCCAGCATTTGAACTGCCAAGTATGAGCGCTCTAACGTTACTCGGAAACAACGTACCGTGTCGTCCATTGCGAATGTCATCCTCGAAATCTAACACCTGTATGGGTAGCGTACACTTTTGCTTTACTATCTCCATATCGCGACTAATACTTATAAAGCATAAGTTTTGTCTTTTATTTCGTTCGTGATAAGGGCAATCTATGTCTTTACTGGATTTAGCCAATCGTCATAGGAATCGTATACTTATAAAGCGCACGTTTTGCCTTTTTTATTTCATAGTGAGACATGCGCTCTACACGTGCACGCAAAGGTTCGGGAATTCTTAATTCCTTGATTAATTAATTACCATTTGAGGCACATTTACCGGGTTATCGTTTCTGCGGTCCCGGAACGAAACTACATAAACGCTTGCAGAGAGGTGACTTACCGGTGAACGGGTTAGATTCAGCGTGTCTCGATCACGATCGGGCTTACGCAGAGAGTACTGATACAGAATCTCGTCGTCTAGCCGATAAGGTGTTGGTAGAGAAAGCTTGGAGACGTGTAAAGTCTGCCGACGCTTCTTTGGGCGAACGACTTGCAGCTCGACTTGTGACTACACTTATGAAGGGTAAATTGGCAGCGGGCGCTGGCATGCGTAAACGTCGCAACAAGAGAGGTGGTTTCTTACCTTTGCTACCACTTTTAGCAGCTCTAGGTGCAGCAGGTGGTCTAGCTGGAGGTGCTGCTCAGATTGCTACGGCTGTCAATAAGAAACGTTCGGATGCAAAACAACTTGCGGAATTAACACGTCACAACGAGCGCATGGAATCTTTGGCTCAGGGCAAAGGTCTTCGCCGTAAGAGACGTCGTAAGGGTAGAGGATTATATCTTCGATCAAAAAACTCGGGGCGAGGCCTATATTTATCCCGGAAAAAGCCCTGAGTGCTAACGAGATCGATTCGTATGCACGACGTCTACGCATTCCACATTTTAGAGGTGTCTACATGATCGATAAACTACCTCCACATCCTCGATACTATGAGAGAATAGTAGTGAATCTGGATACATCAAATAACCCTGGTACACATTGGGTTGCTGTACGTAAGGATGGTGACGTTGCCTACTACTTTGACAGTTTCGGCGATCTGAGACCTCCGGAAGAGATAGAAACGTACCTTTCGGGTGTCAAGCTCCTATATAATACGACGAGATTTCAAGAATTCGATTCTGTGATTTGCGGTCACTTGTGCCTTCAGTTTCTCCTCGATGAGTTACACGATCACCGTGAGTGGTAGTGATACCAGCTTCTCTACATTTCTAAATCCACCATTACATCTGGATCCTAACGGACATTACGAGATAGCTCTATTGAATTTTGAGACTTTTTACTCAATTCCGAATGTGGACGAGAGTAATAATCTATTCCATTACGTTCGCGATGGAAAAGTCGAACGTATAGTAATTCCACCGGGTACTTATGAATTGGATGATATCTCCAGATTGATCAAGGATGCTCTCGACATCGGTGACGACTTTATTCTACGTGCTAATAATAACACCATGAAATCAGAAATTCAATCTCCCTATATTATCGACTTTAGTCGTGAGAGATCTATTGCTTCACTTCTCGGTTTCACCTCTAAACAGAGGGTACCGGCAAACGTGCTGACCGAGTCTAATGATTTGGTTAACATATTCAAAGTCAGCATCATACGTATCGAGTGTAGTCTTGCAACGGGATCTTTCATCAATGGTAAAAGTGGTCATTCTCTGTATGAATTTTTCCCATCGGTACCTCCAGGTTATCATATTTCGCAGGAACCATCAAGTCCTATATATTTACCAATCATCGATACGAATCTCATTGATCATCTCGACATTAGAGTGGTAGACCAGAACGGCGATAAGTTAGATTTCAGGAACGAAACCATCACTGTACGATTGCACATACGTCGTAATGGGTATAAGTTTTAAGAGACGATGCTATATTAAAAAACATCTCTCGAGATTGATCTCTACTCGATCATCGACCCGCAAGCTAATCACATCGTCTAATCGAAGATTTCTCGCTAACTTAGGCTTCAAGGTTCTATGATGGATGTGTTGGACGTGACCGGGATTCCGACCTTTGATGATAAGATCAGTAAGGAGGAAGAACACGTATTCCTACCGTACAATACGTCAGCTCTCGATGTGAACGATGAAATTAGAATTCCATGTCAAGCTGAAGATTTGTACACGCTTCCTAGTAGAAGTTATCTCTACATTGAGGGGACTCTCACTAAACCCGACGGCACCGTTGCCACATCGAAATTGAGTAACAATGCTATGGCATTCCTATTCGATGAGATTCGTCTGGATATGAATGGAACGACTATTGATAGAACTAGGAATCCGGGCATTTCATCAACGATGCGTAACTATGCTGCACTGAATGAACTGGAATCGAATCGTTTACTAAATGCTGGATGGATCTATCCTGGAGGTGTGGTAGACATCGTGAATACATCGAATGGTATCTTCAATGCTATCGTTCCTCTTTCGATGTTGCTGGGTTTCGCCGACGATCACAAGGAGGTCATACTTAATAGCAAGTTTGAACTTATTCTCATTAGATCTAAGGATTCTAATAATTGTATCATTGGAAACGATCCTACAACCATACAACTAACTAGACTCGAATGGAGGATGCCTGTACTTCGACTTTCAGATTCTGAACGAGTTGATAAACTTAAACTCGTCAAATCGGATAAACCTCTACACGTCGCATTTCGAACCTTGGACCTTCACACTCAACCTGCTGTACCTCAAACTAAAGCGTTCACATGGAACATTGCAACCACGACTAAACTTGAAAAACCACGTTTCGTCATAGTCGGTGCACAAGTGGATAGATTGAATCATCTCGCTAAGGATGCTTCTCTATTTGATAATTGTAATATCACCAATCTGAAACTTTATCTCAACAGTGAATCTTACCCCTATCACGATATGAATTTGGATTTCGCCAATTCGAAATTTGCATCTCTGTATGATCAATATTCCAAATTTCAATCATCCTACTATGGAAAGGAGAATTACCCTCTTTTGAAAAGGAACGACTTTCTGAAATATGCACCGCTATTCGTCATCGATTGCTCTCATCAACCTGAGGATACTGTGACGGGGGCAGTGAATGTCAGATTGGAAGTTCAAGCATCGTCAAATTTTCCTGCACAAACTTCATTATTCTGTTTAATTATTCATGATAAATTATTCACTTATAAACCACTAACTCATGTTGTACAATCTATCATATAGGTGTAATAAATAAAACATTACAAATTCAAATTATCTTTTTATTGACTTTAACATACATCTCCAATATCCTCTTCCTTGCACTCCTGCTTTTTGCATCATATGAACATAATTATTTATGAATATCATACAACTGATATAAATTTCTTTCAATATATGGAATTAGTCTTTTAAGTCCATTGAATGCAGTACTATTCAGATTTATACTGCCCACATTTAAACATGTATTCACAAACGTTATTTCTTGCATCTTATTCATGCATAACATTATATTAAATGCATATATTATATTTTCACTGTACGGTGCACATGGATGCTTACCATCTTTCAGATACGTATCCAAAACACACAAATTTGACATTATTACCTCCCAATCCTCTTTTGTAATATACACAAACGTATCGTCATGTGTGTCTTTAATGTAAAGTGATGGGAGTTCATTGTATAATCCTATGTTCACACGAAAGTCAATGCTGATGGAGATGTCGTTATCGTTCATGCACACACTATTTACCATCACTCGCAACTTCCTCCTCTACTTCTTCTGCGAAGGGTGTGAAGGGTTCGAACATCATTATGATGAAACTGTCTTGATCGAACGTCTTCTTGGCTTTGACGATTCTCGGTTTGCAGTTCGTCTTCTTCTTTTTCTTGTCTCCTTTCTTACTGGATCTGCGGACATACACGAACTATGTCTCAACATCGTGAATATTTAATACACTTGTTAACGTAAAACTCTTATTATTTTATACTCACTTTTCTATGACTTCCTCCTCGGGTTTCGATGTACCGATATCCTTAAACGGACGATCATTGTACGGACCGCACACATCTTCACCTTGATCCTGTTCGGACTGGCATGCCACATCTTCACTTTGGGCTTTACTGAAATAAACATATTTATCATTAGTTATCTAACACATAACAACACTTTCACGTTAACACACAATTATAATTCTACTTACCCGAGGTACACTTTACAATTCTTTCCGCATTGAGCATAAGATGTGATCGAATCATGATGGGAAGGATTCTTGCAAATCACTTGATGCATCTTTCCATCACACGTTTCATCGTGGTGCTCAACCCAATGCTTTTGCAAATCTTCGAAATTGCGTAGATTCTCCCAGAATCTGGTATCACTTTCAATGATAGGTGTTGTTGTTCCACTCATCTTGACGTTGCGATGTGAAGTGAGAATGCATTCGTTCCCGAGTGAGCAGATGGGTGATGAAACGTGATCATACCTGTCTCCCCCCTCCCCATCCTATCGTCGATTGTACTTAACGGACGGAGGGTTTGTGTGAAGTGAGGACACGTTCGTTCCCGAGCTGGCGGGACAGGGTGAGACCTGTTAATTCGGATTTACTCACATATGCACAAATCTTGAGGAATGACAACACGTCATCACCCTTATACTTCAATGTGGAATAGATTTATATTTTCTCGTACCTCGATGTGGGAATGGAATTTAACCTTTTCTTAACCTTTACATCGCTCTTGGATACAATAGCTCAAGGAGAGATTCTGCATAGGGAACACCCCTTACCAGAATGTCTTATTACATTTATTTTCATAAATCTCTCCCAGTAAACATACCTAATCATTCTCTCGATATTCTTTTATCTAAAGAATAACGATACTACATCATATATCATACACTAAACGTAATAGATATCAAACCCTACACTCGATATTCATACATGAGAGTTCAAGCACAGACATCGAAGCACTGAACGTAATAGATATCAAACCCTAGACTCGATATTCATACATGAGAGTTCAAGCACAGTCATCGAAGAATTACTATCAATACATTTAATTCAAACATCCCCGGAACCCCCATTACCCACCCCGCCCCATCACAATATCGAACCCTAGACTTCGACATTCATACATGAGAGTTCAAGCACACACACACATCGAAAAGAATTCACATTTAATTCAAACATCCCCGGAACCCCCCCCCCCCCGTTACCCATCCCACCCATCACACATTACACATCACACACACACACACACACAATCATCATCATCATCATCATCATCCCAACCCTCAAAAACATCTCACTGCACAGGGGAGAACGCCACTACGCCAACACTCCCCTTCTTTTACAACTCGATTTTCATATAGGAGAGTTCTAAATCAATGAGCATTCTACATCACTCATATATTAACACAGAGGAGAGTTCAACATCTTATCTACACTGTGCTGATTCTCTCAATTCTATACTCGGAGGGTTTGTGTGAAGTGAGGACACGTTCGTTCCCGAGCTGGCGGGACAGGGTGAGACCTGTTAATTCGAATTTACTCACATATGCACAAATCTTGAGGAATGACAACACGTCATCACCCTTATACTTCAATGTGGAATAGATTTATATTTTCTCGTACCTCGATGTGGGAATGGAATTTAACCTTTTCTTAACCTTTACATCGCTCTTGGATACAATAGCTCAAGGAGAGATTCTGCATAGGGAACACCCCTTACCAGAATGTCTTATTACATTTATTTTCATAAATCTCTCCCAGTAAACATACCTAATCATTCTCTCGATATTCTTTTATCTAAAGAATAACGATACTACATCATATATCATACACTAAACGTAATAGATATCAAACCCTACACTCGATATTCATACATGAGAGTGCAAGCACAGACATCGAAGCACTGAACGTAATAGATATCAAACCCTAGACTCGATATTCATACATGAGAGTTCAAGCACAGTCATCGAAGAATTACTATCAATACATTTAATTCAAACATCCCCGGAACCCCCCGTTACCCACCCCGCCCCATCACAATATCGAACCCTAGACTTCGATATTCATACATGAAAGTTCAAGCACACACACACACACATCGAAAAGAATTCACATTTAATTCAAACATCCCCGGAACCCCCCCCCCCCCCCGTTACCCATCCCACCCATCACACATTACACATCACACACACACACACACACACAATCATCATCATCATCATCATCATCATCATCATCATCATCATCATCATCATCATCATCATCATCCCAACCCTCAAAAACATCTCACTGCACAGGGGAGAACGCCACTACGCCAACACTCCCCTTCTTTTACAACTCGATTTTCATATAGGAGAGTTCTAAATCAATGAGCATTCTACATCACTCATATATTAACACAGAGGAGAGTTCAACATCTTATCTACACTGTGCTGATTCTCTCAATTCTATACTACTGATGGGTATCCTTAAAGCATAAAATTTATTCAAAGCCCTTGTCCAAATATTCGTTGGTTTGAATTTTTCAATAGTTTCTAATGTCCTGTTACCACACAATTGTTTCTCACGATGCATTGGAAACAGTAGAAATTACGAAGTTGGCCAGTATGCCTTTAGGTTTCAAAACCGGTTTCAGCAGAGGGTTGTAAAGGGTTTTAACTTCCACACTCCTTCCATGCCGTCACGAGAAACAATTGCACATGATGGGGCTTAATGGCGAGGTATTAAACAATTAAAATCAATTATAATGGATACTTCGGAAACTGCTTATGCATAAAACATATTTTGTCTTAAAGATATTTGCATTCTTTGTCTGTAGTAAAGTTTCCTCTGTCCCTCAAGATTTACCAGTTATATAAAATTCCTTCTCAACAGAGAACTTCACTGCTATTCTAAGAAAATTTAGGATAAGTGGTTTGTTTTACATATGTATATGGTATTTTAATGACAATAATTAGCCAATTTGAGAAAATAAAATGTTTCGAACAATATTCCACGCAAAAGTACTTCGGGTGAGAAATGTTTTGAAGGTCATCTAGTCGTATATTTGGAAAATGTCGAACTTTAATACCATGCTCGGAATTTAAGGTATCGTGTTTACACTTATTTTTTAGCAATACATATACATGGGCATTGAGGTTTTCCTAAAAATGCTTTAGTTAAATTTATTTAAGGGGCCACACAACGCGACTTTCCATTGTATCCGAATTTTCGTACGGAATAAAACACCTATTCTATTTTTGTAGAATAAGATACGAGTGCATTTTATTTGCATTTTTCTTACTAACGTTTTGCATCTACTCTGGTTTATTAAACACCTTAGGATTAGGGAGGATTTGTAAAAATAAAATAAATACTTCAAAACTTAATAAAATCTCGAAAAACTAAGACAAAAGTAGGAACCTACATTTGAAATACATCAGGTCATTGTAACAATTATGAAGTTTTAAATTGAAATGGCAAATTCAGACTGAAAAATTCAATGTCATAGCCGGGATATGAACCACGTATCTTCTGGTCTCCGTCCAGCCGTTCTTAGCCATTGAGCAACTATGGCCAACGTGCCAACATGACATTAAATTCCCCAACTGACTCGTGTTTCTCCCAGTAAACCACTAGGAGTTCTCATAAACACATGAGACAACTACCTTAATAGCGACTCACTATGCTGTAAGTACTTTAAGGCCCGGGCTTTATAGTTCGGACCACTATTAGGTACAATTAATGGAAATTAATTGTTCTTTCACACTAGCCGTGTATAGGACGCACTATGAAAGGGTAGATTCAGACTGAAAAATTCAATGCCATAGCCGGGATTTGAACCACGGATCTTCTGGTCTTCGTCCAGCCGTTCTTAACCATTGAGCTACTATGGCCAACGTACCAGCATGGCATTAAAACACGAGTCAGTTAGAAAATTTAATGGAAATTACTTTGTGAACTTTTATATGGGGACAAATCCTGCTAAGGTTACTTGGTGGATATTGCTGATTTGTAGCAAAATTATATTCTTAATATGTTATAGGTAAGGATGGTTCGATACCACTTTCTCGATTATCCATATCGATACTTCGATGCTCGATACCGTCATTTCTACTTCTAGTGTATACAAAATTTAATGTTAGGAGAACTGTGTAATGACATGGTGCACATATTTAATAAGACAAAACTTAAAACCATCAATGTTCTTATTTGTAATTTGTATATTAGACATTGAAAAGCAAAACAGTCCACTTTTATAAGTTTTTCTTCAAAACTACTAGCATTTTCACTCGTTCGGTGTCAGATATACTTTTTCACATATGAGTCCTGCTGTGCTAAATAGTCTTTCAGAGATAACTGTTGCAGCTGGAATACAGTTTCTCATAACTAAAAAAAAAAAAAAAAAAATAGCCGCTAAATATTTAATTTACTTTGCAGTAATACAGTGCACTAGAATGAGGGACAAATCGTCATTGAGATATGCAGTGATTTCTTTTTGACAATTAACTGGCACTGAATTTAACACACGATTATTTTGTTTCATAATATCATTGTGCAGGTAACACATTCCTAGTAAATTCTCGGGCTTTGCAATGTTCTACTTGCGTCAGTAATATTTTGTGATTTTAAAATATAATAGAACTTGCAGTATCTAAAAGTAACGAGTAAATTTTCTGAAGTATTCGTTCTATGTGGCTACCATACAAATATTGTGAGTATCTCAGGCATCTAGGGCTCATCCCGATTTATAAGAAAAATTGTTAGGAACAAAAGGAGAAAGTTTTTATTTATTCAAATCAACGTTTTAATATCTACGATCGTTTCTCCATTGGTTATACATATGCAATGCGTAGAATATTATTTCGTAATGTTAATATTGACTTTGTGGGTTCGTAGAATTAAAACGTGCAATTTGCAGAAAATAGAAATCGTTCTTCATTTGTGTAGGAATACACTGTTCAATTCTCACGTAATAACGTTACGTCACATACACAGTCTGAAAAACAACGCTCTGATAAGCTCTCAACACTCGTGTTACACAACTACTCCTCTTTCAACTCGTCACTTCCTTAAATACCTCATTCGTAATTCGAGAGATTTCCAGAACAATAAAGAACCCGAAGTAATCCAGATGTTACCAGAAATTTCCATTTATCACAGTTTGTTTCGGTAAGTCTTTTACCTCAGCTATCCTTGTTGCCGGCTATTTGTTTACACTAGCCGCGCTATCGTTAACTGCTTACGCAAGCTCTTTATTACCGTGGAACAATATCCGCCATCTGTTTTCGATTTGTGCCGAAACTTGTACGCCTGTTGCGCGACAATATTCATATATCAGGAGCTTTGTTCTGAAGCTACGTTCTCTAGTTAGTTCACTCTTTAGCCACTAGTGGGCGCTTCTGCCTATGCTTTCCATACAGAAGTAACATCTCCAATCTGAGCGAATAAGTATCAGTATTCAAATAGCCAGTAAACGGAAAAGTAGAAACAGGTAAATAAAAATTTTTGTAAAATAAGTCGAAGATTCTTTGGTTTTGAGATTTACCAGAAGTTAGGTTGGCGCGTGCATTTGTTACCAGGGACGTATACATATAATTATATACACAATTTCTTGGAGATCCAAGGGGTCCCGATCCCCCCCCCCCAAATGAATTATTTCAAACTTTTAATAACTAATTGAAGTAAAACTGAGTTTGAAATAAATCGAAGAACTTTATTCAAGCTTCTCATCTTACCGTCTCTATTCACTATCAGGCAATGTCGTATTCATCCAGACCATCGTATTGGTCCAGACTATCTTCCGACTAACTTGGTCCGGACCAAAGGCGGTCTAAATTTCTGGTATTCATAGACGATAAAAAGCCACGGGCCAAGTAAAGCCGTGGACTAGCACGGAGCAAATGTTATACGACGTAAAAAGGTTCTTCTGCTTATGTGCGAGCCCCATAGAGTGCTAAACAAATCACAGTGTACCTAGGAGTTTACAAATCTCTGTGGTAGTTTCACAGCTGTTTCTTTATCATTCTTACGATTGCTGGTGCTATTTGAGGTTAGGTAACAAAATTTGGTGAGCTGTGAATATGAGTAACATGAAGAAGCGTGATATCAATTGGTCAGAGGAAGACCAATGATTTCTCTAGTTCAAAAAAGAATGAACATTATAGAAAATAAATCCGTGTCAACGAATACAAATGTGAGAAAGGAGGAAGCATGGAGGAAAATTTATAACGAGTTTGCTGATAATGCGACTTACTGATGCTTGAATAATATCGTGCAGGTCAGCAGTGCTGTCTTGATATCCTTCTCTTGCATAATACCGAAGTGCTGTTAGAATTTGAGTGTCAATTGAGATACTCAGGCCTAGGTTATCGTCCCTGACGTACAGGTTAGGACGAATCATTTCTATCAGCTTTCTGGCATTCGCTTTACTAAACCTGTATAGGGCCGTTGTTCGAAACGTTACCATGGATTTATCTCTGGTAATAGATACCTCTCAGATAACGCACTGATTACTCTACGTGGAGTGAACATATGTCATTTGTGATTTCTGCGAATTCCATTGGCTGAAGTGATGAGTTCATTGGTGCTTAGCACACGAACGGAGGCGCGTCAGCACCCCTCGCACTCTTGCAAGAATAATCACTGCGTTATCTGAGAGGTTTCTGTTCAAGATAAATCCATGGTAACCGTTCCACCAGCGCGACTTTACCTTACGTCGTATTTCGCAATAATTTCTATTCTTTGTAGATAACTTTTCCTCCATCGTTTTATTTCACGAATTCTACGCGCTACAGCTACATTCATCACTTCGTAGTCGTTGATGCAAAGATAGTTCACCTTTAATCTACCCCTCGGAGGCGGACGTGTTTGGTCCCCGGACTATCGCTAATCCCGGTTTATGAATAAGAAAATCGATGGTCCACCGTTAGTCCTCCTGAAGTAACAAGTTGGTCCGGACCAACTCTGACTATGAATACGTCCCGAAGATATTTTGAGATGTATGTATGTATTTATTGACTGCAATTGGGTACTACCCGGTGGCAGAGTTAAGAATACAGGTCAAATTACAAATACTAGATTTACAACAATAACACAGTAAACAATACAAACATGATATTATATTACTTTAGTCACTTAAAACATATCTAATTACTTCTCTATTTACATATTATATATCATAATTCAAAAGTTAAACTATAAACCATCTAGATTTTTTCTAAATTTCTTCAGCGACAGGGGACAGCCCTGAAAGACTGCTACAGGCAATTCATTCCATTCTTCAATGGTTCTATTAACAAAAGAAAATTTTCCTACGTCGGTTCTGTATCTTCTACCCTTAATTTTATACCTATGCTCGTTTCGTCCATAATAATCCGGATTATCTAACCTTACACTAACGTCCACCCATGCCTTTACACCAGCATTAGCTTTGAATAATGCTACCAACCTATGTTTTTTACGCCTAATTCTTAATTCCTCCCATTTAGTCTCATCTCCTTTTATAGGCCCAAAATTCTTGCCTCTTTTTATGAATTTTATTGCCCTCTTCTCTATTTTTTCTAATGGATCGATTTGGTTAGCTCTATACGGGTCCCAGCATGCTACTCCATATTCCATAACCGGCCGCACTAAGGCCTTGTAGGCAATTTCCCTGGACCTAGCGCTCCCCTTTTTCAATATTCTCATTACGAAATGTAATGCCTTCCACGCATTCCTAGATGTGGAATTTACTTGTTCGTCCCATCCAGCATTACTTGCCAGGTACACTCCCAAGTATTTGCAGCTGTCCACCTGTGGAATTTGCACCCCTCCCATGTGATAGTTAACAATAATTTTGCCCTTAGTTCTACTAAAAACAATGGACTTACTTTTCTTGGCATTAATTGACATTTTGTTAGCCGCAGCCCAATTACAGATTTCATTTAAGTCATCCTGAAGAGCGGTTTCATGCACTGTATTCCAAATTTTATTATAAATGATACAATCGTCTGCAAACATTCTTATCTGGCAGTTAATATTAACAGCAATGTCATTAACAAAAATGAGAAACAGTAAAGGCCCTAGTACTGAGCCTTGCGGCACACCCGAACTTACAGTTCCACTATCGGACAGCTCTTTACCTACTTTAACTTTTTGCGTTCTCCCTTTCAAAAAATGTTTAACCCAAAATACTACGCGTTTGTCAATTCCTGTATTAGCTAGCTTACAAATAAGTAACGAAAGTTACTACGCAGCAACTGTAGAACTCGTTAAAATACAAAAATGTATATTACCATAACGTATTGCACATTTAAACAATTTCGATATATTATAATTTGTTGATTAAAATTCCCAGATACTTAAAGGTAAGACTTCTAAAATCCTGTTCGCTGTTTCATTTAAGGAGGACTAATATTTCAAATGCATCTATCAGTGGTTCGCTTTTTAAATATCTGATTACGGCTTATATCACTTTATCCCAGGTATAAGACAAAAACTGTGCAATGTGCAAAGCCCTTCTACAGACTTTATCCAAAGAAACAAGACAAAAACAAACTTTTCTAAGAAGAATTTTAGAAGCTTGGGTGGAGAAAGTCATGTGAATATAATATATTTCGTGTTCTTATTTTTTGCAAACACAATAAAAACACATCCCTGATTATTTATTAAAAGCAAATAATTCAACGTAGATTTTTGGAGGCCCCCCTCCCGGATATTGACTTCTAAATACGTGCCTGTTTGTGACGTATCAGTTTCATAAATTAGAATTTGTGCAGTTAAAGGTAGTGAGAGAACTTCGTACCATCGCGCATATTTTACTTTCTTGATGATGATTGGAGATAAATGTGTAAAGTGTGTGTTCAGAACAAGTAATATAAATAGACATTTTCACACAGTAAGCTAGGGTTGTAAGTTTCCTCTGTGCCTGCGTAGTATTAACAAACTGGTGTACTTTATTGAAATTTAGTGGTGAATTTGGCATATTTTAAAGTGTGAAGAAAGAGGGTTGTTGGTTACAAACTTAGTAATTGTTCACGACTCTTTCAAACTGCTATATGCAATAGTTTAATAACTTAAACGAACCAATGTTGCCATGACTGGCACGATATGATCATTTCTTGACCTACCTTACTTTGTATTGTCAATAATGTGAATTGTTATACAAGACCTGAGTTGGGAATTGAATAATTCTCTTATGAATTCATGACGTGGTATTTCTTAAGATTATCTGATAAGCTAAGGGTTGGGATATAAATATTTTTTCAGCAATACCAGCAATTTAGGTAATATTTAAGATTCTGAAGAGTTTTATATCTCTTTACTCATCAATTGGGAGCGTAATCTACATAGTAAACAAATATATGGGTTAAAGAGTTCTGAGTGAAAACAGCCAGCATCCAGATTGACGAACATGTAATCAAATGAAACTGCTGCAGCATGCTTTCTTGCAAGGTTGAAGTAAAGGGTTATAAGAAAGTGAAAAATGGAATGCAGTACTCGGCGCCAGAGCAGAAATAAGTAAGTAAAGGTTAGTCTGATTTTTATTTTTTTCTCAGAATACTTCTCAGCTGCGCAATGTAGAGGTGACAAAAATGTTATAAATGTTTATGCAGTGATTGTAATTGTAATTTCTTTTGTAACTCAAATCACGATGTAACATTGGTTGGCTCAGCTAATGTATTTATTGACCAACGAGCTTAAAAATCGAAAAAAAGAACAATGAAAATATCTAGGTAAATTAGAAGTTAATGCGGTACGTCGGTGGCACTGATATGATTCTGGAATTTGTGAACATCATTAACAAATAAAATAATCATATCCTTCCGAAACCGCCTCTGCAGCATGTATGCCTCACGTTCAGAATATCCCAAGCTTGAATGATGTGGCCAATTTTTTTTAGGGTTTTCCCTTATCTTGAAAGATAAACGTGGGTCTCTCTTATGTAAACTCTATGGAACCTGGGCTCATTTGAGCGTCATTTCACCCACTTCATTCATCGTCCGATAGGACTTAACTTTAAAGAACGTTAATTAAAAAGTCATTTCGTGATTTCCAGTTTCCTTACAGATGTCGCTTGTGCATTTTCCAAAGCTGCCAACATAAAACACCACTAGCGACTGACCAACTTCAGACCAAGGTTCGCGAGCAAATCGAGCGTTATATGAGCTTTAAGTTTCTGATTGATGGAAAATTAATGTTAAGGTTAGATTTTTTTAAATTCAAGCTTTATGTCGCGTGCACTCTTAATATACTTATAATTTAGCCCTGGAGTACCTCAAGAGGTGCGTTCATACTTGGAAGTAAGTATTTCTGGAGCCCGTGAACCACCCACCCATCATTTTTACCATGTATTCTTTTATAGAAAAATTGGGCGTTGCCACAACAAACTACAATTTGGCTAGTACAGCGCATGAGTGGAGACAAATACCAACCTACGGAGGGAGTGAAATCAGCTAGATTGGTAAGGTTTTATAGCAAAACAGATAAGTTCCAGTTCTTACACTCCTTTGCTTCACTTACTCCATAATTTATGTTGCAATTTATTTACAGCTAATTTGAGCCATTTTTGATAATTAGGGTTAAGCTTCGTAAATTGAAATCTGATTAATACACTTAGTTTGTAAAATACATTCTTTGTGGAGTGAACAATTTCTGAAATGGAAATTAATTGTTCTTTTACATTGGCCGTGTGTATGCTAAACTATGGAAAGATAGTCAGAACGAAAAATTCAATGCCATAGCCGGTATTTGAACCACGGATCTTTGGTTGCCGTCCCATAATTGAATCGTAATTAAGTCTTACTAAAAGTGCAGAGATAGCAGTGCGGTTATAGCATGTAGGAGCCAGACCTACGAAGATGCGAATCCCGAACATCATTTTGATTTTTTTTATTGCAGAAATGAGAAATATGTGTTACGCATAATTATTGTAATATAACTTCCAATTGCTAAGGTTTCCTTGATTTCATGGTATTTGTGCATTTGTTTCTGGTTTTTGCTCTCTCTCTCTCTCTCTCTCTCTCTCTCTCTCTCTCTCTCTCTCTCTCTCTCTCTCTCTCTCTCTCTCTCTCTCTCTCTTCAAATGGTGTACATAGAAGAATAACCATTTGTAAAAATGGTTTGCATGGGTGTAGAATTCATGCGAGTACGACACATTTTTTGTTTAAATCCAACCTACTCCGTGTAAGCACTAGGTAGGTCATATTTGGACCGTGAATGAACACAATGTTGGAAATATTCTATTATGAGAAGCACTACGTGCACCACCACTAATCGCCTGCCACTGTGGCGTATGTGGTAGCGTGTCTGCTTCACGTTTATGAAGTCCAGAACGAATCTCAGAGTGGGTTATCTGGATAAGGGTTTCTCCGGTGTTCTCCCTTATTCTGAAAGATGAATTAGGGTAACTCTAAGCTTCATGGACACTGGACTCATTTGAGCATAATTTTACCTATTTCATACATCTGATG
The DNA here is from genome assembly GCA_030765055.1 of Mantis religiosa. Lineage (NCBI taxonomy): Eukaryota > Metazoa > Arthropoda > Insecta > Mantodea > Mantidae > Mantis > Mantis religiosa. Next base: position 113,671,022 of record CM060954.1, on the reverse strand, counting down.
TGACTTACGTTGGAGGATATTATTACCCAATCGTCGAGCATACGAGCAGCTGGCAGAAAGAGATGGCCAATAGAGGGGGGACTTATGGCATCGGGGCGACGCCTACTCGTGTGATCGAATGGCTCTTGCTGTGGGAATAAGGGAGGTGAATGGTGCTAGGCCACGCCTACGCTAATGCGCAGCGCTAATGACCTGCCGAGTAGAGACGGGGTGTGGAGAGAAATAACCAGAAACTACTGGACCTCCTTCTGCCACCTTGGAGGACTGTGATGTTTCGTTAATAGGCGGAAACTTCCAGATACAGGGATTTGTCTATATAAGCGATGCATTGGGCGAGTCAGTCAGTTTTTAGTTAGTCAGTTCTAGAGAGAATTGTACGAAACGGATGCCGAGTAGCGAGTGTACTGTGGACTTGCGTCCTGCGAACTGGTGAATTGTAATTGTGAGTGTTACGGAATTGTTAGTGTTACGGAATCCTGCTGTGATTTGCAAGTGTAACAACTGTAATTCGGTGGAAATAAAGAACAATTTGAGTTTATGAAAATTGGCTTTTTAATTCTTCGAACCCACAAAGTCACAATATTAATCAAAATGAAAAGAGGAAATAAATAATGAATGACTAAATAATGACTTCCCCTGAAATCGGTTCATAACCTCCCTCATTATCAATGTCTTCATCAACACCGCAACAGCCATTGATATATATATATATATATATATAGAATATGAGTAGTTGTCAAGCAGTTTTTGAGATTACTCACTCAGATAAGATGTTCTCCATATCTCCATAAGCGCTTTTCGGTCTAGTTTAGACCATCTTCAGTGGGTGCTGACCAGCACCCATGTTGTAAAACCGCGTACAGGTGTGGAACGGGTGCGCACTTTTAGTGTAGTGTGGTGCCATCTGCCACCGATACATGTAACTTCTTGCTCCCATGCTTACCAGTCTGTATAGCATGTTCATGCTGGTTTCCGTGATATAACGGATTTATTCCATGCTGGAAAAAAGAGTGTGATCTAATTATCTAATTCTTCGAACTTATAAACAGTGAAAGTTGTCGGTGTGTTTTGCTGATAAGTATAGCACTAGTCTTATCATTAAGCTTTGAAATGCATATTTAGGAAGTTATTTATTGCCCGTAGTTCTAAAGGAATCGAGAGCATTTTAGAATATTGCAATAGGAGCAGGACCGAGTGAGGCAGAATCGGTTAAATCCCCATGTATTTAGATATTTTGTCATCGATTCTAAGAAGGTAATTGGACTATTTAAAACAAATGTAATTCTCACTGTATTTTCACAACGATTTTATTTTAGGTTACATTCTCATTATTCCACAGACTTACATTCGTAAAACCAACCGCCAAATTTCCCTTTTTTCCATGTCGCCAAGAAATATAGTCCCAATTCCAACACATCAGCGACCAATGTCCAAAAGATCAAGGGGAAAGACGGCTATAATAATTGCTTCTCCTTATAGAAATGATCTCATTGAAAAAAAAAAAAAATCAAGAAACCCAAAAAAAGGTAAATACGTAGAAAAGTTGTACACAAAGAAATGTAAGGTTCTAGAAATTAGTAATTCGGCTAGTGACAGACTGAATTGCTGGATAACGATTCCACAGGTCTTCGCTGTGAGCCATATGCATTTATAAAGAGGGCGGATGGTTGGGTGAAATACATAAGTGCTTCAGATGACTCCATGAAGGGTGCAGGGATAGAAAGATCAACTGGACCTGCAAACATGCGTACCACGTCTTAGAAACAAACACTAATACTACCCGGTTTTACCCCAAGTACGGTACAAAACCGTATTTTGTAATCTATTGCCATTTTCATGAAATGGGATATGAAACAATATATTTATCTGTTGATATATGAACTACTTATACAACATTCCATTGTTAATGTAAACATGATTCCTGATACTACACAAATATAGTTATTTGCAACAAAATCTTCACTTTGTAAAGAAAATGATGTAAATTTCTTATTGATTGAGATGATTTCGTACACACTCCGTCTCCTACAATCTCGTTGTCAACATTACAATCACTAGAGGTCACTACATTTGTGCCAGTACTACCAAACTCTGAAAATGACAAAATTAAGGACAGAATCGATTGACGGTATTTCAAAATTCATTGCGCCATTTCTATTTTTTTAAATATATATTTTTTCCCAAAACATTAAATCTGTCAGATCATTTTTTTTTTTTTTTTAGTAATTTAACTTCTGGATCTATTTCATGGTTAAATGACCAAAAATGAACTGCTACGGCCGATTTATCAGTCTATTACCTAATATTTCGAAAATGTTCCTTTCTTCTGGTTTCTAAATTACGTTTGGTTTTTCCAATATATACCTGATCGCAATCTAAACAATTAAATTGATAAATGCCCGATTCTGTTTTTATTATCATGAATTTTATTTTTTAGAGAAATGTAGTAAATTTTAAATATTATATTTTGAGAAACCAAAGTTATACAAAATTATTTAAAATTTTTATGTTTAAAATTTTCAATCAAATATTAAATATCAAAAATTGTTAATGATATTTCTACCCTTAAAAAATAAAACACGATTATAATTTTAAAAGATTTACTTACCATCCTTGGGTTAATAAACATTTTCAAAAATAATGTTAATGAATTTGGTATAGCTTTGGTTCCTCGAAATAAATATAATATTAAAATTTTACTACATTTTGTAAACGTAGTATCAGGCAGCGATTAGGAGGCGGTGAATTAATCGAAATCGGATAATTAAAAAAGAAGATAAATGAATAAAAATGCTTTGCTAAACTAATATAAAACCTTGTTATAATAATATGAAATTAGAATGGATATATCAATGATTAAAATAGCGGTTGACTTGAAGAATAAGAAGGGAAGAATATAATTTAATATAACATCTAGCATCCAGGCAAGAAAGAGAAAATATTCTTGTAAAAATCTGTACACGTCGGAGAGACAAGAAGGACCGTTACCTTCTTTGTGGTAGGAAAAGTTCAATGTCTGAGAACTATAGAATACTTCCAGCCAGGAATGTGTTGGGACAAAAGGGTTTTAAAATGCAGTTGAGCATGAACGCTAAAGACACTTACATCGCTGGTTTGATAACGATGTATACCGTTACAAACAACTCAGGGTGGGCAGAACGTCAATAAAATTGCTGAGTTTTGAAAATCAATGCGAAAATTCGAAATAAATGAGAAACCAATAATAATGTATCATTTGAGAAGGGTGAGCTAGTTTGGTCATGTGATAAAGTTAGAGAGGGGATCAGAATAAGGTTCGAACAGAGTCGGAAAGTAAGAAAAACTTGCTTAAAAGGTGATATTACGACAGGAAGGACGTGTTCATGCGCATTAAGAAGAGAAGCGAAGATTTATAAGTCTGAAATGTAGGGAAGTTAAGAATAGCGCAGCCAGCGTAAGTGGAAGCAGCATTAGAAATTTATTAGAGCAAAGTAGTCGCCGTATAAAGAAGAAATAGAAACCGCGCGGAAGTAACTTTAAACAAGTAATCCAGGGTCTCAAGTAAAATTGAATTTATGTTAGTAATTTTACTAACAGGGGGGCACCGATCCGAGTCGATAATTAAACTTAGTAAGAATTAAATCAAATAATTCTGCAACAAGCAAAGTGTTATTAATACGGCTGAGTAGCCAACAACCACCAAAATCCATTTCCTACAACCATTCAGCTGAGGATAAGAGAACTCATAGCTCCAATTAGAACCCAATCAATTCAACACTGGTATGCGGGTTTGCCGCAATTTCTGTAAGAAAAAAGGATAAAAATTCCTGATAATTAAAAATATGGCATTTAACAATTTTATTGTTTAGATTGCGATTTTGGTTTCTAGATTTTGGAAAGACCAAACGTAGTTTAGAAACCAGAATGAAAGAACATTTTCAAAATATTAGGTATAAACGGACTGATAAATCGCCATAGCAGATCATTTTGGTTCACTTAACCATGAAATAAATCCAGAAGTTAAATTATAAGACAATTAAATAATCCGATTTATTGTTTGGGAAAAAATATTTATTTTACAAAATATAAATCACGTAATGAATTTTGAAATACTGAGAATCGATTCTGTCTTTAAGTTTGTCATTTTCAGAGATTGGTAGTACTCGCAGAAATACAGTTACCTCTAATGATCATAACTTTGACAACGCGATTGTAATCGTATGAGACGGACGATGTAAACGAGTGTTTACGAAATTGCGATATCAATCAATAAGAAGTTTACATCATTTTCTTTAAAGAGAAATGAATTTTTTTTTTCAAATAATATTTGTTTAGCATTTGTTGCTTCACTGTCACTAGCTTCAACTTTTACGCAATGATTTATGATATTAAATATATTAATAACAACAATGTTTTGTTCATTTTTCTTTAGGGCGCCGGCCTTACCCCATGTTCTCCTACTTGATTCAAGGTCTGCCATTTTCTTCTTAAGTGCATTTACAAAGGTTCATTGATTCTGCCTTCTTACGCGCGCGTATGCTCCCAAACATTATTTTAATACCCTTGTCTGACAGGTCATAATTTTTGTTGTAATCAGGTAAGGAAGTTCACCTTATTTTTCTCCATTGAAAACAATTTATGTGTAATAAGTTGTCACATAATGGAAAACTCTAGTTCACATATTAGCACCAAATAAAATACTTAATGTAATATGTCCAAGCGTGCATGACTAGAGTACAAGAAAAACTGGAAAATCAAGTAACAGAAAGGTGTTGTTACCTTCTGAAACCAGAGCTATATTTTTTGAATATGAAATTGGGATATTTTAAGTATCATTGGTAACATGGTTGGATTGGTGACACAAATGTTGTTAAGAAATACGTACGCTTTTATATGCTAATCTTCTTATGCTAATTATAATTAGGTATCTTATATATACTCTACAAGAAAATGAGTTATTTGTTACTAAATTAAATATACAAATAGTAATATTAGGCCGCGACATGGCTGAGTGGTTAGATCGTTTGGCTCCCACCTAGGCGGCCTGGGATCGATTCCAGACTACCGTAAAGTGGGATTTGTGTTGCAAAACATGCTGGCGGGGTACGTTTCCTCCGGGTCCTCCAGTTGCCCCACCATCATTGCATCAATTTCTCCATGATTCAGCTCTTTATCATCCCAGGCGTTGGGTCGACCCCTTAACCCTGGTATCTCAGGTCAAATGCTTTGGCTTCCTCGCTCTGAGGGAACCCGAGCGACTTCTAACACCAGCGTTGGTGAGGAAGATAGGCATTAAAAAGTAGTAATATTAATAAAAAAAGAATCAAAATAAAATGACAATACTTTACTTGGTGTTTGGAAGGGTAGAGTCAGACTGAAAAATTCAGTGTCATAGCCGGGATTTGAACCACGGATCTTCTGGTCTCCGTCCAGCCGCTCTAACCATTGAGCAACTATGGCCAAACGTACCGATATGACATTAAATTCTCCAACTGACTCATGTTTTTCCCGGTAAACCACTTAGGAGTTGTCATAAACACATGAGACAAGTACCTTAATAGCGACTTACAACATATAAGTACTTTAGAGCCCTGGCTTTATAGTTAACAACCATTAGGTCAATTAATGGAACAATTTATTTCCATTAACTATAAAGCCCGGGCCTTAAAGTACTTAGAGGTTGTAAGTCGCCATTAAGGTAGTTGTCTCGTGTGTTTATGACAACTCCTAAGCGGTTTACCGGGAAATACACGAGTCAGTTGGAGAATTTAATGTCATATCGGCACGTTGGCCATAGTAGCTCGATGGTTAGAGCGGCTGGCCGGAGACCAGAAGATCCGTGGTTCAAATCCCGGCTATGGCATTGAATTTTTCAGTTTGACTCTACCCTATCGTACTTTAGCCAACACACGGCAAGTGTGAAAGAACAATTTCCTTTGCTTTATGTTGACTTGGCTTTAATGAATATTGATTACAAAAAAAGAATTGTCTTTCAAAATATACGAATTTCACACAAATGATGCTTTGTGTTAGAGATTCTATTGAATCGAAACCAGATTTTCAACTTTTGCGGAGAATCTGGTTTGTGTGGTTTGGTTTTGTGTGGATTCATCCGTGGACAGAACACCTGCGCTCACTTGGGAATGATAATGATTCATTTCAGAAGTCTGAATACCAATGCACTTATACGTTGTTTCTATTCAATCCTTTCCAGCAGCTACCTTCAGCATAACTCTGCAAAGTGTGTTGAACTTTAGTTTCGTCTAAGTTACAACCTGACATGCCCTTGAACATTGGTTAAAGGATAAAGAAAATATCTGGTAGTTAGGTACAACGACGATAGTTGCAATAAATACATGTGTTGTGGCATTATACGGTATCCCTTACCTCAACTACATCTATCTCACTATAAACCATACATTCCGTCAATAAGTGGTTACGTTCTAATCAGGGGCAGGTGCACACCTAGACCCTCTTGGGCTTTTCCTAGCCTGCCAGTACTCCGTTCTGTATGGCATTTTCACGGCTTTTAAGCATATCCATTGCTAAATGTTATTGTGACGGGTGTATTTTGGCATATTTTGATATATATGTACATTTATGGGAATGAGATACTCTGAACGTACTTTACTGAAGTTTAGACCTGCGAATTCCTATAGAACACGTGTAAGTCGTATCCTGGAAGCTCATGTTGAACAGATCTGCGATTCCTTGGCAATGATGTTCTTTCGTACTACGCACGGAATTAGCATAGCTGAAGTGTGCTAACACGTTCTTCACTGTATTGCCTTTTCATCTAATATGTGATATTTAAAATCTCCAAATTCTGGCGCAGAGATAAATTGCACGTGCTATGTCACACGCTGATCTTCAAACGTCCCATGGACGTTTCCCATCGGCTTGCCTAAGAAAGGAACTTCGTAAGATTAGGCCAATAACTTTCGTAAAGTTAATGAGAACAGCGTCTTTTCATATAATGTAGATTAGCACTTTCTGTATATTATAACTTATTTATACAACAGTTATGTCTGTTTCTTCAGGGTTTATCTTCACCACATTCCCAGCCACACCTGGATAGTAACCCTGCTCCTCTCATTCCCGACAAGTTATCCTTTAGCCCACTATATTTGCCCTCTCGCATTATACCTAAAAGGAAGTATTCGTATGTAACAGAAACAAGTCTAAGAGTTTAATTGCATGAAGTAGATGGAAGAATAAATGTAAGTAAATTTAAGTAAATTGACCATTCCTTCACACTTGCCGTGTATAGGCTAAGGTTTTGGATAGATAAAGAGTCAAACTGAAAAATTCAATGCCATGGCCAGGAAACGGTGTATCTCGAATACGAGAGCCCATAGTGGTTTACCGGGAAAATGAGTAAATTGGAGATTAATGTCACGACGGCACGTTGGCCATCAATGTGTAAGAGCGACTGGACGAAAACCAGGAGATCCGTGGTTCAAATCCCAGCCGTGGCATTTTTTTTTTATTTATTGTTATCTGAAAAGGTTCCCAGAGCCATAGCTCATGCTAGGGAACAGTACAAAAATATATAAAATGATGGCAAACAGCCCTTGACAATACTTATATTACATTTTTAGAGTAGGAATGAATTACCGTACAAGAATAACATATATGAAACATACAAAGATACAGACATTCACTATAACTCAAGAAATAATAGTAACAAAGAACTTAACAGAAAAATAGAAGCTACATATTCTATGGGACATTAATCCATATTAATTTTTAAACAGTTCAGCTTTCAAACCAGCTATAAATGTGTAACACTTTATCAGCTATCAATATATGCCTTCAGTAAATTTTCAGCAACTTTCCTTTTAAAACCTGTTATGTTCCTGCAGCCTTTCAGTTCCAGTGGCAGTGCATTATATAAGTTGATAACGTGTGAGGTTAAGCTGTTCAGGCCATAAGTAGAAGTGTTCACTGTTGGTTTTGTTAAGTTTCCTTTATTTCTTGTATTATATATATGTGAGGAGCTTTCAAATGTTAGATTGGACTTTAGAAGATTATTTTTTATTTTGTGGAGATATATTAGCAAGGACAACTCTATGTTTAGTTGTAATGGTAAAATGTTAGTTACATGGTAGAGTGTTTTTGTGTTTGTTCTAAAGGGTAGATTGTAGATTATTTTCAAGGCACGATTTTGAAGTACTTCGAGGTCATGAATTAAATATTTAACAGAGTTACCCCATAAGATATTTAAGTAATCCAAATGAGATTGAATTAAAGCATGGTAGATACTTCGTAAATGATTTACACTGAATCCTTTGAATTTCAGCCTGTGAATTACAGCTAACACAGGAAGAATCTTATTTTTTACATGCATGATATGGTCCTTCCATGTGAGCGTACTGTCTAGAATCAAACCTAGATATGTGATTGTTGTTACTCTTTCAATCACTGCGTTATCAACATGTATCTTGTTATTTACTACTGGTACGTATGATCTTTTATGAAATAACATATATTTTGTTTTACAGACATTTAATGTTAACTTATTGCCCTTAAACCAGCTATTCAATGCATTCAGGTCTTGCTGTATGTCATATATCAGCTGGTGCTCAGAGTTATCTATATATAACAAACATATATCATCAGCAAACATAGTCAATTTACCTTTTAGTCTTAAACATCCTATGTCATTTATAAAAATTACGAATAATATAGGACCTAATACAGAACCTTGTGGAACACCATGATGAATTACTGACAGAGAACTGGAAATGTTGTTCATATTTACAAATTGTTTCCTATTACTGAGATAATTCTGAAACCAGTTGAGAGGAAGTCCTCTTACACCAGCATGCTCAAGTTTATTTAGTAATAAAGTATGATCTACAGTGTCAAAAGCCTTTTTTAGGTCAATAAATAAACCAGCAGCTAAACGATTTCTATCCAGAGCTCTTTGAATAGGTACGATAATATCTACCGTGGCAGCAAGAGTACTAGATTTGTTAATAAATCCATACTGATGATTGTGAAAAAAGTTGTGTTTTTCTAGATGCTGTAATAACCTAACTTTTACTACTTTTTCCAGAATTTTGGCAAATACAGGAATAATACTTATTGGTCTGTAATTATCCATAATTACTCTATCACCTGTCTTATAAATTGGGACAACTCGTGTGATTTTACAACCATCAGGTACTGAACCTGAACTAAGTGATAAATTAATAAAGGTTACAATGTGTGGAACCAAACTGTACTTGCACTTTGTTAACAATTCATTTGATAAAATATTATCTGTTTTATTACCTTTGTTTTTTATTGTTGCTATCATTTTTAGAACCTCATTATTATCTGTTGGATATAGAAAAAGACTATTTGGTACTGAACTATAAGGTGGTGGAGTATATTGTATAGTTATACATATCTTCACTAACTGATCAGCTATATTTACAAAGTATTGGTTAAAAGATTCACATATTTCTGATTGATTTACTAATTTTTTATTACCTACCATTATTGTTTCTATTTGATTGGAATGTACTGGGGTTTTATTTCTTAAGATTCCATTTATTGTCATCCATACCTTTTTTGGATCATAGGAGTTATTCAGTTTATTTGAGTAATATGCTTCTTGAAGTTCCCTTTTCATTTTAGTTACTTCATTTGCACACTTTTTGTACAGTTCAATTGCTATCGGAGAGGGAAATTTGCATTTTGTTTTGCTATACAGTAAGCTTTCTTTTTAACTAGAGCCAAAAAGTTACTATTAACCCATGGTTTATGTGTCAGTTTATTTGACACAACCTTTCGGCACCTGTAGGAGCAGACTGAAGCCCCTTCCTTTATAAACTGCAATAATGAGTTATAATATTCATTAGCGTCATTTTTGACACAGTTAAATCCAGTATTTTGTATAAATAAGGAAAGTTTATTATGATTTATAGTGTTAAATTCTTGAACTGACATTCTGTAATTGATATACTTATCATGAAGGGCCTTGCAAAGATGTTCTTTTATGTCGATGCATTGGATTTCTCAGTTTGACTCTATCCAAAACCTTAGCCTATACACGGCTAGTGTGAAGGAGTGATCAATTTCCATCAATTAACTTAAATAATAAGAGTTTAAGGATGAAGTCTGGGACTCAAGTACTTACAATAGTAAGTCGCCACAAACGGTGTATCTCGGATACGAGAGAGAGCCCCTAGTGGTCTACCGGGAAAATGACTCAAATGGAGAATTTAATGTCAGGACGACACGATGGCCATTGTAGCTCAATGGATAAAAGTGACTGAACGGAAACCAGGAGATCCGTGATTCAAATTCCGGCCATGCCATTTAAGTTTGGCTCTATCTAGAAGGATAAAGTTTTAGAAGTATAGGCTAAGAATAGGTAGAGAAATCAGGTAAACAGAACATGCAATTTTTAAGTTACTTTGCAAGTAGCTGAATCACTTGTGTGCGACTGTAGGATTTAATGACGCATGTCATCCGGATTATAATTGTCACTTCATGACAAGAAAGCCAATGGTAAATAGCCCTTTAGTAGGTTAAAATGGTAGGTTCCAGCGCAGACCCAAATGAGCAAGATGGCGGCCATGCGCAATCGGTATGTTTAGTGGATTTAGACAGTGTTTAGGTAGGCAGTCAATCCTCTTAATTTGCTGTACCTTATAATGCTGTGTCCTGAGGTATGATCAGAGCTTGTCTTGAGCTATGATCTGAGGCTCTAGGGTTAAGGGCTGCAGGGTTTCTTAGGTAAAGTCTGTTGGTATGGGATGTTAATATCTGAAGGATTTAATGGTTGGGTCCTGAGGTATGATCTGGGACTCTATGGTTAAGAGTTGCAGGGTTTCTTAGGTAAAGACTGTTGGTCTGGGAGGTTAATAGCAATAGGACTTAGAGGTTAGCTCTCGAGGTATGATCTGGGGCTCTAGGGTTAAGGGTTGCAGGTTTCAACAGGTAGGGCTGCAGGATTTAATGGTAAGCTCTTGAGGTATGATCTAAGGCTCTAGGGTTAATAGTTTCACAGGTGAAGTCTGGTGGTCTGGATGGTTGAGAGCTGTAGGATTTAGGGGCTTGGTCTCTATGTACGATCTGGGAGGGGGGGTCTAGTGCTAAGAGTTACAGGTTTTTAACAGATAGGGCTGGCAGGTATGGGAAGATAATGGCTGTAGGATTTAATGGTTAGCTCTTGTGGTATGATCTCGGAGCTCTAGGATTAAGAACTTTCACAGGTGAAGTCTGTTGGTCTGGATGGTTGAGAGCTGTAGGATTTAGAGGCTATGTCCTGGGGTATGATCTGGGACTACAGGGTTAAGAGTTACAGGTTTTTAACAGGTAGGGCTGGCAGGTATGGGAGGTTAATAGCTGTAGGATTTAATGGTTAGCTCTTGTGGTATGATCCCGGAGCTCTAGGATTAAGAGCTATAGGTTTCATAGCTAAATGTTGTTGGTCTAGAGGATAAAGGCCGCAGGGTTTTTATCTATGTTTTATGGGCTGAGGTATGGTCTTATGATTTTGAAGTTCAGTTTGCTAGTCCAGCGATTAAAGGCGGTTAATCTCGAGGCATGTCCTACATTTATGCTTTACTATGTCATCCTATTATAAACTAACCTAACCTAATATACTCATTCAGTTCTACCTTCTTTCATCATTCTTTATTGTAACCTAGCTGTGTTTGGCTAGTGGCTTCCTTTGTTGCACCTGTTAACCTAATTGTTCTCTTTCCTTAACTTCCTCTATTCTACCACTTTAACCTAACCTAATATATCCCATGGTTTTAACTTCTTGATCATTGTTCAAGCTAGTTGATTCTGGTATTAACATTCGTTCTCTTTTCTTAAGCTGCCCTGTTTTTACCTCCTTAACCTATCCTAAGCATGTTTCTTTTCTCATGCTAACTACTTCTATGTATGATGCAAATTTTTTAGACATATCGGTGTTAGAGCTATCTTTGTCACTGCAAGAGGTATATATGCTGATTACAGATCTTTATACAGTAAATTTAACCCTTTGTGTATCTGCTTCTCTTTTCCTAAAAATTGAGATTCTTTTGTTGCTAGGGTTTCTTGTTTTTCGTACCTTCTCTATGCTTTCAGGAACTCTATTCTACCTTGTTATGTTATGAGGTCTTATGCTTATATCTTAGGCTTTTTGATTAAGCCTTTTGATCTGAAAGACTATGTATTTTGGCTATGTTCCTCATCTCTTATGGTCACATGGTTAGGTCTTGAGGCATGATCTTAGGGCCTGGGGTTTAAAGGATATAAGTCTCATAGCTTAAGCTCGTAGGTCTAAAGGTTAAAGACTGTAGGTTTAGTGGTTAGGTCGTATGGATTCAAGGTTAGATCTCTCGGTCTAGAGTTTAAGGCTGTAGGATCTGAAGGTTACGTATGGAGGTATGATCTGAGGGCTCTAGGGTTAAGAGTTTTAAGCTTCATAGCTAAAGGTTGCTGGTCAGGAGGTTAAAAGCTGTAGGATCTGGAGGTTAGGTATTGAGGTATGATCTCGGAGCTCTAGGATTAAAAGCTATAGGCTTCATAGCTAAAAGTTTGCCAGCTAGAGATATCTTCTTTACTGTTAGAGGTATATTTGCAATGGTCTAGGCGTACAGTTTTCTTACATTTTTTCATGCAGATTGATGTCTTCGTACTCTTGTGTCTTTTTCAAGCTTTTACCCCCTATGCATCGTCTTGTAATAAGTCGTTACGCTAAACCAATGTTCTAATGCTATTTCCAAGCTTTTTCAGATGTTATGAGGTTTATGCGCGTTTCAGGGATATTTTAGACCAAGTTACGTTACTTAAATCATTTTATAACTAATTAAGAAGGTTTTTCAAGGATATTTAAGATTACGAGATAGTAGTTACTTTTTAAATTTACCTATTTTAACATTAACTAAAGTGTGTTCAGTTAGCTTATGCGGTGAGGTAGACGTCCCTCGTCTTTTTCTCTGGACTTGGGACCAGCGTCAGAATTTGTTTTCTGAACGGTAGACTTAACGCCCTCCTCTGCTCTTATTATTCAGCTGTTTTCATGCTTAGATGTTTTAATGCTACGTTCTAGTGTTTATTTCTCGGAATGAAAATTATTTTTTGTTTTGTGCTCTAGGGTTCCTTCTTTCTTTCGCCGTTCAAAATATGGTAATGTCCATGGGCATATGTGGATACTCCATCATCTGCAATTACTCTCTTGTCATCATGTGCAGATAGGGATATTTTGTTCACTTCCACTGACGTAACATTATGTTGACGGGACATAATTAGGTTATTTGGCGTTCTTATGATTTCTCTGCTTTTAAGACAGTCCACATAGCTCTCAAAGGTTATGTACTGTTTAACGGTACTATGTTTTATGCCTTTTATCTTCTTGATTATGCCTCCATCGATGTCGAGTGCATACATCTTCGGTCTCAGTCCAACAAAACGACGAATGATTTTTCCATTGGCTTCATCTTTAAATTTTCCCAACACTTTCTTGTTTTTTGTAGAATGGCATATATGGCCGCTAGGATAATCAGCAGTATCCAGATGTTCCAGAAAACGTAACTTATCCTGGTATATGTCTCCGGTAGTCACACGATGGATGAAAGAGTCAGTATCCATGTACATGAGCTTCAGATTTTCAAGCCCGTAATACGGCATTAGCACATCATAATGATACCAATACATCAAGGTCTTCGAGATATCCAGCACACACATCCCAATGTATATAGGCTTGTTGAAGACTATCTCTCGTGACGCCATGTGTACTGCAACCAGATTAGGTCCATATATAGTTCTATCAATAAATGTAGGCTTAGCAACCAGTTTTTCCAATGTCTTCCAATCGGTGACAAGTCGTATATTCAGTCGGTTTCTGATGTTTTCCATAGTTTTACCAAACATGGCATTGTTAAAAAGTTTGTAAAGATCCTTCTCGAAATCATTTCTCGATCCTTGTCGTAGCCGGTTATTGAATTCCACATAAGGCTTTAACCAACATGACTGTTGAAATTGTAGCACCCGATGGATTTTAGTCAGTTGTAACCCATGACTAAGGGCCTGCTTCAAGGTCATGTAATGCACCACATACCTAGTTCGTGATCCAAGGTGAGGAATTAGTTTCCTTGTAGAAGAACCCGGGGGCTTGATACACTCAGGTAGGAACGGTAAATCATTGTGCAGGTCATGGAGTTCTGTAGGATATTGAAGGTCCACTTCTAAAATGTATCCGAGAGGGTCATCTTCTCGTAGTATATCTAGGTTGATATCTTCAGGAGAAACCCACTTAAAACCCCCGTAAGCAAGGGGCTTCCGCATCGCCCACGCATATTGATTATTTGAATCCTCGTACGTAATATATTGAGAGGGCTTCCTTGAGTCATACTCCTTCATGTAGTGATTGTTCGCTTCTGCATACCGATGAGAAACTTGAATGAATTTCACTATAGAAGCTGATCCGCTATGCTATAAACACACTAGCGTAATTACAATCTAAGATCGATCAAGCTCTCTTTATACACTTAGCACAGACCTAATAGAAAACTTCATCATCCCTCCACCAACGGGATTCGAAGGTGGCACTCCTATCGGAGAAAACCTAAAAGAAAACTATTATCTTGCTACCACAGGGGTTCGAAGATGCTTCTACTATTGGAGAAAACCTAAAAGAAAACTCTATTAATTTTCCAGTTTTCGATTATTCTTTAACTAATATACAATTCACATTAGAGAAAAAATTAGACAAATTAAAATTGAAAAAGGAAATAAATAGCTAGATTTGAAGATAAAATTTAGACAATTCAAACGAGTATAAACACGACTATGCTCCGTCTTTTAGTTTTAAAGTTACATTAGGAGCTCCCATTGCCACCCGTAGACACCTCTCCGTCATCTTCAACCACGTGTTCTTGATTCTTTTCACACATATCTTAACATAACAGTTCTATTTTTCTCAAGTTCATCTATTACACCGTTTAACTGATCCACGGGGCACCCTTAGAATCCTTCACTTCATCCTCAAACACGCCTTCTTGAACCCTTTTGATATATTTTAACCTATTTATGTTTGTTGCTACGGGCATCCGTTCTCTTTTCTTAAGTTAAATTATTACGGCCATCTTGTTATGTCTGAGTCTCATGCTTATATATTAAACTTTGTGATTAAGTATTTTGATTTGAAAGTCTATGTAAATCGGTTAAGGTAAACATCTCTTCTCAACATGAGACAAGTCATGATGTATGATCTTATGGGGTGAGCTTGTCAACACGCCTAAAAGCATTTATATTCAAAGGTATTTAAATTATCTCACCGAGATTTGAACCCTGATCCTAAGGCGTAAATTACCATTTCAACAACAATTCAGACCTAAAGTATATATGTATACGCTATTTCATTGCGCTAACGTTATTAGTTCAAGAGTTATTTAAGATTCAAGTTATTGCGACAGAAGCGGTTATCGAACCACGAGTCTGTAGGATACGGAATCATAAATCATTCACAGCATATGTTGAATGAAAAAAAAAACCAGCGCTTTCCCCTGCTGTTCTATGTGCAATTGATCAGAAATAGAACACAATTACATAATTCAATGGACGATGGGAACTGAACCAGGGACCCTTGAGCTACACGTTGTCAGCATATGATTAACTATGAGAAGCATAACCATATAAAGGTTATTTCACTTCTCTAGACCCAGTGGTTACAGAGATATTTAAATTAAACAATTCAGGACTCGAACCAAGGACTAAGGTATACAGCATAAACCCTGTGGACCCCGCTAACCATATGTAAGTAATAAAGTTTATCAGAACTCTATCATAATTAGTTTCGGAGTATTTCCCATATAAGCAGTACTCTTTAGTGCAGAGTTTGTTTAGGGAGCGTTGATTAAACTAAAAGTCACAGGCTGTCAGTAAATGCATGGACACCCCTTACCAGGCGGTAGAAAGGCAGCATACATCATCTACCCTACTCATGTTTCCCACGGTTCAGGCACCCTCTTGTGCAGCTGTCTAATTACAAGGGTTTGACAAGGGTTTGACAGGTGATTAATCAAGGAGTAGGATATAAAAGCCTTTTCTAGATCAGACAGGGGGAGGGGGAACTTGCCAAGTTCATTCACAAGGATCCTCAACGTGTTAGCAAGTATAAGAATCTTCAAGAAAGATATGACTTTAGCTGCGTCTCATTTCCTATGAGTTTGAGTGACATCCCAAAATTTGAACGAAAAAATAACATCTCTATAAATGTTTTCGGGCTGGATGAAAAGAATCAAGTGTTTCCTATGAAAGTTGTCAATGAAGAACTGACTGAGCATCGCGACCTGCTTCTATTAAGCAATTCAGCTGGACATCATCATTACGTTTATATAAAGAATTTCGAGAGACTTATTCATCAACAAAAAACCAAATGTGAGGGAAAACTCTACATCTGCAAGCGCTGTTTTTCGCACTTTGATTATCGAAATGGAGGAGTTGAGAGGTTAAATGAACGTAGAAAATTATGCAGCCAACACCGAGTTGCTAAGATTGTTATGCCAACTAAGGAGAAATCTATTGTTAGATTCAAGAATCATGAAAGGATGTTGAAATTACCTTATGTCATATACGCTGACTTTGAAAGCATTCTTACCCCTTACCACGGGTGTTCTTCTAATGCCGAAACGTCTTATACAGTTCCATATCAGAAGCATATTCCTATGAGTTTCTGTGTTTATGTCAAATCCTCAGCTACAATTGAAGGTTTACAGACTGATCTTCCTACTGAACCCTATGCATATCGGGGTTATGATGCTGCACTGAAGTTTATGGAGTATGTAAGTTCTCTCGCAAAGAAAATTAATGCTGTATACAAAACTGGTGCTCCATTAACTCTGACAGATAAGCAACAAAAATCATTCGAATCTTCTACAGAATGCTACTTATGTGATAAAGAATTTACCGACGATAACTGGAAAGTACGAGATCATGATCATATAAGTGGTGAATATCGAGGAAGTCTACATAATCAGTGTAATCTAGCGTGTAAAACGCCTAATTATATTCCTGTCTTCATACATAACCTGAGTGGATATGACTCCCATTTCATTGTTAAGGAGTTAGGCTGTACTAGCGATAGAGTAGAAGTTATTCCTAGCTCTGAGGAAAGTTATATATCATTTTCCAAGTATGTTGGTGACATTAAACTTCGTTTTGTGGATACCTATCGCTTCCTTAGTACCAGCTTGGATAAACTAGAAAAAAATCTAACATCATATCCTGAAACCCAGAAGTACTTTGGAGCAGAGAAGATCGATTTGATGATGCATAAAGGTGTGTTTCCCTATGATTACGTTACATCATGGGATGTTTTGAGTGAGACAGAACTTCCTCCGAGAGAAGCATTCTACAGTAAGTTAAACAGAGAAGAAATTAGTGATGCAGTGTATCAGCATGCAAAAACCGTATGGAGTCACTTCAACATCAGAACACTAGGCGACTACAGTGACCTCTACTTAACTTCGGATGTCCTTATACTAGCAGATGTGTTTGAAACATTCAGAGAGCAGACCCTGAAAACCCATAAAGTTGATCCTGCACATTATTATACATCACCCGGATTTACGTGGGATGCAATGCTGTTGTACACAGGAATTGAACTGGAATTACTACAGGATTATGACCAGCTACTCATGGTTGAAGCAGGTATAAGAGGAGGATTATGCCAAGTTTCTCATCGGTATGCAGAAGCGAACAATCACTACATGAAGGAGTATGACTCAAGTAAGCCCTCTCAATATATTACGTACGAGGATTCAAATAATCAATATGCGTGGGCGATGCGGAAGCCCCTTGCTTACGGGGGTTTTAAGTGGGTTTCTCCTGAAGATATCAACCTAGATATACTACGAGAAGATGACCCTCTCGGATACATTTTAGAAGTGGACCTTCAATATCCTACAGAACTCCATGACCTGCACAATGATTTACCGTTCCTACCTGAGTGTATCAAGCCCCCGGGTTCTTCTACAAGGAAACTAATTCCTCACCTTGGATCACGAACTAGGTATGTGGTGCATTACATGACCTTGAAGCAGGCCCTTAGTCATGGGTTACAACTGACTAAAATCCATCGGGTGCTACAATTTCAACAGTCATGTTGGTTAAAGCCTTATGTGGAATTCAATAACCGGCTACGACAAGGATCGAGAAATGATTTCGAGAAGGATCTTTACAAACTTTTTAACAATGCCATGTTTGGTAAAACTATGGAAAACATCAGAAACCGACTGAATATACGACTTGTCACCGATTGGAAGACATTGGAAAAACTGGTTGCTAAGCCTACATTTATTGATAGAACTATATATGGACCTAATCTGGTTGCAGTACACATGGCGTCACGAGAGATAGTCTTCAACAAGCCTATATACATTGGGATGTGTGTGCTGGATATCTCGAAGACCTTGATGTATTGGTATCATTATGATGTGCTAATGCCGTATTACGGGCTTGAAAATCTGAAGCTCATGTACATGGATACTGACTCTTTCATCCATCGTGTGACTACCGGAGACATATACCAGGATAAGTTACGTTTTCTGGAACATCTGGATACTGCTGATTATCCTAGCGGCCATATATGCCATTCTACAAAAAACAAGAAAGTGTTGGGAAAATTTAAAGATGAAGCCAATGGAAAAATCATTCGTCGTTTTGTTGGACTGAGACCGAAGATGTATGCACTCGACATCGATGGAGGCATAATCAAGAAGATAAAAGGCATAAAACATAGTACCGTTAAACAGTACATAACCTTTGAGAGCTATGTGGACTGTCTTAAAAGCAGAGAAATCATAAGAACGCCAAATAACCTAATTATGTCCCGTCAACATAATGTTACGTCAGTGGAAGTGAACAAAATATCCCTATCTGCACATGATGACAAGAGAGTAATTGCAGATGATGGAGTATCCACATATGCCCATGGACATTACCATATTTTGAACGGCGAAAGAAAGAAGGAACCCTAGAGCACAAAACAAAAAATAATTTTCATTCCGAGAAATAAACACTAGAACGTAGCATTAAAACATCTAAGCATGAAAACAGCTGAATAATAAGAGCAGAGGAGGGCGTTAAGTCTACCGTTCAGAAAACAAATTCTGACGCTGGTCCCAAGTCCAGAGAAAAAGACGAGGGACGTCTACCTCACCGCATAAGCTAACTGAACACACTTTAGTTAATGTTAAAATAGGTAAATTTAAAAAGTAACTACTATCTCGTAATCTTAAATATCCTTGAAAAACCTTCTTAATTAGTTATAAAATGATTTAAGTAACGTAACTTGGTCTAAAATATCCCTGAAACGCGCATAAACCTCATAACATCTGAAAAAGCTTGGAAATAGCATTAGAACATTGGTTTAGCGTAACGACTTATTACAAGACGATGCATAGGGGGTAAAAGCTTGAAAAAGACACAAGAGTACGAAGACATCAATCTGCATGAAAAAATGTAAGAAAACTGTACGCCTAGACCATTGCAAATATACCTCTAACAGTAAAGAAGATATCTCTAGCTGGCAAACTTTTAGCTATGAAGCCTATAGCTTTTAATCCTAGAGCTCCGAGATCATACCTCAATACCTAACCTCCAGATCCTACAGCTTTTAACCTCCTGACCAGCAACCTTTAGCTATGAAGCTTAAAACTCTTAACCCTAGAGCCCTCAGATCATACCTCCATACGTAACCTTCAGATCCTACAGCCTTAAACTCTAGACCGAGAGATCTAACCTTGAATCCATACGACCTAACCACTAAACCTACAGTCTTTAACCTTTAGACCTACGAGCTTAAGCTATGAGACTTATATCCTTTAAACCCCAGGCCCTAAGATCATGCCTCAAGACCTAACCATG
Organism: Mantis religiosa; assembly: GCA_030765055.1. NCBI lineage: Eukaryota > Metazoa > Arthropoda > Insecta > Mantodea > Mantidae > Mantis > Mantis religiosa. Next base: position 113,651,183 of record CM060954.1, on the reverse strand, counting down.
TGACCATAAGAGATGAGGAACATAGCCAAAATACATAGTCTTTCAGATCAAAAGGCTTAATCAAAAAGCCTAAGATATAAGCATAAGACCTCATAACATAACAAGGTAGAATAGAGTTCCTGAAAGCATAGAGAAGGTACGAAAAACAAGAAACCCTAGCAACAAAAGAATCTCAATTTTTAGGAAAAGAGAAGCAGATACACAAAGGGTTAAATTTACTGTATAAAGATCTGTAATCAGCATATATACCTCTTGCAGTGACAAAGATAGCTCTAACACCGATATATCTAAAAAATTTGCATCATACATAGAAGTAGTTAGCATGAGAAAAGAAACATGCTTAGGATAGGTTAAGGAGGTAAAAACAGGGCAGCTTAAGAAAAGAGAACGAATGTTAATACCAGAATCAACTAGCTTGAACAATGATCAAGAAGTTAAAACCATGGGATATATTAGGTTAGGTTAAAGTGGTAGAATAGAGGAAGTTAAGGAAAGAGAACAATTAGGTTAACAGGTGCAACAAAGGAAACCACTAGCCAAACACAGCTAGGTTACAATAAAGAATGATGAAAGAAGGTAGAACTGAATGAGTATATTAGGTTAGGTTAGTTTATAATAGGATGACATAGTAAAGCATAAATGTAGGACATGCCTCGAGATTAACCGCCTTTAATCGCTGGACTAGCAAACTGAACTTCAAAATCATAAGACCATACCTCAGCCCATAAAACATAGATAAAAACCCTACGGCCTTTATCCTCTAGACCAACAACATTTAGCTATGAAACCTATAGCTCTTAATCCTAGAGCTCCGGGATCATACCACAAGAGCTAACCATTAAATTCTACAGCTATTAACCTCCCATACCTGCCAGCCCTACCTGTTAAAAACCTGTAACTCTTAACCCTGTAGTCCCAGATCATACCCCAGGACTTAGCCTCTATATCCTACAGCTCTCAACCATCCAGACCAACAGACTTCACCTGTGAAAGTTCTTAATCCTAGAGCTCCGAGATCATACCACAAGAGCTAACCATTAAATCCTACAGCCATTATCTTCCCATACCTGCCAGCCCTATCTGTTAAAAACCTGTAACTCTTAGCACTAGACCCCCCCTCCCAGATCGTACATAGAGACCAAGCCCCTAAATCCTACAGCTCTCAACCATCCAGACCAACAGACTTCACCTGTGAAACTATTAACCCTAGAGCCTTAGATCATACCTCAAGAGCTTACCATTAAATCCTGCAGCCCTACCTGTTGAAACCTGCAACCCTTAACCCTAGAGCCCCAGATCATACCTCGAGAGCTAACCTCTAAGTCCTATAGCTATTAACCTCCCAGACCAACAGTCTTTACCTAAGAAACCCTGCAACTCTTAACCATAGAGTCCCAGATCATACCTCAGGACCCAACCATTAAATCCTTCAGATATTAACATCCCATACCAACAGACTTTACCTAAGAAACCCTGCAGCCCTTAACCCTAGAGCCTCAGATCATAGCTCAAGACAAGCTCTGATCATACCTCAGGACACAGCATTATAAGGTACAGCAAATTAAGAGGATTGACTGCCTACCTAAACACTGTCTAAATCCACTAAACATACCGATTGCGCATGGCCGCCATCTTGCTCATTTGGGTCTGCGCTGGAACCTACCATTTTAACCTACTCCCTTTAAATAGGACTTAGCTAAAATGTACTAAATGTGACCTTTTTCCCTACGTAATTTGGTTTTATTTCTAAAATTTCATAAGTTCAAGTAACCGATAATACATATTAAACGTTAGTTAACTTTTTGTAGTAAAATACGCGTAAGGTAATATTTTGTTAACTAACTTTCGTTTATAATCTTTTGGGTTTGTTCTAAAAGTCGGACAATTTTTCCTGACTTTTCTATCAGTTTTCTCAAGCACAGGAAGTAAGAGTATTTAGTCTAGATAAAATTCCAAACAGAATAAAATTGTGAAAGCCATAGCGTTACATTTTGGGAATGTTTGAAGGGTTTTGTTTCATTTTGCGATATTTTAGTGTGCTTTATTACGCGTTTTCGAAGAATCTTTCAATTTTGTCTATTTTGGCTACATTTGTCTTAAAAAGCTTTGTTTTGTTGCATTTTAAAGGATAAATACAATTTCATAAAACTGTTCTTGAAATCCTATTGTTATCAAATTGTAAAATTTCTTAAACTTTTGTTGCACAATATTAGCATAATGAAAAACATTGTCAGCATTTTATAGACCTTAGAGTAATAAGGCAGAATCGTTTCTGCAAATACTTGCTTCGAATACCGTAAAGTAGGTATGAAAATAACATTTGGTATAAATCATTTTATAATGAACACGAAAAAAGTTATGGTGGTGTTGCGTGTATAGGCTGAGCAAGATTTGGAAATTTCGGTAATCATTATTCTGTAACATTTATTCTCGATGCCTTGAGTCTGGGCACATCTGTATGTAAAGTTTGTATGATTAAGCGTAAATTCTGCTGACTGGCAAAACACGTACTTTGGACTGTTGAATCATACATTCTGCTGGCTTAGGGAAATAATTCACAGGTGGCCTGCGACAGGTCTCAACTTGTTCTCCATGTTTTAAACAATGAATCACACATCCTGCTGATCAAGGGAAATAATGCTTAGTTTGTCTTAAACAAGTTTAAACATGTTCTCAATTATGTAAATAATGATTGAGCAATATGGTGCAAATTAACAGTTAGCGTGGGAATCACTGAGTTGACTTTTTGGTAGGACCCCTATTTAAGCTTGGTTGAGTTAGCCCCGGGGGGGGGGAGAGACTTGACAGATTTCAGAGGGGACTTGCTGCCGGTCTCTGTAAGAATCAACAAGAGTTTATTTCAAAGTGCTACCACGAGAAGATAGCCAGCAGGGCGTACCAGATCATACACCTTTTGACAGTCACAAGGCTCACGCCATACAAATAACACATTGTCAAAGGTAAAGTTGCATTATGTTATTATGTATTTGAATGTTACCAAAGCGACCCTGATCTCTTCCAGATCCAGGGGGGCCCTGTAGAAATACTAGGCTTCTTTGAAATATAGTTATTCAGTTCAGTTTGACTTAGATGTTTCTTTCGCTCTTCCCTTTCAGTTGCAACACCCCCAGTTTCAGATTAGGTTTGTAAGTCTTTCACCCCCCTTACAATCCTGGTCCACAACAGTGGATAGGCAGTCTTGACTGCAACGTGACATAAATGTTAACTAAAAGTAAGACCTGAAGCCTTCCTGGCGACGGGAAACAATTCTGGACTTCTAAGTTCCGGGAGTGTACCGCATTCCCTGTGAATGTGGGACACCGTATATAGGACAAACCGGAACGGCCATCGCTACCAGAATAAAGGAACATGAACGGAGCATTCGTTTAATGCAACCTGAGAAGTCTGGATTGGCAGAGCATTGTTTGGTAACAATCATAAACGTTTGGGAGACAACCATCTTGGCAAAATGCAAAGTTACTGGGAGCGGAGAGTTAAGGAGGCTTTGTCAATTTCCTCCGAGAGGAGCTCGCTTATTCGTGATGCCGTATTTTAGTTCAGCTCCTCTTGGAAACCGGCCTTAAAAGTGGAAATCAATCGGCATGAGAAGCACAGTTACGTAGTTTCGTTTCTTTAACCTAATTAATTTACTACACTCACGCCATTTTCTGACCTGGCATTTAATTTACTGCAAAGTCTTTTGTTCAGTGTTGCGAGTATTGGTTGTATTTTGTCTTTCTTGATTTTTGTGTTATAACATTTTTATAAATATCCTGATGAAGGGAGCGATGTACGCTCCTGAAACGTCGATTTCTAATCGTCTTTTCACCTGGCTTGTTTGCCGAGTATATCTTGACTATATGTCACCTAAAAGGTTTACTGTGTAACGATATGTTTTAGTTAGAACTTTTTATATGAATATTGTTTTCTGATATGACCTAGTAGGCCATGTAATGACAATATTAAAAACAAATATATGTGTAATTTTGTGATTGACCGTAGTAATAATTGTATTACGTAATGTGGTGACGTAGCAGTACATCGGCCAATCACAAAATTAATAGATGAGTGACGATAGTTAGGGAAAATCAATAATCTTGAGAGAAACAATTGTTCTTCAATCTGGTTTCATGACAATGATAAAAAATGTTGCGGTGAATAACGGAAAGTTAATAACCTTCAAAAAGAGTTATGCGGTAATCGTAATAGTGACGAGTGGACGTTAGATTATACAATCAAATTAAATAATATATCAAACTCAATGAAGAAACAATTCGACCTGCAATGATTAAGAGGGATGGTCGCAAAGATCGCTCCCAACTTTGGGGCTGATTAATCATCGAGAAACGAGACGACCTGTTATATCGCCACAAATATTAACTTAAAAATAAGGATTTATCAATGTGTTGGAGGTAATTTACAGTGACTGATTAAGAAAGAAAGTTCCAATGAATTGTAATCCAGATTATACAATTACATAATATATTACGAAATCGGAGTCATATAAAATTTTTTCTTTCACCAAAAATTTACACCTGAGAACATATCTCATGACTCTTATTTAATCAAATCCCGACCTGGATCTTCAAACAGTCGGCGTGCTTCCTATCTGCTGCGAGTGGAGAAAAAAAACGTCACAACTGTTAATATTGTTGGTGTTTTCTGTTGCAGAAAATTGAACGTGAAACATGGAAGAGCAGTTGCCATAGGAACACTGTTGTTGGCGTCAATGATGATAATTGGAGGTATGATCTACAGCGTTCCTAGAATGATTGCGAAGACAAAGGCGATGTCAACAATAGGTAAATATTTTTAGATGAACACGAATGATATATTAGTTTGCTTTACATTTTCGGTCACGAGATGCATTATCTAGAACGTTTTTAGGAAACGTCAATATGACCACAAAGTACGAGGTGGTTGGCTTTCGACTTCTAGAACAATGATCAAGGACATTGTATCGTGTGACTGTATTAGCTTAGTAATGTTTACTGTCTTATCACTCAGTGCTGAATATTGACATTGAAATTCACGTGTTTCGTTCGGGAAGTAACCGCACAGTGGTATCGAAGTACACATACATGTATATAGATCATAAGAATAAATAAGTAAATAAATGAATTAATAAAAAGAGATGGACTCTCAAAGGTAAATTGATGTCCAAACCGTTATTACGACTGGTTCACAATGTTTTGGATACATGCCTTCAGTTTCGTCCTATTGTCACTTATACTGTATGGGCATATGGTTATATAATTTTCAATTCTGAGTTTATTTGATTTTAAGGCATTTACGCTCCGAGATAAACCATTTTTTTTCGTTTTCAAACTAAATACAAAATAAATATTATATTCCTGAATTAAAAATAAAAGCAAGTATATTTCGGATGTGTAACCCGCTGTTTCTATTATCGTCTTCATTCTTTGGGGCATACATTATCTCCAGTGCTAGTCAAATATTCACGATAGTACACTTTCCCCCCAGGCATCCTGTAATTGATCACAAAACTTCTTGTCTTGTGTGTGTGTTGCAGGACAACTTAACTACAAAATGCTTCACCACACATTTGTTTAGAGTTAAAATCTGGTAAGCAAGGATAGCAAGTATTTGATGGCAAATAATAAATACTCAAAGTATTATATTAGGATAAAATAAGTCAATTTTTGATAAGACACCCACTGGCTAACTCTGAAAATGATTTGCAAGAAAATGTAACAAAATTAAAGTAAGAGAAATAATCTAATATTATCTGTGATACTTCGCTTTTGTTAGAAACAGTTGAAGCTTTCTTTTGTAGTTTTACGTCCTCCAACGTTAAGCCATATCGGACGATGAATGGAATGGGTGAAAGGATGTTCCAGCTCATACAGCTTAGTTACCCGACCTTCCGTCTTTCAGGATAAGGGAAAACCCTGGAAGAAACCTTATGCAGGTCGAGATACCCTGATCGAGATTCGATGTCAGGACCTCTTGAACGTGAGGCAGACATGCTACCATCTACGCTACTGAGGGGGCAGTTGAAACTGCTAAATTATGTGAACAGTGTGAGCATTTCTGCTGGAATTCAACTATTCTAACGGATAACTAGTCTTTACAGAAGGAACCATGAATTTTTAAAGTTCTCTTTATACTTCTGTCTGTTTAATCCACATAGCTGCCACATCACAACTAGACCGCCTTGTTCTCCAACCCCAACACTCCAACCGCAAACACCCCAACTCAAGATAAGCTGCCTTGCCCATCCATTTGTCCCACGTGTTTTGTGTCGTAACGTTTTTCTCTTGGGTGGTAGACAGTTATTTTATCTGCCATTTGTGACTTCGTCTGTCAATATGATCCTATACCAGATGTGGTTCAAATTTTCTTTTGAAGTTGCAAGCTGACATAAATCTGTGATCGTCTGTGAGAATCTTCGAGCCTAATCGAGTAAGAAACTTGAAGTTAAATGACGAAAGACCGTCCTGTTCAACGTGGGGAAATTAGAATTAGGGTAAAGGGGGGCATTTTCGTGACATAGGCAATTTCGTGATACTTTTTCGAAGGGATATCAAGAGAAACCAGTTGGTGTTAACTCGTCTTTCACTATCACACAATTAAAACTATTTGTTAATTAATGTCCACTTATCTTAAGAAGTTGATGTTAATACTTATTTCCTCTTTTTAAGATCGATTTCTCAAACATTTGCTCGCATCGTCAGTTAACACACTTCGTCGTCAAGGATACTATGTTATTTTCGTATTACCAAAATCTGAAGACGAAACAAACCTAAAACAGAATCAATTGGCGGTATGTCAAAATTCATTACGCGATTTTTATTTTTTAAAATAAATATTTTTCCCACTCTATTAAATCTATGGAAAGATTTACTTGTTTTAATAATTTAACTTCGGGATCTTTTTCATGATTAAATTACAGAAAATGATCTCCTACGGCCGATTTATGAAATTTTTTATATTTAATGGTACGAAAATGTTCTTTCTTTCTGGTTTCCAAACTACGATTCATCTTTCCAATATAAACCTGATCACAATCTAAACAATTAAATTGATAAATACCAGATTTTTTATTATGCATTTTATATTTTAAAAATTTATGATCATTTTTGGTCATTTAACCATGAAATAAATCCCGAAGTTAAATTATTAAAACAATTAAATGCTCCCATAGATTTAATAGTGTGGGAAAGATATTTATTTAAAAAAAATAAAAATCGCAAATGAATTTTGACATACCGGCAATTGATTCTGTTTTCAGGCTTGTTTCGTCTTCAGATTTTGGTAATACGAAAAAACATAGTATCGTTGTCGACGAAGGCCGCGCCGTGGCTCAGTGGTTGGACCGCTTGGCTCTCACCAAGGCGGCCCGGGTTCGATCTCAGGCGACCGCAAAGTAAGATTTGTGGTGGACAACACGGCGCTGGGGTGGATTTTCTCCGGGATCTCCGGTTCCCCCGCCATCTCATTCCACCGGTGCTCCATCTTCATCTCATGTATCATCAGTGTCATCGGCTGCGGTGCCGTATGTAGTAAAAGCGGGTGTTAAACACTACACATTTCATTTCATTTCATTTGACGACGAAGTGCGTTAACTGATGATACGAGCAAATGTTCGTGAAATCAATCTTGAAAAGAAGAAAGAAGTATTAACATCAACTTCTTTAGATAAGTGGAGATTAATTAACAAATATTTTTATTTGTGTAATATTTATTACTCCACTGTAACTAGCTTCATTTTCTGTGTAATCGTCTTTTACTGTTGGTAGTTGACATATTTGTTGGAACAATCGGCAGACGCGTTAACACCAACTGGTTTCTCTGTAACATCCCTTCGAAAAAGTATCACGAAATTGCCTATGTCACAAAAATACCTACCTCTACCCTATTTCTAATTATAGACATATGCTGAAGAAAATTACGGTCCGCAGCTTTTTTGACTCTAACAATAACTATACGTACATCTAGTTGTGGATATAAAGGCTTCGTGTTTGTGCAACCCGAAACAAATATCAGTCAGCAATGGAACTCCTTGAAATTGAGTTTTTATTTATGGACCCTTTAAACCAGTGTTCTTTTCATCTTCCCATTCTATGTACATTGAAGGTGAAAACCTCTTAGTTGTGCTCAGAGGCCTCCTTCGAGATTTACACGCGCCGTAAATCTACGACACAGGATCAGTCTTTACGTTCTTTTCAAAGGAATCCATGCTAAGGATTACAATTTTGTCTTTGTGTGCAATCAGCTATTGAAAAAGTCAATATTGTCCAAATGCATTGTTGCGACGAGGCGGCGCGGCCGAGGCATTGAAAGAGACGGACAGTGCAGTGCGGAGATAAAAGCTTGCCGAAACGGTGGGACGAAGGACACGGATTTATGCAGAGTTCCCCTTTCTTCTAACGCCGTCCTGATTGAGAATATTCCACAAATTTCCGGAATAGTAAGCAAGCTATGAAAGCAAGCTGCCACCCGCCACGGGGGACAGCTTTTAATTGGACCCGTGTGCGTGAACAGCTGTATGAACTTTGTGGTCGATGACCTTGCAAGTTGTATTGTGTATGTGGCATAATTCTGCTGCTGTAGGGGTTGACGGAAGTGTTTCTACGGTAATAAAGAGCAATTTTTAGTGTTTGTAACCTGGACTTTTAATTTCACCAACCCACAAAGTCACAATATGATTGCTAACACTTATAGAACTGCAAGGCTATAGGTAGGGTTTTGTAACTGAAAAATGAGACAAGAGTTTGCACATCCAATATAAAGTTAAATCTGATTGTGATTTTGAAGCATTCATAATGATGTTCTATAATTATAAAAACCGGTGTCTTTACATTATAAGTTCTTTTGCTCTGAATTAAATACATTATGTAAACATTTATTTTGATAAATTTGAAGGGTATAGATAAGCCTTTTTAAGAATAGTTTCAAAAGTAAACAATATAAAGAGATAGTCAGTAAAGTAATTTTACCGAGTTCAATGTTTGTATCTACATATAGGCTAACTTTGGGATTCCCCGAGCTCAATTTCCCTGGGGTGGGCCTTTTGAATCACGTGTAAACCGTCCTAATGACAAATATTGTTACAAATATGCATAAAACTCGTTTAAACACAATTTATGTTAAAATCTTGACACAAACATGTCAGAATATTCCTTGAAGAAACAGATTATCATTCTTAATGTTGAACTATATTTTACAGACCCAGAACAAAGCACCGAGCCTCCAACAACGTACAAGACGTCAATCTGGCGTAAAGAAGTATTCCCTGAGAACACAACGTATTCTGGCACCACACCTGAGAGCAGAGCTTACTTTGGCACAACTGAGAACACAACGTATTCTGGCACCACACCTGAGAGCAGAGCTTACTTCGGCACAACTGAGAACACAACGTATTCTGAGCCCACCGTTGAGACCACAACGTATTCTGAGCCCACAGTTGAAAGCAGAACTTATTTTGGGACCACAGCTGAAAGCATTGCTTCTCCGAACATCACTAAATTATTTAAAGTGACACCTTCATCTGAGCCATACTCGGAAAGCACGAAAGAATGAGAACGACTTTATTACCGTGATGCAAAGTGAATTATGCAGTTCATTATTTATGGAAATGCATGAATTACAAATTACATGTTACTTTTTCATACACGTTACTTTATTCTGTGATATATTGTGTACTAGTTTAGTTAATAAGCTGTGATATTCTTGAGCTGTGTTGCTATAGATGTAACTAGGTTCTTAAAACAAAGTATTAAAATAATAAACACATCTTTGGGGATGTATTTCTAACAATGATTTATATCTCTGAATCCCGTTTCGCTTTGTAAAGTAATAGGAATTGGTTATGTATCTTATTTCTCCTTGATATATAAACTTATGTTTAAACCAAGAAGGCATTTTCGTGATCCCTTTTGATATTTCATAAATGGTAATATTTTCTAAAGTAGTTGAAACGTGAGGAATGTACATCTTTTATTCTGGCAACTTTTCAAGAAAATTCTCAACACTAAAAGATCTCTACATGGAAATTTATTTATTTTCTCAGAAACCGCTTAGTATACCTCAATCCTGTAATTTCTCTACTAATGGCAACGCAGTATACAGTAAATAGTGAATAACTATCAACACGAACTTATAAATTAATTTAATCTAGCGTACTGCCTTAATTTTGAATTGTAAATGATCGTATTTCACTGGACTGGACTGTTGCAACATTTAGTATTAAAACTAAATTTATAAAAGCGTTTCATACTGGTTCATAGCATCTAAGCTATTTATACTTCATTGTACAGCATTTATTAATGCTCAAATGGTTTGCAGGGCCATCACTTATATATTGATTAATTAGTGATGCTTCAAACTGAAGTAGCAGACTATCTTTTTTGCATTTCCAAGGATTGGGGGTTGAATCCCGTTCCGCAACAAAAGATGTTCATTTCAGTTGGTCTAACCATATGCCCCTCGGCCGTCCTCTTATCTTGCTTTCGGGATATAGTGGCATCGCGACGATCGCCGAGGACTCGGACAGCAAAGTGCCGTGTAGCCGTTTCAGAGGTCATAACTCCCGTTATGCTGCAACAGTTATTTTGAATTGAAATCCCGAAAGAGAAAATTAATAATACTAATGTGCTTTATGGTTTTATTTAAAATTTGAAATGATTTTAGATAATTTAAAATATTAATATGTCTGAACTAAGTTTAGAAAGTAAAATTATAAAAATAAGACGCCGATTAAATAATAAATTAAATAATAAGGCTGAATGACCACGAATAACGTAGTCAAAAAGAAACGAGTGGTTACCATGGGAAAGAGGAAATGAATCTTCCTCGCAAGATACCTCAAAATAATTGATAGTCAACATGAAAAATTCAATGCCATGGCCGGGATTTGAACCACGGATCTCCTGGTTTCCATCCACTCGCTCTTAACCATTGAGCTACCATGGCCAACGTGCCGTCCTGACATTAAATTCTCCATTTGACTCGTATATTTCCCCGGTAGACTACTAGGGGCTCTCGCATCAGAGATACACAGTTTGTGGCGACTTACTATCGTAAGTACTTGAGTCCCAGGCTTCATCACTTAACTCTTATTATTTTAGTTAATTGATGGAAATTAATCATTTCTCCACACTAGCCGTTTATGCGCTACGGTTTTTGATGGATAGAGTCAACATGAAAAATTCAATGCCATGTCAGGACGGCACGTTGGCCATGGTAGCTCAATGGTTAAGAGCGACTGGACTGAAACCAGGAGATCCGTGGTTCAAATACCGGCCATGGCATTGAATTTTTCATGTTGACTCTATCCATCAAAAACATATCCCAGACATTTAAAATTGTTAACTCGTTGAATTATATTATCTTTTATTGCAATAATAGCTCTTCCATTGTGTTTTTATTCCATCGACATCACCTTGGTTTTACTATTTGAACATTTTATACTGTAAATTTCTCTAAATTTATTTAATGTTATTACATTTTCTTGCAGATCATTTTCAGAGTTAGTCAATGGTGACTGATCATCAGTGACTTATTTTATCTTAATATAATACTTTGAGGATTTAGTAATTGCCACGAAGTGATACCTTCATGATTCAGACCTTGATCAACTTTAAAACGGGGATCCTTCATTATAACCTGGCTATTATCATTAATTGATTTAATAGTATTAACCCAACGTTACATAATCTAGAAATAGAATAAATAGTGATAGGATTTACTATATCCATTTTTGCATCAATTTGTCAATTACAAAGATTGCGTCCAGGCATGATCTACTTGTCCTATATCTGCACTGCTACACTTGTAGGAATGCTAGCGCTATTGGTTGTCCATCGATTATATTGTCGATGTGTATGTATGTCTTACATGATTGGGTAGATGGGATAGAATTTACGGAGGGGATTGGCACGTCGACTAGACCATCTAACCCGGGAAGGAAGAATGAGGTGAGAGGAGACAGAGGGTAACTGATCCTAAGGAGTCACGACAGCGCAAAGGGCGCCGGCCATTTACCAGCTTCAAAACTCCCCGGCAGTCCAGTAAAACAGACTTCCCTCCTACCGTGACCCAGAAAATATCCACAGTCCGTTTTGGAGACCGGAAGCCGCCGTCAGAGCTGGGAATACTCTTAGCAGGCTTCCACAACCAGCATCCCGCCGACGGCATTCCTGAAACTGCCATCTGGACCGACTCGTTTACCGGAGACTGTTCTACCGGAGGATGAAGGCGTTTACCAGGAGCATATTATCCTGCCATGCAACGCCGAGACTCCTGCCGACACTTTTACCGTGAAAGAGGCCACCAGTTGAGAGATATAAAATGATAATGGAGTTTAAATGGAGGCGAATGTAATTAACCTATCCAGCATTTGCCTTACGGCGCGGGGAAACCCTCGAAAGAAACCATGGGTCAATTAGGCCGGCCACCCGAATGTAGGCCACAGACGAAACAGCCTGAGCAATCCCACTGGCTTTCTTGTAGTGTAATTCCAATGGCTATGGGATGAATCTTCCTCTTCGTAGACAGGGATGAAGTTTAAACCCCGATTTGAGAAGACGTCCAGATCCGATGTTTTATGATGTAACAATTTCTCCCGACGTTCTGCGTAGCTGCTACAGTCGATGCATGGAAATACTTCACCTCAAATGTGGCCTCTGGCATAGGTCTGAAAGATCTAATTTTCTTACTGAGATATAATTTAACTTCTTTGAAATTAAAATAATCCAATCTTTTTCTGCTATATTAAAAGTTAAATGTCCGCCGTAACAGGTTGACAAATAACTTTATCCACGTCCTTGGATTACGCAATGTTGTATGATAGACAGTAGGTTATTAACTAAATTAATTTTAGGAAGATCATTTGTGGGTTTATTAAGCCCAGTACTTCAAACCTTTTCCTACCCAAAGCTTCACATTCGAAGATTATATGAGAGACCTTTTGTTTCCTCTTCATTACACAATAATATACTAATACTAGACATGGTAAAAATCTTTAGCAGAACTTCCTTCGGAAGGGAAGTTAAGCCGATGGTTCCGTGTCGTACATTTGCAGAATGTAAGAGAACCTCAAGCTTGATAGAGGCATGTAAGTAAAATTAAGCGGTCTTTCTCGACTGATGCACAATGAAAACCTGTAAGCCACAGCTTTTTAAGGAAGTTCACAAAGAAAAAAAGAAAAGCAAAAGCCTATGGACTGTTATCTACATCCTATAGCAGTAATCTTGGGAGAAATTGGTACTAAAGTGTGTGGTTTAATAATGGCGAACACAATTAAAACGCTTTTATAGAAGACATTAGTTCAATTATATCGACATATAATAGTCATGAAATTCCAGACGTGATTTCAGCAATCGACAGGGTTCAGATCCGGAACAATTGTATCGTGTGATTCATTTTAAAATGCCAGCCTTGTTGTGGGCCTTACGCATTTGTTTAGTGTTAAGATCACTCACCGGAAGAAATTCAATTGTCAGGGCCGGTATATTACAGCTCGGTGTCATTCGAACGTTTGTTGAAAACACCCTGGTTACAGTAATCCCCTTTTATAGATAGCACGGAACAATGAACGAACTTTATCTGTTGGGATTTGAAACAGCTGTGTAAATAAGCAATATACTTTCCAAGATCTTGAGAAAGTAATAAAGCGAGTAGCCAAATTACCAATAGAATGTTGCAGAACGTGTTTCTGAGTATTTTTTGCTTTACAACGATGCCGTAAATAACATTATTATATTTCCTTGTGACACAAATGTACAATTTCTTTACTCGTGTGACAAAGTGTAGTCATTGGAACTTTTCATTATTAACCTCTTTTCTAAATGTTCTCTTAGATGGCTACTGAAACAGGCATTTTACATATCACTTATTTTTGCTTTATTGCACAATAAATGTGCTGAAAGCTACAATACAATTAATAAAATCAAGGACATCTATAGATCAAAAGATTTACATTTTCAACCATCAAACATATTTTCTTATTTTAAAGTATCATAGCATTCTATGAAGTTTTCCCCCATATACAATAAGTTGCAGAACTTTCCACTTTCTGCAAAATGGTAGAGAAAAATATAGAAACTTGGACTATGTGAACTGTTCTCTGCGCAGTGTTCGGATGTAGACAACTTTAAAGCCCATTTCTTTGGTGTTCATTTTGTTCAAGCCGAAGATATAAACACCTTTTTCATAGATGATTTTGTGGTTTCGAAAACTAAATTGTGATAAATTGAATGTACTTTATGGCTAGATGTGGTGATAATGCGTCTATATGTGACGAAATTGTCTTTCCTCCGTGTGTTATGGAGGTCACCAGAATGTTGTCAAATAAAACCCATGAATACGATTGAATATTTCATTCCAAACTCAATGCCTACTTTCATCAAAGCCATTTCGAATTAGGTTCATAAGGACCATAAGAGCTTCATGTGAGAACCTACCTGAAACAACCAGCTCAAAATTCCGCATCAGGAGGAGGGCAAAATGTAACTAAATACCCACAAATTTCACACTTCTGCCAACTTTACTTTCTGAAGGAAACGCCTAGAGTGGAATGTTTTGAAATAGCAATACATTTAAATAGTACTAGAATGAAGACATTCTATAAATTATTCACTTAGAAAAATATCTTGACACACACCTATCAATTTCGCATAGCCAGTCCCGGTAAATTGGGAAGGAACACATTGGGCTGCTTCACGATGGAGCAATTTACTAATGTCTAGGGCCAGGGTTTACACCGTCTCTGTGGTATATTTACATTACCTGAAAGTAGTGATTACTTGACCTTGCTGGTATTTACCCTCTCCGACGGGAACAATGAATGGTTTGTTATATTTGAACTCCCTGGCTGTAGTAAGTGGTATTTCATTCTTCCTTTCTTTATTCCTTTCTTTAATATTTTGAAATTCTAACGCCTGCTCATTATTCCAACATTTATCCAGTGTATATTTACATAATTTTCAAACAAATCTGCAGTGACTAGAACAGTTGATCATTGCTATTGTTAGACAAACTCTTGAAGTTCACGAAGAGGAATTGATACCAATGGCACATGCAGTTTGAGACAGAGGTACAGGTGATTCCACGTTGAAAGTATAAGTCAACTATAAGCAGAGAAAAAGATGTGAGTATCCAGAGAGTATGTCGAAACCTGGATCAAGGGGCGCCAATTAACGTGGTATCACAAGCTTGCGCTGCGGATTTGTTGAAGCGCAATGTATTTTCCTGTAGCCGTTAGCCTCAGGGTTTTGACATAGGCCTCCCCCTGCAAGGGCAGGCAACCACAATGTTACTCCTATGACAATAACAAAGCCTACAGGACGTGAATTAGATCACTTAGTGACGGGCGTTGGCCCCTTCATCGGCATTTCTGACCACAAAGACAGAATAAAGTGAAGGTGAGACAAGAAAAACTGTGAAAAATCTTAGGTTGGTCGCTCGGGATCAAAGTCAGGACCAGGTACGAGTCCTAGTATATCCCGCTTGATGACCTAGTTTAATAATGACAATGATTAGTGATATGTTTTCTGGTCATCTCGTTTCCAGCATATTCAGTTTCGTCCCTACATATATTCAGGTATTTTCCAGGGAAGTGGGTTTATATAACGTACCGCCACGAATATTTGAAACGCTGATTCGTGGACTGGTACAATTACAGAACATTTTCTGTTCAAGGTAATGCTAAACCTTTAGCTCTTTGTGGTAGATGCTGATTTTAAGGGTCATCCGAAGGACAAGCAGTTTCAAGAAACGAGTTCTATTTAACAAACTCAAATATTATGTTGTAAACTGGTGTAATTGATGGAGCAGCAACTTTTGTAAGTTGAAAACTACCAAAATAAGTAACTGTTTGTGTCCAATTTGCTGCAAACTCGTTTCCAACCTGCGTTAGAGGTAAACGCCATTTCATATTTCCATCTTTGTTACCGTACTTAATATTGTTTTTGGTCAAAGTTTAAGAAAGTGCCCCAAACTTGAATTTATATTAAACATCATCACTAAATAATTACGCATTATGGGTAAACCCTGCAGGATAAATTTGATGAGAAGAGAAACCTGTTTTGTTGCAGCCTTCTGTGCAATATTGACTCAAATGGTCCCTGTCTTACTATTTCGCAAGTGCAACATATGTTTATTTATTTAGTTTTGTGTAATTTACGTCCTCCAACGTTAAGTCGTATCAGACGGTGAATGAATTGGGTGAAATGATGCTCAAATGAGTCCAGGGTCCATGAAGCTTAGAGTTACCCGACATCCGTCTTGAAGGATAAGGGAAAACCCCGTGAAAAACCTTATCCAGGTAACTCACCTTGACCGAGATTCCAACTCGGGACCTCTTGAACGTGATACTGACACGCTAATACGCACGCTACCGAGGTGGACAACATATGTTTATGAAAACCAATGGTGTGCCAATATTGCATTAGTCATACTGAATATCTGCCTTAATATGCTCATATAAGAAATAATACTACTACTGAGAGCATGTGGCTGTAGATTCTGCAGGTCAGGGTTTCATATCCCATGTTCAGCCTGTTGTTCAGATGTGGATGACCACCAGCAAGTATTGGAGTACTCGTGCCTCTTAAGATTCTTGTGTATAGCATGCAATAATCTCGAAACCAGGGCTAGCTCTAGTCACAGCTAAATGAATAGTTACAATAATACTACAAGATACATTTCCTTGTGGAGTTTTACATCCTTTGGTATACTTAGGCCATTCAACAATTAGTAACAACATTTGAGTTAACAACAAATGAAACATTTTTGGAGCAGTCACATTATTGCAGTGCTTAGAAGTAATCTCCTCCAAAATGACAAACTCGCATCCACACATCAGGAAGCCAACGGATGACATCCACAGCGTCTTGTTGTCCTAATATTCGAACAGACTGCTCTACTGCTTCTATAAGTGCCTGTCTGGTTCTAAAGCGAACTCCCCTAAGTGGTAATTTCATTTTCGCAAAACAGTCGAAATCATATAGGGAGTATGGAGGATGCTCCAGAATTTCCCAGTTCCATCTGCGAAGTAAATTAACAACAGGGATAGACGTGTGAGAGCAAGCAATATCATGTAAGATAATGAGATGAGAATTCAGAAGATTTGGACGTTTACGACGCACAGCTCATAAATGGTGTTCCATAAAGTGACTGTAATATGCATCATTCACACGATTTTCTTGAGGAAATGAATGAGTGATAAGAACACCGTCAAAGTCATAAGCAACAATGAACATGACTCTTAACTTGATTCTATTCTTATCGATACTAATTTGGCTGTAGTGAATCAATGTGCCACCACTCATTTGATTGTCTCTTTAATTTTGGTTGGTAGCATCGAGCCCAGTTCATCTAATGTTATGATAGAAAACGCTCGCTTTCACGTACATAGCGTTCTAAGGTAATCTTGCTGTTTCCATACTCTATCACATTGTTTTCTCTGTAAGATTGTGTGGAATCCATCGAGCGCAGATTTTCCTCATATTGAACTTCTTCTTAAGTATGTGCAGAATCGTACTAGGAACAACTACCTTGCTATTTCAGTACAAGTCTAACAACGATGTTCTTCCAGCAGTGCTCTAACAGCATTCACATGCACATCATCACTTGCTTATTGCAGTCTGCCAGCCACACGTTTTTGATGAACCTCTTCCCTTCCTCTACGAAGTGCATTCGCCCGCCTAGCCATGGTACGAATTGGTAAAGTCTGTCCACCACAAACTTCCAATAATTCTCCTTGGCATTTTCGGGCATTGATACCACTTGCACCTTAACTCCTTGCTTGAAATAGAGCCTTATACATGACAAGCGACACATCCTCAAGACTGACAGACACAAGGACTTGTGCTATGGTCTTCGCCTAAGAATATATTGGCTACAAGGTCTTCCTGATCGGTTTGAATGGCTCAGTTGTTGAGGCTGCGGGTTCAAATCCGGCCCAGGTCTGTTTTAAGTTTCCTTAAACGAAACAGCCATGGATTGAATATACTCCAGTGAAATTAACTCCGGTGGGATAAAATATTACCCTGGCTATTACAGCTACCTCCGGTTACCTCATTTGAAGCACACTAAGGATGTTCCACAATTCCAAAAATACATACTTCAATAGTAATGAGATGGCTTAGACAGTAGTGCCTGTGAAGGCATTCGGCAGATTGTGAGTTCGATTTTCATGGTAACCTTCCTATGTATTTTTTCTGTCGTTTCCGGTAGCTAGGTAATTTCTGTGAAGGATAATTACATCAGCTAAGTTCCTGTCACTCCATTTCGCCTCTGATTCATTCACCTCTCATTCAATTACATATTTCATCCAGGTTGTGGCCGAGTATGGGTTCCTAAGGGAATGTGTGAGTTCGCAGGGGAACGGGAGTGTTCGTACGCGCGGGTGAGTTTAGAGCTCTACCCTTTCTGTGGCATCTCCTTCGTCAGGGCACCCTTTATATCCTTTCACATCATCTCTCTCGTTTCTCCCCCAGGGTTTCCTCACCAGGGGTCTAATACAAATGCTTTGATTGGACGAGATGCTATTTCCCCCATTGAAATTTGTTATAGTGTCAAGTCAACAGCAAATCTCATCATCATCATCATCATCATCGTCATCATCATCATCATCATCATCAGCAGCAGCAGCAGCAGCATCATCATCATCTTCATCTTCAAGGATTGAGCCCTGTGACCCGTTCCGTTCTCTTCAAGAGCCTACTGATTCTTCCAGCGTAGAGCTGGGCGTCCCACATCTTTCTTTCCCTTCGGCATATAATCTAAAACTCTTCTTGGAAGTCGTTCCGCGTCCATTTTTAAAATATGATTTTTACATTCATTTTTGTTCTTTATTATTTTACTGTTTAATTAAAAATACCAAACTCTTCTCTTACTTTTTCGTTCCTTACGTGGTCTATTCTTTTATAACCTGCCACGCTTCTCAGAATCCTCATCTCTGCCGATTCTAGCAGTTACAGTTGGTTCTTTGCCAGTGTCCATATTTCGGAACCGTATGTTAACGTTGGGACTGCCATTATCTTATAAAATTTCATCTGTGTGTCCTTTCGTGTTTTCCTGTTCAGTGTTCTTATTATATCCCACACATTTGATTGAATCTGTTTAATTTCACCTGCATATCCTTATTGTTATTTTCTACTGCTACTGTATAGCCTAGATAGTTAAAACTATTAACCTGTTCTATTATTTTATTTTTATAACTATTTTTGCTCTTATGTTGTTCTTTCCTGTGTTCTGAGATTGAAAGGTTATATGTTTGCGCTATCTTGCTTATACTATATACTGCTCTTTGCATGTCATCTTCTGAGTGGGATATTATCACTTGATCATCAGCAAATAATACTGTATTTAAAATTATGTTTCCATTCAGTACATTTGCTGCCATTCTTGTACCATATAGATATTAAAGAGTATAGGCAATAAAGGGCATCCTTGTCGTACTCCTTTATTTATGTCCACTGCTTCCGTTTTCCTTCCATTCTTTATTATTGCTATTGTAGTGTTTTTATACATACCTTGTACAGTCCCTACTAAATGTGCTGGTATTCCACAATTTTCCATCGCTTTCCAAAGTTTATCCCTTAAAACCGAATCGAAGGCTTTAACATAGTCAACAAAAAGCATAAATGTGTCAAACAGCAAATCTCAATATTGAGAAATCGTTAGAAATATCCGCATCTTTAGATAACTTGAACTTTAAACGCCAGGTTTGGTATGTGACCTTTCTCCTACGCAGTCACATTAAATCATATATAATAAAAAACAAACACACTTGATGGAGCATATATCGATGTTAACCACTACAGCCTCCAATTTTAACTTCGTTCACGCTTCAATTGTCTTGTTTTGCCACTTGCATTATGAATAGTGGCAAGGCGTACTTTTGTGTTTAAGTTATAGTTTAATAAATTATGCTGTACATTTCTTACTTGTTATTTCTTATTTATGACTTTTAAAGACTAGTTAGGAATATGACCAGGTAAATGAGCAACACTCACGGTATGTTTTACTAGCTTATCAATATATAATAAAAATATTGTGTAAGTTTAGTTTATTACACTGTAAAGGAAAGTTTAGGGTAGGCCAAATATACGGTTTAACGATTAAAGATTCTTTTGAATATTAAATACTGGGTTTGTTGGTTCTTGTTATAAAAATTAAATATAAGTTGTTTTATTTCCTCTTGTGCATCGTCACTAACGATAACAGTATTCGTAGAAAACTTCTGTTATGCAAATGTGTTTGCAAGTAAAACTGCTTGTATTTTTAAATTATGTTCAGAAATGTAATTGTTTATAGTCCCTTGGAAATTCATTGAATTTTATTGGTGATTTAGGTTAAATCCTTGGACCTATATTTGTCTGATTCATTGATATATTTATTTTGAGGCGGTCTGCCCCGTAGCGAACCACGTAGAGCTTGCTCTTGTGCTCAACGCCTCACAATTAAGGATTGGTGGCGTAAGGAGGTTGAGGAAAGGGAGAGTGTAATCGGTTTGAGGTGACTTGTAGCTCCCGCATGAGAACTCTCATCTTTACTTCAGGAGTGGGTGCGTCCTGACTGGTTGTGGGTTGAGTGATGACACCTCGAATCTGATAGAAGTTTATTATTGTCCTTAGGCTCCTACGCTCGCCACCGTAAAGTCGTCGTCGGCGTGGTTGCTCTGTTTAGCGTTACTGTCAATATTGTGATGTGAAGCACGGAGGCAGTAGCACTGTGTAGTCGAATTGGATATATTTATCGTCTTCCCTATACATTACTCATTGTGCTAACTCTCACTGGAGAGATTGTTAGATATTGCATTTTGTCTCTGTGCATGGCGCGGTAGTGTACTTGTTAGGCGGCGCCGATTACGCGTCCGTCTCACGTAGAACTCAGGACCGAAGTGCCCTTACTAGCAAAACCTATTTTTCGCCAGCACTTTGAATTACCCCCACTCTAGGTATTTCTCGGAGCTTGCAAAATCACATGAACAAATATCAATTTTCTATTGGCTGGTATAGTAGCCGTATTCCCATAAAAGCCCTGGGTGTTCAGCTGGCGAGCCTGTTTTCAATATCCGCTTGGTGCCTCATGGGCCTGTTAACTCAGATAGGAAACCAGGAGACTTATTAAGGTTCGCGAAACACCCGGGGTCTAAAGATACATTTTGAGCGCTGCAGGCGCCGAATTCAATGCCGCCAATATATTTATTTTAGCTGCCGTGTTGCATACTAACTAATGTATAAAATAACTTCTGCTTAGTTCCAAATTTAATAGCTATTGTATTGTTTTACTGCTTATGAAGTAATTTTCGTAATATTATTGGCCTATTATCGACCTTATTTGAGCTCAATGTACGATATGAATAAGACACTACATTGGCTAACCTGTAAATATTTGAATTAAAGCTTTAAGGGCAAGGAGGCCAAGCCAAATTAAGTTCTGAATACAATTTTCATCGATTTGCGAAATTATAAAAATTTGAAAGAACTACGGGGACGTATGGGCAGCAGGAAGAACGAGAACAGATTTTCACAAAGACCTATTGGTAAGTAAGATTTAGCATGTAGCTAAATACCGACAATTAATATGACATAACCTGAAATGTGCCTTAATACATATTCATGCATAGTTAAATTCTCTACATTAATGTAGCACTTTATAATGGAAAAGGTGTGTTGTTTTACATACAAAAGCATTAGTTTCATTAACCTTGTTACTTTATTACTGCAATAATGGGTTTTCTGTTTTTTGTCTTTCAGGGGTCATCCATCATCTCAGGCTACCAGGAATATGATGGCAGAAATCAGAGTGCAGGATTATTGGATATTGTGTATGTTTCTTGTTTTGGTGATGTGCAGTGATCTTCAGGAACTTTAGTAATGTAGCACAAAGCATTCTTTCCCGTGTATACAGCAATTTAATGTGGCATATCAAATATTTCTGAAAGTTTGAGTTTCATTTCATATCAGTGGAAAATTTAACAAAAACTTTGAGGAATACTGTGGCCAACAAGGAAAAGTGAAAAGTGAGGTTATTTTAGACAGTTGATTGGGTGTATTAGTTTTTGTGTTTGTACTTGTAGTTTTAAATTTAAAATATATGTCATATATAAGTCCATGTAAGGTAAGTAATATCCAGCTTAAATTACTGAAAAAATAGCTGTGAATTTTCAGATATACCAAAATTAGCATCATCTGTGTTTATGTATAATCTAGGTGGCTTAAATTAAAATATTTGGGCGAGATGCTTGATATGAATTTTATAAACTTTTTCTTTAAATTGCAATGATAAGTATTTTGAAGAATTAAGTTCTCTTAACCTTACTCATCAGTGTATATCCACATCATTGATCAAGAATGTCACAGCTTTTAACAGCAATTAAAAGTATGATCTGAGATTCCATAAACCTAATTTTTTCTATATTGTATAATGCAGTAGTCACTATGCAATATTATTGTACACACTACACTTAATTATTTACCTGAATAACCATCTTTGAAGAGATCTGATGGTATTAGAATTTATTTGAAAAAGCTTTACAAGTTTTTAGGTGTAATTGTGCATTGCAAGAAATGATTAAAATGTCATTGTGTCGTCATCATTATATGGCACTTTTAATTTTATTTCTATTATTCCAGTTATTCTTAAAACATGTACAATGTCAGCTAGCTAGGACCTACACACAGTGTGGCTTGATCTCAAATTAGTAAAACTTCACAATAAATAATAGGCTATAAATCCTCTTCCTTGTTAACACAAACACACACACACATACACACACACACACACACACACACACACACACACACACACACACACACGCACACGCACAGGCACACACATGGGTTCAGTAAAATAACAAGTTAAAGTGATATTTGCACAGCATTTATGTATTCTGTGGTACATCTGTTCTCAACGTGTACTTGCCACCATTTATGAGTAATATTGGTACACAATTTCTGTAATGCTAACCATTTTAAGGGTGATATAACGTTTCGAACGTGACCCACAGAAATGTTACATGCCACATGAAACTACACTGTTAAACATCCTCTCATTGTTCTAAGTTGGAATAAAAATCTCAATCTTTGGCATGGGAAAAAGATGTTTAACCTAATATATGAGCCATTCGTTACATGCAGTGATGCGAAGCCGCATAATAATTTTGAAAAGTAGATAAAACTGCACATTATTTTGCTATATAATGCACTTCTTGTTTCTTTGTAGTGAACACATAAGGGAATTATGGACTGTCAAAAGAAATAATGGTTAGATGTGTGAGCAAATAAATTACATTACTAAATTATTTTCTATTAACTACTCAAACACACAGTTCCATCACTTTCACTTCTTAACTAAAACTACAAACAGCATTAATAGTTCATAGTTTAATCTTTCATTGAGTTATTTATTTGACACACATTCAGTTGTATGTCATGGACTGAGAGGTTTACACTATGCAGAAGGCTCCATTTGCCATCTTAGTCATAAAGTACATTGCTTAAAGTCTTATCAAGTTAAAGCAAGCCATTTATCCAAACAATTGCTCTGCACATTAAGCAAATTATACTTCACAGTCAGATAACTACATGAAATAATCTCTTATTGGAAGATACACTGTGCATTAAATTTTATTTTTAAAACTGCACATTTTCTTCTTCAGCATTCATTACTGTGCATATGCATGCCATTGAAGCATTTAAAGATTCAACGCTGTAATATTCTTGTGTTGTGAAGACAGAGTTAACCTTAGGACAATTTTAAATGAATGATACAGCTTTAATGTAATTATTATTTTTCATAATATATTCTGCACTTGTGTATGTTAATTCAACCAAAGTGATTAGAAATATATAAAATAGTGCCATTTATGAAATTTATGTCACCAGTTGCCAATACTGTCTTCTGTACTAATTTGACATTATTAATCTTATATGAATCGATCACAAATTTCAGGTTTTTCTCTGAATATACTTTAGTATACTTGTGCTGAAAATAATGTATGTACTATTGAGCTTTTAAGATTCATATTAAATATAACCATTAACATTTGTTGTCATTTTAAAGAAATTGTGCTATTTTTTGTACATAGTTGTTATCATTTCAAATTTATATACGAGGGCTATCCAGAAAGTAGATTACGTTTTGGAATAAAAAGTAAACAAAGTATAGGAAACAAATTTTATTATATACAGATGAAAGCCACACTCAAATACTACTTTTCGACATAGTCACCATTCAAATTAAGGCATTTATCGTAGCGATGTACGAGCTTGGAAATTCCTTCGTCGAAAAATTCGGCCGCCTGCGCCTTCAACCACTTCGTTACCTCTTCTTGCAGTTGTGCGTCGTCATCAAAACGCTGCATAGCCAGCCACTTCTTCATTGCTGGGAATAGGTGGAAGTCGCTCGGTGCCAGGTCGGGACTGTACGGCGGATGAGGAAACAACTCCCACTTAAAAGATTCAAGAACTTCACGAGTGACATTTGCCGTGTGGGGCCGGGCGTTGTCGTGAATCAACAAGATCTTAGAGCTCAACATTCCTCTGCGCTTGTTTTGAATGGCTCTTCTGAGTTTTTGGAGAGTTTGGCAATACCTTTGAGAGTTTATTGTAGTGCCTCTTTCCAGGAAGTCCACCAAAATCACACCTTTTCTGTCCCAAAAAAACAGTCGCCATCATCTTCCTTGCCGACATTGTTTGCATGCATTTCTTGGGTTTTTGGGGAGAACTTGTGTGCCCCCACTGCATTGATTGCAATTTCGTTTCACAGTTCACGTGTTTCACCCATGTTTCGTCACCAGTAACGATGCGATCGAGTAAAGAGTCACCATCCTTATGGTAAACGTCCAAAAAGTTCAACGCTGCAGCCATTCGCTGATTTTTGTGATCCTCTGTCAAGATTTTTGGAATCCATCTTGCACAAAACTTGTGGTAACCAAGCTTTTCGCTGATGATTTCGTGCAACAAACTTCGCGAAATTTGTGGAAAACTCAAAGACAGTTCCGTTATTGTGAACCTTCGATTTTCACGGACTTTAGCATCGACTTTTTCGACAAGTTCGGCAGTCACTATGCTGGGTCTCCCACTTCGATCTTCGTCGTGAACATTGGTTCGGCCATTTTTAAATCTGATGACCCACTGACGCACTCCACCTTCAGTGATAATGTTGTCCCCATACACTTCACAAAGCTGCCGATAGATTTCTATCGGTTTACAGTTTTTTGCAGTCAGAAACCTTATTACTGCACGCACCTCGCAGCTCGCGGGATTTTCAATTAACGCAGACATTTCAAACCGTCACAGTATCTGAACGGAGCACAGCACGAACCTCTCACTAGCACGGCTAGATGCCGACTGAGCTGCGCAACGCTCTGACCCCAAGATGGCCGCGCTAGCCCCGCCCCTAGCGGAAACAGACGAAAACGTAATCTACTTTCTGGATAGCCCTCGTACATATTTCTTTAGGTTTTTTTTTCTCACTGTTATTCCAGGGAATTTTTCAACATTCTGTGTACAAAGAAATTGCATTACATATAACATTATGGTAGCCTTACCTGTTTTCCTGTATCTACAGAATCATTATTTTAGTGTTAAGTTATCTTTATTTTAAGTATTACACTAAGAAGCTTGAGGGAAAGGGGATACAGATGTCTTGTATAATCTCAATAGCATCTTAAGTGATCTCACTCTCTCGTTTTTAAAATTTTAATTGTTTTTAAAGACAAAATTATCAATTTGCAACAGGAATAAAGATATAATACTTTGTGGAAGTCAATTATTCATATTTAAGAGGAAAAGTTCAAGTGGATTCTTGACATTTTTTTCACAAATTGGACAACTTCTTTCGAAGTCACATCTCGCACACTGATGAATAGTTTACCGCATATTTCCTCAGCGTATTTGACGCGTATTATGCTAATATGCGATAGCTGAAATGCGCGTAAACTATTCATGTGTGGCGAGATGTGATTTCGAAAGAAGTTTGATTCTATCAGTCAGTGAAAACGGGAGCCGAAGGAAAGGGGAAGCGAATGCACCATAGCTCGGTCGGAATAGAAGCTTACTACATTACCGGTCTTACCAGCCGTAGTTGCCATGGTCGCCGGGGTCTAAAGATTCAGGAATGAGTGCCCTATGCGTCTTCAGTTTTTAACAAGGAGGTGAGAATCTGGTATTGATCTGTGGTGGTGAGAGTCGCTCCTAAGGTAAGCAATGCATTATGCCAGAGTTTTTACGGAAGTAATCTAACTCTAACTATCCCCACTTGAGATCAGTGTTCAGAATTTCCAGTTTCGGACCTAACATCAGAGACATTTTCTCTAACGGTCCGCATGCAAAAGTTTATGCGGGAGCATGCGTTCTGCGCGTCGGTCAAAATCTTATAGCCTGTTGTCAGAAGCACGCATGGGATTTTAACAATGGGTTGGTTTCCGACTGGAAGGCGCAAAATTTGCCTTGAGGGCAAAACAGACAATAGAGTAGGGTTGTTTGTTTACAGGGGTTGCAAAGTAATTTAAAATCACAGAATATTACTGCCGCAAGTAGAACATTGCAAAACCCAAGAAATTGTTAGGAATGGCACAGTATCATTACGCAAGAAATTAATCGTGCGTCAAATTCAGTACTAGTTCCCAAGAAGAAGTCACTGCACGACGATTTGTCACCTGTTATTCATAGTGCACTGGATTACTGGAAAACAGATTCAAAATTTTCAGAAATTAATATATATATATATATATATAACTGGACATGTTTGCTTTCAAATGCCTAATGTAGACTTTAAAATAATAAAACTGATCGTTTTAGGTTCTGTCTCATTAAATTTGTGTCCCTATTTAATTTGATTAGCATTACTCAGTTATAAAGTGCGATCCATATAAATCTGAACCATTTCAATAGCCATAACTTGCCCGACTCGGTAGCGTGGTACTAGCATGTCTGCCTCACGTTCAAGAGGTCCCGAGTTCGAATCTTGGTTAGGGTGAGTTACCTGGATAAGGCTTTTCCGGGGTTTGTCCTTATCCTGATAGACGAATGTTGGGTAACTCTAAGCTCCATGGACCCTGGATTCATTTGAGCATCATTTTATCAACTTCATCCATCACCCGATATGACTTAACGTTGGAGGACATAACAGAAAAAAAGAACAATACAAATAATGAAAATAAAAAATAAAAGAATAGCCATCACTTTTGAACCAATAATAGGACACACGTGCAACTTTGGGAGAATATAATACACAGTTGGGAGAGAAAATGTTGGAAGTGTCCTCCACCAGCATCTATCCATGTTTGCACTCGCCTCACCATAGTCTCGAATGGATTCCTTAAGAACTTCAATTGTTGCCCATTGTTGCCCAAGAACATCAAAATGTGGCCCATTCTTGTACACTATTAAGATACCCCCATAAGAAAAAATCCGGTGAGGTTAGGTCAGGGATCTGGGAGGCCACAGACCTCATGATATTATTCGATTATCAAAGAAACTTGTTACAAGTTCCATGGTGTCAGTAGATGTATGGCATGTTACTCCATCTTGCTGGAAATAACCTTCTCTTATTTCGATATCATTCAGCTGCTCCACAAATGTCTTGAAGATACCCATATAAACTTCAGTGTCTACAGTCAGATCAAGGAAAATGTGACCAACGATGCATTGATGCTGGTGGAGGACACTTCCAACATTCTCTCTGAGATGTAAATAGTGCAATGTAATCTCCCAATTGTGTATTATACTCTCCCAAAGTTACACGAGTACCCTATTATTGGCTCAAAAGTCGTAAGATGCTATTCCAAGACACTGTATTAAAATTTTATATTTACTCAAACATAATAATTATATTGATATTTACAAACATTTTGCAGAAAAGCTAACCTACTCTAACCTAACTAATCTAATTGCTACATTTGTAGCTTACAATTTTCACAATCTAATCTACTTCCACCTTGCTATCCCTAAAAAATCAATCTATCCTTTTGTTCTTGTGTTGATGTTGCCTTCTTCTGTCGCTTCAAATCCTTCTGTTGAATCCAAGATTGTCCTCTTCTATTAATCCTTCGACTAGGTGAAGTTCCTTTACTTTCTTTGCTTGTTGAAGCTAGGTATCCATATTCTGTCCTCGAAGTCGTTCAGATATGGATCGCACTACACCAACATTCTATTTTATATTTACACTAGAAGTGGAAATGAGGTATCGAGTATCGCTTATCGAGAAAAACTGGTATCGACCCATCCCTAATAGAAATATGTATTAGTATTCATTCTGTTTGTCTTTTCGATTTTCACCTTCACGTGAGAGTGGAATTTTAAGGCCAGAATACAGCGTCCATTCTTAATCGTTTGTCTGTTGTTACACCATCTTTATATCTGCTATCTCGATAGAAATGAAGGTAGGTTTCTTAAGAATGTCTGTATACCCGTTAATAAACGGTAGCTGTAGAGGAAGTCATGTTTGTGTTAGTATGTTATACTTGAAATTATGCATGAGACAGCAAAAAAAGATGAGAGAACTCAAATAGTTGGTGGACAGAGATAGGAGGAATTATGGGGAAAAAATAGGAATGGGGGGATATATGGAGATTAGAGCAAAGGAATATATGCGATGTGGGTAAATTAGTACAATGCAGAATAGAAGATATAGAAAGCCAGGAAATATGGGGAAGTCTAGAAAATATGAAATCATTACAATTTTAAAAGGAAATAAAAAGAAATTGGGGACGAAGCTAAAATTAGCTACGCAATATCAAACTTGAAGAGTTCCAAACATACTTACAACAGTGGGAAAAGAGACTTGACAAGTGCATCACATGTAATGGAGAGTATTTTGAAGGTGACTGAAGTAATTTTGTTAAAAGGTTCATCAATAAAGTTTTTATGACAACAATCCGGTTTCTTTTGGATTCCTCCTCGTATTAGCCAATAAATACAAGTTTTATACATGACAGCATATACCTTGAAGTTCTGCATGTCTTTGTTCTTAATTTAAAAGACAAGTATCACCAATGCAAAACCTATTAGAGACATAGAGATAACTAGGCATAGGAATTCTTAAATAGCTGTCTTCAAGTTATCTACACTCAAGGTATTATCAGTAGAAGGAACGCAGAACCGAGCTAAGGATGGCTGACAGGCAAGTTAAACCTGGCCCGAGTGCTTTCTGCAAACTCTAACTGTACGAGGAATACGGGAGGTTTCTTATCTGCGACGTCCCTGCTTATAGTCAAGTGAGAGCTCAATCTTATTTCCTTCCATGTGGATTAATGCTTAGAAATTATGCCTGATGACAACATTTTTATTGAGAATTTCGAACAGCCATATATTAAACTTTAAATGACGCTGGTATCTTGCAAACGTAAAATTTAAAACATTAATGCGCGTTAGATTTGACTAACTTTTAATTTTATGAAAGTTCTTTTTTTCCTTGGAATTATCGCTTAAAATATTAAAGACTTTGTGGAAAAAACTTATGTAGCACATGGAAAACGATCAATTACCTTTCTGTGAAAAGAGAGGGAGGGAATGAGAGTGAATGTACATACACGTTTAATTTCACACACACAGTTTTGAAGAAACTTAAAATTAAAATTGCTTCAAAACTGCAAACATATAAACCTATGATTTTTGTAAAATGTTGAAATCGAGAACGAAGTCAAACTTGTTGGGAAGGAAAGAGATAATGAAGCGTGTGACAGTACTTATACTTCCAGGTCATACATATTGCTGCCATTCACTTACTTCACTTTACGTACACCTTGGAGGTAACCAGGGGCCTAAAACTTCATGTCCGAATTCGAATCTCGTTTGGAGTGAATTGCTCCGAATTGGCGTTTTATTTTCTCGGATTTTTCCTTATTATTAAAAGATAATTTTGAGGGACTCTTAGGAAATTAGGACCTGGACTCATTTGAGTTAATAACTAGTCGAAGTAGTCAATGAGTTTGAATACTAAGCAGTAAGGTTAAATAACAATGGAAAGTGGAGAGCACACAGGAGAAACATTGAAGCAAAAGGAAAGGCGGCAATGAATGGAATAAGAATATGCAAATATAAACTAGAAATGACAACCAAGTGGTTAGAAAAAATGTACGAAGCACTAGTTGAATCCAAAATGATGTATGCAGTGGAGATCTGGGGGGGGGGGAGGGGACACAGAGGTAAACAAACCGGTGGACCAAAACTACAAAAGGTTTTGAAAAGAGTTATTAGGCTTACCAAGGTCAGCACCTAGTGAAGCAGCTTTACTAGAATTACGAAAGAAGAAGAAATGGAATGATAATGGAAAGAATAATAAAATTTTTGTATAGGTGATTTGTTAAAGAAGAAGAGGAAATTATGGAATTATGCATGAGACAGAAAAAACGATTAGAGAACTCAAATAGTTGGTGGGCAGAGATAGGGGAAATTGGGGACGAGAAGCATATGTAGATTACTGCAACAGGCAAGAGAGAGAAGGGTTAGCATGGATGAGAACAGGAATAATATTTCTAAGAGGAATAAGAGGTAGAGAAAAGGGAATTTCTGAATTGTGTGGGGGAAAAGAAAGCATAGAACACTATATAACAGAATGCGAGGAGGTTGCAATATGGAGAAAAAGGTTTGGGATGAAAAATGGGAGAAAGTAGAGAAGAGGATAGTAGCTATAAAAATGTTAACGGGCAGGGAGGAAAAGAAGGTAAGAAGTATTGGTGAGTTCTTGCAGAAAGTAAAAGAAAAATGGGCCAGATATGTAAACAAGTGTAAGAAAGGAAGAGGACGGGGAAGAAAGGGACTAATTAAGTAATCAAGGAGGTATGGAGGTTAAGAGCTACCTGGCAGAGCATAAGACCAGGGTGTCATGCGAGGTAACGACAAATAAATGTAACCAAAAGTTGTAAATTGTAAAATTTTGGAATATGTACAATAATATATCATATCATATCATATTACAGTTCCTAATATCTTTTTTCGATGTAAGTAGATTTCTAAATATATGTTAAACTCTGAGATACTTTTATAATAGTTTATTGGATTTCTAGATATAATATTGAGACGTTTCTAAATGATTTTTCGATATAAACAGAATGTGCATAAAACTGGGAGAACACATTGAAACAAGCAGACACAGAAATCTAGTTAAAATTCCGAAAAATGATACAATTTTCTGTAACTGACGTATGTTCTCCAAGTTAGTGTCCAAGCACTAAAAACGAGAAGCTGTCAGCCAGTTTTAATATAAAATGAAGCGACTTGGCCACAAACACTTTGGACAGTAACAGGAAACTGCATGAGACGATAAAGGAAATATTCGTGACAAAGCTACCATCTCACAAAACGTGACCAAGGTTTCCTCAAGTCACGCTGTGTTTGGTTACCAAGTAAACCAAGCTGAAAATTAATTTACTCGGTTGGTTCAGGAGAAGCATTGCTGTTTTTGTTGTTCTATTTAAAATAAGTTTCATAGAATAGTATCACTGAAGAGATGATTCTTGGTATTCATAAAGAAATCTGTTTAGCCATGTTTGTTATTTTGCAGATAGAATTCCCAAGCTCGTCAGCACTGCATGCTACAAATTCCAGTGAGTAATTTAGTAATATTTTAGTTCATTTTATTTCAAGTAGTGTTTAACGCCCATCTTTGTCGCATATACACCACCTTACATAGTAAGGAAGGGCACATTACATATTGTTACATGAAATTACATGATGGTTTGAGAAGGAAGTTTAGAAGTAATATACTACGGCAGAATTTTAGGGCACCTCCTTGGTATTCTCCAATTATTAGGATGAGGAAAATATAAAAAAAATATCTCAGCAAGGTAGCTTTAAACCTCACAGATTCAAATGGATCAAGTTAATTGATGTAACTATTAAATCGTGTTCATAGGGTCTACCACATTTCGTTTGTGTAATTTGGTGGTACATAAGGTTTTGCTGCGGAGGAAATAACATTTATAAGCCCGCCTCGGTAACGTGGTGGTAGCGTGTATGCCTTACGTTCAAGATGTCCCGAGTTCGAATCTCGGTCAGGTTAAATTACCTGGAGTGAGTTTTTCCGAGGTTTCTCTTATCCTGAAAGAGTAATGTCGGGTAAATCTAAGCTCTATGGACCCTGGGCTTATTTGAGCATCATTTCACAATTCCATTCATCGTCCGATATAGCTTAACGTTGGAGGACGTAAAATAAAAAAATAAAATAAAATAAATAGAAACGTTTATGAGATCTGAATTAGTAAGTATGAATAAGACTACACATTTCTTACTTTTATTTAATCAAAATTTCTTATACAAAGTCATTAATTATATTTCCAAATTTATTTCTGCTAAACGAGTCAATTTAACTTTTGAAAAATATAATCTCGAAATCGCACCTTTCAAGCGGTTTCTCAACTTCAATGACTAAATAAAATAACGCTGTTTGCTTTTTAATATATAAATAATCAGGAATACATGCATGAATGGGTAAGCAGAAGTTATAGAACTATAACTTTTAGTTACTTTGCACACAAGAAGAGGTGTACAATTTTTGTCTTCATGAGAATAAACTCTAATTATGCATGAGCCAGAAAAGAGGATTAGAAAACTCAAATAGTTGGTGGGCATAGATAGGAGGAATTATGGAAAAAATAGTAATGGGAGATATATGGAAATTAGGAATACATGCGATGTAGGTAAATTGGTAAAATGCAGAATAGAAGATATAGAAAGACAGGAAATATGGGGAAGTCTAAAAAATATGAAATCATTACAATTTTACAAGCAAATAAAAAGAAATTGGGGACGAGAAGCTTATGTAGATTACTGCAATAGGCAAGAGAGAGAAGGGTTACCTTGTATGAGAACAGGAACAATATTTCTAAGAGGGATAAGAGGTAGGATAAAGGGAATTTATGAATTGCGTGGGGGAAAAGAAAGCATAGAACACTACGTAACAGAATGCGAGGAGGTTGCAGTGTGGAGAAAAATGGTTTAGAAGGAAAAATGGGAGAAAGCAGATAAGAGGATAATAGCTACATATAAAAATGTTAACAGGAAAGGAGAAAAAGAAGGTAAGGAGTATTGCTAAGTTGTTACAAAAATTAAAAGAAAAATGGGCCAGAAAGGTAAAGAATATAAGAAAGGAAGATGAGGGGAAAAAATGGGGCTAATTAAGTAACAAGGAGGCATGGAGGTTAAGAGTTACCTGGCAGAACTAGGGACCAGGGTGTCATGTAAGCCAAGATAGCAACAGGGTAAAGAAAAATGTAGCCAAAAGATGTAAATTGTAAAATTTTGGAATATGCACAAAATAATTAATAAGTAATTACACACAATACACGTTTATAGCATTCAAAGAATAACCATGGTAATGATCTCTGGGGATGGAACGAAGGAATACAAATCGCGAATTTTCAAGCATGTCCGCCAGATCATTTTTGTGAGGTGTTTAACGTTCTCTTTTACTACATGCGGCACCGCAGGTGGTGACACTTAAATAGCGTTTTATATTTACGATTTAATTCTAGGAAGGCTAATAAGCCTATCGATATTACTTGCTTTGCAGTAAGCAGTTAGATACTATTGAGAAAAACATATTTAGATTAATTCCATTTAGAGTAAAATTAAAACAAATATGAAATATATAAAGTTTTCTGTTACATTCTATTTAAGCTAGACATATCAATAAGGAGACTCTTCCTACCCAAACCCTATTTCCTCTAAGAATGAAGCTCAAGTTGGAATATTTGCCGCAGTTCGTAGAATGTTTTCTACATTTTAAACAATATATTTCAAAAGTGAAGTGGACGTTCCTCTGGGCTATTGTGAAGAATTTGTAACTGCAATTTCTTAATAGCTATTTGCATTTTGTTCAAAGTAATATTATCTTGTCTCAGACTACATAGTGAGTTTCTCTAAGATATTACAAAATTGCATCATGAATATCTATCATGATTAACGACAGTTGTTAGAGAAATGAAGTATAGAAACAATTATGGAATACACAAAAAACGAGCTTTTTCTTTAGCTCTACTATTGCTATTATTATTATTATTATTATTATTATTATTATTATTATTATTATTATTATTATTATTATTATTATTATTATTATTATTATTATTATTATTATTATTATTATTATTATTATTATTATTATTATTATTATTATTATTATTATTATTATTATTATTATTATTATTATTATTATTATTATTATTATTATTATTATTATTATTATTATTATTATTATTATTATTATTATTATTATTATTATTATTATTATTATTATTATTATTATTATTATTATTATTATTATTATTATTATTATTATTATTATTATTATTATTATTATTATTATTATTATTATTATTATTATTATTATTATTATTATTATTATTATTATTATTATTATTATTATTATTATTATTATTATTATTATTATTATTATTATTATTATTATTATTATTATTATTATTATTATTATTATTATTATTATTATTATTATTATTATTATTATTATTATTATTATTATTATTATTATTATTATTATTATTATTATTATTATTATTATTATTATTATTATTATTATTATTATTATTATTATTATTATTATTATTATTATTATTATTATTATTATTATTATTATTATTATTATTATTATTATTATTATTATTATTATTATTATTATTATTATTATTATTATTATTATTATTATTATTATTATTATTATTATTATTATTATTATTATTATTATTATTATTATTATTATTATTATTATTATTATTATTATTATTATTATTATTATTATTATTATTATTATTATTATTATTATTATTATTATTATTGTTATTATTATTATTATTATTATTATTATTATTATTATTATTATTATTATTATTATTATTATTATTATTATTATTATTATTATTATTATTATTATTATTATTATTATTATTATTATTATTATTATTATTATTATTATTATTATTATTATTATTATTATTATTATTATTATTACGTATTGCTTGTAAATTGTTTATAATAATATTTTTTTCTGTGGCAGGTACGGTGCAACAAGACAAGTGTTACATTAATCTCAACCTTTTGTATAAGAAAATTAATGCAGTGTTGCCAGAGTACCAGAAGCAGTTGGCAGCGGAGAGAGAGATAATGGATTTCCACATTCAACTGAGACAACGTATAAGAGCATACATACAGAGTAAGAAATAGTACTAGTAGGATTAATAAAAGCATTGCTCCCAAATTGTGAATTGAAGTGAGGACTCTAGTCTTCAGCTTGTGTTTGGGCCATAGTCGATTCTCTTATCTCTTGGAATTCATTGGTGAAAGTAAGCGTAAATATTTTGTTTAAAATGTTAAAGAATTTATATACTTCTGAAATCATCAACAGATTAAATATTTTTAAAATTTTTTTCTCGTAACCTATAAATGGGTGTCTTAAAATAATCCTTTAAACCGTGGGGCACGCATCCTATTTATTTCGAATTGTTTATCACAGGTACTGCCAGCCTGAATTAACAATCACATGATTTTGCAATGAATTCCTTCCTTTGCTCCACAGCTTGCAGTGTTTTCTGAAAATCTTTATTTTTCAATATGCACAAAAGGTAATCGTTTAGGATAGAGGTAAAACTGGATTTTAGAAGGGTTTTACATTACAAGTCAGCTTGGAATTTCTAATTTTTAAAGACTTAATTCACGAACGATACAACTTTAACATTTTAAGTTTTATGCAAAAAAAAAAAAAAAAAAAAAAAAAAAAAAGGTTTCTAAAACACTCCGTTTGGTGTGCGGGGTTAAAGAGTAGTCCCAACGTAGACCATGCGTGTCGTAGAAGGCGACTAAAATGAATACCCAGTGCTTCAGGATACATGTGAGCCACCCAAACTCCGGAGGTACATATAAATAAGGGTCTCGGTCCTCCAGTTTGGGAATTGGGCGCTAGGCTAACAACCTAGCCCGTAAAAATTGTTGTTAGAAAGTCTTAGATAAACCGATTGGAAGGAATAATGGCAACCGAATCCATCTCAAATGAAAAGGAAATGGGAAGATGCAATAAGAAGGGATGCCTTAGGCATATTGAGGGTCCGAACGTGAAGACGGAAGGCAGAAGATAAGAGATAAATGGAGGCAAAAACTCAGGTAGGCTGAGGCCCAAAAGGGACTGTGAAAGTCATGTAGTAATAGTTCCTAAAACAAATACACTATGCAATGTAATTTGTTCATTACCAAATTTGATTTTTCAGAGCAAATAGCACATATTTTCAATTCCCTTAAGTGTAAACTGATAAAAGATGTCACAGGAAACACTTATATCATGCTTAAGATGTTTATCTGGTATAATACAAATAGTTATTTTGATATGAACTCCATTTATATAATTGGAACCCCTTGAAAATTACTTTGTCAAGATGTTAAGAAGGCATATGTGCTTTAATTTTAGTGTAAAATAGAATTATATATTTATTGCAAAAACTGTAAAATATGAGATTTTAACACGTGTAGTGTTCATTTTTAGATGTAACGCTGTCCATTAATAACAAGACATAGTATATTTAATGAGGTTAAATGACATTATGATTGGCCTCTAGAAAACTTCAGAAATTAAGGTCGAATACGGAAGTCACGTTGTTTCAATATCCATATTGTTAGAGTGAGATGAGATCAGATGATCCTTTGATCTGATTTTTTAGGACAGCTGTTGAACACACAAGACGAGATTCCCTTTTGTCTTGATTCATATAGATGTATCTTTCCAAAAATATTTCAGAGAGTACATTGTCACAATTCATTGCCCAGATAATTTTTAAGATTATTGGTGCTTATATAATTAGAACCTAACAAATTATAAAACAATGAAGGTCCACAGCACTGCAGTCTTTTTAGCCATCCATATTCACCCAGTTTTGCTCTTTTTCTAGATGAGTTAAGCGAGAGAAACTTAGCAGAGAAGCTTATCTCTTTCTTCGAAGAATATAGTAAACATTCTGATAAGTTTAACAAGTTGGAGTTGGTTCTGGCAGATCTCAGCAGCTCTCTTCAGAAGATTGGTCCAGAAGCAGTGCAGGAGCTGAGAAAATGTCAACTCGTCAACAGATGGTCGGTTTCAGAAGCTAGCCGTGAGGGAAGTTATTTGGGTGATTTATTGCTCTTTTCATAGTTTTATTGTGACTTGTGATAGTTTCAATCAACACAAGTAAGGCTCATCATTGTCAAAATGGAATATATGTCGAAAGGGACAATCTTTTCAAATAAGTATTAATTACTTTCAGCAACAACCTGGTCTGCATTATTATTAACATTTATGTTTAAGTAAATTACATTACACGTCCTCTTTTGGAATGAAAGACTCCCATAACTATGCTCGAGAGTTTTCTTTGTAAAAGAGGACTGAGTTAGCAGACTAGATTATGTTTTAACCATAATTTCGTGTATGATAGTACACACCAGTGAAATCTTCTGAGAACGAAGATCCTGAATAATGTAATTCATTAGATTGTCCTCCGTAGCTACAGTGGTAGCTATAATTTGCTAAGATATCAAAAAGTTTGCTAATATCTAGCTGTAAAAGTTCTTTCAGATTACATTTAGGACACCCCATTTGTATCATCCACATAAAACTGGGCTTCTTATATCCTCCAACGACTATAAACGTGTTAGGTGTGATCAAAAGTTATTCTGAAGACATATGCTACTGCATGTTTCAAATTTATTGGTTAAGTTGCACTTATTAACACTGACACAGACAACCTTTATGTAATATCTCGATTTTCTCATCTTCGGGCCTCGGTTCTATAAGAAAAACAAATTATTAGTGTATCACTTGCAAGCACATGAAAGATAAATGTGAAGATGCAATACGAGTATATCGTCAAATTCATAATCATTTGCAATAAAATATGAATATAACAGTTAAGGTATTAGACTTAAATTAAAAGTACGGTATACATAAAAGGAAATATAAAACGGAAACAAATGTGATAAAACATCTAGAATGCCAATCGGTTCTATAAATAATTGTGCCTCTGATACGTATTTAATTTCTTGTCTTATGAGTGAGCGTTACGAAGAAAGAACATTAATCCTTAAGACCTTTATTTCGAAATTTGTAAGCCTTTAAGGTTTGTAGCATTAATGAATTTTGCAGGAATACAGTAAGAAGAATCTCATTTATCCGGACTAGAGAGGACAGAAAACAACTATGAAATCCTGACTTTCAGGATGAATGCTTTAGACGAAAGTTAAGCATTTCTGATAGCTTTCCCATTGAACATGCTCCTGAAAGGAACAAATGCAGTTGAAGCAAGAACTTGTATTCATTTTGATGGATCTCTGTGCAAGATTCATATTTTTCATTGAATTCAAGGTACAAATAAAACGACAATTCAACAAGCGCTAAATGGGAGTCATTAAAATCAATAGACCACAACTTAAGGAGACAAATTATTATGCGTTTCAAATGGGAAGAGTTCTGGAGTCCAGCTAATCAGATGCTGTATCACACTCAGCGTTGCCAGCTTGTCACTCCACTCCTGTTATATTTCTCTCTCTCTCTCTCGCACACTCACACGACATGCAGGTCTGCTTGGCGCAGACGTAAGGGTAAGAAACTTATATTTTACAAACTTTTACAGTGATGCAGTTGCCAAAATCAAAATTCGAAAACTCATTTCGGTAAATTATGTATATTTTAAAATACTATAACTATAAATATAGTTTAAAATTACCTGCTTTTCTAATCCAATGAAACTGACAGTGACTCATCCATATCGCTGTCAATGTCACTTCGGTTAAGAGACAATTCGTCATTGTCACGGTCTTCATCGTCTGAGTCTTGCAAATTTATGATTATAGGTTCCAAAATCTCGTCATTGCTATTTCTTTCTTAAAATCGTCTTCTTGAAGGTTTTCTGCATGCCTCACGCAGTTTTCCCAGTCCTGTTGTGTTACCTTGTCAATTTCTTCGTGAACAAGTCGTTAAACGTCTATCACTTTAAAAGTATTATTTCTGTTTGCAACCCCAATTTTTATTTGAGCCCACACCAACTCGATTGGATTGGCAGTGGTAAGGTGGGAGGCAAATTAACTCGTGACCCGTTTCAATTTCAAGTTGATGCAGCTGATACACTTTTTCCGTGTTTTTAAACGGAAGTACTCTTTGCAATAACTCTTTATAATTTCTGTTTCCGAAAAAATTTTAAAGAACGTGTACACCTTAAAAATAATACTTCGCAATACCAGCCTTTTTGACTCGCCGCTAAATTCACCGCAAGAAGCCATTGCACCATTTAACTCTTATTCTACTGTTGTGTAAAGAACAACTGAATGTTATTTATCTGAACTCTCCAGAGTAAATAAACACTTCTTATCCAGCATTCATTCATAAACATAAGCATACAGCATTCCACAGGCTAACAGTAAATGAAGTGTTTGCTCTTTCTCGAATATAACACCTAGATTTACTCACAGTAATTCTTTTATTCGACATGCCAGTAGTTTAAATTTCAGTTCTGAGTAATTAAAAGTACATGTACATACATACACACCAACCACTTTGAACTCTCTAGAGTAAATAGAGATTACGAACCATTCATAAACAAAGATATGTGACCAGACACGTTCTGCCAGGGCAGCAGGAAATTTGTTGTTTCCTCTCGCTCAAACTGGATTATTCAAAGTAATTCTTTTATCACGTCATGTCAAACATTTAGTTTCAGTTCTGAGTAATTACAAATATAAGTACACGCATACATGCCAAATTCATACAGTGCTTACGTCGCGATTTATTGTTATAATACAGGTAATAGTGATTTGTTTATTTGTGTTGGAAGAACTACTTGAGCTAAAAATATGGGGTTTCCATGGTTATGTTAGATACATTACTCGCTACCTTCCACATGGATCAGTTTCGGCAAAATCTGAATTTTTGTCTTAGCTCGAATAGTATTTCATACAGATTGGCGCTCGTCACACACGACTTAGCGGGAATGTGATACGACAATACCCCAGAACTCCGATTGGTTGCTCAGCTAATGACACTCACCTTCCCATTTGAAACACATAATAATTGATATGTCCTCAACGCAATGGAGACTATATTTCAATCCAACACCACCTTCATCTGGAGGCAGCTGTTCAGACACAGATTATCTCCTCAACACACTATTCACTCGGAGTGCAATGAAAATAAATGCCTAGAACTAAAGTGGTATCTCTTTCCTTCACATCGTCTACACGGAACGTAATAAAAGGGGATCTACCCCAGCAAAAGTTTTGAAGATACCTCATGTATTATTTTATCCAAATATTTCTTAATTTTTTGAAATACACATAATTTGGATATACACAGTTCTATCTTTCCATTATATTTAGCTACAATTTCAGTCAGATTACTTAATTGTATCTACTGCTTTCTGCTCCACAGCTATCTGATCCAAGTAGATCAGAATGTCAGTATCTCTAATGTATAAATTAGAGAAACGTAGGATTACTTGATTTCCTGCCACATATAACTTAACTTTACAGGCTAGTTCTGCGTAGTATTATACACTTTTAATACTACATTCAAAATATATAAAATAATGTAAAAAGTATAAACTGAATGTATTCCTTAGGATTTTAAATGTTCTTAAATATGCAACATCGAACATCTGTTGTGTGTTTCAAATGGGATTATGTTTGTCCTTAAGTGCTGCTAGTGAGCAACAAATTCAAATTTTGCAAAACGCAATCTACAAGGAAGGCAGGGATTAAAAATCCCATACTTTTAGCTCAAATAGTTTTCCCTAATATAAATAAATAAGGTACCAATATATTATATATTATAATAATGCATCGCGAGGTAGGCACTGCAATTAACATGGTTTGTATGTATGTGTGTACATATATTTGTAACTACTCAGAACAGAAATGAAAACGTTTGACATGAATTTGAATAAGCCAAGGTGTCTGTTAAATTTGGGAGAGAGTAAACATTATACTTCTTGGAAAGATACAGTCATACTGAAAACTTCAATGCCATAGCCGGTATTTGAACCACGGATCTTCTGGTTGCTGTCCAACCGCTCTAACCCTTGAGCTATTAAGACCAACGTGCCGAGATGACATTAAATTCTCCAACTAACTCGCGTTTTTCCCGGTAAACCACTTAGGAGTTCTCATAAACACATGAGACAACTACCTTAATGGCGACTTACAACATGTAAGTAGTTTAAGGCCCGGGCTTTATAGTTAACCACTATTAGGTCAATTAATAGAAATTAATTGTTCTTTCACACTAGCCATGAAAGAGCAATTGTGTGAAAATAATGGGGGTAACGAGGTGGCAACCTTGAGCGCGCTAACACATCTGATTGGCGGCGGTTCAGAACTCTTCGCATTTGAAACACATAATAATACTATATATTATGTAATATATGGGACTTGTAATGAAGTTCAACTTAAATATAACTTTCCCTTGATTTTCTGTAATTATAGCACCTGAAAAACGCCATTGTGTTTATTTTGCTTGTTTAAACGTCTGAAATTCATAATAGGTTTCTATTGAATGTTTCAGATATTCAGCTCATGGAGCGGTGATGGAACATTTTTATCAAAAGCTGCAGACGAAAACATGGGTAAGCTCCTTTAGATAAAATACAAAGTGCATCTGTTCTATTTGCTTAAACAAAGCATTGCCTTTCTAAAATATAAATTTATAAATTAGTGATAAATTTACGGAAGAATTATTAACTGCATAATCGT
Source organism: Mantis religiosa (assembly GCA_030765055.1). NCBI lineage: Eukaryota > Metazoa > Arthropoda > Insecta > Mantodea > Mantidae > Mantis > Mantis religiosa. Next base: position 113,609,484 of record CM060954.1, on the reverse strand, counting down.
AGCATATATGGAGTGACCAAACAGCAACAAAGCTGTTTGTATACGTTGGATGTTTGGCTGCGTGACTGGCGCCTAGAGCGATTTTTGACAAAATACCATGTCAGGCTTCGTGTTTAAAAATGTCAATAGAGCTATCGTAAGCATTAATCTACAACTAACTGAAGCAATATCCCTACTAAATTATTGAATTTGCGATTTTTGAGCTATCATTATCTTATAGTATCCAATTTTAAAAGTTTTAAGGCACTTCAGCCCAAGATTTGCTATTTACATTTTTTTTATTATCAAGAATAGACTCTGTTTCCTTGAATCGTCGACGAGAATATGAACTGCTTTTTTGCAAGGCGCTCAAACAAAAAGGAATCTGATAGTTAATATGAAATGTTCAGTGCCATGGCCGGGATTTGAACCACGGATATCCTGGTTTCCGTCCAGTCGCTCTTAACCTTTGAGCTACCATAGCCAACTTGCCGTCCCGAGATTAAATTCTCCATTTGACTCACATTTCCCAGTAGACTATTAGGGGCTCTCGCATCCGAGATACACCATTTGTGGTGACTTACTATCGTAAGTACTTAAGTCCCAGGCTTCATCATTTAACTCTTATTACTTTTAGTTAACTGATGGAAATTAATCATTTCTCCACATAAGCCGTATATAGGCTAAGGTTTTTGATAGCAAAAGGTTACAAGGTTTTGATAGATAGAGTCAACATGAAAAATTCAATGCCATGACTGGAATTTGAACCACTGGTTTCCGTCCAGTCGCTCTTACCTTTTGAGCTACCATGGCCAACGTGCCATCCCGACATTAAATTCTCCATTTGACTCATATTTCCCCGGTAGACTACTAGGGAAGTACTGAAGTCCCAGGCTTCATCATTTAACTCTTATTATTTTTAGTTAATTGATGGAAATTGAACATTTCTCCACATTAGCCGTATATAGGCTAAGGTTTTTGATAGAGTCAACATGAAAAATTCAATGTCATGGCCGGGATTTGAACCACTGGTTTCCGTCCAGTCGCTCTTAACCTTTGAGCTACCATAGCTAACGTGCCGTCCCAAGATTAAATTCTCCATTTGACTCACATTTCCCAGTAGACTACTAGGGGCTCTCGCATCCGAGATTCACCATTTGTGGTGACTTACTATCGTAAGTACTTAAGTCTCAGACTTCATCATTTAACTCTTATTACTCTTAGTTAACTGATGGAAATTAATCATTTCTCCACATAAGCCGGATATAGGCTAAGGTTTTTGATAGCAAAAGGATACAAGGTTTTGATAGATAGAGTCAACATGAAAAATTCAATGCTATGGCCGGGATTTGAACCACGGATCTCCTGGTTTCCATCCAGTCCCTCTTACCTTTTTACCTATATATGCCTAATGTGCAGAAATGATTAATTTCCATCAATTAACTAAAAAAAAAGGAATCTGTCTATAAAATGCTTCTCTACAAAATTTGGTCATATAATAATCATAACTGAAGATTCTGTGGGCTAAAATATAGGTACCTCTTTGCACTATAAGTTCACTAACACATTATAGGACTGAAACATTGAATCTCACAACTGTGAAAACTCTGTGTAGCGTCAGTTGATTAGCCGGTACACGGAGAGGAGATACATACAGGCCGGTGAAAAACAGAAACAACTCCGTGCACGGTAAGCAATTCCCCATAATACAATCACGCGACTAAATGAAAGCTCCATTGGCGCTGTGTATCAAGGTACACACATTATGGGTGAATATGTAGAACATGCAGATCTTCTGTTAGAGTTACAAGACATTACCCTCTTAGCCGTTCCAAAGTCCAAAGAGGAACGATTTCTTACTTCTAATAACATTTTCATTGTTATTCTTTATTATATTTTATATGACATTTATTTACTTGTACAGTATACATTACAAATTCAGTACAATAAAATTTAACATATAACATGCTAAATTATATCTCCTGTACAAATACATAAAATTGCTGACCTTAAGATTTACTTGCTGACTCAGGTCTCCTGGCCATAAGCCTTTGGTTTTCCTGAGCAGCTTGATGCCATTTCTTCTTGACCTTTTCTTCTTTTATCCTAATCCACTTTTCTCTTATCCTATATAAGAAATCTCCTATACATATATTTTTCTTTTCTCCCATCCCCGTTAGCATGCGTACCGCCAATATCTCTTTACTTACACTGTCCCATTTCTTATCCCATATTTTTCTCCTGTAATTTGTTAGCTCCTTACATTCTATCAGGTAATGAACAGTGCTCTCTTCGTCTCCACAAAATTCACATATCCCTACCTCATTACTTCTCAACCCTTTTAAGTATTGTGACTTTGTGGGTTCGTGAAATTAAAAGTCCAATTGCACAAACTCAAAATGTTCTTTATTTCCGCCGAATTACAGTTGGAACACTTGCCGATTACATAGAATTACGTAGCGCACACAATTACAATTCGCCAGTACCTCTGTCACAGCTCCACTCTACACTCACAATTACGTACAACTCCTCTGATACACGTACACAGTCTTCCAGTACGTTTACTAGCCCGGCGCTCCTGACGGCTGCTTGTCAAGAACTGAACTCTTGGTCGCATCGTGCTTCTATTTATAGGTGGCTAAATGGATCTAGAGAATTCCATGCCATGGAGAGGGAAATATATTCCGGATATTTCGCGTTCTTTCAGGCGGCAGGAGGAGGGGGAAACAAAGATTCAGCCACCCCCATAGTTTCCCCTCTCTCCACCCTGTCATGCCTCCGCAGGCGCCAGCTGACCGGCGAGGGTGCGGTCCCGATGCCACACGCCCCCTCCACCGGCCACCCTCTCCCGCAGCCCACCGCAAGTACGCCGATTGACTTTTCCATATCTCTTGCCTATCTATGTCTTGTAGTCTAGTTCTCACTTCCTTCCAAAAACCACTATAATTTGTCTCCTCTGCTCTCCATAGATCTCCCATGCCTATCTCTAATATCATTCTTTCCAATTCCGACCACCAACTATTTGTATTTTTAATGCTTTTCTGTTACTTCATGCACGGATTCAATAATTCCCCTTTCTGCCCTTTAATACACTTATATCAGAATTTCAATATTCTCTCTATTATTATTCCCCTCCTTTCTCTACTACCTACCTCTCTTGGTGCCGATTTTGGCAGCCCTAGTAGTTCTTTGCAAAACAATCCATACATCTGGTCTAATTGTGTTTCTATCTCTGATGTCCCCCATACATTGTTCTGGCTTCAACGACCGCTTCATACATTCTTTCTAACCGTCTAACTGACATCTCCAGTCTATGTTTACATATTCTTATCCCTTGTTATTCTTTAAGTTTTGCTACATTGTTAATTCAGCTCAATAAAATTGATCTCATGGCAGTATGGATTTACACATTTCTTTGGGTTAATTACACCTGTCAAAAATTGTTTCAGCAAAGTCTTATGCCTATCTACAGAAACTTCTGACCAAACTTAAGAATAGCAGGGATGACTGGCTTCGCCATATTACTTGGAAGAAACTCATTGTAAAGCTAATGGCAGATCTACTTCCTATGCTACAACGATTTATTGCAAGTAAGTAACATATTCTATTGAACAGTTTTAGAAGTAACAATAATAATAAAAATTCATACCAGTTCATTTAACTGCTCATCACGAAGTTCATGTAGTCATTGTTCTGCATCTTTAAATACACATCTAGATCAATTCACTGAGACCTCGGTACATTCTAGTCGCTGGAGACAGACAAGGTAGCAGCGTATTTCCAAATATTGTCAGCTTATTTGACTGAATTTGTGCAATCCTCTTATTACCGATTTCACCAACAGATGTTAAAATCTACTTAAACAAATGTAACATAACAATTATCACAGCATTAACAAAACTGTTAAAATTCTTGCATTTCACGAACTTGTTTTCTGAAAATGCTAACAAAACGCCGAGAGACTTGTAAATATTACAGATATAGAAGGCACTGGATTAATCGTATTATTTTCTGAATGTACTACGATACGGCTTTGTTTTTATTTTCGTTTACACAGAGCTGAAAACATGGAGGGAAGTCGTGGAACACATTTCTCATCAATCGAAAAACAATTGTTACCTCAATTAGTAACTAAATATAAGATTATTATATGTGCAAAATAAGAGGATGGATACGGTAAACGTGAAAGCGAAAGATGTGACGTGGGAAAAGATCGGAAATGAGTCTAATTCGAATTCAAATGTCACAAACAGAAGTACGAAGCAAGTTCGTCAGTGTTACGTAAATTTAAAACGACGTGCGAAGAACGATAGAAGTGACGAGTGACTTGAACGTTTCAAGACGGGAGTTGGACAGTGCATAGTATAGCAACGCAAAGAAAATCCTTGTAAGGAATGTGCTGTGGGACAAGGACAGCGAATGTGTGTGGCAGAGAACGCTTGCTATACAAGGAGCAGACCGTTAGAAAAACATGCGCCCTATTCACCCTGTACATTAAAGCCGAGAAGATTCATTCACAAAGGTAGAAGCCGTCAGAATGTTTTTGAATGGTCTGTAACTGTACTGACATGGGGTGTCATAAACCTGTCCAGAGAGGGTGTGGGGACCTTCGGCCGACCCCCTGCGTCTCGCCCCTCGGAGACTTTCTCTCCTGTGGAGAAGTATAGTACATACAAAATTCAGTGAATTATAATACCGCAAAGTTATTGATACTTGAACCAAAAGCGAGATAGGCATAGTTCATTCGATGCATGTTCTAACCTCTCTTGCCCTTCCTCAGTAACCTTCATAACAACTTGTTTCGAAAGTCTTATGAAATCTGATAGCTCCTCAAAATCATTTCTCCTCATAGGCCGTACTCTATTACGAATGCCATTTAGACGGTCTTAAATATAGTAAATCGACATCAACAGCTGCGTTCATGCCCGCCATCTACAATATTATTAACGAGTTAACAACAGAAATATGGCTTGTTAGTTTAACATGAGGTTTAACGCCAGTTTTAAGCTAACACATGTTGGTGTAATGCAATTTTTGTTATAACTATTGTAAATAGACTAACAGCCGTGTGAAATCTTAACATTTGTGGGTAAAATCGGGCATAAGTATGTTAATTTCTGTTTAAAAATCAGTGATAGTTAACTTTGAATGAGGGAGAAGGGATAAGCGTACCCCAGCTCGATTTTAACGGCTGTTGGGGATGCTTGAAACTCTGTATGTGTGTATTCATTTTACCACAAATTTTAGGAGTTATTTAAAAAAATACATCGCATCAAAATACAGGTTTGATCTCATTTGGGATTTGAGATGGGGGAAACGGCGTCTGGGTGGTTTTTCTGGGTTCTCCAGTTTCCCCGCCATTCATTCCACCAATCGCTCCATCGACGCAATTCCTTTCACCTTCGTTTCCTATTATCATCTTCTAAGTTTTCATACCAGATATACCTCCCCCGTTCCTCCGCTTCCGCACTCCGTTTCTGGATTGTGCGGGCTGCAATTTCCATCTGTGCAGTGACTCGCGGTGCTAACCCACTGCCAGCCATTGCCACTACTCCCTCACTCATGACGCCCGTTGTAGGTTGAGGTCGCGGTGGCTATTAAGCTACGGAATTTAATTTTATGTTACCTTAAATTAAGTGATTGATTACCCATTTTGAAAACAAACTTCCTAAACACTTAATTGAAACTGTTGCCTGAAGTTTTGCCTATGTTTAAGAAAACTTTAAGAAGTGATTGGTATAAGTGTAAGATTGCAGGCAAGTACACCGATCAACAAACGAGTGCGCTGCTGCAGTGGACAATAGTGGATTTTGTGCATGAATTCAGCAGTTACTTGCTCTTCCACGAGAATATGGTCAACCAGAACCACCTCATTGGAATAATGGTGAGAGGGTCCATAGGCGAAATAAAAGCCCGCAGTCAAAAAATAGTATTACATTAAAAGGACAAAAATAATTAAATATTTGGTTTTAATTTACCAGATTATAACATGTAAACCATAATGCAGTTTTAGTGATGAGCTGATGTTGAATGATTTTACTGTAGAAATGATACTGTAATAGCAGCATTGAGACGTGAAGATTTTATATTATTATTCTGTGGAGGACTTTTTTTTCATTTCTTCCAGATCCCTATATATGTGAAATAATACAAGAATATGATTGATTATTTTACAGAAGCAAATAAAGTTTGGTAGAAACAACATTACAAATGATCACGAAACTCAGTAATTTTTTTCTGCAGATGATCGACATACTAGAGCGTTGTGTGCAATTTTTCTGGAGAACTTCCTTCTTGGAAAGACCGGTTGGCCAATGTAAATATTAACAAAGGGGGATAGAATTCCTGGAAAACCTAAGAATATCTTTCATTGGGATAAAAATACATATATTTTACAAAATATGAAGCATTGTAAATGAATATTTTATTAGATATCAATATAATTTCAAAATACGTCATATTTAATGCATAAAATTAATTATGCACGCTCCATATAGCAAAATGCCCCATTCTCATAAACTAACAACTTTGGCTTAGAATATAAAATTTTGTATGTAGTTGTCTTTCCTTATATGGAATGAACTGCTGGTCCAAAAAAAGTCATGCTGTATTTTATACACGTGTGATTATAAAACAGGTTATACCCAGCCTGTCCTCTTCGTATTCTCTTACAGCTATTATCAGAAGCGACGAATAAGATGGCTACACGCTATCGTGTGAGGCTTCTCCTCGTGATTTTCTCGGGTCGGTGCTAGAATGATTCTTCCTCTAACACGAATTTTGCATCCATAATATTCTTTCGCCTGTCTTACCTCATCTGTTTCAGACTCCAGACGGCGGTTGGTGTGTTGTGGAGGAACGGTGAAATTTCGGCTCTGCAAAGGTTTCTCCCCGGAGATTGGTGGGACTGCTGGGTTCCTTCGCCGCGGGGCCACCGGTTATTAATGACTTAAGTAGAGATAGTCGGTACCAGCATAATATCGTCCGAATCCATTTGTCTATTATATCTACTGTTCGTCTCTTCTAGAGGTACTTGTGGTCTGTCTGGCTGTGGCATGTAGCTACTTGAGCTTCCTTCACTCCATCAGTTCCTCTTGGAGTGTCAGCCACAATATATCTATGTGGATCGCAGTGCACGAGCTGTCTTCCTCCGTAAATTACTTATAATATTGAGTTTCGCTATTTTGAGTTTTATTTCGCTAATTTTGAGCCTACCTATTGAGTTTCGCTAAACTAAAGCCTTGTAAAATATACAACTCCTTAATTAGAAATGAAGTTGAAAGGAAAAGGCTTAAAGCGACGTATTTTATAAACAAATGGAAATAAAAGTATATTAGGGACTGATAAACCCATGCCTCAGTGCCTAATTTCAATGGTCTGCCGAACATGTCTCTTGGTGAACCACTTCTCTCATCTCAACACTCCGGTCCTATATTTTATGATGTATTTATAGTAAGAATATGACATATCTTTGAAAAGTATGATATAGCAGAACCATCAAGAAACAACAAGAAAGCCAACCTTTTTGTTACTTTGAATAAAGTTTAGCGTGCTCTTTTTGCACTAATTACGTTGATTTATGGGCAGTAGAGTAGAAAGGCAGCACCTTCTAAGATAGTAGCATGAGGGTCGCAGCACTGCCATAATTAAAATCTTCAGCAATTAAAATAAAATGTTACTCGCACAATAATATCAAGTGATGAGTATTGTACTTAGCAAGACAATTATTTGGTATCGTTCTATCATTTAGCAGGCTTCACAGCAAAAAGTTACCTTGAGCATGATGCATACCTATTATGTGTTTCAAATGGGAAGGTGTTTGTCCTTGAGCGCTACTAGACGAGCAAACAATAGATAAAAGAATTACTGTGAGTGAATCAAGGTGTTAAATTCGAGAAACAGCAAACACTGCTAAGTGGTGTGTGAGGAGCGTCAACCTAATCAATCTGCATGAAATACTATTCGTGCTAGGACAAAAATTCAGATTTTGCCGAAACTGATCCATGTGGAAGGTAGAGAGTAATGTATCTAACATAACCATGAAGTCCCATATTTTTACCTCAAATAGTTTTTCTAATGCAAATAAATAAACAATTATTACTTGTATTATAACAATAAATCAGGACGTAAACACTGTATGAATATCATTATTAGTTGGCATGTCTGCGTGAACGTATATTTGTAATTACTTAGAACTGAAACGTAAATTTTTACATAATGTGATAAAAGAATTACTTTGAAAAAGCACATTCTAGCGAAAAGAAACAGTAAATTTCCTGCTGCCCTGGCAGAACGTGTCTGGTAACATTATGTCTTTGTTTATGAATGGTTCGTAACCTCAGTTCAAAGTGGTTGCTATGTATGCACGTTTCATTACTCAGAACTGAAATTAAACTACTGCATGGCGTGATAAAAGAATTACTGTGAGTGAATCAAGGTGTTAAATTCGAGAAAGAGCAAACACTTCATTTCCTGTTAGCCTGTGGAATGCTGTATGCTTATGTTTATGAATGTTGGATAAGAAGTGCTTATTTACTCTGGAGAGTTCAGATCAATATCATTCAGTTGTTCTTTACACGACAGTCGAGCAAGAGTTAAATAGTGCAATGGCTTCTTGCGGTGAATTTAGTGGCAAGTCAAAAGGCAATTATTGCGAAGTCAGGCTCGAAGTATAATTTTAAGGTATACACGTTCTTCAAAAAATTGGGCAATGAGGAATATAGAAATCAGCTGTATTTCAAAAATACTCAACGGCCTACTGCTGAAGCGCGTGGTGTTGGTAAAACAAGTGTGTCCCGTATTTGGATTAGAAAAGCAGGTAATTCATGAACTTTAATTAAAGTTATAGTATTTTAAAATATATATAATTTGCGAAAATGCTTTTTCCAATTTTTATTTTGGCAACTGCATCATTGTAAAAGTTTGCAAAATATAATTCGCTTACCCTTACATCTAGCGCCAAGCAGACCTGAATGTTGTATGAGTGTGCGAGAGAGAAGGAAATATAAAAGGAGTTGGGTAACAAACTGGTAACGCTGAGTGTGATACGGCTTCTGATTAGTTGGACTCCAGAACCCTTCCCATTTGAAACGCATAATAGCACTCTACAAGACTGCGTTTCGTTTACATTTTATAGAGATAGTCACGAAATACGCACGTAAAGCCCAACATTATCTGCATTTGGCAGGAAAGAAACAGTTAATTGTGAGAAATATAATGGACATAATATAAACTGGATTTGGTACAAACTGTTGTTGAGTTATCAGAGCACAGGATATTTAAAACCAAGATAATTGATTAACTGAATATCGATATGGTGATACGCGATTCTGAAATACAGTTAGTTATATTTATATTTAAACTTGTCCGTTGCACTTACTCCGTGATGCTACAACCCATGAAAAACCTCATAAAGACCGATCGACTTTTGTCCAAGAGATCAGTTACCAGCTAGTCTTCTCCAATCTCGCACTCCAGCATCTCTGGGTGCAGCGTTGACCACTAAGTCACTGTCTGAACTTTAAAAGAGTTTCTTGATACTCCTATTTATGTCCATTCTATAAATCACAGCTATTGTAGTTTTCTGGCTCTAATTTCTCAAACCTGACCTTCATTTATGTCGTTACTTCTTGATTGACACTTGCCCTCCAGTAATTATGTGAGAACACACCCACAGGTAAGTTGTTACAATTAAACCTTATAGCTAGTGTACGAATCTTTTTAAATGAATAGGAGGCTAAAGGATCACCTCGATTTGCAAGCTAAATGTGAACTGTTACAGCCTCCGAAGAAGGTTAAATGTTCAAGATTTTCTAACGTTTAATAGACTTCATAATAGACTTTACGTTTAATAGACTTACATAATAAATTCCCAATTGAAAATAAAGGTTCGTATATGGTCAGAAAATATAATACGTACATAACATATTAATTTATGCCCTCCTTGAACCCACTTTGGTGTGGAAATTGAGCTATACTTGACAATCTATATCCAAAGATTTGACTATACTGGGGTTTACAGTGGTATACAAGGAGTACCAAGTCGGAACAAAAGTTCTCATTAATATCTGCACTCTAGTCTAGTAACATTGACTGATAGATATAAATATATTAAAAGGCAACAGAATATACAATTGCAGTGATGTCACTTGCATAATTACTCTCTCTGGAAATTTCAGAAATGATTAATAATCCAGTAATAGTGGTATAACTGTCTGTAAGTGGCTTGTGCCGTCCAATGGCTTATGACCCGCTTGAGAGAAAAAAAAATTCGATATACTGTAACAGATATCATCCTACAGATTCTATTACTAAGACCCTCAGCAGCACAACAATTTATAAAATTAATATTATCAATCATATGGCTCACAGCTCAAGAATTTATGGATTTTAAGCACAATAAATCATTGATGTTAGTACCAGAAATATTGGCCATGTGCCAACGTCTGAGAGTTTTACCTAGTACAACGTTTCTTTTCTTTGCTTTGTATATTAAAATTGTTAAGCATCATGGTATGGTATGCGCCAAAATGTACTCATTTTCGCGCAGTGCGCATGCGTCCGCCTGAGCGTCTACGAGTTGTTACACCGCCATGATGTATATTAGTTGTGTAATGAATTGGAAGTGACAATGGGTCTCGCGACGAGGAAAAAGTATTTATAGTGGGGTATTATTTTCGCTCGTACGGAAACGGTACAATTTGTTAAGCGCACAGGTTCTACTCCCATTAGTCCTGGACCCGTAGGACCAAGGACCCGGGCCTCCTTCTACCCGGGAGCGATGGATACTCCGGGACTCTTTCCATCGGGCAATGCCTGATTTCTTAAAAAAAAAAAAAAAAAAAAAAAAACGCCGAGCAAACGTCAGGACGGGATGGAAGTGGATACGCCACTTACGCACGTCAACCCTGCAGGGAGGACTACCGAAAACCTCTGTGGGGCCGCCTGGTTATCTAGCACACCTTCTACTAGCTCTGCAGGTTAGTACCCGGGACTTAATGAGGCCACCCTCTACCCCCTCTGGGTGGCCGTAGCTTGGCCGGAGGTACCCAGTTCCCCGTGTGTGTTGGGAACACACTGTCCGCTCGAGTCCAACCAAATCCGAACAACTCCCCTACGCGAGGGGCTTGGCAGTTCGGCCCGAGGTTCCTTTAGTAACGTCAGAGGTGCCACAAGTGCTAAGGGTCCGCAGCGCCCGCACCTCGGCAGCCGAAGGGGACGGATCCCTTCCCTATACGACGGTATCTCTTACTGTTAACCAAGGACGCTATAGGAACATGGTGATCGGGCCATTTATTCAGGATCTAGGAAGATCTTGTCCGCCAGGAACATGCAGATGACTAGACAGTGGTTCCAACAAGACGGGGCGACCTGCCACACCACTCGACAGTCTATGAATAAGCTGCAAGGAACCTTTCCAAGACAAATAATTTCCCGCGGGGCTGAGTTCCCCTACCCACCACATTCCCCTGATCTCACGCCATCTGATGCTTGCGTGTGGGGAATATTAAATAAGAAAGTTTTCAATTGCCCAGATGCACCCAAAACTATCTACATTACGTCAGAAGATCGTCTCGTTCTTCGGGACTCTGCACGAACCTGCGTTCCGGAATAAGTCGGAAAACCTGCGTGATCTTTATGAACGCTGCCTACAGTGTAATGGAGCACATTTTGAACATTTACACTATCGTCTCGATATGTAAGATAATGACAATAATAGTAACATAATTTCCAGTACTGTATATTTTGGCGCATGCTGTATTATAGGTCTGTAGTGAAGCAGTAATAAAAAATAAAAGGTAAAGTAATAAAAAGGCTCCCTGAATAAAATTTCAAAATGATTTATTATTTAAGAGCTGTCCACATACAAGTAAAGACCAATTATGTGGCATTTTCATACTTTATTTTTTATTCTTTTCGAGGTAGTGAATTTCTTTTCTTACTTTTTGTATCAGACATTGCGGTCCTTATTTGCGCGTTTTTCCAAACGTGGGTGTCTCATTGTAGCACAGGATGAATACCCTTTGTCCTATTGAGTGGTTCAACTGGTATCTAGGACACACTACCAATGCACGTAAATCGTGTAGGTCCTTCTCAATCTCCGCAGGGGTGGGCGACTTGTTACGAGATTTTAAATCAATTTCAAGTCACTATTAAAGCCTCCTTACTTTACTAGATCTTGTGCACCAAAATACTCTCTTCATTATAAATCAATAAAAAGGGTATCAATAATTGATACCTATATCATATAAATGGGTATATGAGGGTACAAAACGAAAGGAACCTTCCTGTAGTGCAAACTGTGTGAAATGTATCGTAACTGCAGGAGAAAAGGATAAAGTGGAGACTACAGGAACAGAAACACCAGAAGTCCATAAAAGTTCCTGCCTGAAGGCCTGTCCGTGTTCCACAGTCAGAACTGTCCAGAAAGGGCGATGGAATTTCAGGTAGCCCTTTAGTGTCCCGGAGAATACGATTTCTCTGGAACAAGCATCTGCAACATTCCGTCGGCCCTTGTCCTAGATTTACACCTCTTAAAAGAACCTCAAATATCATAAAGAGGCATTTGAGCAAATTTGATTAATTGGTCTTTCACGCCCTATATGGGACCCCGAGGATCACACCAGTTAAGAACCAGTACTGCCTCCTCCACGAAATCTGGAAGCACACCTGAAACATGGCAAGAAAAAATAATGAAAGGGAAAATTGGCAGTGTTCTTTTTTTCTCACGAAGCATATGGCGTAAGACACTGTGGTGCAACTGCCCCACAACGATGTTGCAAATTTACCGTGGAATACGGATTAACACACGAAATTTTTCATTATTTTTATTGATTTATTTATATTTTTATTTCACTGCTGTAACACTTGATATACACAAACAAATCTTTATCGAATTTTCATGTACACAAGTAACTCCTACTTATTTTTATTCAAGTGTAGTGTTTGTCCGCTTGTGCTATATATATATATATATATATATATATATATATATATATATATATATATATGTGTGTGTGTGTGTGTGTGTGTGTGTGTGTGTGTGTGTGTGTGTGTGTGTGTGTGTGTGTGACTAATATATAATGACTAAAAATTATATCCCTCATAATGCAGATATTCCTCTCAGGCTTTATAGAAATGTGATCTTAGCCTGTAGTTGCGTAGCGAATAGAATTTGGTACATCCATAGTATTGTTACGTTTAGGTTTTAGTTGAGGATGTACATCCTACCCGGTAACTGGGAGCGTACCTGGAAGGATGGGGGATCAGATGGTAGGGCGAAATGGTATCACAAGCTAGGAGCTAGATTAGCGGTAGGTAGAGAATAGAACTTCGCTCGCTCGCTTGCTCGTGCTGGCTGGCTGTATAGAGTCAGAAGGTTTTTGCTGCGTGCCCACCCATTAAGGGTTTTACCGCAGGTAAGATTTAGATTTGAAGTTTGTAGGATGAAGGTAGTGTAGGTTTTGAGGTTGGGATTAATTTAGAGGTTACAGAATGTACCTTCGGGTTGAAGGGGAGGATGCAGTACTTTGCGCCCAAATTGTTATATTTTGTTTAATTTTTAGTTGAGGAAAAATTTAGATGCCAAACAGCTTAGAATAATTATGAAGAGCTCAGCTTTAGCCGCTGATAGGATTAGCTCCTGGGTTATCTTGGGTGCTGCATGCCATACAGGGGACCCGGTGCAGTCTAGATCAGCGTCTAGTGGGGTCATAATCTCCCAATGATCTAGCAAGGGCGCTTCTGTGAGATGGTAAACTTGCGTTAATTTTGAAGCCCGGCACCTAATTTCATCCTCCACGTATGAAAGACCCGATGCTTCGTGGAGCAACCTAAGAACTCCGGAGGCGGGAACAAAACAAGTAAGTACGATCCATGTTCAGCCCCGTTTACTGGACACTAATTCTGATAGGTAGTACAAATGTATTAAAAATATTCCGTTAGCCCTGAAGAGGCTTAGGGGTGAAAGTAGTGATTTCACAACAAATAACTGATTCATGAGGGCTTACCTTATTATATCTTTCTGGTTCAAGATATAACTGCTTTGTCTGTGTTTACCTGATATTTCATTGTTAATACGTCTCATCGTGTGATATAATATTTTCAAATAAATTAGGCAATAGAAGTATAGAGTTTTTTTTTTTAATTAATTGATGGAAATTAATCATTTCTCCACACTAGCCGTATATAGGCCATGGCATTGAATTTTTCATGTTGACTCTATCCATCAAAGAAGTATAGAGTCTGTTATCAAGCTGTGTGGTATCTTTCAACATTAGACTAAATGTTTCTGGATTCTTAGATACAGTTCTGTAGCTGGAAGCCGATTTCCTGGCCTTGAACCTACTTTACTTGAGTTTACTCTTCGAAAAAAATATATACTGTTCGTAAGAGCGTTCACCGTTAGCATAAAAGTGAAAAACAGTTCATAATCACTCACCGAGAAACTTTTGAAAACAAAGAGAATTGTGTGTAGGTACACCAACACTACGGCCCTCGCCCCATCACGTGCTGTCCGGAAAATATTTCTCAGATGAAGGCACCCAGAGGGCGGTGTCTGTTATTTCGTATGATAGGGCGTTAGCGAAAATGACGGTGAGGCGAATGGACCAACAGTTTATACCGTGAACTCCGAACCACGTTGGGCTTAGGGGGCAATTCCCATGAGCTAGAAAGAGGTGAACGCGCGGATAGGGCCAACTTAAAATCGACACCCCAGAGCCGGGAATCGAACTGAAACCCTCAGTACGATAGTCGTGAACGAAACCACTGCGCTAGACCGGTGCACACAAAAAGTTGTATGAAACAAATTAAATGAAGTACAACAGTTAGGCTTGAAGTACACGCTAGAGTCGCAGGGCACCGCTTTAGTTCCCGAAAACACGACTTTCACTTTCCAATGTGGTTGCCAGGTAGACTGGACTCCCTTATTTAGATAGTATCTACACCTAGCTACCAGCTGCAACGACTCTGAAAACGCCAATTGGAATTCACCAAAATACAACTGTGACAATTATACTCCAGTATAGCGCTCTATGCTGTCCGTTAGCATTTACCAATACCAGTAGCTGTTCCTAGAGGATATTAAAGTAAAGATGTGGGCATATTTGGTGTTAATTATATTGAGTGTTTAGTTATGGAGTTCTATTCTGCATTAAATGGATGATAAAAGACCTAAAGGATCACTTAATTTTGCTCAGAAACCTCTTCATCAGGCTTGATGCTCTTTTACATGCCGCAAATCTACGACACAAGAGTACTGGATTTACTTTCCATCCAAAAGAATCCATGATCCATGATTGCGTCCGTAAAAGACACATCGTCTCCACCGAGACCTCAGACACCAAAATTAGCAGATGTTAATTGTGCTTGTTAGGATGATGACCCAGGCCTTATCTTGCAGACACTTAAACTTGTTGGATTTGAGTGTTACACAGTTTCTAAATTGCGTTATCATATTTTCACATTAGTAAATACAGTTTGAATCGATATTTGGTGCTGGAAAGCATTATTTCAGAACAAGATTGGCAAAAAGCTTTACAGAATATTATGTGTTTCAAATATGAAGGTGTTTGTCTTTGAGCACTACTAGGTGAGCAACTAATCGGAGTCCTGCGGTGTTGTCGTATTGCATTCCCGCTAAGTCAAGGCAACTAGAGTTCTCAGGTAGGCCATTCCGGAGAGTCGCGCTGCCATTGGCTAACGCGCATGACGTCACTGAGAATACAGTTCAACCGCTAGAGTTAAACACTAGCCCCTGAGTATGTGTTATTTAAGCTCTGCTACGTGTAAAATCGGAAGGAATAAACATCCACTTGTGTATTATAATGAAGGTTCTTTCTAGCAGTTGTATTAAGAGTTTAAAACATGTTACTATTCATATGTACTTAATCAGTGTAACTCAAGAAAATGACGAAGCAACCCATTGAAGATTTTTCTTTGCTGCAAGTTTCCTGATCATTTCTGGCTTCGCTCTTTTGTTTAAGTGCCTAATTCTAATGAAGGTTCTTGTCCTCACATTAAGAGAGATCACTTTGTGATGAATTTCTGTAAACTTGGAACTTATTATAGAAATTAAGTTTTGCATCACTCCATTACACTTCGCAGCACTTTGTCCATGGAAGCTACAAAATATTACTTCTGTACCTTGTTCTGCCGTTTCAAAACACTGCTTTCTTTCTTCAGGGCTTGCATCTGAGTCTTTAGTCTAATTATTTCCTCTTCAGCAACAACAGAGTGGTCAGGAGCTACCTCCATGCTGGTCGACGGGTCCAATTTTGTTTTTATGGGAGATAAAGATACTGTAGTAGACAGCGCCCTCTTTCGCACGGTCCTAACTTCGCACCGGCGATCTCTTGCTGGTATTGCCTATTAATAAAAACAGTTTATTATTATTATTATTATTATTATTATTATTATTATTATTATTATTATTATTATTATTATTATTATTATTATTATTATTATTATTATTATTATTATTATTATTATTATTATTATTATTATTATTATTATTATTATTATTATTATTATTATTATTATTATTATTATTATTATTATTATTATTATTATTATTATTATTATTATTATTATTATTATTATTATTATTATTATTATTATTGTTATTATTATTGTTATTATTATTATTATTATTGTTATTATTATTGTTATTATTATTATCATTATCATTATCATTATCATTATCATTATCATTATTATTATTATTATTATTATTATTATTATTATTATTATTATTATTATTATTATTATTATTATTATTATTATTATTATTATTATTATTATTATTATTATTATTATTATTATTATTATTATTATTATCATTATTATCATTATTATCATTATTTGTTATTATTATCATTATTTGTTATTATTATTATTATTATTATTATTATTATTATTATTATTATTATTATTACTATTATTATTATTATTATTATTATTATTATTATTATTATTATTATTATTATTATTATTATTATTATTATTATTCCACGCATCAAACTTTTCTTATAAAAAGGAGCGAATAAACTCAGTGTACACATAGAAACAAATACATAAATGTAATGTGTATCTGATAATTACCTGCAAATTGGTTTTGCTGGTACTTGCTACTACCGCCTCAAATGCATCCCCATGCCAATTAGGAATTTTCTATGACGGTACAG
Organism: Mantis religiosa; assembly: GCA_030765055.1. Classification (NCBI taxonomy): domain Eukaryota; kingdom Metazoa; phylum Arthropoda; class Insecta; order Mantodea; family Mantidae; genus Mantis; species Mantis religiosa. Next base: position 113,592,319 of record CM060954.1, on the reverse strand, counting down.
CGTCGCCCTTTAATTTTCTTTTCAGCGGCAAACCTAACAGCTCGTTGTTTAAATCCCGTTCATAGTTTTCGGGCAGGAAGTGATCGGAACAAATCCTTGCATTATTCACATTAACCGAATCAGCCCTTTTACAGTGTAAAACCCACTTGCGCTGTAGTTCTCGATCTTTAGGCAAACAATGGAAAATCACATTCGTAGTTTTATACGAAGCGTGTTTGCTTTCAGCGACAGCGCAATGGTTTTCATAATGTTACGACAAAAAACACAGCCAATAACTACAATAGCTCATAAGCAACTGCATCTCGTTTATTTCATCAGAAGGATTGTGGAATTTGCATGCATCAGTGCCTTATCTTATTAAATGTGCAATCATAATATTGCATTACGCACATTCACGTGTAAGCGCTCTTGCGTTGTATTCTCAGTGACGTCACGTCCCTCAGTCAGCAGTGACAGTGTTTTGCGCGGGAAGGCGGGAATGGCCTGCCCTGCCGCTAAGTGGTGTGTGAGGAGCGCCAACCTAATCAATCTGTATGAAATACTATTCACGCTAAGACAAAAATTCAGATTTTGGCAAAACTGATACATGTGGAAGGTAGAGAGTAATGTATCTAACATAACCATGAAAACCCATATTTTTAGCTCAAACAGTTTTTCTAATAGAAATAAATAAAACACTATTACCTCTATTATAATAATAAATCACGATGTACGCACTGTATGAATATCATTAATGGTTGGCATGTATGCGTGTACGTATATTTGCAATTACTCAGAACTGAAACGTCAATGTTTGACATGATGTAATAAAAGAATTACTTTGAATAAGCCAATTCGAGCGAGAGAAAACAATGAATTTTCTGCTGCCCTGGCAGAACGTGTCTGGTCACATTATATCTTTGTTTATTTACGGTTCGTAATGTCAGTCCAGAGTGGTTGGTGTGTATGTATGTTCATATACTTTTCATTACTCAGAACTGAAATTTAAACTACTGCATGGCGTGATAACAGAATTACTGTGAATAAATCAAGTGTTAAATTCGAGAAAGAGCAAACACTTCATTTCCTGTTAGCCTGTGGAATGCTGTGTGCTTGTTTATGAATGAATGCTGGATAAGAAGTGTTTATTTAATCTGGAGACTTCAGATCAATATCATTCAGTTGTTCTTTACACAACAGTAGAATAAGAGTTAAATAGTGCAATGGCTTCTTGCGGTGAATTTAGTGACGAGTCAAAAAGACAATTATTGCGAAGTCAGGCTCAAAGTATTGTTTTTAAGGTGTACACGTTCTTCAAAAAATTGGGCGATGAGGAATATAGAAATCAGCTCGATTTCAAAAATGCTCAACGGCTTACTGCTGAAGCGTGTGGTGTAGGTAAAACAAGTGTGTGCCGTATTTGCATTAGAAAAACAGGTGATTCATAAACTATAATTATAGTTATAGTATTTAAAAATATACAAAATTTGCGAAAATGCTTTTTTCCAATTTTGATTTTGGCATGTGCATCATTGTAAAAGTTTGTAAAATATAATTTGCTTACCCTTACGTATGCACCAAGCAGACCTACATGTTGTATGAGTGTGCGAGAGACAGGGAACTATAAAAGGATTGGGTTAACAAGCTGGCAACGCTGAGTGTGATACGGCATCTTATTAACTGGATTCCAGAACCCTTCGCATTTGAAACACATAATAGTTTGATATTAGTGTCACATTTAAGGTTGGCAGTACTTTAATTGTGAGTGGTATCTTCCTGCACGACACCCTTGCTTTTTCGGAATGAGTTCCTTAGTGAGAACGGTTAGTCATAAACTGACGAATGTAATGTTATCTAAATAAATATAGGTAGTACTATGAGCTTACTATGGTGTCATACATGAAATGCCATTTTTTGAGATACATAATCCACATAAACGTAGATGTAAATGGGTAGTTTTACTTAAGACTAATACTCATAATCATGAAAAAGTCTGAATTCAAATATGACACAGAAATGTTGATGACATGCACTAACCCGCTTATCGGCAACGAAGAAAAATGTTGCTTGGTTTCCATTCTATTTCAACAGATCATAAAACAACTATAAGTGCTGAATGTCTCAATGTCTGACAAAGTGTGACTTTTAAGATTTCAATGTCTGAACAATAATTGTTTTCTGTGTAACTTGTTACGATTAATTCATTTGCTTCAAACCTCCGTAAGATGACAGTGAATTTAAGTGCCATTTAGCCAGATTAACGACAATGTTAAGTAATGTACGAGGGTGGGTCAAAAAGTAACGTCTCCTATTTTTTTTCCTTAAATAAGTAAGTTATGTGAAAACTTTGAATTTGGCGCAATTCCTCAAACCTTCCTCTCCAATCCGCTGCAGTAATAACTTCCTAAGACAACAAGTGGCAGCACCACATTCTTTTGCAAAATGACTGACATCGACATTCGTATTAGACAACGTTCTGTGATTGAATTTTTGACTGCGGAAGGTGAAACGCCAATTCGCATTCACGAAAGGCTAAAAAAATGTTAATGGTGATGCAACGGTGGATGTCAGCACTGTTAGACGATGGGTTCGTCGCTGTAACGAAGCTGAAGGGCAAACACCATTGGCAGATGAAAAGCGAAGCGGCAGGCCGGTGACTGCAGTGACTCCATGCAACATCCAGTGAGTCTATGACATCATTCTTGGTGATCGCCGGGTAACAACAGGTGAATTGTGTAACATTACCTCCCGCAGTAAAGGCAGTGTGATGACGATTACTAAAAAAACTGTGTTACTCAAAAGTTTGTTCACGTTGGGTACCAAAAATGTTAACCGCCCAAAATAAAGAAGCAAGGAAAACAATAGCCTCCAAACACTTGCAGCGCTTCAATTTGGAGGGAGACGAGTTTCTGGAAAAAAATTGCTACTGTAAAAAATTGTTACGTGGGTTCATTTTTTGAATCTGAATCAAAGAGGCAGTCAATGGAATGGCATCACACGTCACCGAAGAAAAAAGAATTCAAATCTCAGCGTTTGGCAGGGAAGGTTATGGCGACAGTGTTTTGGGATGCAGAGGGTGTGCTTATGATTGATTTTTTGGAGCAGGGATACACAATAAATTCTGTCCAATACGTCTGAACTCTCAAAAAGCTGAAAATACATCTTCGGCGAGTTCGCCCAACAAAAGCTATGGCGGATGTTCTTTTGCATGACAATGCAAGACCACACACCAGCCGTTACACCACTGCAGAAATTGAGAAATTGGGATGGCAGGTCTTACCTCATCCCCCATACAGCCCTGACCTGGCACCATCATACTTCCATCTGTTCGGGTCACTAAAGGAAGCTCATCGTGGGATTCGTTTTGAGGATGAAGAGGCTGTGAAAACGTCCGTGTGTCACTGGCTTAGGAAGCAAGATCGTGCGTTTTACCACACTGGAATACATGCCCTAGTTAAAAGGTGGACCAAAACTGTGGAAAAGGACGGAGATTACATTGAATAGTGTCAAATTAATCGTCAATGTTGTAGATTTCAAGCTATGTAAATTGTATTAATTTTTTTGGCAATTAAAACAGAGAAAAAGATAGGAGGCATTACTTTTTTACCCACCCTCGTATATCTTAAAAATGCCCAACTGTACCAAGATATTCCATAGTGTACTTTTGTGAAGTAGTTTCTCGAAATACATTCTCTTAATGCTGCATATGAGTTAACTGCCTTTAATTTATCCACTATTTAGCTTCAGTAATTAATGAATTATTGAATTCCATCCAAAAATCGATATGAAGCTTTTCCAGAAATACGTGATTGGACAATTTCCTAAATAGGAAAGGGAAATTTTAAATAACGAAACCCAGTGTGTATGAGTTGCATAATTAGATAAGACGGTGAAATAGCAAACTTAGTATTCAAATTCAGCATCTTCCAACGATGAGAACTAAATTTTTTAAAGAAAAGTCCCACACTAAATTAGCCTTTATACAGAATATTTTAAAATTTTTATTTTATCAAAATTGGCTCTATATATTTAATTGAAATATTATAGGCTCAAAATATTTTCGTGATAATTTTAATATATATCTTGAATTTTCTGAAAACAGAGTTTTCATTTTCTGAATAACTTTCTGATATTTCTTAAACTGTAAACCAGTTGTACATTAAAAGGCACTTTTATACAATAGTTAATAGTACAGTGAGTAGAGAAGGTCATGCGAGTATTATTTATGAAATTTGTTTAATTTAGCACTAAATAAACAAATTAGTTTTGCTCTTCATTTCATATTTCCATACTTCACATAATATTTGTTTTATGTGTTCTACCGCTACATAGGAATTATTTTATGTTACCCAAAAAATGAATACCGAGATTTCATTGAGCAGAAATACATATTTGAGATTTCCTAGAAAAAGAAACTTTGTAAGTTTCTGTGAAGAGTATTGGTCCAAAACGAATAGTTGGTTAAATGTCAAACTTACGTTCAGCGACACGAGATGTCCAGGAAAACCACAAATCCAAACTATCAGTTGCTAAATGTTTATTATAAAACTTTGATTTTATCAAAAAATGGCGTAACAATTTTGATTAAAACTACACCATATGCGTAGAACACCTTCATATGCAAAGTGAAAATATGTAGATCTTGAATTTGCTAGGAATAGTTCTCTAAGGTGCTCCTGCTTTTGGATGACTTGCATAATTGGTAAATCGTAGGTAAGAGATGGATAAAATCCTACTGTCCAAAATAGTTAGATATTCTTAAAATTCAGGATTTATCATAGGTAAGGTCACGAGTGGTTTTGAATTTATCTAGGGAAAGAGTTGCATTTGTAGAGAATATTTCACGAATAAAACAAATTGTTAAAAGCAATAAAACAAGATATTTGATTCCCTAAATCACATAGGCTTACATTAGCACATGAAAGAAACTTAATTTCACAAGTTACGGCATACAGGATTACTAGTTCTTACAGGCCGTGCACAAGTTTAACACTGGCGAAAGCAACTTTGGTCTTAAGGCTGTCAGATGGCGCTGATTGATTATAAGAATATAATAAAATAACATAACCTCTATTTTCAAACAAAAACTTCATTTATTTTAAACTACAATATACTTACAATTATATAAGTGGAATATTCGTTTCGTACGAATATACTTACTGTATTATTAAAACAATTGTTAGTTTTGTGGTATTTACGGAATCAAACCAATTCTGCATGCAATGTTAAATAAAAATAAGCTCCAAATGTCTTAAGAAAAGAAACTTTTCAATGAAGTTTGCTTGCTTACTGAATGACGTTTAATTATTTAAATTCACAATTATAAAGCTGGCATTTATTTAAATTTAATGTTATACACAACAGTAAAGGAACATGTGATAATTTATGAGTGATAATTATGTAGGTATACAGTTTATCGATTTAGAGATCAGCGATTGGTCGGTATTAAACGAATCCTAGTACTTGATCGTCTATACGAGGAGAGTGACATATTTGTGAAATGGCCAAATATATTTTTTGGAGTTAACTATTTCTCAGATGTTTCTTGTTATTTAACTTTCCCAGTAGTTTGCTTTTCTCAAACTGGCAGTGGTTATTTAGTTCTTTCTTTCCTGATCATCCAAAGAGGATGACATTTTAATGCTGTTCTATAGTGATCATGTCTTAAAATATTTTACAATCATTTAAAGCTACTATATTCCCTTAATATACATAAAACCTTTTTAAATTAAGAACTTTCTACAATGCTGTAGGTTACCTCAACCAAATCAATAGCCTACTAGAAAATTGTGTCACAATATAAAATTTACAGAGCAATCGTTTTCCTCAATTTCTCCCTATCTAATGCATCTACATCAAGAAGTCCTTTCTGTCTCATACACTTTTTCACTTTGTCCATCCACTGGCCATTAGGTCTTCCCTTCCTATTTCTTCCTTCTGGCATCCAGAATAAAAATTTTGTTGTATAAAACAATTTATATAAAATATGGTCTCAATTTATGGAAGTAAATAAAAGAAACGGTTTTGTTAGAACGTCTTGCTGAAGGATTAAAGATGTAGAATGTATAATCAAATTCTGTGCTCTTAGATTTGTTTTGATTCAGTTGAACAACTTACCAATACTAAAAGTTCCTATGACGGTATGCCAGAACTTAGCTTATCTTGTATCTGAACATGTCACAATTTTTACGAGTCTAAGAACCGAGGTTGAAATAAAACGCTTTTTTTAATTTTTATTTTCAATATCATCGTTTATCACCAAATAAGGCAAGTGTTTTTCTAACGAGCTTCATCAAATTAAATCTTTGAACTCTTAATGACCTAGTTAACGTTTGCAGTTAACAGATATATTACCTAGGACTGTCTTCTGCCCATGCAGGTGTTTCGTGACTTTATGTTAGAAATTAAAGTAAGAAAAAACGCATATCAGTGATTTTGATTTACGAATTTAAATATGGTATAAGAAGGTGAAACAAAACATCACGAAAGCAATAACCTCAGTCACGTTCTTCACTCCAAGAGAGGTACTCGTGACACTGTATTTGTGTGGAACTGCTTGACAACAGGCAGTAGGATTTGTGGACGTGGCAACTAGTTCGATCATGAAGCCCGGCTACAAATTTATTTTTATTTTATTTTCCTTTCTCCTCATTTTAGAGGTAAGATATAATAAGTATCGTATATTAAATATAATGTAATTTCACTTCACTTCAGAGTCCAAATTATTTGGTCATAGGACAGTACGATAAAGAGAATACTGTTGCGTGTATAGGCTGAGCAAGATCTGGAAATTACTATAATTATTATTATGTAACATTTATTTCCGGTGCCTTGAGTTTGGGCAAAGCTGTTGGTTGATGATTAAGCTTAAATTCTGCTGAATGGCAAAACATGTACCTTGGATTGGTGAACCACACATCCTGCTGATCAAGGGAAATAATGCACAGGTAGCCTGTAACAGGCCTCAACATGTTATCCATGTTGTAAACAATGAATCGTACATCCTGCTGATTAAGGGAAATAATGCACAGTTGGCCTGTAATAGGCCTCAACATGTTCTTCATGGTGTAAACAATGAATCAAACATCCTCTTGATCAAGAGAAATAATGCTTAGGTGGTCAGTAACAGGCCTGAACTTGTTCTCCATGTTGTAAACAATGAATCGCACATCCTGCTGATCAAGAGAAATAATGCTTAGGGGGTCAGTAACAGGTCTAAAAATGTTCTCAATGATGTAAACAATGATTGCACAATATGGTGCAACAGTTGGTAGGAAATTAACAGTTAGCATGGGAATCGCTGAGTTGGTTTTTGGGTAGGACCCCTATTTAAACTTGGTTGAGTTAACAGCCGGGGGACTTGACAGAGAGCTTTGAGATGGGATTTGCTGGTGGTCTCTATAAACATTAACAAGAGTTTATTTTAAAGTGCTGCTACGAGTAAGATCACCAGCAGGGTGCACTGGACCCTACATCTCTTGCCATTCGCACAAGTTTCAGCCATACAAACAATGTCTCTAAAGTTATACTTGCATTATGTTATTATGTATTTACATGTTACTAAAGCGCCCCTGATCTCATCCAGATCCAGGGAGTGCCCTGCAGAAACGCTAGGCATCTGTGAAATACAGTTACTCAGTTCATTTGGAATTAGATATTTCTTCTGCTCTACCTTATCCATAGTTACGCTCCCAGTTACATGCGGATAAAGGTTAAAACGCCTTACCTTTTAAACCCCTACAACACCTGGTAGTTTTGTCATGTAGCGTATGATCTCGACACCGGGTTCCAAACCCTGTATCTTTGCACCTCTTGCAATTCCTATCAACCCCCCAAAACCGCCATGTAACAATACCATTGTCAAATATCATTGTGGCTTTTGACAAACCATTTCCGCTACTTTTGAACGTTATAATGAGTAAATTTGTAACATTCACATACGAGCACTGCAACTATAGATATACATATTGTGACTTTGTGGGTTCGTGAAATAACAAGACGAGGTTACAAACGCAAAATAACTACACTTTATTTTCCTAGCAATACACCGTTTAAACTCACAATTTGCTAGATCACCTCAAAAATTTTTTTTTTTTTTTTTTTTTTTTTTTTTTTTTTTTTTTTTTTTCAAAACTACACTCAACTGTCTCTCGCTTCCGGTAACGATCGGCCCCGAAGTTTTCCGAATCTCCACCGGCCATCATTTATTCGTCGGCTTCGCGAGTCTACTGATAGGGTGACAGTATATAAAAAGAAAACATTATTTCTTTCATTTTGAACTTAAACATTTCCAATTCTCTGTGAATCCTTTAACAAATGAAACAAGTTACGATGAATATTATGACGTTCCTATTTAGAGCTGTAGAAAATGTTAGAGATATTAGGAACAACAAAGATGAGCTTAAAGCAGAAATACCACCTTTTGCAGTTATATAAGAGGAAAATAATCGATGTGTTATTACAGTTCCCATAATTTTAATTAATTAATTTGTATTTCTTGTCCCCGAAACATTGGCCCAATTATAACAAGATATGCAATTTATTCATTGAACAAATACACTCAAAATAGCGATATAATAAATACTAGAATAGAAATTATTCAATTCTCCTCCCCCTTCCTCTAGAGGTATCTTCCATTTTCTCTTTCTCTCCTCCATTCTTCTCCCTCTTCCTTTCTTGAAACTAGGTTAGGGCTCCAGAGACAGTGATTTACTGTTTTAATAACTGTATTACACTACATATTATTTTGCAGTAATCAAGATGGTAAGATTTACTGTTTTCAAAACCATTTTTGACTAAGGTCCAGTTAGTGTAAGGCGTGAAGTACTAGTGCATTGCTAGTTTAAGTTCATATAAACAAACATTTTTTAAAAGTTGTTTCTGCAGTCCAAGGTCTCCAAAGTTACCATTTCTCCTACAAGTTTTGTTCTCATAGAGTTGGGTAGCTATTGACTTTATTATTATTAATAACTTTTATCAAGCTCCATTTTAGTGAGCAAACATAACCCGTTTTATGTCTATATATTTTTCCTTGCATCCCCTGTTAATGTAATATTTTAATTTTTCTGCGACAATAACTATGTTGGTTACTATGTCTGTTAATTCAATAATTCAAATCAGTAGATTGAAAGAAAAAGAATACCATGAAAGAAGCGAAGTGGTGTTCAAGGCGGTCGTAGTGAAGTACTCAGTAGAGCAATTTTCGTTTTACCCTCCAAGTATGAAGAACTTGACTCCCTCGACTTACAAATGGAATCAGATTCTTACAGAGGAACGCAATAACTGCATCCTAGAGAATGTCCAGGATGGGGCATCATCCCGATACCTGTTATGAATGTGAAGAACTGTGCAATAGTTGAGAGGGAAGATGATGGTGGAGCAGCTCTTGGAATGAATGGCGGTGGAAACTGGAAAAAACCTTCGTCTATCACTAATCCCAAATGTAGTCCAGTAATGAAAGAGTTGTAACAGGCACGTCTTGCACATGCCGATGGCATTTATACTTTAACGGTAAAATACTGCCTACATAGCTTCATCCAGATGAAAGCTTGCTTGTCAATTTTAGGCAGAATACTATGGCTTATGAAAACAGTAATTTAATGCCAGTGGAGTTTTTGAATATCAGAACATTTGTTTCATGTTAATACATTTTTTTCTGGGGGAACTTAATACTCCTTCTGCAAGTACCTTCAATTGGTCGAATACCTTGGATCAACTGTCTGACTGATTTGGGGCAAATGGTCTGCGTATTGTGACTTTGTGGGTTCGTAGAATTAAAAGACCGAGTTGCAGAATTAAAAATCTCCTTTATTCTCGTAGAGATACTCTTATAGATTACAGAAGCATTACGTTACATACACCATCAGTCTACCAAGGTCGATCACAATAACAAACAGTGACAGCAGATTGCATCCTTAGCACTCATTACAACAACACAGCTGGCTGTCTCTCATTTCACAACACTGTTTCACCACAACTCTACTCCTCACTGTTTAAAACTGACTGCCTCTTGGCCAATCGTTCGTTGCCTCTTTAAATACTTCACAGATAATTTCTAGATGATTCGCAAATAAACCAGAACGCGAACAATCTCTATCAGTCCAGAAGTAACTAGAAATTTCCATTTATCTCAGTTTGTTTGTTTCGGCAGACCCTCATCTGCCTGTTATCTTTGTACGCGGGCTCTTGGTTCTCACACTTCCCTCCTATCACTTTCTTTTGTGTAAACAATCCACGTGATCGTAGATACGGGTTCGCGACAATATTAACAAAGATAAAACACAAACTATTTTATTTAGTTTAAAAGATAAACAGTCATGAGCAGAGGGTTAAACTACTTGGAATATGGTTGGACAACATACTTTGTTGGAAATTTCACATAGCAGGAATATGCAAGAAGTTGTCAAATGTTTTATTTCTCTTAAGAAGACTTAAAATGTGTGTTTCCTCTAATATTTTATTAAGTGTTTATTATAGTTTATTTCACTGTCACTTGAATTATGGCATTTTGCTATGGGATAGCAATGGAGAAGCCAACCAGGTACTTTTGCTCCGGAAGAAGGCTCTTGGAATAATAAAAAATTGTGATTCTCGCCAACACTGTAGACCTATCTTTAAAGGATTTGGTGTTTTAACTGTAGCATCTCTGTGTTTGCATGTTTGAACTTCTTTCATTTTCAAAAGCCAGATGAGACACTTTTTTCTGATATATATATGTTTATGATACTAGGGGTAGAAATAATATGGTACCTCCTAAATTTCGCTTACAGAAATCTCTGGATTCTCATCTGTACCTTGGAGTGAAATTATACAATAAATTACCTTTAAATCTAAGACAAATTGTAAATGCATATTCTTTTAAAACTAGAATTAAAAGTAGCATTAAGTTACTTAATTTTTATACACTACAAGAGTACTTAAATGTAGATTCATTTTAATGACCTGCTGACGAAACGTATTGCATTGTATGCCAAATGGTTAAATAAATTATTATTATTATTATTATTATTATTATTATTATTATTATTATTATTATTATTATTATTATTATTATTATTATTATTATTATTATTATTATTATTATTATTATTATTATTATTATTATTATTATTATTATTATTATTATTATTATTATTATTATTATTATTATTATTATTATTATTATTATTATTATTATTATTATTATTATTATTATTATTATTATTATTATTATTATTATTATTATTATTATTATTATTATTATTATTATTATTATTATTATTATTATTATTATTATTATTATTATTATTATTATTATTATTATTATTATTATTATTATTATTATTATTATTATTATTATTATTATTATCATCATCATCATCAATCATCATCATCATCATCAATCATCATCATCAACATCATCAATATACGTTACCTATGAAACAAAAGTAAGGTAAGCGCGGGCGACTTGGGTTAGCTTTATAAAATCTGCTCCCCAGGGGATGGTAGTATATTGTTACGTTGAAACGACCTTTATGAACGTAGAAGTTAATTACCAGAGATAGATAAATGAGTAGTACGACTGTTTTTCTTCAGTCCAAGTGAGAAATATAGCTTCCTTTCGGGAAAGGAGGTATGTAATTGCTCAATTACTGGCATTTTGTTATTTTTAAGTCGGTTTAAGAGAGATTTATAATGAATATGTGCATTGAAATTGCTCCAGCAACCTGTACAGTAAGAAAATACATACTTTCTTACGTCCATAATCCTTCATGTTGTTAGATAGTTACTTAAGGGAGGACCGAAGTGCTAAAAGTAATTTTCTAAACACTAAAGCTAGAGCTTCAATTTTTGTACAGATATTACTAGTAACTAAAGAAGTGTATATACCAATTTTAATTTCAATAAATAACTGTATTCTTGATATATGAATTAATTTATACAATTTTATTACCTAAAATCAAAATCTCACTTCTTTGACAGATATTGCACAATAAATCTCATTTTGACGCATTTAATTTCCTTAATACCTTGATAATAAATTAAAAGATGGATTTCTGAAATTCTTCATAGTTATTTTTTAAAAAATTATTTTATGTATCAAGGCGAAAAAACTCCAAAAATCAGTGCTTGGTCATAGTAATTATTATTTTTTAAAAATTAAACTATGACCAATATCTAAATTCCCATTCTTCAGTGGGTTGCACAGCTTCTGAAGTGTATTTTTTACAATTTTCAGAGCGCTAGCTATAACATTGTGGGAGAAGATAGATTTTGAATATGGAAAAATAACAAAAAACTGAACTGGAGAAAAATGGCTTTAAAGTTCTGCACGCAGTTTATGTAAAAAATATATAATTTCTTTACATTTGAAAGTTCCAACACTGTAACTTACACCTCCTTCCCTCCTAGTAGCCTCTTGAGCCTTAAGTTTTAGATGTATTTACTGAAATAGTAGTCTTTTTTCACATGCCACTGCTAATTGAGAAGCAAAACCAGAGCTTTAAAGCATCTCCAGTTTCAGAGTTTGTGAAAACAATGCGGGCATGCTAAATCCTTTATCAGTTCTTTCAACTGGCCAAATTCTAAAATAATATATTTGATCTCACCTACATCCTTCCCTGGTATATAGGTACGGCATTGCACCTCCAATTTAGAAAGGCTTATGTTTTTCTTTTACAGTGCTAGAGCCTCAGTTACTTCCTGATTTACTTCAACTGAAGTATCTGCCTTCCCCCTTCCGCTCTTATTCATTAATTTACACAAAGCAGCTCTACTACCCTTTATCTTTGACATTCTAAAACAGAAAAATAATGCAATACCACATAAATGAATATAGGTACCCTAACCTCTGTAATTTCACAATACATAATTATTCTAGGTAGGTTTACCGAAATAAACTTTTTTTTTAATTTGTTTCAGGTCGCTTTAACTTCCTGGGTCATATCGCGACCATCTTTACAAAATAATACAATTAGTAACATATATAAAATTTACATTAAATATACAGGTTTACAATCAAACATATAAAATATACACATTAATAACATTAATTATGAAAACAATTTACATTAAATACATATTCATACAAGTTAACAACAGTATTTTGCAATAAAAAGTCATTAATTTTACACCATTGTGTAGATTTTGAATTGCAATTGATTAAAGTATGTTGCAAATAATTTATGTTAATTTCCAAATGTCTATATTCCTTAGGTAAAGTAAACAGATTGTGCCGTAGTTTGGAACTGTTTAGCGGTGTGGAGATATCCTGTGGGATTCCGTGTTGTTTTCTGTTTCTTTTGTATTCATTGCATTCTATGAGAAGGTGGCAAATGGTAAGGTTTTTATTACATCCTTTACACGTAGGCTACGGCTGTCTTGAGAGAAGATATGAATGAGTGAGGCTGGAGCATCCAATTCGTAGACGGGTGAGTAGACGTAGTAAGTGGCTTGGTTGGGTGAAGAGCGGTGGATCCTTTTCGTACTTGGTGTTATTTTACTGGCTGTTGTTGATTCCATTCAGATTTCCATTTTTGTACTGGTGTTTTGGAGACGTGATTTATAATATCTGAATATGGAATTTGGACGTTCGTTTGTTGGCGTAGTGATGTGGCATCTTTAGCAGCTTCATCCGCTCTTTCATTCCCTGTTATTCCTTGATGGGAAGGAATCCAAATGATAACCACGTCTTTACCAGCATCGGCGATGTTACTGAATAGTGTCTGTGTGTCCTGAACTAATTTGTTGTCTGTTGTGTAGTTCTTCATGCTCTGCAAGGTACTCAGGGAGTCAGAGCATATTGCATAGCAGTTGTGGTGTGCTGTCAGTATGTAAGTAAGTGCTTGATAGATGGCGTATAGTTCAGAACTGTAGGTGGAATAATAGTCAGGTAACCGCTGCTGTAGAATTTTATCAGGAGCTATTATTGCACATCCAGTACCATGATCCGTTTTTTGATCCATCAATGTAAATAAACTGATAATTGGGGAAATTGTTGCAAATTTCATAAAATAGTGTTTGGTAAACAATTGTAGCGGTATTCCATTTCGGGTGAAATGTTAGGTCGGTATATATCTTGGGAATTTTGAGTTTCCAGTATGGTCCTTCATAGAAGTCCCTGGTCATTATGGGAGGTATCTTTATGCTGTTAGTATTTAAATAGTTAGCAAGTCATTGATAGAAAGGCAAGGAATGCTTTTTAGTATGGCAGGTTTTGTTGCTTTCTGTATTGGGGAAAACATATGAATGGATACTTGAATGAGCTCTTGCTTCTATTTTGATTCCGTATTTTATGCTTCATTGTATTCTCCTGGTGTTTAACGGTGGTTGGTTGGCTTCTATCGGCAACTTGTATCACAACTTAGAGTGTAATTTTAGGCACAAATGGACACTTGAGTATAATAAATATAATACAAAGAGGATAAAACCTAAGAATAATAATTTTAACACCAACTTGTGCCCATTCCATATACTTGTTATATGATCGGAATGCTGTAAAACGAAGCGTAACAGACCTTCCTCATTTAAAAAAGTGTGGAGAACAATGGAATTTTTTCATGTTTTTCTTCAGTTTCTCCTTCTTCACATTGCCTTCTTTACAACTTTACTACAACTTTAGATTCCACAACTAACTCCTGTCGTTTTCTCAGTCTTCATAATAGGTACCAAAGATTACATTCCACTTAAAATTTGATTTCATTGGAATATGTATATGTTTTGAGGCCACACTGAATAGGATAAACATTTATAGGGGAAAAAATCCTGTGTGTCCGTAATATTTATAACTCCAAAGCAATTGTTTGTTAAATATCAAACTTGATATTTAAGTTCAGGATCTTTCAAACATACTACAAAGAGGTTTGTATCTAAATCTTCACCCCAAATTATCATTACGTGGAGCATTATCATACTTATAACAAGTTTAATTAAAATATTGTAGATATGTCTAAGATATTTAAATGATAAAGGTTGTATTCTGAAATTGCTTTTTATTCGGAAAAAAATTATATAATCCTTTGTATCTGATAACTGTTAAGCTATAGAAGAAATGCATTCCACTAAAACTGTTGATCTCTTCAATACACGGTTTATTTCAAATAATGCTTTTTTGGTGTTGCATACACCATTTTGAGATATGCATTATTAACAGTTTGATTTGTTCAAAATTTTGTCATTCATTCAAAATCCTGGCAATTGTTTCTTGGGAGGAAAGGGCGTGGAATTTTAAAGCCACAAAAGAGTCCAAGTCCATTGTATTATAACGACTTTGTATCTTAAATTAAAATAAAGTGGAGAGAAAACCAAACTACTTTAGCAATCATTTATATAGCCACTAATGAACGACATGGGGCAGAAAAAAATTATGTATATGCAATGCAATTTTTGTATTTTATACATTTTTTGTTCTTTAGAGTTTCATCTTGCAATATTTCTAAATGCGCTTTCAATTCCTTTATTTATTTATATTTATTTATATTTATTTATTTACTTATTTATTCGTTTATTTATTTATTTACTTATTTATTTATTTATTATTTATTTATTATTTATTATTTATTTATTTATTTATTTACTTATTTATTTACTTATTTATTTACTTATTTACTTATTTATTTATTTATTCATTTATTTATTCATTTATTTATTCATTTATTTATTCATTCACTTATTCATTCACTTATTCATTCACTTATTCATTCACTTATTCATTCACTTATTCATTCACTTATTCATTCACTTATTCATTCACTTATTCATTCACTTATTAATTCATTTATTCATTCATTTATTCATTCATTTATTCATTCATTTATTCATTTATTTATTTATTTATTTATTCATTTATTTATTTATTTATTTATTTATTTATTTATTTACTTATTTATTTACTTATTTATTTATTTACTGCTTAACTTCATTATTGCTTTATTTCTTTATTTACCATCTCTATTTTTCTCATCCACATTTGTATCAAAATACTGATCATTTTCCTGATGTGAATGCTTCGTAATCTAACATTTATCTAGTCTTTTGCTGTTTTTCGGGATTTCATTTCAGTTCCAGTAATTGTTGTTTCATTGTTTAGGTGTTACCTTCGATTCGCTGTCATTTAAGGCTATAGACTCTGTAATTACCTTCGTAGATTGTAAGGGAAATTATTTTATGTTTCGGTGAAAAACTGAATTGTTATTTCTATCCTTAAATTTCTGTAATTTATTCTATGGATCTGTATCAAAATACCTAAACACGGAGGGAACTGTAGATGGAAATTCACTGGAGATAGATGATGGTGTGGTTTAATCGAATGGTAATGTAGATATATAAAAATGTTAGATACAACATATTAGGATTAGGATTTCACTACGGAGGGGATTCGGTACGTAGATCACATTGCTGGACCCATTGTGCCTATACCCCCAAGTGGGGCACCCCCGGGAGGAAGGATGAGGTGAGAGGTGACAGCGGGCGGCCGTCCCAAGGAGCCACGACGATGCAGCGGGCAGGGTCCCTACAGTTTACATAGATAGAGACTTGCCCCGGCGGTCACGAAATTGTCCCAGCAGAGGCGCGGAGGAGGAAATAATTTACCTCAGAGCAATATCATCCTGCCATACACCTCCAAGACACCCGCCGACACTTCTACCCTGAAAGAGACCACCAGATGAGAGATGATGTGAAAGGATAATGGAGATGAAATGGAGGGACAGGAAATTTGGGGGATGTGATTAACCTACCCAGCATTCGCCTAGTGACCCGCGAAAACCCGCGAAAAAACCAATGGGTCATGTAGGTCGGCCACGGGAATCGACCTGGGTCTCCGGTTCTCAACAAAAACATGGATTTAACTCGTGACAATCTTCGTACAATGAATTATTACGATTTTCGACGTGGATTATTAAAACAAGAGTACATCAATCAACTAACTTCTACATTTGGGGACGAAGCTCCATCCTTTGCCACTATGAAACGCTGGTATATCGAATTTAATTGTGGCCGCCGTTCTCTCAATGATGAAGTTCGTGAAGGTCGTCTAAAATCAGTTGTTGCTCCAGAAAACATTGATGCAGTGCAAAAACTAATGATGCAAAATCGTCATGTGACATATTGTGAGAATGAGGCAACCCTAGGCATTAGTTCTACCAGCATATATAAAATATTGCATAATTATTTAGCCGTGAAAAAGGTTTGCTCTCGTTAGATCCCACATAATTTGACGCAATCTCAAAAAGATACCCGTCGATTGATGTACAAAAAAGCTCAAGAAATACAATGGCGTGGTCTCAAGATTGTAACAGGTGACGAATCATGGATCTATGGGTAGGAGCCGGAAGGCAAACAGCAGTCTAGTGCATGGGTGTTTCAAGATGAAGCAACCCAACAAAAGTTTGTTCGAAGCACTTCGAAGCAAATGGTCACCTGCTTTTTCAGCATGTGGCAACAGTGTCTTTAGAGAAACGTAAAACAGTGAATGCCGAATGGTATATGCACAACTGTTTGTTAACCTGAAGTCTTCGGTGAAGTAAGGAACGTAGGATCGTTCTTCATCAAGACAATGCAAGCGATTACACACACCTCGTCTAGCAAGAGAGTATTTTGAAGGCTCAAAAAATAGAATTGATGGGTCATCCGCCATCCAGTCCTGATTGGTACGCAATGATTTCTTTTTGTTCCCGAACATCAAGATAAATTACATGGACAACCATTTCGTCGGCAGAAGAAGCCATTGGTGCTTTCAAAAACAATGTTTTGGAGGTGCCTCAAGAAGACTGGAATAAACGCTTTGACCATTGGTTCAAACGGCTATGCTCTTCCTACAGCCTCCTTAATCAGATTATTTGGGAAAATATAAGTAATAATACATATTTGATTGAACGGCTTGTGGAAAAATGAAACTGGCCTTTCTGTGCTATAATTGCAAACCTTTGTGGTTCCAAATGTTATGCTAATAATCAAAATGGACTTTAAATATTATCAGACATAGCAAATCTATACTTTTATTTGAGATAATTTATTTTTCAAAATGTATATTTAAAATATATAGGTTGATGACAACGCTGATATTAATCCTCGTGCAAAGTCATTTTAAAAATCAAACAGTTTGACTTGCATGTATTTGTGGACTTGCATCTACGTAGTTCATTACATTGTATAGCTGAATAAGTGTTGTGGTAGTTAGCCTGTCATAAACTGGGCGTCAAAGACTGCTTTATTTTGCTCAGAGACCTCTATTTCAGGCCTAAGGTCCTTTAAGTGACGTAAATCTAAAGCACATGTCTAATCGTAAAGCATCGGTCTTACTTCCGTTCCATTGTAAAAATTTGAGACTGGAGTAATGAGCTTCCAGGTCGAGTCCCGTTGGTCCACCCACTCTTATCTTTTCTTTTTTCGCGGCTGTACTGGGTTAGTAGGTGAATACTGGTAGATTGAATACTTCCGTGAATTTAGCTGCTTTCCAATTTCTTATCATACTTCAGGGTGGATGGATCTGTCTAGGCCTTTCGCGACGAAGATTGCTTTCAGGAACTATCCTCTCTGGCTCCCAATAGTGACATCCCCATCTATTTCTGTGACTGCTTCCATCGGTGTAGAATTTAATATCTGGAGGCGTTAGGGATCTCACCACCCTGGACGTGGTCACCCTCTGTCTACTTCGCTCACTTTTGTCTCTGAAGATTTCAGGTTTGAGTGCCAAAATTATCCTGCTTTACTTATTCTATCCTATATATCAAAGGAATTGTGAATAACATCGGCAATTGAAGACAATCTTTCAAAGCCTCTTTTACAGTTGAAATTATGATATTCAAAGCTACAAGGGAGTTATCACTATTTTCACACCTGTACGCGCTTGAGAGTTTGATGTCATCATCTTTGCTCTGTGTGGGGCCTGTGTGCCAAACTTTAGTGCGGAGTATAGCTGAAAGTACCCGAAAATGAGTTCAGAATATGCAGGGACATATAGGCATAATAACACAGCATTACACGGGAGGCTTTGTTTACCCCTGACAGGCAACGATCTACACAGGGCATACGTAAGGCGCGCCGTTTCCCACACCAGCCACAGAGTTGACGAGGGATGTCCAGCCGCTACTTGCAAATGGTCGCAGCACTTATCAGGCTTGTTTTTGGTGTTGTGGTTTTGTTCCGCAGCAGATTTTTGGTGCACATGGTTTATATACAGCAGGCATTATACCATCAAATTTTCAGTTGCATAGCTTGTAAGATAATTAAGATAATTAAAATGATACTTATCTGTAAGACAGATAAAAGAATGAGGCTTTATCTATATTTGTGAGGGCTACATAATAAACTACATATAATAATGTATGATTTGTAAAATATTTACAAAAGTTAACAATAAATAAATTACTTCTCCATGCCATACCATGATTTTGTGTGTTTCTGCCCATATATACAGGATTAAATTTGCAAGTTGTTTGTTTGTTTGTTACCCTCGTACGAAATAACGATCCTTTGACTTAAAAACTGTAGACTTATCTACAAATATAACAATTTTTAACTTAAACCTTCACTTATCTTATAAGAAATTGTGATATTTTTCCTATACATTGTCCGGGATCGCGATTTCATATAACAATTTTACATATCCTCAGGCGGAAACAACAAAGCTTTCGCCATCATTACGAGCGCTAGATGTTTATATGTTCTTGTTAGTACTACCAAAATATGAAAATAAAATAAATTTAAAAACAGAATCGACTGCCGGTATCTCCAAATTCATTACGCGATGTTTGTTCTTTAAAGTAAATATATTTTCCCAAACCATTAAATCTATTGGACCATTCAATTGTTTTGATAATTTAACTTCTGGATTTATTTCATGAATAAATGACCAAAAATGATCTGCTACGGCCGATTTATTAGTCTGTTTATACCTTTCTCACAAAAATTTGCTGTTTTCATAGTTTGAAGATTAATAAATACACCCCTGAATAAAGTTGAATTTAATAATGTCGTGGTAACGAGTATTGAAGTTTCGGTGCAAATAGATAATAGATGGATAGGTTTCACGTAGATAACAAACTTGTGTAAACAGATAACGCCAGCAAGCAAGATAACTGAGGCAAAGGCCTCACCGGGTAGATTAAGTTACGTTTCTCGAAGATGATAGAATGTTCGAATTATGCAACTAGATGCTTTGTTTTCCAGAAACCTCTAGTGATTGACAGAACAGTCTGGTAATCATGAATGGAGATATAAAAGGGATTGTGACACGCTAGCAGGACAGTTGTAGTTGTGAAACAGTTGTTATGAAACGAGACAGCTGGAAGTGTTAATGTAACGAGAGCGAATGATGTAATCTGCTGTCACTGTTATTGTCCTCGACCTTGGTAGACTGATGGTGTATGTAACGTAATGCTGCTGTAATCTATAAGAGAATTTCTACGAAAATAAAGGGGATTTTTAATTTCTGCAACTCGGCCTTTTAATTGTACGAACCCAACCCTGCTGTAATTAATGGTTTTAATAAATACTTCGTACTTAAAAAATTGAAAATTTTAAACATTGAAAGCTGTTAATGATATTTCTACCTTTAGAAAAATAAAAGACTATTATAATTTTTTAAAAATTTACTTACCATCCTTGGGTTAATAGACATTTTCATTTTTAAAGTGTTTGGTATAATTTTAGTTCCTCAAAATAAACATAGTATTAAACATTTATTGCATTTCTCTAAAAGAGGTTAAATTCCTAATAATATAAATATGGTATTTATCAGTTTAATTGTTTCGAATGTGATAAAGTTTATATGGGAAAGACAAAACGTAATTTAGAAACCAGAACGAAAGAGCATTTTCGTAACATTAAGTATAAACAGACTGATAAATCGGTCGTAGCAGATCATTTTTGTCATTTAACCATGAAATAAATCCAGAAATTAAATTATTAAACAATTAAATGGTCCGATAGATTTAATGGTTTGTGAAAATATATTTATTTTAAAAAACAAACATCGCGTAATGAATTGTGAAATACCGGCAGTTGATTCTGTTTTAGAATTTATTTTATTTTCATATTTTGGTAGTACTAACAAAAACAAATTAGCATCTAGCGTTCTTAACGACGGCGACAACTTTGTTGTTTCCGGCAGAAGATATGTAACAGTTTTACATGAAATCGCGATCCCGGACAATTTATAGGAAAAATAACACCATTTCTTATAGGATAAGTGAGGTTTTATGTTACATATTGTTATATTTGTAGATATTTGTTTGATTCACTGTTAATAGCTTCATAGTTTACTATTTAACTGTAGACTTGGTCTGTAGCTTAGTTTATTTCACCATTAAAAATCTGTACCTATTTAAAGAAATGCATCAGTTGGAGGAAAAGATTAACTATTTTCTGCTGATTGCTTTTACTTTTTTTGCCATACACTTAGAAACTAGAATATATAAACAAATAAATACAGATTTAGTACATTCTTAAGGGCAAAGGTATCCTTGATACTTAAGAACCTGTTCCTTTTGTATCTTGCACACTTACTGTCCAGCATTAATCCTGTTCAGTAAAATTTCTTATCTTCTTAATCCTTAAGGCGATGATGGAACTATGAACTTGCAAAACCGAACTGATACAGATTCATTCATCCATTCTTCTACTTCACAAGATAATGTGTCTTCTCTCTGCTTGATTACCTACGTTCTTGGGCTAAAATACTCGGTATATACAAAAACTTAAACACTTTTGTCAAAATGTTGTTAAGATATTAATCTTTATTCATAATTAATCACATTTTCCTATGACGTTAAGGTTTATTGTATCGTTTCTAAATGTTTATTCGGACCTTCGTATATAAATATCAAAAATCTGTTTGTGTAGACATTTAATTTTAATCGTTTCGAAAACGTTTTGCTTACATGTCATTGTCTTTTTCAACTACTTGTGCTTTCGAAAATAATTAACTTCAGCTCAAGTGTGTCATATTTTTAAATAATACTTAATAATTTTAAATATATAATTCCTAAACGTCTCAAGATATTACTTTATAAATATGGCCCATAAAGTATATTCATGAATAAAAGATGTTTAAAAAAGGGAACTGCAAAAAATGAAGTTTAACTGCCAAAGCACTGCTGTAATTAAACGGTATTCTCTGAATTCCTTGACTAATGGAGGGCCAAGGTAGCAACCGTCACCTCAATCTACAACGGGTGTCATGAACGATGGAACAGTAGCGGTGGGTGGGACGTGAATAGAGTCCAGTATCCCTCCCAACTGAGAATGTAGACTTATGTGATATAGAATCAATTAAATAGCCATTTTAACATTGAAAACCAATGTGTAGCGTGGAAATACAAGGTTTTAATGTGACAAAATTGCAAATAATTTTATGCCGAATTTCACCAATATGTAGGTTTAAGAACTTTCCTCATCTGTCAACGAGGTTTAAAATTCCTTCGTTTTAATCGGCTGCCGCTACTCTATTAAGTCAAGATATTCCAATACAACTTCGTTAACTAAACAACGAAAAAATGTTTTGTAACTCGTCTAGTGCACGACTTTTTCCCTTGATTACTTGGATTAGTGAGATGCGTGACAAAGGTTAGGGTCTAGTTTCATGTAGCATATTATTAGTTCCTTCATTATTGATCATTTTATATCATCTTCTCGTATTCCTTTCACTGATTACCGTATCACTTCCTACTATATTTGCACACTTTATCTTGAAACCTGGAATATAGTGGTACTAACGGTCCAAGTCAAAAAAGCCTGTGCTTTACCAAAGTAACAACTGAACATCGTTGTTCATACTCCAGTGTTGCCACTTGTACATTTTATTTTCTATAAAACTCCTACATCGAATCTCGTCCTTACAAAAAGTGGCAATACCGTGTGATGCTAGAGCACCTATAAGGGTAAAAGAATAACTCATTGTTGCAAAATTCACTAAATGTGATGCTCAATTCACTAAAACTTAAAAAGAAGATAGTCTTGTTATGGTTTATCACTGTGTTTTAAAATGAAGCTGCTAATTATCTGAAAAAAGAAGAAATCAAGTAATATCGTGTAAAAACCATTATTAGATATGTAATTCATAACAGAAAAGAATAAAGAAGGGAAGGTAATATCAAGAAACGTGGAATATAAAATATATATGGGTAAATTATTTTAATGAAGATTAAAGAAATAAAACAAAGAAATATGTCAACACAAGCTCAAGCCTTAAAGTTTTTTATTTCTGCTACAGATAAAACTAATTGCATTGAATCTAAATTTGCAATAAAATCACGTTGATAGAAAAACTTAATTTGATAGTCCGAACTAAATTAAAACTTAGCAGAACTAGATCAGAACACTGGATAAGGGGACAGTGGCCAAGTAGGACTAATTTAACATCAGCTGAAAATAGTGTAAAAAGTGAACCTCTTATTCATCCCTCAAAAGTAGTGTTGCCACATCTCCATGTCAAATTAGGTTTAATGGAACAATTTTTAAAGATTCTAGATAAAGACAGCGAGTACTTTAAATACCCATGAGTTACATTTCCTTCATTATCCTAAGCAAAAATTAAAGCTGGTATATTCTTTGGCCCACAAATTTGAAGGCTGATGATGGGCAATCAGTTCGAGAATACCATGAGCATATAAGTGAATGATGCCTGGGATGCTTTCAGAAATGTTGTGTTTTTATTTTCTTGGACATAAACAGGATCCATATTATGTTAACTTAGTGAAAGTGGTGCACAAGTTTCAAACAGTTGGTTGCAACATGAATGTCAAAGTACATTTTCTTCATTCCCAGTTAAATTAATTCACTGATAATTAGCCGTTTTTAGTGAGGAACAGGGTGAAATATTTCAACAGGATATAAAAATATGGAAATAAAGTATCAATGGAAGTGAAGTATTCTCATAATATTGGACTAGTATTGGATGATAAAAAGCGACTGCTCTGAACAACATGTAAAAAGGTGAAAGAGAGAAAATTTGAGATAGGGCTGTGAATGTGCTTAAAATTACTATTAATTAATGATTAATTAGTGTCAAATTACAAATTTTAAATATGGTGTAGTGTTTCATACAAAATTCTTGTTGAAAGTAATTTTTTATTGCGTTTGACAAAGCTTCAATTCCATTTCTGTTATTTTTGAACAATTTGAAAGCCTAGTGTGATGGGAGAGAAGGAGATTATTTTCAAATTCAGTACACAAAATCCGTTTAGGATCACCTTTCAGATTAAAACAAAAACAGACAATAAGTTTCGAAATGCAGTACAGTGTAATCTTCCGTATGATTGTAAGAGAAATCTAAAGAGTCTTAAAGGTATTAAATAATTAAGTGACGAAAGAGAACTTACTAAATATTAAAATTTCATTCTAGACATCGGACAGGTCAGGTCGCACCTCCTTTTATAAGCCTGTCTTTCTTATTGTATTCTGGTTATTGTTGACTCGCTTGTTTTTGTTTCATGTATTTAATACCAGCAGAGTTTTATTAAATATAAAATATATAAATATTGTATATTTCTGATAAATATACTGCATTTTAACGCAATCACTGAATAAAGTTAATAGATGATAAGGTATCTGCGTTCAGAAATATGGCAGTTACTAGATATTCCAGGTAACAGAAATGTGTATAAATATTATGGTTATTAATTCTCAATGCTTTCCCCAGGTTAAGTATAGGAGGAAGAAAAAGTGAACGTGTTTGACACCCATATAAGTAAATATATCTTGAACACAATCAACTGTTTTGTAATGCTTCACTCTATTAAACGTTTATGATTTCCAATTTCTGTTGATGCTTTCAGGTCACTTACTGTACAGATGAAGAGGGTAAACACGAAATTTCAAACGAGCCAGTGCCTACTGCCAAAAATCGTTACATAGTGGAAAAAACTCAAAATGTGACGGAGAAAAGGGAGGCAGTTCCTCAAAGCCCGGATGATGGCTTCCAAGAATCATTCAGGAAAGTAAGGAAGGTTCACAAAAAATTAGTAAACAAAAAATTGCGTCAGTATGATAAGACGGAGGATTTAGAACGAAAGAGGATTAAGGATTCAGGAGAACCTACGAAAAAAAATGTAGCAGAGGTGCAACATGTTATACAGAAAATGAAAATTGTTGAGAATCCAAGTTATCCAGGATATAAGCAAAACGTTGAAGTGAAGGAGGCCGAAACACACAGTTCAGAGCAAAAAGAAAACGCTCCCGAGTTAGAAAAGAAGGCAATTACAACGCAAGATGAGAGTAAAGTGGAAGTGGACAAAGAAAAAGTTGTAAATGTTCTACCCACCGCTGACACGAAAAGAAAATTTATAACCGACAGTAAAATTGAGAGGGAAGAAGAAAACGATAAAGCAGATTATCTGAACACGAACCAGAGAAAGAAAGTAAGTACATCACCGGAAAAAAGAGGAAACAAAGTAATTCGAACCATATATGTCACCCAAGGCCAAAATGATCATTCTGAGGAGGAACGCGATAATTTGGAAGCCGAATACGCAAAATTATTGGTATCAGCTACTGATATACCATCCCGCGAGAAAGAAGCAGCAGCTACTACAGAAAAACACGCATACGTTACTGAAACTGAAGAAAAAGCTGGCGAAAATAAAGAGGCTCCTCAGAAAGGAAAGAAAGTTATCGAAACTGAAAATGAGAAGGACACTGAAACTGAAGAAATAAAGCCATCTTCAGATTCAGAACCACGAATAAAGACTCGCACAATTATCATCAGACGACCTGTCAAAATCATAAGGAAATATATTTCTAGAAGTGCAAAAGAAGAAGAGGAGAAAGAAAACAGAAGAGAAGAGGAAACCTTTGTTGATAGCGAGGTTCGCACTGTACCGATTAGAAGAAAGAAAAAAATAATAACTACATCTGACGCAGATAAAGACAAATCCAAAAATATACAGGAAGGCACTGAGGATACTGAAACTGTAATTGAAAAACCAGAACGTCAAGAAAGCGTTAAGCATATTACCATAAAAAGAACGAGTAGCGGCAAGGACACAAAGAGATCCGATAAAACTGATACGGAAGATGTAGAAATAATTACTGATGCGGAAGAACCATTGTTTGAAGGTAAGACTGGTACAATTTCCAAACCGAAACGTATTACACGAAGAATCGTAACTGAAACAGATGGGGACGAGGCTGACTCTGAAAAGGACGCGCAGAAGGAAAAGAAGAAAGCTGTAAATGTTGTTGAAAAAACAGATTTGGACGCTGATAAATATATTCCTCAAAAGAATGATAAAAAGGAAGCAGTGGATGTTTCTGTTGAGACAGAAAAAGAAAAAGAACATGTGGATGTACACTCTGAAAAAGAAGATAAGGTTGAAGTTGTTACCGAGAAATTTATACCTACAACTATAACAGAGCCTACAAAAATACTAGAGTCAGACATTGTTGACAAGTCTGCTCCCAGTGAAAAAAAGAAAACAAAGGTTTCAACAACTGTAACAGAGGATGGAGGAGTAACAGAAAACAAAACTGCTGTTAAACCCAAAAGAATAACATTGACTAAGAAGCAGACAGAAGGTAAATACAACACTGCAGATTCCACAAAGAAGAGCAAAGCAATTGCTGACATAGAAGAAGAAATACGGCAGATGTTAGCTGAGGAATCTCAGACAGAAAAACCAAACGCTAGCCGAAAGCCGAAATCTCCCAAAGGAACAAAGAAAGTTATTGTTCTAAACAAAGGCGGATCCGAAATCCCTGAAAATAAGCTGAAACCGACAGAAACATACACTAATATAGTAGAATCCACGGAGAAAGTGCTTCCTGAGTTGAAGAAAACAAACAAAGTAACCACAACTGAAATTCAGGAAGATATACAGAAGTCTGAAGTTGATGCAAAAGCTCCAAAAACTGCAACAACGGCAAAGAAGCTTAAGGATGTGGAAACAACCACAACTGCACCCCGAATAATTATAAAAGATAAAGTATTAACTGTGGTAAAAGTACAAGAGGACACTAACGTGTTGAAAACAGATGTTGCAAAACCGAAGAACGTTGACAGTATGGAACCCGGAACTGAAACTGCAGACATTCATGAACCCAAAAATGAATTGGTTAAAACAGTGGTTAAATCAGAAAAGTCTAAAACGGACATCAAAGTTACTGAAACTGACGATAAAGACAAATTAAAAGCGAAAAGCCTTAACAAATCGGATATCCAGAAAGGGAGCATTTCAGTTACTGAAACAGACACTGACAAAAAATCAACTGTCGTTCAAGATATTACTGAACCTCATTCTGCATCCGTGAAAAAGAGTTCAACCACAGAGACAGAAACACAGAAGAAACAAATTGAAATTGAGAGTGAAAATAAGAAAAGTATTGCAACAGATGAATCAAACCTAAGCAAACTCCCTCCCAAAGTTGTAAAGAAAGTAACCATTCGAACTGAAGTTGTGAAAGATGATAACGTGGTGGCTGAAACACAGCCCAGATTAGGACCATCAGATGAAACAACTAGTTCTGTAATCGTGAAGAAAACAGCAGGATCTGATACACCAAAAGAACACCAAGAGGTTTATAAACTAGAACATGCAACAAAGAAACAGCCAGATGATACTGAAGTTATTGACAAAACGGAGAAAGCACCAGGATCTCGTCCTAAAGTAATAAAGAAGATTATAACAACTACAACCATTTCTGAAGCACAGGACGATCACGAAACTAAAGTGAAGTCACTAGACGAGAAAGAAAAACCAACAAAAGAATTCCAAGTAACTCCGGAACCTAGTACCATAACTGTGAAGAGCGTTAGTAAAATAGCTCCGGAAACACACAAAGTAATTGAGGGGCACTCTGAAACTGACAAGGTGGAACCAGTTAAAGAAGTCGGAAAAGTTCCCGAATCCGATACTGTGGTGCTTGAAAAAGTACGAAAAACTGAATTACAGACACAGAAAGAAGATAAAGAAGCCGAAATTAAAGCCAACGAATCTGTAAAATCTCCTGAATACAGAACAATTGTAAAGAGAATAAAAAATGTTGAATCAGGAACAGAAAAGGAAGATGTTGAAGTCGACAATAAACCTAACATGGATCACACTAAATTACATGAAGTAAAAATTACCAAGGAATCTGGCAAAGTCCCTGAATCAGCTACAGAAGTTGTGAAAAAGGTGAAGAAAATTGATACAGAAAAAGAGAGGGAGGTTGTTGAAGACGACACTAAAACACATGAAGTAAAAATTACCAAGGAATCTGGCAAAGTCCCTGAATCCAGTACAGAAGTTGTGAAAAAGTTGAAGAAAATTGATACAGAAAAAGAAAGAGATGTTATTGAAGATGACACTAAAACACATGAAGTAAAGATTACCAAGGAATCTGGCAAAGCCCCTGAATCAGGTACAGAAGTTGTGAAAAAGGTGAAGAAAATTGATACAGAAAAAGAGAGGGAGGTTATTGAAGATGACACTAAAACACATGAAGTAAAGGTTACCAAGGAATCTGGCAAAGCCCCTGAATCAGGTACAGAAGTTGTGAAAAAGGTGAAGAAAATTGATACCGAAAAAGAGAAAGATGTTGTTGAAGACGACTCTAAAACACATGAAGTAAAAGTTACCAAGGAATCTGGCAAAGTCCCTGAGTCAGGTACAGAAGTTGTGAAAAAGGTGAAGAAAGTTGATACAGAAAAAGAGAGGGAGGTTATTGAAGATGACACTAAAACACATGAAGTTAAAGTTACCAAGGAATCTGGCAAAGTCCCTGAGTCAGGTACAGAAGTTGTGAAAAAGGTGAAGAAAGTTGATACAGAAAAAGAGAGGGAGGTTATTGAAGACGACACTAAAACACATGAAGTAAAAGTTACCAAGGAATCTGGCAAAGTCACTGAGTCAGGTACAGAAGTTGTGAAAAAGGTGAAGAAAGTTGATACAGAAAAGGAGAGGGAGGTTATTGAAGATGACACTAAAACACATGAAGTTAAAGTTACCAAGGAATCTGGCAAAGTCCCTGAATCAGGTACAGAAGTCGTGAAAAAGGTGAAGAAAATTGATACAGAAAAAGAAAGAGATGTTATTGAAGATGACACTAAAACACATGAAGTAAAGGTTACCAAGGAATCTGGCAAAGCCCCTGAATCAGGTACAGAAGTCGTGAAAAAGGTGAAGAAAGTTGAAACAGAAAAAGAGAGGGAGGTTATTGAAGACGACACTAAAACACATGAAGTAAAAGTTACCAAGGAATCTGGCAAAGTTCCTGAATCAGGTACAGAAGTTGTGAAAAAGGTGAAGAAAGTTGATACAGAAAAAGAGAGGGAGGTTATTGAAGATGACACTAAAACACATGAAGTAAAAGTTACCAAGGAATCTGGCAAAGCCCCTGAATCAGGTACAGAAGTCGTGAAAAGGGTGAAGAAAATTGATACAGAAAAAGAAAGAGATGTTATTGAAGATGACACTAAAACACATGAAGTAAAGGTTACCAAGGAATCTGGCAAAGCCCCTGAATCAGGTACAGAAGTCGTGAAAAAGGTGAAGAAAATTGATACAGAAAAAGAAAGAGATGTTATTGAAGATGACACTAAAACACATGAAGTAAAGGTTACCAAGGAATCTGGCAAAGTCCCTGAGTCAGGTACAGAAGTCGTGAAAAAGGTGAAGAAAATTGATACAGAAAAAGAAAGAGATGTTATTGAAGATGACACTAAAACACATGAAGTAAAAGTTACCAAGGAATCTGGCAAAGTGCCTGAATCAGGTACAGAAGTCGTGAAAAAGGTGAGGAAAATTGATACAGAAAAAGAAAGAGATGTTATTGAAGATGACACTAAAACACATGAAGTAAAGGTTACCAAGGAATCTGGCAAATCCCCTGAATCAGGTACAGAAGTCGTGAAAAAGGTGAAGAAAATTGATACAGAAAAAGAGAGGGAGGTTATTGAAGATGACACTAAAACACATGAAGTAAAGGTTACCAAGGAATCTGGCAAAGCCCCTGAATCAGGTACAGAAGTCGTGAAAAAGGTGAGGAAAATTGATACAGAAAAAGAGAGGGAGGTTATTGAAGATGACACTAAAACACATGAAGTAAAGGTTACCAAGGAATCTGGCAAAGCCCCTGAATCAGGTACAGAAGTCGTGAAAAAGGTGAAGAAAATTGATACAGAAAAAGAAAGAGATGTTATTGAAGATGACACTAAAACACATGAAGTAAAGGTTACCAAGGAATCTGGCAAAGTACCTGAATCTAGTACAGAAGTCGTGAAAAAGGTGAAGAAAATTGATACAGAAAAAGAGGGGGAGGTTGTTGAAGATGACACTAAAACACATGAAGTAAAAATTACCAAGGAGTCTGGGAAGGTCCCTGAAACTGATACAGAAGTTGTGAAAAAGGTGAGGAAAATTGATTCAGAAAAAGAGGAACGTGTTGTTGAACTCGATAACAGAAAGAAAAAGCAGTATATAATTTCTGAACAATACAATACAAATGAAAAACAACCCGCTGAAGCAATACCGTCTCAGCAAAATGTAGTAACAAGTAAGATAGTAGATTCAGTTACAGATAAAGAGGATAAAATAAAGAAAGTTGAAGACATACAGTTGACAAATCAACCGAAAGTGGACATAGCAACCAGTCACACTAAAACTTCGGCTCAAAAGGAAGTCGGAGAGGACAAGAGTTTTGACGATATTGTCTCGAGAACGAAGCAGACAGTTAAGTCTGAATCAGAGAAGGAGAGTGTAGATATTGAGAAAAAGCAGTTAGTTCCTTCTGAAGACAAACACAAGAAAGACGAAGTGGTAATCATAAAAAACAAAGATGTTTCAGCACCCGAGAAAGTTTCTGTAACTTCTGAACAGGAGAAAGCGAAATCAAAAACCCATGAAGAACTAGAAGAGCTAGTGGAAAAGGATGAAATCATTACGGATACTCAGGTAATAGAAGAAGAAGTAGACGACGAATCGACATCCCCACAAAACGCCAAAGGTGCCCTTAAACCAGATTCGAAGTCTACGTCTAAAGTTGCTAAAACAAAGGAACAGCAGTTTGAAGAGCAGACAGGAATGAGATCACTAGATACTATCTTAACAAAGGGTGGTGCAGTTCAGCATGTGGCAACAGGCAAATCTGTTAGAACCCCTACTGGAGGAATTCCAAAACATCCAAGGCGTGTGCGTGGTGCGTCACTGAACGGACGAGAAGCTACCGAGTTCCTCTTTCTGCTGGAGAATGATGCCGACCCAACAGGTGTCAAAGATCCTTCTGTTGCTGCTGAACTGATGAGTAAACTGAGAGTGTCCAAGACACGCAACTACACTACTTACCATGTCAACAGAGGCAAAGAATGTAAGTTGAATATTTTTTTCTTATAGCACAGATATTGACGACCGTTTTAATAAAACTAAAGTTCAATCAGGGGCTGGGTTAGTGTTACATTTACAGCGATTCTTAAATTATCAAAGACTATTTTTAGCATCACGCTTACAGTTCCACAAATCACAAATGTAGCTTGATAACATTAATGCGCCATTAGTGTTTTTCATTCGAATTTTAATATAAATAAGGTTTAATATTACACTGTTAGCTTGAAATAGTTCATATTACATTATATTGCACTATAAAATGTTCAGTAAAGAACTCATTCCGTCTATGCTACCCATAATTGAAATTTGGGCCATATACTGAAAAAGATAAACAGTGAACTTTTGTATATTGTGACTTTGTGGGTTCGTAGAATTGAAAGTTCAATTTGCCGAAATTCTAAATGTTCTTTATTTCCGTAGAAACACACTGCGTAGTAGCAGAATTACATCACATATCACAATCTACAGCACCAAGGTCGATGACAATAACAAACCGCTCTCATTACTACACCAACACAGCTGACTCTTGTTACACAACTCACTGTTTTACAACTTGCAACTCGACTCCTGGCGAGTCGTCGCCTCTTTAAATACCTCTGATAATTTCTAGATTATTCGGAAATAAACCAGAACCCGAACAGTCTCTGTCAGTCAAGAAGTAACTAGAACAATGCGTTCGTGACACTGCTCCCTCCTCAAGGCTGGTCGTCCCGAACAGCACCATCGTAGCAAGCCAGACGATCCAGGTTTACCACCAACATCTTCCCTCGGGGCACCTTCTGGAAGCGGTAGACCACGTCGTTAATCCTCTTCACCACCCGGTACGGTCCTTGCCATTGTTGCTGGAGACTCGGGCATCGTCCCTTGTTCCGGGTTGAGCGATACAACCAGACCAGGTCACCTTGCTGGAACCCTTGGCTGTTGGCTTGCCTGTCGTATCGGGTCTTCATGCGATCGCTCGCCTTCTGAATTTTCTGACGAGCCACCTCATGCATGTCGTGGAGACGGTCCACCAGGTTCTCCACATACTCGTTGCTGGCAGTTTTGCGTCCGGGGGGCTTCCAAAAGCCAGATCACATGGGAGGTGTAGCTCTCGGCCGAACATTAAGTTGGCTGGCGTCATCCCAGTGGTGTCGTGTGTAGACGAGCGATTGCCAGCAAGAACAGCGGCACCTTGTTGCCCAGTCTCGCTGATGACTGGCCACGAGCTTCCTCAGGAGCTCTTCTAAGGTCTTGATGTATCTCTACACTATGTCGTCCGACTGTGGATGTAGGGGTGTAGTGCGGGTCTTGTTCATCCCTAGTCTTCCTAGTGCCTCCTTCATCAGGTTGGGCTCAAAATTGGTGCCCTGGTCGCTGTAGAGCTCTAACGGCACCCCAAATCTGCAGAACACTTCCTGCACGAGGCAGACTGCTCGGGATGGCATACACCTCCAGCCACTTGATGAAGTAGTCCACGGTCACCATTAGGTACTTATTGCCTCGATCGGACATTGGGAATGGTCCAGCTATGTCGACGGCGATCCTTTCGAATGGCGCCTCTTTAAACACCTCACTCATAATTTCTAGATTATTCGAAAATAAACCAGAACCCCAAGTCTCTCTCAGTCAAGAAGTAACTAGAAATTTCCATTTATCTCAGTTTTTTTGCTTCGACAGACCCCTATATGCGTGCTATCTTTATCTGCAGGTTATTTGTGTACACACTACCCGCCTATCAGTTCTTCGTGTAAACAAGCCGCGCGATTGTAGATACGGGTTCGCGACAGTATAAAACTTCCTTGAACTTGTGGAAACATAGAGTCAGACTGAAAAATTCAATGCCATAGCTGGGTAAACCACTTAGGAGTTCTCATAAACACATGAGACAACTACCTTAATGGCGACTTAAAACGTGTAGGTACTTTAAGGCCCGGGCTTTATAGTTAACCACTATTAGGTCAATTAATGGAAATTAATTGTTCCTTCACACTTTCACACCGGGAAAAGTACGAGTCAGTTGGCCGTAGTAGCTTGATGGTTGGAGCGGCTGGACAGAGACCAGAAGATCCGTGGTTCAAA
Organism: Mantis religiosa; assembly: GCA_030765055.1. Classification (NCBI taxonomy): domain Eukaryota; kingdom Metazoa; phylum Arthropoda; class Insecta; order Mantodea; family Mantidae; genus Mantis; species Mantis religiosa. The sequence goes on along the minus strand of CM060954.1, from coordinate 113,559,002 downwards.
TCCCAGCTATGGTATTTAATTTTTCAGTCCGACTCTACGTTTCCACAATTTAGCTTGCACACGGCCAGTGTGAAAGAACAACTAATTTCCATTCCTTGAACTTGTTTACCTTCAGTTACAGTAAAACCTCTCTAAAACGCAACGCAATTGTTCACTATTTATTTTCCCTTTGCGCTGGTTTCCGTCTTACAGAGGGTTGTGTTTGAATACAAAGAAATTACGAAAAAGAGTCATACGGGCTTACAGTGAAGGAATAACATAGCATACATAGTGTATATAATAATAGACAGATATGTATTACATACTATACTTTCAACTTATATTCAATAATTGTAGTTTATCTCCTATCTGTTTTCAATTTTCACTTTCCAAACTGCAACTGTCTGCAGATCAACATTATTTGCTTCACCACACACAGCACTCAAAACAATGTTATGGCGCTGTTTGAAACCTTCGAGGCATTCACTGGAAGCTCTGAAATTGTCGTTGCCTAATATTCTTGCTGCCGCTTGCTGTCTCTTGCCTGAAGCAATTTTTTTAGCGTCCGTACTAACAAACCACTCGAACACAGTACGATTTAGCTCTGTGGATTTTGTGATGCGTTTCAATGCCCTACCGTTCCCTCGTCTTTAACTTTAATTTATTCCAAATCTCATAAATATGAGTTATGTCATCATCATCATCATCATCATCATAAACTTCAAGGATTGGGCCCTGTGACCCGTTCCATTCTCTTCAAGCTCCTACTGATCATTCCAGCGTAGAGCTGGCCGTCCCACATCTCTCTTTCCCTTCGGCATATAATCTAAAACTCTTCTTGGAAGTCGTTCCGCGTCCATACTTAAAATATGATTTTTCCATTCATTTTTGTGCTTTTTGTTTTACTGTTTAAATTAAAAATCCCAAGCTCTTCTCTTGTTTTTTCGTTTCTTACGTGGTCTATTCTTTTATAACCTGCCACGCTTCTCAAAAATCTCATCTGTGCCGATTCTAGCTGTTTGCGTTGGTTCTTTGCCAGTGTCCATATTTCGGAACCGTATGTTAACGTTGGGACTGCCATTATCTTATAAAATTTCATCTGTGTTTCCTTTCGTGTTTTCCTGTTCAGCGTTCTTATTATAGTCCCACACATTTGATTGAATCTGTTTAATTTCACCTCCATATCCTTGTTATTTGCTACTGTGTAGCCTAGATAGTTAAAACTATTAACCTGTTGTATTATTTTATAGTTTATAACTATTTTTGCTTTGATGTTGTTCTTTCCTATAAAAGTCAACACGTTAGTTATTTAAACTATATACTGCTCTTTGCATGTCATCTTCTGAGTGGGATATTGTCACTTGATCATCAGCAAATAATACTGTATTTAAAATTATGTTTCCATTCAGTACATTTTGTTTTGTACTTTGCTGCCATTCTTGTACTGTTCTTGTTTTTAACTTTAATTTATTCAAAATCTCATAAATATGAGTTTTCCTCACTTTAAACAACACAGTTAATTCTTTAGCTGGTCGTTTGTTCTTCCCGTGTTCTTCATTTTTGTTTTGTTTGTTATTTACGTCCTCCAACGTTAAGTCATATCGGACGATGAATGAAGTGAGTGAAATGATGCTCAAATGAGTCCAGGGTTCATATAACTTAGAGTTACCCGACATTAGTCTTTCACGATAAGGGAAAACCCCGGAAAAAACCTTATCCAGGTAACTTACCCTGACCGAGAATCGAACTCGGGACCTCTTGAACGTGAGGCAGACACGCTACCACCACGCTACCGAGGCGGACATGTTCTTCAATAACTTTAATTTTTGATCCAGTAATAATGCCATATATTTATAACTTATTTTACAAAAATTATGTACTGAAAAACTAAGCTTTTAAAAATCATCAAAAATAACATTTTTCTTCCACTCGTACTTGATCACTATAACAATGAAACTGAGGAAGATCACAAAATATGTGTGTTGGAAGAGAGTTCAGTGAGTTAATGGTTTGTTTTCCCTTTTCCTCGAAGGATTACAGTTTATGACTTCGGTTCATGGAACTCAATATTACTGCACCTTTTAAAATACGTGCGTTGTAACCCATTACACATAAAGTAATCCGTTTTAATCAGGTTATTTATCAAACGGTTCTCGAAAAGTATATTCGTTTCCAAGTTAGGCAACTTTCTGGCTCAGAGTATAATTTTATATGGGAAATACCTCCGTTTCGAAATTTATTTTTCAGTTTTCCAGGTTTCCGGTATATAAGAGGTGCGTTTTAGGTAGGTTTTACTGTACATAAAGTAACGTTTACCCTCAGAGCTATTTAAAGCCTCGGAACATAAAAACTTAAATGTTCAACTTAAAAGTCTGTACTTTTGTAGTATTTAAAAGTAATTCTTGTGTCTACAAAATACGAGTATATGCAAGATTTAACTCCAATTTCTTATTATGGATTTTTGTTGTCAAACATTTTAAGGATGCAATATGTATTCATTAAAAATATTTCCTAGAGCACGGGGTCTATTGGCTCTTAATTACTTCCGTTTACTCGGTTTTGATTTTTCTTGTACTTCTGTAGAGTAAAATATTTTCTTCTCCACAAGACCAAGTTTAACAAATTTTGTTCAAACAGAAGCTAGGAGACAACGATGTTTAAAATATGGTTTCAACTATATATTAATTAGATTTCTGAGTATACATTTTAAAACTTGTATTTAAGGTTTAACTTCTTCTGAAACAACCAGAAGAGTGAAACAGATTTCATCACAGTTTTGTATTGTAATATTTTAATAATATAATAATAAAACGTAATATCCTTTATTTTCTCAAAACTCCATTCCTGAAAAGTATGTAATTACTAACTAACACAATAAAAGTAAGATAAGATTTTCTTATAAAATATTAAAGCTACCTCAATATAATTTAAAGTAAGTATATAATTGCAGTACAACAGCATGATACAAACTTTTAAAATAGTTTAGGTAAGAACTACAAAATATAAATTTCACCTAAGAGCACACTTAGCTGATAAGATACTTGTTTTCCATTTGCTGATTTCTAAATTCCTTTATGAAAGAATAGTGTTTGCAACAAAAGCCTTTCAATGTAAGTATTAAAAATACGTACTTCAACCCTCCTCTTTACACTATTTTTCTTGTTTTAAACGCGCAGTGCAGTTATGGATCATAAATATGATATATGACAAATCTTTCTGTTATTTTTAGGGTCTACTAATCAAGACTTATCAGCTCTACAGCTAAGACTCCAAGTCAGTGCCACTAAGGTACGAAGCACCAAAGAAATCAGCGTAACGTACCTGGAAACTGTCCAGGAGCTTCAAAAAATATCCACAAAATACATTCAAGGTGAGGCTATTAATAGTAAACTGATGGAGTTCCACTATTTAATGACATAGATTGTTGCAGTGCCTAAAGGAAAAATATATATTGCTTCCCCAACTGCTTAAGACTGATCCCTAAACAAATTTACTTTGGTCTATAGGTTCTAGCGCTTTAAGGGGAATTTTTGCGTGTGAAATAATATGTTTTGGGATTGCGTTTAAACTTATCCTATAAGGAATTATGTGCCCTACAAAATAATATATTTAGTTTTGGTATCGTTATGAACTGTTTGTCCTTTGCAGATCAATAAAATGGAATGATAAGACGATAACAAACAAAATATTGATATCTTCTGCATTTTTTACTTTAATCCAGATGCCAAAGCTGCTTAAAAAGTAGGTGTAAAATGCTCTCTGTTGTGGACACTCTTATCTTTTCGACCTTAAGAGAAAAAGTGTATACCTAAGCATACAAAAACTAAACACACCGTTTTGTAGAGTACGAAATTCTGTATCGAAAAACATAAAACGCGTTTCCAAAAGATTTTATTAATGCACCAGAAAGTGCGTGTACTTAAAGTTAATACACTTAAAGAAAAGCCAGGATCTATAGGCCCACGTATTATTAAATCTACCTCTTCTTGTGTCCGTGCCGTGTCGTGATTTCCACAGAGCCCACCCTGATAGACGTCTGTCTACCGGCTTATTACATGCTTGAGTTGATCCACAGGAGGAGGAGCAAAAAGGATGTATAGGCCTTTCTTAACTACAGAGGAGGAAAAAACATGTGATGCTTTGATAACATCAAAATCAACTGTTTTAATTATACTAAATTTAAATTAATTAGATGGCATCTCTTCGTTCACATTCATTGAGTGAATTTATCAGTGGTGGACTGTGTATATGTTGAAAGATATAGTATACTAAATGGAAAACGAAGAGAGGTAATAGGACAGGCCAACTCAAATATAGATTTTTATTTATTATTAAATATCTTCCCAATAACAGTTAATCTCTGTATTACAACGAGGATAGGCTCCTTATAGTAAAACGAAGCATTTTTTTTTTAATTTACGTCCTCCAACGTTAAGTCATATAGGACGATGGATGAAATTGGTGAAATGATGCTCAAATGAGTCCGAGGTCCATGGAGCTTAGAGTTACCCGACATTCGTAAATCAAGATAACGGAAAACCCCTGAAAAACCTTATCCAGGTAACTCGCCCTAACCGAGATTCGAACTCGGGACCTCTTGAACATGAGGCAGACACGCTACCACCACGCTGCCGAGGCGAAATCAGCTTTATTTAATAATAATTTGTTTCAAACTTTAATTGCTTCGAGAATTATTTATGTCATATCTGTAAATTAAAAATTAAAATCCTCTATTACTATTTCATTTTATTCGTTGACAGGGTACCTTTCAAAATACGAGTCTAACTACAAAGTCTGTCGAGGGTTATTGGAAGGAATTTGCATGTAAGCGACTCTTAGCCATGGCGTACCAAATGACACTTACCCATGTAGTATTTTAGTTTCTCCCTAATTTCCTGGATCCGCCTGATGAAATGTTATCGATTTGTTATCTTTGTTTCATAAGCAATGGATCACAAAGGAGAACTGTTGTGGTGTTCATTTAGTTTTACTGAAGAGGCAGGGTAGTTTAAGCCTTTTGTCTATATCGTTCCAGATATTATAATTTAATAACTGTGTTCCTGCCTGCCGTCCCGGGTTCGATTCCCGGCGTTGGGGATGGGGATTTTTCTCCGACCCCATCTTCCCCAGAATGAATGAGAGTATGAATGTGTGTGTGATCTAATGATTATAACCTAACGAATACGGGTTAACAACTTCAGGATGTTCCAAAGGAGAACGGCCGCCGATATGACCATTGTAGTTAAAGGCGACGTATAAATGCAACAAATAAAAAAAATAACTGTGTTGTTATAATCAGGTGACAGATCAATACATTAAGTAGTATTAAATGAATTGGTCTCGTATAATTACGAATGCCAGAAATAGTCGAACTGCAAGAGGCACTGTGACATTTTCATAGAGTCTAACGTGTCTCGAGTGTGTCCCTTTCTTTTTTATAAGATCAGTCAATGATACCGACAGCATGGTCGGTACACGGTACAACATGGCAGCTCGTGTGGAAATGTTCAAAAAGCTGTCGTTCTAAAAAGATATATAGAAAACTGTCTACTCCTAGGCTACCTCCAAACACATGTCCAACACAAAGTCCATGCACGGTCGGAATAATAATAATAATAATAATAATAATAATAATAATAATAATAATAATAATAATAATAATAATAATAATAATAATAATAATAATAATAATAATAATAATAATAATAATAATAATAATAATAATAATAATAATAATAATAATAATAATAATAATAATAATAATAATAATAATAATAATAATAATAATAATAATAATAATAATAATAATAATAATAATAATAATAATAATAATAATAATAATAATAATAATAATAATAATAATAATAATAATAATAATAATAATAATAATAATAATAATAATAATAATAATAATAATAATAATAATAATAATTAATAATGGTTTATTCACCTATAGACATGAGATACATGTTTCAAGTTTCGTCCAAAAAGTATACATATTACAATATTGTAAATGATTAGTTACATGCATCAAGATTTACAAATTTTACACAGCATATATAGAGATTAATAAATAATTTAACTGTCTTCATGGTAAAAAAAAAAAAAAAAAACAATCTTCGGTTTTCCCTTTCTTTGAGGAGGGTCTCGCGGTTCTCCCTGTCCATTGGTCATAAGGTGAAGATCTCAGTAATATGAAACAGAAGATGTAATAAACTGTATTAGTATATTCATATTTGTTATATAATTATTGAACATAAATAATAATAGTAATAATAATAATTCATAAATATGTATTTATTTACTGATTTCAGAAATATATTTTAAAGATTATACTCACTTGTTGAAATTACTAGACAGATTGAGATAAATTTATTACACAGCATTTACAGTTTGATCTCCCATTTATACCCTCACTGAAATATTTACAAATTACATGTGTCAGGGGAAAAAATACTTTTCAAATCACAATTGCAGATATTCATCTATGTCATAGAAGGCCCTCTCAATTAAGTAATTTTTTTAAAATTTATTATACTTGGAACCAGTTGATTGTTTAATTGTGGCTGGCAGCTTATTGTATAACGTTTTTCCAATTACAAATTGATTTTACTTTCTGGTAAAATTCGCTTTATAATCCTTTAATTCATTTCTACGCAGCTTTTATTTAGCATGTATTATATAATTAACTTATTATTTTTGAACGGTACAGTTGCGTTGCATTATAAACACGTGACATTAATCCACATGTTTATGGTCAGTTCCTCGCAGTTGAGATCAACAAAGGAACTAATACGAAGCGATACATTATTAGTTTACGTAAGTACCGGTTCTAGGTGGCACAGATTCGATGTCACGAGACTTGCCGTTTGGAAGGGTTTTCTTGGGTTCTCCAGTTTCCAAAGGAGACCCCACCACCTTTACTTTCATCTATTTCACTGCCATTTCATATCATTCCCTTCTTCGGCCTCATGGGCCGATCACTCTTCCTGATACTCGATCCAGACAGCCTTCTTACCCCAGACGTTCACTTCTAAGTACTTAGGAGGTGTGCAAATGATACATAAGAGGAGGGTAAACAGAAAAGTAGAAGACGAAGAAGAAGAATGTGGTGAAGAGGAAGATCAACATTAGGCTGTGACTGGAGCTTGGTATTATTATTATTATTATTATTATTATTATTATTATTATTATTATTATTATTATTATTATTATTATTATTATTATTATTATTATTATTATTATTATTATTATTATTATTATTATTATTATTATTATTATTATTATTATTATTATTATTATTATTATTATTATTATTATTATTATTATTATTATTATTATTATTATTATTATTATTATTATTATTATTATTATTATTATTATTATTATTATTATTATTATTATTATTATTATTATTATTATTATTATTATTATTATTATTATTATTATTATTATTATTATTATTATTATTATTATTATTATTATTATTATTATTATTATTACTATTATTATTATTATTATTATTATTATTATTATTATTATTATTATTATTATTATTATTATTATTATTATTATTATTATTATTATTATTATTATTATTATTATTATTATTATTATTATTATTATTATTATTATTATTATTATTATTATTATTATTATTATTATTATTATTATTACTATTATTATTATTATTATTATTATTATTATTATTATTATTATTATTATTATTATTATTATTATTATTATTATTATTATTATTATTATTATTATTATTATTATTACTATTATTATTATTATTATTATTATTATTATTATTATTATTATTACTATTATTATTATTATTATTATTATTATTATTATTATTATTATTATTATTATTATTATTATTATTATTATTATTATTATTAATTATTAATTATTATTATTAATTATTATTATTATTATTATTATTATTATTATTATTATTATTATTATTATTATTATTATTATTATTATTATTATTATTATTATTATTATTATTATTATTATTATTATTATCATTATCATCATCATTATCATTATCATTATTTCTGTCGCAGTACTGAGAACTTTGTTTTTGTCTAGAGTAATTTCATTATTTTTGACACTGAAAATTACTTATTAATGTGGCATTAATGTAATATTGCAATTAGTAGTTCGTCTTCTGAGCCAGTGAGTTATTGTTGACATCATCCTTGAGGAAGTTCGTATAACCAGCTTTCCTTAACTAAATTTAGTAGTTACATTGTTTCGTGTAATAATAAAACAGTGGCTATTTATACTGGCACATGATGCGGTGAATGTCAGCTATTATGGGTCTGGCGACGCACGGACTCCGTCATAAAATGTGCAAGACGGTGAAATTCCACCAACCGAGTGACGTGTGAGTGCAAATTGTGTGATCAAAAGTGCAAAAAATATCACTTTAAACAGTGCTGAGGATGGACGGCTTGATAAAACAATAACCATAATGTCTAATATTAATGCTCTTTGGAGTTCACTTTACTTATTATTATTTATTAAATGCCAGCTAAACAAAAGCATTGGTCCATAACTAGGAAATCGATCATTTTGGTTTAAAACTCATAGCTTTGTGCCTTGACAGGTCAACTTTATGGTCCTGTCTTCTCACGTGGGTAAAAACTAGTGCTGCGCGATTTAATCGATTAACCGAAACGATTAATCAATTAATTTTTATCTTAAATTAAACATTAAAAGTTTTTAATGGAATAATCGAGTCGATTAAAAGAAATCGATTACAATAAACATTAATCTAAAGTCTTATAGCCAAATTTGGCCCTTTTTGTTTTGATGTATTGCTTCCAAGGTAAAGAGCCTTTCCAACGCATCAAGCTTTCACTAGACACGTAATATTATTTGAACTTTGAGATAATATAACTCCTGATAGCTAAAAGAAATAACTCTAAACCCTGAGAGAGTCTAAATAATACCTCTGTTGTGAAATATTCTAAGAGGTACATAACTACATACAGATGCTGACAGAGAGGTTTCTTTCGTTACGGCTTACGTGCAACAACATATCGTATAGGTAAAACTGATTATTTATCGCTTGCTAGCATAAACTGAGCTGTTCAACTTTGAACCGAACACTTCGCTTACGCAATTATGGAAACTATAGCTGAACCCTCTTCTCAGGTCTGGTGGTGTAACTTTGCTGTAAACTGCAGTAAGCCGTTAACGTTTATGAGTTCGTGAGTGAGTGCAAGTTCTGTGATAAAAAAAAGTTAAAATAAGTGCTACGTGGAGTTCAGATTATGGCCTACGAAAGTTTGGATGGAAAATGGGTGTACATTTTGACTTTAAACTAAATGAATATAGTAAAGTGTCTGACAGAAGAAGAGTAGTTTGTAAAGTGACTAGGCAAGTCTTTATGTAAACTATTATTTGCATGTCAGTCTCACAATTGATATTATACGTTACTAAGTAATTACTTAAAAATATTATAGATCTAATTCATTACATATATAAAGCATGTGCACTTGATGTAAACACAAATTTTGAATTTAATTATTTAAAAGTTTCATCAGTAATTAAATACACAGAGTATTAAAGTAGTTTATATAATCCTTACACCTAATTTTCGAACAGTTAATACCTCGATTAATCGATAGATTAATCGATTATTGTAGCATGGTTAATAGATTAAAATTTTGATCCATGTACAACACTAGTAAAAACACATAACTGACCTAAAATGTGTAGCTATTTCATTTAAAAACTATCCTGCTTGGCAATAATATATAATGTAATAAACTAGTGGAATTTAGTGAATTTAATATGAGGTGTATAGATATTTGATTTATATGCACTTCTGTTAACTATATTTTAAGCAGTAAAATAATAGTGCTTGTTTCACAATAGTCCCTACGTTAGTGGCTGTTTTGAACTTTTATGTAGTGTTTTAGAGCTATCTCTAGCCACAACGGAAGCAGTAGTCAATAAAAGTCATCCTAGTTTTGAAATATTAAATATAATCTGAAACCATTTTTTCCCTCAAATGATTATTTTTCTTTCAGATGGCTACGAGGCCTCTCTGGGAACGCAAGTTAAACTGCAGATAAAACAGCTCGAAAAATTACAAAATGCCTACTTGTCTGCAGAAAACGCTTTGCAAGATGAGGCTAATGTACTTGTTGAATTGGCGGTCAAAGCAATGTGTGAGATTCGTAGCGGAATGTTTAAAATGGAATGTTTCAAGGTAAGGAAATATTCAGATTAAAGTTTATCAGAATTTGTAATGGACTAAGGAAATCGTTATCCTCTTGAGTAGAATATATGTATCACTTACATCTTGATATGCTCAACAGAATATTTCAATTCATTTCTTCGATATCAGTAAAACGTCTGTAAGTACAGGGTGGGCGGAATGTAACTCCCTACTGGAAATATTTTTTTCCTGCTAAACAGATGTAGGTATGATGGAAATTTTGTTACACATGTGTAACATGATAGTTACAAAAGTTACAGTTCAGCGTGTCCTCTAGTATTTTCTATACACTGTCTTAAATGAAGTCCTTCCGCAGGAACTCATCAAGAACACCGTTTAGGACCTAATGAGTTTGTTCTGAAAGTTACCAAGAGTTTGAGGTTTTTCTGAGGTACAGCCCACCCCCACAAAAGGTAACCGTGACCACGTTTTCCTCAAATACCGAGATCGAGGGCCGACATGATGATCTCTTTGCGTCCACAACACTATCAGTTGTCAACAACTTTCTGTGGCAATTTTCGACTATCCTTGCATCCAAAGCAGCTTGTTTCTCATGTTCATTCCTCCACTACCGTTGAATCTACGTTAAAGATTGCCACACATCTTACCGTGCTGCATTTTGCGCTGTATCCGAAATACTCAGTCGTTGTGCCATCTCTCATTCAGAGACTCTACAATAAAAAATACAATAAGTGCCGCACTACATTCTACAAAACAAATTAACTTTCATTTCCGCCCACATGTATAATGGGAGTCAAATATGAAACACAAAACGTGTCGCTCTTTGTTAAAAGCTATGAACAGGCAAAACATGAAGAAATAGTTGTCAAAATATGAACAAAATATCTTAAAATATTTTTAAAAATATATGTTAAAATCGAGATATATTTGTACGTAAACCAAAGTTCACTTCATAGTTTAAAAACAGACTTGCAGTGTTCTGTCAATATATAGTGATAACATACCAATATAAAAGCATTACGTGAATTTTATAGATTTTAACCATTTTTAAATTAAAATTTAGAAAAAAAAGTTTATCAATAATAAAACTTCACATATAAAATTTACGTACAATCCCAGAGCTACATACCTTTACGAAAAAGTCTTCAAATAACACAAACATTTCTTTGGCCCCACAGAACAAATTCAGTGTAAAATGCTTTTTGAAATCACGTAATACAAAATAGAAATCCATAGACAAAAACTCAGGTGTGTACCGGATACATTGCAAAGGCTGTGGCAGGTTTTACATTGGCAAGAGTAAAAGGAATTTGAACTTTAGGCTTAAAGAGCATTTTAGGAACATCAAGAACAAAGAAATGGATAAATCGGCAGTAGTATACCATTTTTGGAATGATAATCACGTTAGAGTATAGAAATCCCGTTTATTAAAAGTATTCAGGATTCAACTGCATTAATCACGTAGGAAAAGTGCAATTTCGGCACCACCTTAAAAAAACCAACTTCAAATTCGTCAAAATACCAACAGAGAGGCCCCTATCGCCTCCAAAGAGTTCATCAAATCATAACTAAACATTCGACATTAGCTGATGATGTTAGAAAGGTCCTAACGAAACGCGTTCTAGGTGTACACCAGCAATATATGGAGCATTGGGTACTAATTCGACTCAAAATTGTATTAACTTTGTGCTTCATTGTATCATAGTTCTACTCATAAAAACTTCAGCTTACTGTGTCCTTGTTTAATATTAATTGCAATGTGCCACTAAACGCATGTTTGTGAAAAGAAATGCTTCATTTTTTCAACTGTATGTGACTATCTCTAGACAAAAATACATCGCGAATAATGTAACGTGCATAGGAAAATAACATTTTTATTAATTTATGCTAGATATAAAAATTTATAATGGGTCGTAAAATTCATATGAATGTGCTCACTCTCTTCTCGGGCAACAAGCCAGTTGAAAAGACGATTACATATCGACGTTTCAGGAGTGTGCATCTCTCCTATCATCAGCATATTTATTAAATGTTATAACCACAAATGAAACATGGGATATAAAACAAATATAAACAAAGACAAAAAACTATCAAAATTTGCATTGCTGAACAAAAGACCAGAATAATCGAACATGAATGGAGCATTTGTTTTATGCAACCTGAGGAGTCTGGGCTGGCAGAGCATTGTTTTGATAACGACCATAGAGCCAATTTTCGGGAGACGACCATCTTGGCAATATGCGACAGTTACTGGGAGCGGAGAATTAAGGAGGCTTTGGTGATTTCCTCTGAAAGGAGCACGCTTAATAGTGATGCTGGATTTCAGTTCAGCTCCTCTTGGAAACCGGCGTTAAAATGGAAATCCGCTCCAACGTTAAGTTATATCGGACGGTGAATGAATTGGGTGAAATGATGCTCAAATGAGATCAGGGTCCATGGAGCTCAGAGTTACTCAACATTCGTCTATCGGGATAAGGTAAAACCCCGGAAAAACCTTATCTAGGTAACTTACCCTGACCGAGATTCGAACTCGGGACCTCTTGAACGTGAGGCAGACATGCTAACATCTACGCTACCGAGGCGGGCATCTATACAGCTTGATAATCAAGTTAAGTATTTACGTTTCTTTGACACAATTTTGTATACTCACGCCGTCTCCTGACCTGACATTTAATTTACTGAAAACAGTCTTTTGTTCAGTAATGCGAATTTTGATAGTGTTTTGTCTTTGTTTATAGTTGTGTTATATCCAGTATTTCATTTGTGGTTATAACATTCTATAAATATCCTGATGATGGGAGAGATGCACACTCCCGAAACGTCGACATCTAATCGTCTTTAAACCTGACTTGTTGCCCGAGAAGAAAGTGAGCGTATTCGTCGCCAGGAAAGCTTCAGGTCTTATTTTTCATATGACTGGTTTACATCAAACATACTCATATACGGCAATGTTTTAAAATGCAGTATATATGTATATATACTCCATGTTAAAACACTTTATTATCCGCGGCGTTGCATATAAAATCGAACTCTTTTAACCCTCGCATGGTATCAGCTCTGGAGAAACATATTATGTATCTGGGGTCTTTTTTAACCCCAAAGTGACTCTAACAACTGTTTCGCTAAAGTGTAAAATATTTCCACAACAATAATGACTTTATTTTGAGATCAAAGCACATCTTTTAAATTTAAACTCCATTGTTGTAAGCTATACAAGTTATGTCTAGCCATATCTGAAATATGAAAACATAAATATGTTTTAGTTCCAAAAAATATATATACTGTTTTAACACAAAATGTTCATTTACCTCCCACTGTATAACAATACTGTAATTTTTTATTTTGATGTGCATTATCACTTTATAAAATATCCTGTTATAAATAAACTTCTACTCATTCTCTACTTGAAATGCTGAATACTCATTGCAGAACACTTTACACTTGCATGTTCTTTGCAGATAAATTTGTGACACTCATCACATTGTTTCTTCACTTTCTTGTCCTTTGACCTTGGGCAGGAATAACGTCTTTCTCGTTTCAGATTTGGAACATCTGCATCTTGGTCTTGTTGGTTGCCATTTAGAAGATCCTTGAAACCAGCTTGAGTTATTGCTGAAAGAATGCGTTGTGTTCTCCACGGGGGGCGTGAAGAATTTGTACCTCAATTTGATGTCTGACTAGCTCATTTCCCAGTTCTGAGAGGAATTTTCTTCTAGCATTTTTAATTCTCATATAATGTAAAAAATTACAGTATAGGACGTAAATATTGAGGCATGCTAAGTCAAATATATCAAGAAACAGAGCAAGTGATCACCTTCTTGTTCCACGTTTCACTGAATAGTTCCTAGCCATCTTATCAGCAGTATCAATGACTGACTTTGTTGAGTTGTAGAATATTATCACTTCAGGTATTATTTTTATTTTTTCATGTCTTTTTTCACGTCTAACTTCCACAAAACGCAATTACTGCGTTTGTATTTTGTAATAATTTGTTACAACAGTGTATATGTATGTACAGATGTATTATTTTATCTTGACAGGAATCCTGCGCGGTAGAGATGAGTAGCAACTGTGGTGGGGATAGTGCACCTATCGCCACAATGCGTCACACGCGTAAGATTACGAGAGGGGAGGGTGTCTAAAAACAAATTTCATTCTCGAAGCCAGTTTTGCAGCTCTTATAAACTAAGTTGTAATTCTTACTATGGTAGTAATCTCCACGCTTTTGTTGGATCTTAAATAGTACATAGGCATTTGGAACAAAACCCTGTTCTCCTCCAGCAGGCATGATAAACAACTGTCGGCCTTTCAATATCGCTGCAGAGTCCCTGTAACGTATTTCACTCCAGGCATATGGTCCAGTATGTGCTGTATTTATATAAGCTTCATCCATATAAACTATATAAACTTCACTTCAATATCTCCGAATATTTCGTAAATACTTAAGCCTTTTTGCACGTATGGTGCGATGTTCGATTAAAATTTGTCTGTCACGCTTAGTGTTTTTTTTTTTTCAAATAATCCTAGCTTCAAAAGAACTCTTCTTAATGTTCAGACACTGCCTTGGAAGTCAGTAGAATTTTTAAGCTTCATAAGCACTTTCTTCAAAGTTGGTCTTTGTTTTTCTGTGCTTTAAAAATTATTCATAGTTCGCTAACTACTTCTGAATTAAAACATCCAAATTATATTTTGTGCATGTTCTTAATCTTTATTTACTGGGCATAGAGAAGGACGTTGTTAAATTGGCACCAATGGCTTTTATTTCCTTAATAACTCTCCTAAACTGCTTTCAGACACAACTGTTGCCTCAGATACCCTTCCCCAGACTTTTATAGCCGACCCAGACCATTGTTCCTTTTTTATAAATCTATGGATATTGGTTATTACTTCTCGTGTTTTTAAATGTAGCACTTTATTTCCTAATGTGCTGCTAGGAGGCGTCATTTATAAATGCTCTCTTGGAACCAGGAGACAAGCACATTTTGAAACAAGCTGTAGTGTTAACAAGTAGCTCTGCACGTGATTAGTTGCTCGTAACTGGTACGCAACTGACCTGCCCTCCCCTCCAGTTGCAACCGTTCTGAGCTGGACTCGTCCAAATACCACTGCGCATCGCTCTGCACTTTTCAAGATAAAAAATACATCTGTGCTCTCTACGAATTTGTAACAACAATGGTCATAAAAATGAAGGTTCAGAAGGTGCATTGTTGCCAAGTTTCAATTATTGTAGTAAATTTTTAATATAACATGGAAAGTCATATCGTATACCTGGGGTATTTTCTGATCCTGTTACATGAAATTCAAAATTCTGTGCTACCGACCGTCATATTACCATAAATATGTTGACCATTTATAATAAAAAGTATACAAAAAGCATAACTGGAAGATGAGAAGCCTACGTTCACATTAAAACAGCTTCAACATAGTTAAAGCAGTCTTTGGGTCTATAAAGACTCCAAACACCAAACAAAGGTTAAAGACTTACACATAATTTCCTTTGAAGGAAACAAAAAAGTTCAGTGTAGTTTATCAACACAGTGGGTTAAGGAGCGTTTTTATTCTTCTTTGAGTTTAACGTCATTTAAATTGATAGATCATATCAGACGATGAATGAATAAAATAATATCCAAATGCTCAAATGAGCCCAGTGTCCATAGAGCTGTTTCAGATACATACAGAGCAGTAAAGCGGGTTGCCAACGCATGCAACTGGAGGGATCAAGCAGAGATACCAATACACAGTGGCAGAGATAGTGTTCTGAAAATAACATATATTATGCATGCTATTACTGTAGTCTTCATAAGAACCCTTAAACAACACGAGTGTAGACAATCATTTTCTTTAAGACATCACCTACTTGCATATTAACTGTTATTTAACAACTGCCAATGCACTTATGTAAATTACTTTTAAGTACGGTTCTACTCTTATGAAAAAAAGGAAAGAACTGTGCATTTCATTTTCTTAAAATGAATATTTAAATTCAGAAAGCGTCCAAAAAATAAGTCTAGTAGTCCCCTTACTTAATGGGGTATAGGCGTGCCGACCCCTGCCACTCCCATCCTATTTCAAGGTCCTTCGTGGCCTTGGATGTGGCTGGAGGCCGATAAGGGAAATGCTCTAGGAGCTAATATCTCAATTTGAAAGCTTAATGAAATTTCCCGGAGTAAAAATGCAACGCACTGCCCTTGCTATATAATAATTAAGTAATTAATCACGTCATTTCTTCATGAGTAAATAATTCTTTAAGTATAGACACCGCACCAGAAGAGTGTAGCAAGCAAAATGCCAGCTATAATTGTTTTGAAAACTGAAGGACAAGTAATTATATATTTTAAGTGACAGTAATATTTTTCAGTTACATTAGTAGTACCAATCAGGATATTTATATCTTACCAATTTAGTTTGTGTGGTATGTTTCCTATAAATTCATGTAGCCATTAAATGACAACATACATCATTTTTAACAACTAATTTATGAAATTTAAGCATGTAAAGGTTCTACATTAACACAGAATTTTATTATTATAACTACTCATACTCGTTTGTTTTGTTGTTTCATTCTAGGAGCAATATCCTATATTTGAAAAATTCCTGAACCCTGCGGAACCTGATAAGAGTAAGTATAATTTTCTTACGTAAAATGACTTCATATTGATAGTCTTACATTTATCTGTTTTCTAGTATATCCCTACCATGGCTTCCTTCGGAAAGGGAGTGAATGTATCGTACATTTACGGCATGTAGGTAAACAGTCTAAAGCCTCATAAAGAGATATCCGAACAAAATCAAACGCTTTTCATGCCCTATATAGAATGGGACGCTGAGAAGCATAGAAGTTAAGGACAAACAAATCAAAACTAATGTTCAGTGACTATTATTAATATCGTCCTGCGCCGTGGCTTAGCGGGCTAAGGCAGCATTCCCTTGGTCCCTGACCACGGAAAGCGGCCCGGGTTCGAAGCCACCCATGTGGTGGGGATTTTAGGTCCCGGGTATAGCACCAGTGCCAACTCAGCATCGTGAGGAAAGTGAGGAGTTTACGCTAGGTAAACGGCCCTGGTCACAAAACCAACATTCCGGCTGGGGGATGCTGAGATGCTGACCACATCTCTTCCCCGTATCGGTTGGATGATCGTCTACCTCTGCCGTGGGTAAGTGGGCGTGAGGCCGGCAGTCGGGTTGGTAGACCTTGGCCCTCTAAGCGCTGTTGCGCCAGTGGTTAACTTTAACCTTAATTATTAATGTCACTGATGCTAACAAATAGCTTCCTCAAATCACCGTTCTGGGTCCTTCTGTCCACCAGTCTGTAAACATAAAGCAATTTGAGATCGACTTATTAAATCTTAATAAAGAGTAGAAGAAATATTTTTATATAACTGTTTAGCTTTCGTGGTCGCCTACATATATACTGATTCAACAAAGGCAGCCTAATATGTTTACGTTAGGTTGATATAAAACCTTTAATTGCTTATTCATCTGTTGCTCACAAGCGAACTATGTTCATACCCGTATTCGCTTGAGAGTTTCATGGCATCTACTCTGCTCTATGTGGGGCCTGTGTGCCAAAAATAGGGCGTGGAGTATAGCTGGAGGTACACGAAAATGAGTTTTTGTTGTAATTTATGCCCTCCAACGTTCAAAATTTGCATACAGCCTTTCCTGTAAAAGTGACGACAGTGTGCATGGCCTAGAGATCCATTCTTGGTTCTATTTGATACCTCTTCTATTATTTCTATGTCCTGGAAAGTATTAAATCAGATGTTTCTAACTGTTTTAGACTCTCTGGTATCATTCCCAAACTTTTATGTATGAATTTTACATCTTGAAAAGTTTAGAGGAAATACGTAATTTGGCAACATTGATTGCGGATCCATTTTCATTGTTTAAAGAATCGATAACTTTTAAAACTGAACTATTGTTTACTACAAAGTATGTGACAGTCTCTAACCAGGTACCCCGATCTCGTAAGTACTGCTTTTGGTGCAAGGGCAATACCTGGTGTAATTTCTCGAAATTGTACCCTTAAGGCGCCTTAAGAACAGTAGTATCTACGTCTTCGTATTTAACCTCAAGAGGCCATAAAATTTACATAACGTTAGTAAACAAGAACTCGATAGCCAAAAAAGAATTTTAGCAGGAGAGTTATTGGATAATACACCTACAATTACGTTCACCACATATCTGCCTGTTACATCGGTAGTTTCATATACTAACATACAGTTTAGCCCAGAGGTTCTACTCCCATTAGTCCTGAACCCGTAGGAACTGGACCCGGGCCTCCTTCAACCAGGGAGTATCCGAGCTGTCCCAAAGGGCGCTCGGCGTCCTCCGAGGTGCTTCCCATAGGGCAAGACCTAGAGACTAACAAGCCCCCCCCCCCCATCTGGTCCTATGGACTCACGACGGGATGGAAGTGGATATCGTTCACAGCTATTCTAATATAGCCCAAGGCATTTTCGTAACAATCGATAGAGAGAGCTGTCCAAGTTGGAGCGCGCCGATTGGTATATTTTCCAAAAAATGCTCGAAAATGGGGATTGTCTACTCAACGGAATGTTAGCTTTGATCATCATCTCACATAAATTCTTAGCAAATTCTGCTTTAGCATTGGATACTGTTATGATGTTAGGTGCATCACTACCTTGTGTTTAGCCTATAATACCTTCTACATATTTCCTTCTCATACCTTACACTCATCTGCGTTTGCTTGGATGCGCAACATGTTATTACTGCCCATTCACGTAACAAAGTATTTAATTTCAGCTCCTTTGTAGGTTTCCGACATTGTAGGTAATACTGGTCACTACACGTTAGTTAACTACTCCAGGGCATTTTATTATGAAGGTCATACGTCATATTGTTACGATAGAACGACAGAGAAATTAACGGTTGGTGTATGCGTTTCCAGTTGCATTTCTTTTGGCTGCACTGGCCTGCCTAGTTGTTTACCTTGTCTGTCTACCTATGCTCGCTGTCGAGTCAAGGAGTATTTCGTGCCGAGCACAAGTATGGTCTTTAATAGTGGTAATAGTAGTAGCAGTAGTAGTAGTAGTAGTAGTAGTAGTAGTAGTAATAATAATAATAATAATAATAATAATAATAATAATAATAATAATAATAATAATAATAATAATAATAATAATAATAATAATAATAATAATAATAATAATAATAATAATAATAATAATAATAATAATAATAATAATAATAATAATAATAATAATAATAATAATAACAATAATAATAACAATAACAATAACAATAACAATAACAATAACAATAACAATAACAATAACAATAACAATAACAATAACAATAATAATAATAATAATAATAATAATAATAATAATAATAATAATAATAATAATAATAATAATAATAATAATAATAATAATAATAATAATAATAATAATAATAATAATAATAATAATAATAATAATAATAATAATAATAATAATAATAATAATAATAATAATAATAATAATAATAATAATAATAATAATAATAATAATAATAATAATAATAATAATAATAATAATAATAATAATAATAATATAACTGGATGCAGGACCAGTGCTCCCTCAGAATCGTGATGAAATTGAGGAGATACCATAGGTAGCGAACCCTGGTCTAGAAAGCCAACTTTCCGGCTGGGGTTGCCGAAATGCTGACCACATCTGCTCCACGTATCGCTTAATGATAGCCCACATGCCTTGGCAGAAGTCGGGTTGACAGGCTCTGGCTCGCATTGGGTATTACGCAGAGGGTCACGTTTCATTCCACTATATCCATTTTTTTTTTTTTTTTTTTTTTTTTTTTTTGTAATTTACGTCCTCCAACGTTAAGTCATATCGGACGATGAATGGAATGGGTGAAATGATGTTCAAATGAGCCCAGGGTCAATAGAGCTTAGAGTTACCTGACATTCGCCTTTGAAGATAAGGGAAAACCCCGGAAAAAACTTTATCCAGGTAACTCACCCTGACCGAGATTCGAACTCGGTATCTCTTGAACGTGAGGCAGACATTCTACCACCACGCTACCGAGGCGGGCACTACATTCAATAATTACTGAGAAAAGATACTTTAATGTAATACAATTTAATCAACAGAAATTTTAAGCTAAAGAAATCAAGAGTTGTTTTCGGTAACATACAAGGTCCGTATTTGGAACGTTCCGGTTGAACTTGACATTGAAATTTTAGTCGTTTTCCCTGCTCGATAGGGAACTCTGCGGTTTTCCATCTACCAGACCTCTTTTACATAGTTTCCCTTTCGTTCTCTTCCCTTCTCATATTTCAGGTATGCTTTTAAGTTTCATGACGTATGGCAAAGACGGACATAGCGCGCGAACATTTGCCCATAGGAAAAATTCTCTCCATAACAGAGGGCTATATGATCGACGGGCCCTTCATCGTCTCTGCACAGGTCCAGCAGTGGGACGGGTGAACCTGGAATAGTAAGAATCACTCCGCATATCTGCCCGCACATATGAACCCTTCACTTCAAAAATAGATGTATGTAGATCGCAATGAACGAGATTTTCCCCTCTTTTATATATCCTATACTTCTTTACAATGAATCGGAACGGCTGTGTAGCACCTCCACTTGAAATTGTGAATTTAACACTAACTTTTTTCTTGCAGAGGACTGTTATGGTAATGTACATAAGTTATTGGAATGGACAAAGGCTGCACCAGAATTGTGGAAAAGTTTAGAAAAAAGATTAAACAAACTCCAGGGATCTATAGAGAATTTAAAGAAGATCAAAGGTAAGTTTCTCAAAACGAGATTCATATTTAAGTCAGTGCAGAAACAATCCATGATATTACTTAAGGTACTTTTTACCTATTTGTAGTTTTGGCTTGAAGGCTCTCGGAGATTACTGGATTATTATACCAGTAAATAACAGATCTTTATTGTAAAATGTCTTTGGACATATTGTGTGGTAAAAAACAAATGACGTTTTCTTAATTTATTTATTTAGAGCCGCGTTAACAACTAGTTCATACGGTGACTATTTTGTATAATACAGTGTATACAGTGAATTGGTTACAATTATTTAAACAAAAACACGATAACAGTAGAAGAGTAGTATTTAGACAGTCAAGTTGTTGCTTAGTAACTTA
Organism: Mantis religiosa; assembly: GCA_030765055.1. Lineage (NCBI taxonomy): Eukaryota > Metazoa > Arthropoda > Insecta > Mantodea > Mantidae > Mantis > Mantis religiosa. Next base: position 113,537,685 of record CM060954.1, on the reverse strand, counting down.
TGTATATTCGAAATTGGTATCCTTAGAATTAGATTTTTGTATACAAGTTTGTACGATACTTTTGATGAACAGCAGTACGTGTTTGAAGTAACAGCACATTTAGTAGACACAATCTACTTATCTTTTATATATGGAGAACATCTTTCCACTTCAGAATATTGATAAATTTCGGAGAGCGCTGAGAAGTTTAAATCGTTTGCCTGTCACGGCCTCCTGTATTTTGAGATGAAGTTATTTTAGTCACTAACCTTTAGATTTACTTTCAGTTTCTGATGTATTATTCGTTAATATTGTTAAAAAGCAGCTTTATTAAACATTTATTAGACCACTTTAAAATTCTATAGTTACCTACCTACCATTCCACTTTTCTGTTTCTTCATGTACAGCTTCATGTCAGGATTAACCAAATCTTTTATATCGTGTCAATGATTTGATCAAAAAAGTTATGTGATGAATATCATATTTCACTGCGAATTTTAATACTGAAATCGGCAATTTTAAATTTGTTTTGACAACTCTGACCGGAAGCCTAAGGATTACCATTGGGAAGCCGTAAATCATCAAGAAACCGTTGATTCTCGAGAACAGGTGTCAAATAGTTATCCGATTTACACGAAGGCTGATCAACAAAGCCTGAGACTGATTTTTTTCCCTGCTGCTGCCATGATAGTTTCTTATCTATAACAAACTTTTGAAGATAGCATGTTTTTCTGTTTAATGTCCGTAGGTGGCAGCACTCTCGCATTGGTAGGTTGGTAGTAATGCTCTGTTTTGTAGACGCTATATGCATTTCGCATACCAGACAATGGAGTGAACGTCTCTTTCTGATGGAAGGAACCGGTGATTTATTTTTTATTTACGTCCTCCAACGTTAAGTCATATCGGACGATGAATGAATGGGTGAAATGATGTTCAGATGAACCAAGGATTCGTAGAGCTTAGAGTTGCCCGACATTCGTCTTTCAGGATAAGGGAAAACCCCGGAAAAAGCCTTATCCAGGTAAATCACCCTGACCGAGATTCGAACTCGGGACCTATTGAACGTGAGGCACACACGCTACCATCTACGCTACCGAGGCGGGCCACCGGTGATGAGGCTGCATCATTGTGATCCTGAAGGAAAACAAGCCAGCACAGTGTGGAAATCGCCAGGTTCTCGACCACAAAAAAAAAGTGATTCCATGTACACAGAAAGTGATGTTCACACTTTTTTGACTGTGTTGCAGCATGCAATTTCCCCTCACACCACTGTTACAGCAGCATACTACAGTCGATATTGACTACATTGAAAGCACCTAGCAAAGAAATGACCAAAGCTTTATCGGACTGGGTGACAACTTCATTATGACAATGCACGGCCTCACGTCGCAATAAAATGTCATGCAATTTTTGGCTGGATTCAATATTACCTTGCACAGTGGCAGCTCGTGGAATAAAAAAGTGGATGTTCACAAGACCTACACTTAAAATGCACACTAGCACTATCCACTACTGCTACCACCGCTACTACTACTAATGAGTACTAACTCCAACACCCACAAAATTTGACACAATCTACTAGCCTAGAAACAATGTATCCATTCTTATCACATTGCTTATTGTGTCGCTTTACTGACAGTCTGTAAGCTGAGCATTAATATTCACACGACCAAACATGGTGAACTGAATACATTCATTTATACTTCAGCAAGAATTCCCATGCTTCTTTATCTTTTCACTAAGATGTACCAAGTCGGCATATGCTACTTTTGTCCAATTACTCACTTCAGAGTTAGTCCTGCACCGTGGCGTAGCGGGCTAAGGCAGCATGTCTTGGTCCCTGGCCACGGAAAGCGTCCCGGGTTCCATCCCACCCATGGGTTGGGGATTTTCGGTCCTGGGTATAGGACTAGTGCTCACTCAGCAAACCAACGTTCCGGCTGGGGGAGCCCGAGATGCTGACCACATCTCCCCGTATCAGTTGGGTGTGCAAGTGGGTGTGAGGCCGGCAGTTGGGTTGGCAAGGCTTGGTTCTGTCAGGGCTGTCGCGCCAGTGGTTAACTTAGCACACTTCAGAGCTAAATAGAAGGCACGGTAAGCTAAAAAGCGCATTTCTAATACTGCAACCGCATAGCCATTTATAGGTTATGTATACATTGTTAAATTTGCGCCTGTAGTCCCGCTTCTGATTTTTGTAACACGCTTAACTGTCAAATTGAGCTGCGGACGTCCTAGTCGCTTTATTACATTTTTTCTTCGCAAGTCACTTTATCTGTTTTATTTCTTAAAATGGAATCCACCGTGTTCGTAGCTGCCTCTTGAGAGAACTTCAACAGTCACAAAGATTCCAAAAACCTCGCGAACGGTCGCTGCACACAACAAAGAGTAATTGTTTTGGGCTAAAGCACTAGTTGTACTTGATGTACTAAGAAACTCACGATTGTCTCATCTGCTGATTATCTACAAATTCCAAGTTTATCACAATGTTTAAAACAAAACATCTGTTTAGAAACTGGACTGTAAAAACACGCCGTATTCAAAGCAACATGAAGCAACAAAGCAAAGGCTGAGAGAGCTAGTAGTTGCAATATATTCTTTGTATTTGGAGATAGTTGCAGTTAAACTCTATAGATAGTAGCACCTCCCAGAGACGACCAAGAACTCCTCTGGCGTTGTCAATGTGAATTAACGTGCACATCGAAACTGTGCTCTGATCTGGGCGTACCCGACCAATGCCTGTCTGTAGCATGTGTCGTCTACGCAGAACTTTAAACGTTACATTATGTGCTAGCACAAGAGAGGTGTGCTATCTACAAGGTTGCCACATATTCATACTATCGCCGTTTACTTACTACACACTAAGCAATGAGTGCGATAAATACAAATAACGAGTGAAAAGAAAAGGGTTTCTACAAGACAAACATTGGGGGTTCATGTGCTCTTGTGTTCCTAAGCAGCAGCCGCTCCTGCTTGTGCACCGCATCCAGCTCGTAGTCCTGGTTTTGCACCCTGTGAGTTTTTTTATTTCCATCACTAAAGGCACAGCTTAGGGGCATTCGATTTGAGAACTTTGAAGCAGTACTCAAGAAAAGTGAGGTGGTTCTCGAGAACCTGACAAAGAATGGCCTGCATCATGTGTTCAAGGACTGGCAGAGACGCTTTAAAAAGTGCATTGAAGTAGCAGGGAACTACTTTGAAAAAGATGATGTAAATATTGAAATGTAGTAATAAACATCTGTGAAAAAGAATCAGTCTAAGTCTTTGTTCATCAGCCCTCGTATATAAGGCGAACATCTCACAAGATAGAATATGCTTCCGAAAATCTATGGAGTATTTCAGATCGGAATCAATTATGATGGCCGAGTCACTATCACTATTTCTTTTTGCACAATCTGTCTACATTGTTTTCTTCTGATCTGGATACTTCTTTAGTAGTTGGGGCAAGTCGGGGTGTCGAGTGAGTATTGCCGTGCAGTTTAGCTCAATTATTTGGCAGGGGCTTGACTCCTAGGGTTGTCAGCATCGCCAATAAAATTCGAAGAATATCGATGTCCTCGGCTGCTCTCGGAGTTGTCCTAATATTTATGAATATAGGATTATTGGCAAGGATCTCTTGGTACAGGGCGTTCTGGGTGGATCAATTAGGGTACTTGGAAAGAAGCACAGGTTAATTATCTTATGACAATCGATTGTATTTCAATTACTCTCGAAATACATGTTAATTAGGCGAACTCTGAATGGTAGGTTTCGCGTTTGCGTGGTAGCACTCCCGTGTATATAACACGAATCGTCGGATTAGCAGCCCGCTACTAACTAGCTTTAATCGAACTCGATTTCTTTAGCTTACTCGCCCGTTCCTTAAAGAACGCGATACCTGACTTCGTGCTGCTGCACGACGATCGAGCCCGACCCCCAGCTAGCGACTGATTTAATAAATGCGATTTCTCGGCTAGCGACTGACTTTAGACATCTATTTGTTCCCGGCTAAGCCATATGACACTTCGCTACCCCCTTCAGCTCATTATTTTTAATTAGTTGGTCGGTAGAAAACATATGGAGTCCCAGTTACGAAAACCTCACTTTAGACCACCTGTCAAACGATGTTTGAAACCAAACGCCAGCTGTGACCCATCATATTTATGGTTGCGGTCAGCTTTCCTAGGGGAGGAAAAATCCCTACCGTTCAGAGCTCGTAACAATCTTGACATTTCACACAAAATATTTCTTTCAGTACACGTATATATATATATATATATATATATATATATATATATATATATATATATATATATATATATATATTCCTTTAACATTCAATTAATCTACTCGAGGAAGAGAGTACCGTTTCATAGTTCATTGAGTATTATCTCTCTATAGATCATGCTGTGAGCATTAGGCTTGGTATTATTCATAGAGGTCAAAGTTTTTTTGCCCAAGTTGAATTTGCAGGAAGGAATTTCATACAGTGAACTTATTTTCAGCATGCTCATGTTGTGAATTCCGTCCATTTCCTGAATGATTTGTACAATGTAACATAAAGTAATATAGGCTAAGTATGCTTCTTAGTGTTCTTAATTTTTTGTCGCAACTGCAATTCTAGCTGATTCTCCTGATAACAGAAAACTTCAAAAATTAGTTTTTTATCTCCCAAAGCTAACTTCAACTTAAGCTTTAATTATATACTCTGGCTTTTGCTTTAAGCCCTTTATTGTTTCACACGTGACAGTTTATATGTCGAAGAACACATTGTTGAACATATATAATTAATTTGATGTCTACAATGATAAATTGAAGGGTTTAGAACCTCAAGGGCCTAAAGCACATCGATTATGAGATTTTAACATGTGTGCATGCTCCTGACATCCATTTGCCGACCTTGTAGTCAACCAGGTGTAGCTGTGCTTTAGGCCCTCTTTGATTTAATGAAACATTCATAAAAAGCTGTCTTACCAGTTTTCCTGATATTCAGTTACATAAGGGCCCAAAGCATAAAGTATCATTTTGTTGCTCTGTGAACTTCAATTTTTATCTAGTGTTGCCAACATTATTTACCCTTTACATCACGTTCACAAGTAGTACTTCGTAATGGCAATTTCTTGCCTAGAAATTTTAATTTTAACAAATATTTGTTTTTCTCAAAACTATGTTTCTATGCTTTGGGTCCTTATGATCTCAGCGCCTCAATTCTATTTTCATATTTTTTCCTACCGAGCGGGATGGCTCAGGGGGTGTCATCTATAGCCCGCATTTGGGAGGTCCGGGTTTGATTTCCATGGCTGGCCTACAGGCCTACCCGACCCATGGATTTTTCCGGGATTTTCCCAGGTCACCAGGTGAATGTTGGGTATGTTAATTACACCTCCAGAATTTCCTGTTCCTCTATTTCATCTCCATTATCACTTCACACCATCTCTCATTTAATAGTCTCTTTCAGGGTAGAAGTGTTGCATGGCAGGATGATGTGCTCCTGGTAAAGGCTTCCTCCTTCGATAGGACGGTTTCTGGGCGACTTGATGGGCCGTTTCCGGGGATGGATGGGATGGGATGTCCGTTGGGCTGGCCTGCTGGGGAGTTTCCAACTAGTAAATAGTAGGGACTCTGCCCTCTGCATTTCCATGGCTCCTTGGGTCAGCCATCCGTTGTCTCCTCTCGCCTCATCTTTGCTTTCGGGGATGCCTCACTTGGGACGTAGGTACAATAGATCAAGACTGGTAGCAGTGTCAAATTCCCTCCCTACCGTAATACAATCCAAAATTTTCCCTGGAACAGTTTAAAAAATACGAGGGCTGATCAACAAAGCCTGAGACTGATTTTTTTCACAGATGTTTAAAACTGCAATTTAATGTTTACATAATCTGTTTCAAAGTAGTCCCCTTCTACTTCAATGCACTTTTTATGGCGTCTCTGCCAATCTTGAACACGTGCTGCAGACTATTCTTTGTCAGGTCCTTGAGAATCGCCTCACTTTTCTTGAGCACTGCTTCAGAGTTCTCAAATCGAATATCCCTAAACTTTGCCTTTAGTGGTGGAAATAAGAAAAAGTCACAGGGTGCAAGATCGGGGCTATAAGGTGGATGTGGTACACAGGTAATATTGAATCGAGCCAGAAACTGCCTGACTTGATTTGCGACGTGAGGCCGTGCATTGATGAAGTTCCGACTCAGTCCGAGAAAGCTGTGGTCGTTTCTCTACAATGTGCTTCCTCAGTGTAGCTAATACTGACGTGTAGTATGCTGCTGTGACAGTAGTGTGAGAGGGAAGTGCATGCTGGTAAATCATTCCATTACAGTCAAAAAATGTGACCATCGTCACTTTCCCTGCAGAAGGAACAACTTTTGCCTTTTCTTTTTTGTGTGCGTCGGAGAACCTGGCGATTTCCACACTGTGCTGACTTGTTTTCCTTCAGGATCATAATGATGCAACCATGACTCATCAACGGTGATAATCGATTTAAAAAATGCATCCTCTCCGTCAGCAAGCAGATGCAGCACCTCACGGCTTGTCTCCATTCGCACAGCCTTTTGTTCGGGAGTCAACAGACTTGGCACCCAACGAGCATAAACTCGGGTCACATGGAGATGGTCGTGCATAATTGTAAACACACTGCCATATGAAATTCTCAACACTTCACTGAGGTTACGTAATGTTATACACCGCTCCTCTCGGACAATCACAGCAGCTGTGTTGATGTTGACTCCAGTCACAGCAGAAGCCGAAACACCAGGCCCACTTTCCTTAACACTAACAATTCGGCCTTCTTTGAACTCCTTGAACCACCTGAACACTGTTGCACGAGGTTGTGCATCTTCACTGTACCCTTGTTTCAGCTTTTCATAAGTTTCGGTGGCTGTACGGTTTAACCGAAAACAGAATTTGATTGCTCTTCTCGCGTCACCTCCACTGTATGGTATGCGAAATGCACGTAGGTCTACAAAATAGAGCATTACTATCAACCTAGCAATACGAGAGTGCTTCCGCCTACCGACATTATACATAAAACCTCGCTCTTTTCAAATATTTATGTTACAGATACGAAACCATCACGGAAGCTATAGGAAAATACCAGTCTCAGTATTAGTTGATCAGCCATCGTAAATCCAATTCCATACACCAATTTGTATATTAGTATTTAAATTGATTGAAAGAATGTTAATGTTTCAAGACTGCGATTTTTTTTTTATTTTTTGGTAGTACCTCCTCCAACGTTAAGTCATATCGGACGATGAATGGAATGGGTGAAATGATGCTCAAATGAGTCCGGGGTCCATAGAACTTAGAGTTACCTGACATTCGTCTTTAAGTATAAGGGAAACCCTGGAAAAACCCTTATCCAGGTAACTCACCCTGACCGAGATTCGAACTCGGGACCTCCTGAACGTGAGGCAGACATGCTACCACTACGCTACCGAGGCGGGCATTTCGATTTATGCATACCTAATTAGTTAACATAACAAAAGTAAATAGCATGGAACTTAAAAGCATCAAACATTGTAAATGAAGTAACAGTTAAAATTTAAAAAAAAAAAAAAAAAAAAAAAAAAAAAAAAAAAAAAAAAAACGTTTGGAATAAAAACTGTAAGATTTAATAGGTATGTGAGGTTGCGATCGATGCATTCTATTCTTGAAGTAAGGACATCTGGTGAGGGTCATACAGATTAAGGCTGCTCATATGCTGGTGGTCAACAAAGTTTGTCTTGAGCCTTCCTATTAACGGTATTTCATGTGGTAGGTCATGAAGGTTGAAGTTTCCAGTCAAAGTAAAATATCTTTCTCTTCCGTGATGTTGTCTGGCTAATGTCAATGACAATCCAAGGTAGACTGCTCATGTAATATATGGAAACTATCAAGGTTGGAAGAAATTCGACTCTGTAAACTCGAATGGTCTCTTCCTGCTCGCCAGACTGCCTAGAAACCTAATGATTTATTATATAAGGTAGTTCAAGACAGCTGCAAACTATTATGTGTTTCAAATGGGATTATGTTTGTCCTTGAGCGCTGCTAGGTGAGCAACCAATCGGAGTACTGTAGTGTTGTCGTATTGCAAACCGCCTATGTGGTGTGTGACGAGCGCCAAACTAATCAATCTCAAATAAATACTATTCGTGCTAAGACAAAATTTCAGGTTTTGCAGAAACTGATCCTTGAGGAAGGAGACAGTAATGTATTTAATATAACCGTAAAAACCCAAATATTTAGCTCAAATAGTTTTCCTAATACAAATGAATAAAGTAGATACCATTATATTATAACACTACATTGCGATGTAAGCACTGTAATAAATATCATTATTGGTTGGCATGTATGCGTGAACGTATGTTTGAAATTATTCAGAACTGAAACGTAAACATTTGACATGACGTGGTGAAAGAAATATGTACTGTGAATATGCCAAGATGTTTGTTAAGGCAAGGCTACCCTGAAAATTCACTGAAAATGTTGAAAATCTTGGAGTTTTGTTTCATGACACTTTTGGTAGCTTAGGGTGTGGAGTAATAGATGGCATGGTGCTTTTATCACTTGCACCACTTTATACCATCACGAAATAATTTAAAAATACTTTAACAATCGTTAAAAGTAACAAGGTTTTCCATTTAAGTTGTGAAACTTACAGGATAGCTCCATAATATGTAAATGAGAAACTTCACATTGCTCTTTTTTGTTAATGCTCATATTTTGACAATTATATGGTGTTAAGTAATAAAATAAGTTAACATTTTCAAAATTTTGAGAGCTAACACATGGCAAATAGTTTAGAACAAATGCTACAAGAATATTCCAAAAAACAAGAATGTGGCTCTTTTAAAATTATTCCGTACTAGCCAGAAACAAAGATTCAACTTAAAAGCTCAATTTTTTTTGACGCGTAGATAATTTTTAATTTTTACAATATTTTCACAAATAATAATTAATAATTAATGAACTATTTGGCGTAGCAACATAAAAATTTGAATGCAAGTTTAAAATGATACTCTAATTATGTGGCTAAGGTTTTTAAATTATAGGTTTATTGTTATAGAATTTGGAATTTTCAGTGTAGCCTTGCCTTAAATTCGATGAGAGGAAACAATACACTTCCTGCTAGTCTGGCAGAACGTGTCTGGTCATATTGTATCTTTGTTTGTGAATGGTTCGTAATCTGTATTTACTCTAATAGAGAGTTCGAAGCAGTACTATTCAGTTATTCTTCCATGAAAAAGTCTATCAGCTGGATGAATGAGATACGAGCCACCTTTCCCCTTACTACTGTCAGAACAATCAAATCTAGTCAATGTGGCCTCAAATTATGTTGCAAATAGAAATAATATTTTTAACTTGACTGACGTTGAGCGACTTATTCACGAAGAAGTTGACAAGCAGCACAACAAGACTGGTAAAACTGCGTGAAACATCAGATAAACTACAAGAAGATTACTTTTGGAAAGAAATAGCACATAACGAGATTTTGGAACCTATCATCATAAATTTGCAGTACTCAGACGACGAAGACAATGACAATGACGAATTATCTCTTAACGTAAGTAACATTGACAGCTATACGGATGCACCGCTGGTATTTTCGTTGGATTAGAAAAATAAGTATTTCATAAACTATAATTAATTTTAAATTAAATATTTAAACTATTTGCATATAATACTAATATCCATGGTGCAATTGTGATTTCAATAACTGCATTATTATAAAACGTACGAAAATTCAGTTTGCCTTCCCTTACGTCTAGCGCCAAGAACAATCGCAAGTGTGCGAGAGAGAGGGAAATATGAAAGAGTGGGGGTAACGAGGTGGCAGCGGTGAAGGCATCTGATTCGCTACAGGCGAGAATTCTTCCGTTAGAAACACATAAGTTGCGGACGTTGTTGCTCAGATTCAATCTGACACGGAAAAATAGTTTCAACGACAGGAAGTACGAGGCATGTTTTTTTTTAAGTCAATACCGTTTTGGAATTAAAAAAAGACGTGCATAGATATCACAATAATTTTATTTTTACATAAAAGCCTGTACCTTAATCTACTTTTCTACATAATTTCCGTGAATATTGAGGCACTTGTCATAACGTGGCACCAGTTTTTGAATAACTTCCTAATAAAATTCTGCCGCCTGACGTGTTAATCACTGTATCACAACTGCTTTGACTTCGTTATCGTGTTGAAGATGCTGACCGCCCAGATGTTCCTTCAAGTGCAGGAACAAATGGCAGTCGCTGGGTGCCAGATCAGGGCTGTATGGAGGATGATCTAGAGTTTCCCATTGAAAAGATTTGATAAGATCTTTGGTACAATTAGCCACATGTGGACGGGCATTGTCATGCAACAGAACGATACCCTTACTCAACTTGCCACGTCTTTTGTTCTGGATTGCACGACGCAGATTGTTCAATGTCTCACAATAAGACGCTGCATTGATTGTCTCATTACGAGGCAGAAACTCCACTAGCAATATTCCTTTTCTGTCCCCAAAAACAGTGCACATGATTTTTCGGGCAGAAATTATTTGCTTAAACTTCACTTTTGTGAGTGATGATGAATGTCGCCATTCCATGGATTGTTGTTTCGATTCTGGTGTGACGTAGGCCACCCATATTTCGTCACCAGTAACAATTTGGTCTAAAAAATCTTCACCTTCATTGTGGTACCGCTCAAGGAAAGTCAATGCACTGCCTAAACGTTGGGTTTTGTGCAAATCCGTCAACATTTTCGGAACCCAACGTGAACACAATTTCCGGTACTTCAAGTTCTCGGTCACAATGCGATACAAAACACTACGAGAATATTGAGGAAAATAGTCGCACAATGATGAAATTGTAAAGCATCTGTTTTCTCTCATCTTTTCGTCCACTTTTAGTACCAAAACTTGGTAACGACCGAAGGACGCCCACTCCGTTCTTCATCATGCACATTTGTGCGGCCATCTTTAAATGCTCTCACCAATTTCCTTACCATTCCATCACTCATAATGTTTTGTCCGTAAACTTCACAGATCTCACGATGAATATCGATCGGTTTTACGCCTTTAGCACTAAGAAATCGTATAACAGCGCGTACTTCACAATCGGCGGGACTCGCGATTGTCGGAGGCACCTTAAACACTCAGTAACCAACGTATACAATTAAGAATCAGACTGTAATGGCGTCAGTGCGTAGACAAGAGATGTAGGTAACCAGCGCGCATGCGCGGATCGCCGACCGCAGCGCTGTGGCGGCGGAATCGCAAAACGGTACTGACTTAAAACACATGCCTCGTATGAACAAATCAAACGCCTCATACTCAACATGGATTGGGGTGTTTACCCAGGAACAAAATCTGATCCACGTTATCGGAGGTAAAGAAGGTGGGAGAGAAGCACCTACTGTCTGCCCAAGAGAAGAAGGCAAGCTAGATGAATGTGTAACGTAATCAATTTTGCTGTTCACGCGGTGTTAAAGCTGAGTATGACAAGGATGCTAGGTTTGTCCAAAATACGCAAGTGTTGTCACGTATCCCACCAACACATAATATCTATCACTGCACTTACTGCAACGAGCATTATATTTGGTAGTATGGATGACTCATATAAACTCTCATACACTCACTTCCTAGTAAACAGATCCACTACCAAGCAGATTAACAGTTCAAACCCACCTTCCCTTCATTCGTCTCTTGCCTTCATGTGCTGGGCAGATAGTAATCCTTGTTTCAAATAAGTTTGCCTTGTAGTTCTTAACGCTCACGTGACCTAATAACCTCTCATTGGCTGCTGTCGTGCTATAGACTGTTGTGTGGTGAAAATGAATTCGTTATTTAACGTATATCTTATTATTTTCGAAGAGAATTGTCAAATTTATATTCATATGCAACAGAGTTAAATTGCCTAAAATGCATATTAATTATTAAACGAAATAAAGAGGAGGATTCCTTGCTTCAAAGCTGCCTCTCGGGATGACTGACGATAGCACGTGTCTTTATCGGTATTGTTGATATATTTCTTTATATGACTTTTATCGCCGACCGTGCTTTGAGCTGGATTTATCGTAATGTCGGAAGCATTAGCCAATTAGGGTAAAGGGGAAGACAATAGCACGCGTACGAATACATTTCAGCGGGGCAAGACTATTTGAAACAAATCTTAGCAGAGTTTTCATAAATAATTTGTCAGTCAATAATTAGTGACAACATTTGATTTAACAACAAATAAAACATTTTTGGGCAGTCACATTTTGCAGTACTTAGAAGTAATCTCCTCCAACATGAAGAACTGGCCTCCACACATCAGGGAGCCGATGGATGCCATCCACCGTGCCTTGTTTTCCTAATACTCGAACAGACTGCTCTACTGCTACTATAATTGCCTGTCTGGTTCTAAAGCGAAATTCTCCAAGTGGTATGTGGAGAATCGTACCAGCAGCAACTCCAAGTTCCCTTGCTGGTACAAGTCTAACAACAGTGTTCTTCCAGCAGTGCTCTAATAGCATTCACATGCACATCATCACTTGCTGATTGTGGTCAGCTAGCTCCAGTTTTTTTTTTTTTTTTTTTTTTTTTTTTTTTTTTTTTTTTTTTTTTTTAATGAATGTCTTGCCTTCCTCTTCTAAATGCATTTGCCCACCTAGCCACCTGATATAGTAAAGTCCGTCTACCAATAATTCTGTCGAGTATTGATACCTCTTGCAACCTGAATTTTAATGAAGCATCTTTGTATTTACTAAACATATTTAGAGCACTGAAGACAACAGCCTACCACTAAACAGACGACCTGGGTAGCGTAAATGGTAGCGTGCGTGCCTCACGTTCAAGAGGTCCCAAGTTCGAATCTCGGTTAGGGTGAGTTGCCTGGATAAGGTTTTTCCGGGATTTTCCGTATTCCTGGAAGACGAATATCTGGTAACTTTAAGCTCCATGGACCTCGGACCATTTCGGACCATTTCACCAGTTTCATTCATCGTCCGATATGACTTTAACATTGGAGGACGTAAATTACAATAAATAAATAAATAAATAAATAAATAAATAAATAAATAAATAAATAAATAAATAAATAAATAAATAAATAAATAAATGATTGAATGAATGAATGAATGAATAAATAAATAAATAAATAAATAAATAAATAAATAAATAAATAAATAAATAAATAAATAAATAAATAAATAAATAAATAAATAAATAAATAAATAAATAAATAAATAAATAAATAAACTCACTACAAATGTCTTATTAAATAAAATTATTGTCTCCAAAGTCACAGCTAATAAACATTAGATGCTCTTATTTTTCATCGCTATCAGTTTACATGATTTACCGCTGATGACCGCCAAACGCAGGCAGTGTTGCCACTAATTTTTGAATGACCCATGTATATGGACATGGTACAAGGATTTCTTATCCTACAAAGCCCCGCTAAACAACCTAGACATGTAAATAGTTACTTGTTTATTCTTAGAAATATAACAGACGACGAATTAAAGAAAATAATTGGGTAAACAAGCTGGAATACTACCTAGCAAAGTGAGAGGGCGTATCGGAAAAAACTGCAATACAAAGATGTTTACCTAAGCTTATCGCACATACACGGCGAGTCCAGTGTATGTATAGTCTGTTCAGATATAATCATGTCTTCTGGACAGTAATGTGTAATACATACATCGGCAGGCACGAGTAAACATATCATATAGACACACGCAGCTTCCAATCACTCTATTTGTGTTTCGTAACTTACTGTACGTCAACTTACTAATATTTCACGCTTCTAATCGCCCAGATAGGACCCGATAAGGAACGCTTACAGCGCTGGTCACCCGAAGGTCAATACGCCTCAACGTTCTCTCGAGTAGTACATACGGTGCTCATATATCTTTAAGAGATAACTTGTCATTTGAGGATGGAGACAAGGATCTGATAAAGACAAGAAAGGCAAGAGTATTATCAAAATACTACCCAAGGATTTTAAAAAATACCCTTTGCATTGATATAAGGCTTTATTTTACCGTCTTTAATTCGCAAAGCTAAGTGGAGCATTTGTAAATTTGAAAGCAAGTCGGAACTGTCCGAGGCAAAGTCTATCTGCAGCCGAAGGCCTCAGACCCTAGGAGGGAGTATGAAGTGAGAGTACCCTGCAGATGACCAGAAACTGTCACGGGCGGCACTATAGCCGCGATGAGTCCCTAACGGATGTAAGTAGTGTCCTCAGCCCGATGGAATTCTAAGTTGCCATAGGACAGCCAGCTCCGGCTGATCAAACAGCTTCCTCTGGAAGGGTGATCGGCGGACTTCAGCGCCTGCCCCCAGCAAACAACATCGCAGCGCAGATCACCGGCGACAAGGTATGAGTAGTCTTTTGATTCGTTAATTGGCCTTTGCCCCTTTAGATGCAAACTAGGACAGGTTTAGTGCTAACGAACAGGTAGAAACCCGTTTGCGTTCATGACACGAGTTTGCCAAGAAAGGGCATCGCAAACAAGTGTTTCTTACGCTGCCTAATCTGAAAATGACAATTTTCAGTGTTACATAAAAAATATACATACGTAAAAGAAATTGTTCTTTCACACTAGCCATGTACAGGAAAAAACTAGGTAAAGTAGTCATATTGGACCACAGTTTACCAGAAAAGAATTCAAGACAATGGGAAAACACTATCTCAATCCATAGAGGTGCAACCTGTACCTGTTTGCAGACGATACTGCAACAGCTGCATCGAGACAAGTTGCTGCAGCATAGCGAGCTCATCAGTATGCTGACATGCTTTCCTTCACCAGACGCAAATTAATGGATGTCCCAAATCTCCGCCTGGCTGGTGCAGAAGTTCCATGGTCCACAGAAGCAATCTACCTTACACTAAGGAAACCTACAAGCGCCCTGAGCTTATATTAGATCCACTTTTAAAAAGAATATACATTTCTTTATACTGAAATAGGGTGTATTTATACTAAAAAAAAAAAAAACATAACTACAAACGTGCCACCCTCTACCCACAATCATTCAAAACCATAGTTTATACCAGTGATGGACAGTGATTCCGGTATGGATATAGTCCAAAGATGTTATGCCTTCAACGACGTCTGAACTGATTGAGAATTTAATGTCGTTCTGGGATGTTGCCATATTAGCACAGTGGTTAGAAAAAACGGATAGAGACAGAGATCCGTAATTTAAATTCGTGCTATAGCACTGAATGTTTCATTCTGACTCTATCTTGCCGAATATAAAAGAGTTCCGAAGCTGCGATATCAAACATCGCACTAAATCATATATAAGTTATTGTATAAAACTGTCATATTCATTTGGTGTTCTTTCGAAAGAACCTATATTGCAGAAAAAAGATTAGATAACTCAAATAGTTGGTGGTCAGAGATAGGAGGAATTACGGAAAAAATGGGAATGGGAGATATATGGAGATTATAGGAAACGAATATATGCGATGTGGGTAAATTAGTAAAATGCAGAATAGAAGATAAGAAAGACAGGAAATATGGGGAAGTCTA
This sequence comes from Mantis religiosa, assembly GCA_030765055.1. Taxonomy (NCBI): domain Eukaryota; kingdom Metazoa; phylum Arthropoda; class Insecta; order Mantodea; family Mantidae; genus Mantis; species Mantis religiosa. The sequence continues at coordinate 113,522,252 of CM060954.1, read as the reverse complement.
GAAAATATGAAATCATTACAATTTCACAAGCAAATAAAAAGAAATTGGGGACGAAGAGCATATGTAGATTACCGCAATAGGCAAGAGAGAGAAGGGTTAGCATGGATGAGAACAGGAATAATATATCTAAGAGGGGTAAGAGGTAGGGAAAAGGGGATTTGTGAATTGTGTGGGGGAAAAGAAATTATAGAACACTACGTAACAGAATGCGAGGAGGTTGCAATGTGGAGAAAAAATGTTTGGGAAGAAAATGGGAGAAAGTAGAGAAGAGCATAGTAGCTATAAAAATGTTAACGGGCAGAGAGGAAAAGAAGTTAAGAAGTATTGGCGAATTCTTGCATAAAGTAAAAGAAAAATGGGCCAGAATTTGTAAAAAATGTAAGAAAGGAAGAGGGGGAAGAAAGGGACTAATTAAGTAATCAAGGAGGTATGGAGGTTAAGAGCTACCTGGCAGAGTAAAAGACCAGGGTGTCATGCAAGCCAATGTAGCAACAAGGTAACGACAAATAAATGTAGCCAAAAGTTGTAAATTGTAAAATTTTGGAATATGTACAATAAATGTATCATATCATATATAATTTATAATTATATATATATATATATATATATATATATATATATATATATATATATATATATATGTGTGTGTGTGTGTGTGTGTGTGTGTGTGTGTGTGTGGTATTTAACTGCCTCTACTACTTATTAATGATTAGAAAAGGTGTTAATTATATACGACATGATATATTTATTGTGCATATTCCAAAATTGTACAATTTACAACTTTTGGCTACCTTGTTGCTACCTTGCTTCCATGAAACCCTGATCTTTTGGTCTGCCAGGTATCTCTTAACCTCCATATGTCCTTGATTACTTAATTAGTCCCTTTCCTCCTCCTACTCTTCCTTTCTTACATTTTTTACATTTCTGGCCCATTTTTGTTTTACTTTCTGCAAGAACTCTCCAATAATTCTTACCTTCTTTTCCTCCCTGCCCGTTAACATTTTTATAGCTACTATCCTCTTCTCTACTTTCTCCTATTTTTCTTCCCAAACCTTTTTTCTCCATACTGCAACCTCCTCGCATTCTGTTACATAGTGTTCTATGCTTTCTTTTCCCCCACATAATTCACAAATTCCCTTTTCCCTACCTCTTATCCCTCTTAGAAATATTATTCCTGTTCTCATCCATGCTAACCCTTCTCTCTCTTGCCTATTGCAGTAATCCACATATGCTTCTCGTCCTCAATCCCTTTTTATTTGCTTGTAAAATTGTAATGATTTAATATTTTCTAGACTTCCCCATATTTCCTGTCTTTCTTATCTTCTATTCTGCATTTTACTAATTTACCCACATCGCATGTATTCCTTTCCTCTAATCTCCATATATCTCTCATTCCCATTTTTGTCATAATTCCTCCTATCTCCCCCACCAACTATTTGAGTTCTCTAATATTTTTTCTCCTATCAAAAGTTGTATATGAGGTTTCTCTGTAAACTCATTTTTAAGCCTCTTAAAAATGATTGTGTGCATGAATGATTGCCTGGAAAAGCTTAACTCAAAAACGGAAACTTCAAAAAACACTAAACCTTATTTATATCTTTCAAAGGCACGACTTAAACTGCTCTTCATAAGGAATATTTTCCGAATGTTTTTATTTTGTCAAGATGGTTGTAATATATGCCTTAAAATATCATATGTTTAAGGTTTTTAAATGACAAATAAGATAAACATACATACATCCGTTGAAGCTGTACTCCTTTATTTAATAGGTAAACATAAAAGACGGACACAAACTATAAAAAAATTAAATTACATTTTTTGTTGCTTTATGAGGCATTTTCAAGATATCCGTCATTATTGGTTTTAATTGTTGAATGCCTTTATCAATCCTGAACGTAGTTTCGTTATTCATCTTTTCTTATAATATTGAAAGAGTGTGGAACTCATTACAATGAAAACACTCTTGTATCTCCTTTGTGCCTACAATCAAATGCATAATGAAACACTTCTTTTTCTTCTCTTGGTATAGGACGCAGTCCTGCTCATTTATGATCCTCTACCCCTTATGCAACTTTAGACATCGGGTGAGACAGCCACAACTATAGATCAGGGATAAGTGATCAGCCCGGTCCGCGGAATGAGAGTGAGGGAAGTAGAGGGCGTAGTGGATGAAAGATGGTAATGGAGCAATTGGTGGAATGAAAGCGCCGTGTTGTCCACCACAAATCTTACTTTGCGGGCGCCTGGGATCGAACTGGTCCACCTTGGTGAGAGTGCAGTGGCCTAACCGCTCGGCCTGAACGTGGCCACATATTTATGTGATCATGAAAATGAAAATAATAGGGATTTTTCACCTGAAAGAAAGTTAAATTGTTGAAAAACTCAAACAAATATTAACGAAATTCTCTTAAATGCGCACTTTATAAATGTGTTTTGTAACAAATTGTATATTTTAAAGAGATCTACGTCTTTGTGTTGTACGATGTTGTCTATTTTCTTACGGTTTACCAGATAAAAAATTATTGAGAATGATGAAAATTCAAAATGTACATTTCATTTAGCATAAAATATATTCTATATTTAAATCAAAATTGTTAAAGACTTTTTCAAGAGAATCAAGGTGTTTGCAATATATGTACTCCATGTAGAAGATAGTCTGGGGTGGGGGATTTTATTGAAAATCTTCACGTCGCATGCTTGAAAGATGCTGATAGGATAGCATATGGTAGAATAGAATTGGATAGGATAGGATTGTGCGTCGACCAGACTGGTCTTTTGTAACTATGCCCCAAGTGGGATGTCTCCGAGAGGGAGGATGAGGTGACAATAGACAGAGGGTGGCAGATTCCAAGGAGTCATGACAGTGCAGAGGGAGTGATCCCTAGTATTTACCAGAGACAAGCTCTGGTACCAGGACAGCCTAAAATCTGAATAGACCACCCCGGCACCTTGTAAACTATACCGGGGCATATATTCAAATTTTCTATTTATTTCCAAAATACAGATAATACACATGAATATATGATATGCATAATTGTTTCCGATTAATTACAAAAACAAAACTGAAAGAGAAAAAAACCAGTAAGAAAACAAGAAATATCTAATATCTAAGAAAATTTATCTACTCAGAAAACTAAAATAATGTTAAATTCTATATTGGTATCCAGCAAAAAAGCCTAAAACTGTAAAAAAAGGACAACTCAATCTCTTAACTAAATAAACAAAATTCTAAACATTTCTACTTTAAAACCAAAAAAAAAAAAAAAAAAAAAAAAACAAGAAAAATATTTAACTATATCCTAACAAAATCTAACACACATTAAATACCAAAATTCTACAAAACATACTTACCTATTTACTTAATTAATAACTCAAGACAACAGAATAGTATTTAATTAAAAGAAAAACTATATCACTGGTGTCCAGCGAAACAACTGGAGATATTTTCCAGCTATTCTAACAATTTCTTTTAATTTTATTTTACATTTAAAATACTGGTAACCAGCAGCTTTTTTATAAATATTATTCAAATAAGTTTATTTAAATACTCTTAAGTTTTACACAGACAATTCATTAAATTATTCAAAAAATTGTTTTATTAATATTTATATATTCTTTCTTTTTATTATATTTCAAAAATGAACAAATTATTTTATTCATTTAATTTCTTTTTATATATCTTTTTATTGACATATAAAATAATATATTCTACTTATTACTATTTTAGACATTAATTAAAGGAAAAAAATAATTTGAATTATGTGCCTTTACCTATACAGTTATATATGAAAATTTAACTTAAAATTATACAATATTACAATTAAGACAAAAACCATAAATCCTTTCTGTATATTACAAATTCTTTTAATCTAAAATCTTATTCTAACCACTTAAATTTCTTCACTTTCACTGAATATATTAAATTTTCTCACTAATCACTTAGCTCTCTCAATATTAACTTTTTCACTTAATAACAATATCACTTTTAACACTCACAATATTCACCAATCACACATTTTTATATTGAACAATCACTCAGCCTTATCGTGCTTCATCTCCGCCGACACTACTGCTAATCCATTACGCCTAATTTGGTTGCCTGGCCACATCTGCCTATTCTCTCCACTGCCATCTGATCTTCCCTCCGCCATTTTCCATCCGAAACAGTCCACGAGCGCGGCTCGGAGATCGGAGGCCGCCTCCAGAGCTGGGAATACTCCAGGCTATATGGCACAACCGGCATCCGTCCCACCGCTTTTCTGAAACAACCCATAAGGCCGACAGAGAGACTGAGGTCCGTCCCACCGAAGGAGAAAGCGTTTCTTCAGAGTATATCATCCCGCCGAGACTCCCGCCGACACATCTACCTTGAAAGAGACCGTAAATATTTTCGAAATTGTCATCACATATGTCGCTTGAACTGTCTAAGTTACCTACTTAGAAGAATGTAGAAAACATTGGCTGTGCTATTGAATAATGTAATAATAATTGCTTAGAGTTTGCGCTGTTCATATACTAACAGTTCGCCTCGGACTCAAATTGTAGGTACTTAAATCGACTTTGCCACTTCCGCATAAGGAATAAGAACGCATCAGCTCTGCGACGTTCAGGCAATATTGCGTGAGTATATTTCATGGCAATGATTGCTAATCAGCCAATTTATTTATTTATGTTTTATGTTTTACTTCATTTCAGAGGCACCCAAGCCTGGAGAAAATGTCAAGAAACCCATTGCTGCTCTGCTGTGTGACCTATTTAACTACATGGATGTCCAGACTAAGATTGTCAACTTCACCACTAAACTTGAAGGTATCGCCAAAATAGCCAGAAGGGAAATAAATATCTGCAACAAGAAGGAACCAATAGATCCTGCATTGGCTGACGCTGATAAATGATTTATAGTTTATGAGGAACTACATTCTTAATTTTAGAATATTTCAAAGAAGGAACATCATCGCCATTCCGGTGGTTGGTTATCAAACTGATAGTGCATATTCACCGACATCTTTTGTATTTCTGTTAGTCATTATATTACTAATATTATTATTACAGGCATGCAGGTTTTACCGTTATTGTAAGTTGACCAGCAGTAATAGTTAAAAATGCACTCGTTAATAATAAGGGACGATACATAATAGCTAAACACTTTGAAGAATTATAATTTCTCTCTGGATACTAATGAAACATTAAAATTTGTTTTTATTATCTCAGCGGCTCAAGAGGAATCGATACTTCTATTTTTTCTAATAAAAAAAGTTTAACGCATTTCCATACAGATTTTTCTTTTAAATACATATACAGGAATTTTCAATACTTTTCAAACCAGTTAAAAATCAAAGCCTCTCTGCTGAATTTTTATATCAGGATGGAGTGAAATTCCACACGTTCACGACCCTATGATCTCAACTAAGATTCGTCTGGTTTAAGTTGAAAAATGACCTTCTTAGCTCTACCCCTCCCTGTGACAAAGGAGGGGTGAAAAGCTTTGTAAACACATTGCCACTACTATCCGCGATTGTCTTGTCTCCGTAAGACAGCGACAGATGCTGCATCCAGTGGAGGGCTTGCTTATTTACAATTAGTGCTTTATACTGACATTGAAATATGTTAATAATCAGACATCGAATCTCATACGCATTTAAAGGGATATGCAGTTTAGGAGTCTCGCAGTATCTAACTGCTGGCGTCATCCCGGAGACAACACGCAGGGATAGTCCGGTTCGCAACGCGTGCTTTAGTTTCATTACAACTACTGCTCGCCACGCAGGTAGATCTGTCTTCCAGGGAGTGCAAGGTGTTTCACATATTGGGTTAGTTGCATTTCTTTCACAACAATTATTGGACAATCTCCATTTTATAAATACAAAGTTTTGAATGTTATCAACAGCCATTAAACACCTTGAAGAATGTAATTTCCAGCTGTCTAAAGACAGTCGAGGAGGTGTCTGCAAAAATTAACAATATACAGAATGCACCATCTACCAAAATGAGCAAAAAATAAATTGTCCAGTATTCTACATAAAAATAGTGCTCCGTGATATAGGAAATAAACTAAGTCTCGGACAAACATGAAAATGATTTATACTACTCATATGCACCATTAACGTCATATGACGTTGAACGAACTTTCTCCCAAGATTTGTATATTGTTTCAGCGAGTGTCACAGAAAATTCACTTTTGACAATTTACGAATTTACATGGTTGTTCAATGTAATTTCCGCATTGAAAGCAATGAGGAGGATGGCATATTGTAACGTAGGTTACATTTTGTATCCATACACACACAGCGCGCCGGTAAGCTTGTTAACAGGACGTTTATTGTTGTCACGGTTGGCCTCGTATAGTGCCTGTGCGCGAACATTGATTGCTAAAGTGTATGCGATCCGATGTCAGGTAATAATGAAATATGGTATAAACGTGCTGCTGCTCGAACCGTTGCCATGGATTTATCTTTGGTAACAGATACCTCTTAGACAACACACTAATTACTCCACGTAGACTGAACATGTATCTGTCATTTGTGATTCCTGCGAATAGCCATTGTAACGATTCGAGCAGCACGACAGTATCAAAACTGATGTTGTACGAGATCAGAGACACAAAGATAAATTCAAACTGTATACAATCGACTCCATAGCTGAATCAAATGGACATACCTTACCTCCGCATCATTGTGATACGTATGCTATCGAGCTAATATGGGCACAAGTCAGTGAAGAAGCTAGAAAAGATGTAGTGGGGAAAACATGGATTAATCGATATGTTGGACAACTTCATCATAAATTTAGAAAAAAAATGACTCTCCAAAAAATCCCTAGTTGACGGTATAATCACGCGAAATCAATAGAAATATTGCATGGAAATAATGTGAAGTGGGATTAAGCAGTCTCAAGTACGTACTTGAGCAATAATGCGTTCTGTCTCTCTCCCCAAACCCCCCCTCTCTCTCTCTAATGTCCATGTTTCAAGAAAAACCAGACAAACTGTACATAGAAGTGTACGATGTGGGATTTGGCAGTTATGGGCTACCTGTAACAGCGCGGGAAATACTGCACTCTCTCTCTCTAATTCCCGTGTTTCAAGTTAAACCAGACCAACTGTACTTAGAAGTGTGCGATGTGGGATTAGGCAGTCATGGGCTACCTGTAACAGCACGGGAAATAGTGCACCCTCTCTATAATTCCCGTGTTTCAAGTTAAACCAGACAAACTGTACATAGAAGTGTGCGATGTGGGATTAGGCAGTTATGGGCTACCTGTAACATCGCGGGAAATAGTGCACCCTCTCTCTAATTCCCGTGTTTCAAGTTAAACCAGACCAACTGTACTTAGAAGTGTGCGATGTGGGATTAGGCAGTCATGGGCTACCTGTAACAGCACGGGAAATAGTGCACCCTCTCTCTAATTCCCGTGTTTCAAGTTAAACCAGACCAACTGTACTTAGAAGTGTGCGATGTGGGATTAGGCAGTCATGGGCTACCTGTAACAGCACGGGAAATAGTGCACCCTCTCTCTAATTCCCGTGTTTCAAGTTAAACCAGACAAACTGTACATAGAAGTGTGCGATGTGGGATTAGGCAGTCATGAGCTACCTGTAACAGCACGGGAAATAGTGCACCCTCTCTCTAATTCCCGTGTTTCAAGTTAAACCAGACAAACTGTACTTAGAAGTGTGCGATGTGGGATTAGGCAGTTATGGGCTATCTGTAACAGCGCGGGAAATACGGCATCCTCTCTCTAATTCCCGTGTTTCAAGTTAAACCAGACAAACTGTACTTAGAAGTGTGCGATGTGGGATTAGGCAGTCATGGGCTACCTGTAACAGCGCGGGAAATACTGCACCCTCTCTCTAATTCCCGTGTTTCAAGTTAAACCAGACAAACTGTACTTAGAAGTGTGCGATGTCGGATTAGGCAGTCATGGGCTATCTGTAACAGCGCGGGAAATACGGCATCCTCTCTCTAATTCCCGTGTTTCAAGTTAAACCAGACAAACTGTACTTAGAAGTGTGCGATGTGGGATTAGGCAGTCATGGGCTACCTGTAACAGCGCAGGAAATACTGCACCCTCTCTCTAATTCCCGTGTTTCAAGTTAAACCAGACCAACTGTACTTAGAAGTGTGCGATGTGGAATTAGGCAGTCATGGGCTACCTGTAACAGCACGGGAAATAGTGCACCCTCTCTCTAATTTCCGTGTTTCAAGTTAAACCAGACAAACTGTACATAGAAGTGTGCGATGTGGGATTAGGCAGTTATGGGCTACCTGTAACAGCGCGGGAAATAGTGCGCCGTCTCTCTAATTCCCATGTTTCAAGTTAAACCAGACAAACTGTACATAGAAGTGTGCGATGCGGGATTAGGCAGTCATGTGCTACTTGTAACAGCGCGGGCAATAGTGCACCCTCTCTCTAATTCCCGTGTTTCAAGATAAACCAGACAAACTGTACATAGAAGTGTGCGATGTGGGATTAGGCAGTCATGAGCTACCTGTAACATCGCGGGAAATAGTGCACCCTCTCTCTAATTCCCGTGTTTCAAGTTAAACCAGACAAACTGTACATAGAAGTGTGCGATGTGGGATTAGGCAGTCATGAGCTACCTGTAACAGCACGGGAAATAGTGCACCCTCTCTCTAATTCCCGTGTTTCAAGTTAAACCAGACAAACCGTACATAGAAGTGTGCGATGTGGGATTAGGCAGTTATGGGCTATCTGTAACAGCGCGGGAAATACGGCATCCTCTCTCTAATTCCCGTGATTCAAGTTAAACCAGACAAACTGTACTTAGAAGTGTGCGATGTGGGATTAGGCAGTCATGGGCTACCTGTAACAGCGCGGGAAATACTGCACCCTCTCTCTAATTCCCGTGTTTCAAGTTAAACCAGACAAACTGTACTTAGAAGTGTGCGATGTCGGATTAGGCAGTCATGGGCTATCTGTAACAGCGCGGGAAATACGGCATCCTCTCTCTAATTCCCGTGTTTCAAGTTAAACCAGACAAACTGTACTTAGAAGTGTGCGATGTGGCATTAGGCAGTCATGGGCTACCTGTAACAGCGCGGGAAATACTGCACCCTCTCTCTAATTCCCGTGTTTCAAGTTAAACCAGACCAACTGTACTTAGAAGTGTGCGATGTGGAATTAGGCAGTCATGGGCTACCTGTAACATCACGGGAAATAGTGCACCCTCTCTCTAATTTCCGTGTTTCAAGTTAAACCAGACAAACTGTACATAGAAGTGTGCGATGTGGGATTAGGCAGTTATGGGCTACCTGTAACGGCGCGGGAAATAGTGCGCCCTCTCTCTAATTCCCGTGTTTCAAGTTAAACCAGACAAACTGTACATAGAAGTGTGCGATGTGGGATTAGGCAGTCATGGGCTACCTGTAACAGCGCGGGAAATAGTGCACCCTCTCTCTAATTCCCGTGTTTCAAGTTAAACCAGACAAACTGTACATAGAAGTGTGCGATGTGGGATTAGGCAGTCATGAGCTACCTGTAACAGCGCGGGAAATAGTGCACCCTCTCTCTAATTCCCGTGTTTCAAGTTAAACCAGACAAACTGTACATAGAAGTGTGCGATGTGGGATTAGGCAGTCATGGGCTACCTGTAACAGCGCGGGAAATAGTGCGCCCTCTCTCTAATTCCCGTGTTTCAAGTTAAACCAGACAAACTGTACATAGAAGTGTGCGATGTGGAATTAGGCAGTCATGGGCTACCTGTATTAGCGCGGGAAATAGTGCGCCGTCTCTCTAATTCCCATGTTTCAAGTTAAACCAGACAAACTGTACATAGAAGTGTGCGATGTGGGATTAGGCAGTCATGTGCTACTTGTAACAGCGCGGGCAATAGTGCACCCTCTCTCTAATTCCCGTGTTTCAAGATAAACCAGACAAACTGTACATAGAAGTGTGCGATGTGGGATTAGGCAGTCATGAGCTACCTGTAACATCGCGGGAAATAGTGCACCCTCTCTCTAATTCCCGTGTTTCAAGTTAAACCAGACAAACTGTACATAGAAGTGTGCGATGTGGAATTAGGCAGTCATGGGCTACCTGTAACAGCGCGGGAAATAGTGCGCCCTCTCTCTAATTCCCGTGTTTCAAGTTAAACCAGACAAACTGTACATAGAAGTGTGCGATGTGGAATTAGGCAGTCATGGGCTACCTGTAACAGCGCGGGCAATAGTGCGCCGTCTCTCTAATTCCCGTGTTTCAAGATAAACCAGACAAACTGTACATAGAAGTGTGCGATGTGGAATTAGGCAGTATGTGCTACCTGTAACAGCGCGGGAAATAGTGCGCCCTCTCTCTAATTCCCGTGTTTCAAGTTAAACCAGACAAACTGTACATAGAAGTGTGCGATGTGGAATTAGGCAGTCATGGGCTACCTGTAACAGCGCGGGAAATAGTGCGCCGTCTCTCTAATTCCCGTGTTTCAAGATAAACCAGACAAACTGTACATAGAAGTGTGCGATGTGGAATTAGGCAGTCATGTGCTACCCATAACAGCGCGGGAAATAGTGCGCCGTCTCTCTAATTCCCGTGTTTCAAGATAAACCAGACAAACTGTACATAGAAGTGTGCGATGTGGAATTAGGCAGTCATGTGCTACTTGTAACAGCGCGGGCAATAGTGCGCCGTCTCTCTAATTCCCGTGTTTCAAGATAAACCAAACTGTACATAGAAGTGTGCGATGTGGAATTAGGCAGTCATGGGCTACCTGTAACAGCGCGGGAAATAGTGCGCCGTCTCTCTAATTCCCATGTTTCAAGATAAACCAGAAAAACTGTACATAGAAGTGTGCGATGTGGAATTAGGCAGTCATGGGCTACCTGTAACAGCGCGGGAAATAGTGCGCCGTCTCTCTAATTCCCGTGTTTCAAGTTAAACCAGACGAACTGTAGTTCCTTTTTCAACGACCACGTCGGCCTGACCATTCTTATACTTATGCATACTGGAAAAAGAGTATTTACCGCAGTAAACTTAAAATATTTCCACTATGTGAAAGCAAATATAACCACGAAAAACATAAATAAATAAACTGAAGTTTGTAATCACAAACCATAATACCGAAGAAGTGCTGTGCGGAATTCTTCTACTGTATTTGCAGGTTTAATATACCACATTGTACCCGTTAATATATAGGTAAATAAACATATAAACAGTGGTAAATACAGGATGGGTGAACGATATTCACTATGCCATTTTTAAACATATCATTTCGTATTTTGATTGTGCAACATTTAGCAACGCCCAGCTCTACTCATGCTGTTTATCAACACACGTTTAGTCACCTGTAGTTACAGTGAAGTGAGAATGGCTCCACGCAGTTCAGTAACACATCTGGCGGAATATGAATTGTACACAGAGGTGTGTGTGTGTGTGTCTGTGTGTGTGTGTGTGTGTGTGTGTGTGTGTGTGTGTGTGTGTTTAACGCCCGCTTTTACTACATACGGCACCGCAGGCGGTGACACTTACGATACATGAGATGAAGATGGAGCACCAGTGGAATGAGATGGCGGGGGAAACCAGAGATCCCGGAGAAAACCCGCCCCAGCGCCGTGTTGTTCACCACAAATCTCACTTTTCGGTCGCCCTGGATCGAACCCGGGCCACCTTGGTGAGAGCCAAGCGGTCTAATCACTGAGCCAAGGCGCGACCATTGTACACTGACTCAGAAACATTCAAACCGGGTGCGCGGTGTTTTGCCTGCCTGCGCTCTCAGCGATAGTTGCCGTCTGCCGTTATAATAGACGCAATATTTTAAAAACTACTTTTGAAAGCTTTACTTATCCATGTCATCAAAGGAGAGTTGAAACTGGTCACTCACTGCCTTTGCTCTAACATGTTTTACACTCTTTAGAAAACTATCCATCACTCGCCATAGTTCATGTTGAGAAATTTTGGCATTTCTCCATTAGTGGACGAAGAGTTTTAGGACTTTTCTTAGTCAACAGTTGACGTCCGTACGTAATTACAATTTTGTTGCTTTTTGTGTGCAGAGAATTAACAGACTGGGAGCGTGATTTTGACTTTATTTCTACAAGATTCTGCACATAAAGTATTATTGTTGTTGTTTTCAAATGCTAGGCTTTGGCAATGAAGCCATTAGCTCTCTTGCTCTCCAATATTTCTGTGTAGTGGGTCCGGCAGGTAGGGCTTCACAGGTTAAATTATGTTCATTAGTCATTTCCTCTTCTTTGTTGCACATAGGACAATTTGGACTTGTATAAATTCCTATTCTGTGTAAGAGTTTGGCTAAGTAATCATGTTCCGTAAGTAATCTAAAATTTTCTACTGCAGCTTTACGTGGAATTTTTGGAGTAATTTCTGGATTTTTAATTAAAATGTTCCATTTTTTTTATCTTTGGCTTTGTTAGTTATTGATTGGTTTTGTTTGTTTTTATATTTGTTTTTGATTAATCTTTTTATGGGTGTAAAGGGTAAGTTTTTACTTTTGTTATGGATTAAATTTGCATCTTTTTTGCCAAGAAAATCAGCTGATTCATTTCCAGCAATTTCACAATGTGCAGGTATCCACTTTAATATAATTCTTTTCTGTAGTTTTTGAAGTTGTTGGATCATTTTGTGACATTCTTTAATTTGGATTGACCTCATTTTATATGAACTTATTGCACATAATGCTGCTTTAGAATCAGAAAGTATGACAGCATTTTTTAATTTATCTATTCTGTATAGAAGGTGTTGGAGTGAAATATGAATAGCCGTTACTTCTGCATCAAAATTTGTTGTGTGGTATCCTGCTGGTTGATAGAATGAGAACAGTGCATACTTAATTCCTGCTCCTGAGTTGTTGTCCAAGTTAGGTCCATCTGTGTAGAAATGTAACCATTGTTCAGGCGGGTATCTATTGTTCACAGTTTCTAATGCTAATGCTTTTAGTACATAGAAGAAAAAGAAATAGACGTATTCATCATTCAAGAAGCCAATGTAACAAATGATCTACTAAGATATTTTGAAATTTCTGGATTTAATATATATGTTCTCCCCAAATCACGCCAAATAGCTAGTGGAATACTTACAGGTGTCAGAACAAACATCTTATCCAAGTTTAAAATTATAAAAGAAATTCATAAATAAGATAAAATAGAAATTATCCAAATTGAAATCTGAAAAAGGAAATTCACGTTACACCATATATGGAATATAAAATCCACCAAGTAACAATCCTTGTCTGAATGTAATAAATATACACGTAAAACAATTTTGATTGGTGATTTTAATGCCCATTCACCAAAATGGGGATACAAAGACTACAATGCCTGTGGCAAAAATATTGAAGATTTATTACATTCTAACACTTTAGATCTTATCTTCAAGAATGGGGATTGCCCCACATACCTACACTATAATGGCCAGTGCACTAATCCAGACCTGATATTAGTATCTTCTGCACATAAAATATATCTGTCACAAACTTCACTTATGTTTTGAGAAAATTCATAAAATTTCCATAGAATTAAAGAGACATTTAATAACCGTTGTTTACATCTTCAGTCTTTTCCTTCGATGGCATTACTGTCGCTAGATGTTCTAATATTTGTGTATGTATTACAAACTCTGAAAATGTAACAAGTTTAAAGACAGAATCGATTGGAGGTATTTCACAATTCAATACGCAATTTCTATTTTTAATATAAATATTATTCCCCAAACCATTAAATCTATCAAGGTTGATCTATCAATCAAGCAACCATTTAATTGCTTTAATAATTTGAATTAAGTATTTATTTTATTGTTAAATGACCATAAATGATCTGCCACGACCAATTTATCAGTCTGTTTATAATTACTATTTCGAAATATTTTGTTTTCTTTCTAAATGTAAATTAGTCTCATTATAAACAATGAAATTGATAAATATCAGATTTTACTAAACCGAATTTTATGTATTTTTAGATAAATGTAGCAATTTTTATATTAAATTTATTTTCAAGGACCGAAATTATTCAAAATTCTTTTAATAATGAAGATCTTTATTAATCTAAAGATGGTAAGATACTTTTTTTTAAATTGTAATAAAATTTTATTCTTTTAAATGTAGAAACATCATTTACATTTTCTTGATATTTAAATCTTTCAATCTCTTTAGTATAAAATATTTATTAGAACCATTAATTAAAACAGTATTAATAATGTGATTTTCATATTAAATTCCTCTTTATCTAGGGATATATTTATTAATCTATAAATCAAACTGTTAAAAAAAGCAAATTTATGTGAAAAGGGACTAAAACTTTTATTTTTATATTATTACAAATATGAATAGATTCCCTATAAATACCAAAGTATGGTTTACTGTTATTTCTTATTATCTTTAGATCTACAAAGACCTCCTTTTAGAAACTGAAATTAATGGATTTCTATCTCTGGGGTGACTTAAAGCATAAAACGTACAAGGTAAACCCACACACTCTGGAAGGATTAAAACAAAATGTCCACAAGGAAATTGCTATCATTTCTCAACGTGAAGTACAGGGAGTGATGGATACTTTCCTAAAGAGCTGCTAAACATGCAAGGACAACGACAGTTCAACTGGTCAGTTTCAGCATCTTCTTTAATAAAATAGGCAGTTAAAGCTCTTAAAAGTAGTTTTTGAAATGTTGCATGGTTTCATCCGCGCCCTTCTATAATAATGGCAGATGGCGTTGAGGGCGCGGATAGAAAACACCGCGCAGCCGGTTAGGATGTTTTTGGATCTCTTGGAAGCTGGGGAGTTCATGTGCACTCCTGTTGGTCCGTTGGGTCTATATTTAAGGCATTGACGTCCGGTGACGCTGACCCATCAAACCTTTTATTTATTTAATATAACCTGTTCTATTTAATCTCAAAGGGACAATGGAATGAAGCTTCGGCTGACATAATGAGTTTAGCTCCCTCTCTATACACGGCTCTGATCATCATCAGCCTGATTCTGTTTTAACAAAAATTGAAGCTATATCTAGTAGTTATATTGTACTTATAATTTGTAATATTAAGGTAAGTATCCCTTAAGCTTCGTTACAATATCTTCACTAGGATTAAAATTACTACAGAAATGTTAAATTATCCAATGAATAGAATACTATTTATTATATTCCATGATATTTCAGAACATTTCATGCCTTTAAAATATTTTGTGTAAATTCTGGATAACAGTAATCTTGGTTCAATTAAATAAGAAAAAAGATGCAGTTTATTGAACTCTGGAATTTATCTAACAATAGAAGAATATATTTTGTATAAATTGGCGAGTTTACTACTCGCGAATATTAACTGCCTTATGGAATCATCCTGTTCTGTTTCTGGTCTGGCTGTTAAACATGTAAGTTGTACATATTAACTCTAATAAATTACCTACATATTTTATGGTCGCTTTGTTCCGTTTTTGACAGAGATTGAGCAATTACAGGATGTCACATTTATGTACACTTTTATGTTTACACTGTTATTACCATTTAGGTTTTTGGAAGTAAATGTAGAAATTTGGTCCATATAACGCCATTTTTTGTTTAAAATACAAACATCATAAATGTTTTACAATATATTTACTCTACACTAGTTGCACTCTAAGATGAACACAAATATGTATCATAACGTTTCTCTGTATTAACATAAAACGTACCAACATTTGAAACAATAACACAAAGAAAGGTGAAACATGCCAAAAGGTATTTCCCGCAGTCAATCTACCTCCAATAGCATACGCTGCATACTTTACACTCTACATGTAAACAAATCAGTTGCAACCACATGTCCTTAGTTTATATGGCGATGTAAACAAAAGCATGTGTACGTATGCGACATATTGGCTGTGAGGCGGTACTTGCCCGTTAAGTACCTCGTTGAGCCCTCCCGCCACTCAACACCTCATATGATAGGATATGTGACGGGTGAGGTTTACAACAGGTCGGGTTTTCTCAGGGTAGGTCTGCATGGATTCTCTCTTTTGAGTTTCAGGTAGTGAGTGCGTCCTGGCAGTGTATGGGTATTATCACATAGAAGACATCACGACCGTTGAATGTCAAGTTTATTTATACAAGTCGTCCTCTCCACTCGTCACTGTTGTGTTGATGTTATCCGCACATTAGGCGCGTTATTTAGGATTTCCCCGTTGCTGTGCGCGTGACATGAAGGATAGTCTGAATCACAGTCGCGTGTGAACTTGTAAATTACTAGGACGCGCCGAGTGGTGTATGTAGCTGTGTACGCGTTGTCGTTCTTGGACGTCGAGAGCATTACTTACGCGCAATAGAGTATTTCCGGAGGATTATTCAACAACAGAGTTTGGTAATATCTTAATGATGTTGTAATGTGTGCAGTTTCTCTCACTCGCTAACACAGAGTGTTCGCTAACCACCTAACGTGTGTTGCTCCGTCCATTCGCGAACACGGACTTTGATGAACTTTCCGTACTTGTTGCCCCCTTCACTCGCTACTACAGAGTGTTTTTCCTAGCAAAAATCAAACGTCGTCATTGCACAAATTTCCCCTTCCTTTCGCCAAATTTTGGACACTTTAGAGGTCATGTGACCTGTTGCTCGTTCCTTATAGGTAGTGTTTCATCCCTACTCTTAAATTTCATCGCAAATTCTAGTTTCGAGGCATGTATTCCACGCAACTTTCACTTCCTCACGGTCTAGGTAATTAATGCAGAAGCACGTTTGAAAATGTTTATCTTAAATCCCCGGTGTGTATTCTCTCATCACGTATCATGTGCAGACCAATGCATCGGCAGGTGACTCGCTGTCGCTTGGGTCTACCCCTCGGACGATTCTCGAACAATGCCACCTTTGTGGGCTCAACACAAGGAAAATTCCTGCGAGGGTAGGTGTTCATTTTCCCGGCTCTCTTTACACGTTGGGTTCACGTGCTTGCAATAAAATACATGTATTGGGATTGCCTGTTTAGTTTCTGCACCTGTATATTTAATCATTATCCTCTATATTTGTTATAATTTAGCCTAATTCATATTGTGGTATCTATCCGCCCTTAATTATGCATTTAATATGACTTTCGCGGTTATTATGCCAATGTTAAGCCTATCAGGGACGGTATCAGCTGTTTAGCCTTGTAACTCACTGCGGACGAAAACTATCAATTTTAAAGACTTTACATTTAATGCAAAATATATAAACAAGATTGCATTATCACAAATGCAACAATCAAACAGTAATTGATAAGTACTTCCTTTGGTATATGTAAGCGTGATTTATATGTATTAATCAGAGTAAATGTTGCGCCTGAGCAGATAAGAAGCAGAAGCAAGTGGGAGAATCAGTGGTACAACATGGCTGCTTCCGTGCAATATTAAACACCACAGAGGGAAACCGTTAAAAATGGTTTATGTGTTTTGCAATTGTGTGAAAAATACTCGACTTTAGCAATGGAGGACGTTATTTTGTCAACAGTTTATTAACCGGTGTTTCCGCGCCAAGTATTAATGCCAGTAGAAATGAAGTTGTGAAAACGGCCGGTTTTCCACTCTACGAAAACATTGAAAAAGAAAGAAGCCAGTTGTGGAAGGTGAATATGATGAATTTGTTAAAAATTCTGTTCGTCCCAAGATGCATAGCTTCTTTGAAAGAAACGAGCCACCAACATTTACAAAAGTGCTTCAAGCAGTAAACAATGATCCCGATTCTCCGAGTTTCGACACCATTCTTCGCGACATAGGTTTTGATTTGTGAACAGAAGTAGTAAAATTATAACTATTGAGCATGAAGATATCTTGTTATGGCGCAGGAA
The DNA here is from genome assembly GCA_030765055.1 of Mantis religiosa. Classification (NCBI taxonomy): domain Eukaryota; kingdom Metazoa; phylum Arthropoda; class Insecta; order Mantodea; family Mantidae; genus Mantis; species Mantis religiosa. The sequence goes on along the minus strand of CM060954.1, from coordinate 113,504,500 downwards.
TTATCAGCAGAAAATTAGGAAGTAGAATTAATCATTTAAGGAGCTGCTCCGTTGTCGGATTCCAACCAGGTACGTAAAGTATTTCCTTTATCAGTTGCATACCAGTAGAACTTTCAAGTCATTGACAAAGTGGCTACAGCACTATTATTCCGCAGAGAGACCCGTGCCTTAACGTTAAATTTATAAATGAGGGTTCTGTGTAGAAATCAAATATTTAAGTAATTTTTGTAAGCATTCAGTCACTTTTTAATGCACAAAAGAAAAAAAAATATATTACACAGTAAACACAATTTTCATTTAATTTTAACGTGAAAGTGCTTCCGCACAAGTTACTCAACCATCGAAAGCAGCAAAGCAAACCTTTGTATAGTCGTTCGCTGACAGCGCGCGTGTTTTTCACGTGTTGGATAAAATAACGCGAAATTCGCTCCAATTAGAGTCGCGGGTAGAGTAATACATTTTCCCGCCTTGTTTACATCGCCACATAAACTAAGAACGGTGCCGGTATACGTTAATTCATTTTGTTACTTTCCATTTACTCTGTTCCGATGGCAGTTGTTCGGATTGGGTTGGACTTGATGGGACAGTGTGTTCTCGACACCAGCGGGAGGTCGGGTACCTCCAGCCAGGCTTCGGTCGCCCGAAGGGGGCAGAAGGTTGCCTTAAAGGTCGCGCGTACTAGCCTGCAGAGCTAGTAAAAGGTGTGCTAGATCACCAGGTGGCTCCACCGAGGTTATTCGGTAGTCTTCTCTACGGGTTTGACGTGCGTAAGTAGCGTAACCACTTCCACACGTCTTGACGTCGATGGGGGCGGGAGAGACTTTTTGGACTCTAGGTATTGCGCCATGGAAAGAGCCCCGGAGTTTCCCATCGCTCCCGGGTTGTTGGAGCAATTTACATTTACACTAACACGTATCAAGCATAATATACAAAAACCTTTTGTTCTATTCAGTTTCTTACCTGTATAGCTTCAGATCTCTCCTCTGTGCTGATTTTTCTTCCCCTCATGTAATGTTTAACTTTATATTTAGTGTAGAGTTCTCCAATGGCTCTTGGTGCGATTGGAGCGCTCCATCGATATTAGCTGCTTTGTTAGCTGTGAGGGGCGACCTATCGTGAACCGACATTATTTGGGGGCCAGCAAGAATGCCCCACGGCCTAACCTGTGTGTACAGTGCAACATCTGTTCAATGATGTCTATTGGATCAGTAAGTGCTTGGTCATTTTCTGATCGCTTCCCTGTTCGGCGTTTGGCCCCTTATATTCAACACATTTTTTTCAGTATGGTACGTAAGCAAAGAACGTAACTTTCCAGTACAACCTGTTTCAAGGTCAGTTTAATATTAGAGGACACCCGTTACATCGCGTAATATTCATTGTCATTTTGGAACAATCTTCACTTTTATTTAGTACATTGAATGAGCTTTTGTGAAGCAATTATTGACCTTTGTAGGACGCAGAAAGCACACCTGTAATTCGGCGTGGTATTTATCAAAGGGAGAGATATATTAAATGTGTATCTTTTCTGTTATGACATTGTATCTGTTACGCAACCTATAATTTTAACTCCAGGGTACTGGTAGAACGTTTTCAACACGCGAGGGATATTCAAACATTTTTTGTGAGGCAAGCGTCCTGAAAATATAATGTGCACGGTAATTGTTTTCCCAGTATGCGCTCTTTTATAAATGTGTAACAAAATGTTCAAATGTGGGGTGTACAAAGAAGTTGGGTGATGATGGACTTTTCGAAGTTCTCGGAGTTCGATCTAGTCGTTCCTCGGCTGCTCTGGTATCTGCATGGACTCTTCTTTTCAGGGATGGTCGCGGATATGGAAGGATAATGTTGTTTTAAATAAAGATTATTTATAATTTCCCCAATGAATCTCCAAACTTTAAGAATGAAACTTTTTTAACATAAATCAATCGATATCAATATTCTCTGGTGCAACTCTTTTAACTGTTCACCAATAATCACTTTTCTGTTGCACCAAGTAAAATATACTGATACATATGTTCTTACACACAAAAATTGCCTTTGCACATGAGCGTTTATTTGCGGACTTACTCACACGTCCTTTCACCACGGAAGTTAAATGAAGGAGGAATCACCTCCAGTCAAGGTGCTTATAGACTTTTTGCCGTTACCATAACGACAAATCAACATCATTCAACTTTTATACATTTCTTCATAAATTTTGTATAATAACCTTTTCATACCATTATTCAATATTCTAAATAATTATTTTTAATTATTTAAATTATTAAATAGATTTAAATAGTCATTTAAATCGTTTCAAATGGTTCAAATGCTTTAACAAGATATAGAGTTAACGTTGTTTAATAGTGAAAATCACTTGGTAAGTAGGGAGATCTTGTTGATCTTTCCTTTTGTGACCTTGTGAGTACTCCTCGGTGGGCTTATTACCCAGCTAAAGCGATGAGAAGTGAGAACAAGAGCTGTTTTAAATGTCATTACCTTCATTTTATGTATATTAATGGCCGATTTGCATTCATTACAATATAGCTGTAGTCTGTTTAGTTTCTTTTGCAATCCTTTGACAGTGATGAAGAAGAGTGTCGTATCATCTGCATATAGAAGTCGTGGGATACGTATGTTACAGACCTTAGGTGCCTCTTAACAATGTATCCACTGAAAAATAAAGATTAAAAGAATTATGTAATAATAACATACTTCCTTATTGCTCTGGAATCTCTCTAAAACTCTGTTTATATAACACTTGACCCACCCTATGGTACAAAACCTAGAGGCGGATCACCTTGTTGAAAACCACTTAGTTTGTAATTTATACCACAATGCATGACGATATGTAGAGTCGGACACCTTCTTAATATCAACCTAGACGTAATGAAATACTTAACAGCTGTTTTGCCTTTAGTGTATATAAAATGAATACATTATATACGTTTCACAAGTTAGTTGTTATATCATATACGATATATTTATTTTGCATATTCCTAAATTTTACAATTTACAACTTTTGGCTACATTTATTCGTTGTTACCTTGTTGCTACCTTGGCTTACATGACACCCTGGTCTTTTGCTCTTAACCTACATACCTCCTTGATTACTTAATTAGTCCCTTTCTTCCCCCTCCTCTTCTTTTCTTGCATTTTTTTTATATTTCTGGCCCATTTTTCTTTTGCTTTCTGCAAGAACTCATCAATACTTCTTACCTTCTTTTCCTCCCTGCCCGTTAACATTTTTATAGCTACTATCCTCTCCTCTACTTTCTCCCATTTTTCTTCCCAAACCTTTTATCTTAATATTGCAACCTCCTCGCATTCTGTTACATAGTGTTCTATGCTTTCTTTTCCGGCACACAATTCACAAATTCAATTTTCCCTATCTCGTATTCCTCTTAGAAATGTTATTCCTGTTCTCATCCAAGCTAACCCTTCTCTCTCTTACCTATTGCAGTAATCTACATATGATTCACGTCCCCAATTTCTTTTTATTTGCTTGTAAAATAGTAATGATTTCATATTTTCTAGACTTCCCCCTATTTCCTCTCTTTCTATATCTTCTACTCAGCATTTTACTAATGCAGCCACATCGCATGCATTCATTTCCTCTAATCTCCATATATCTCCCATTCGTATTTTGTCCATAGCTCCTCCTATCTCTGCCCAACAGCTATTTGAGTTCTCTAATCTTTTTTGCTGTCTCATGCATAATTTCATAATTTCCCCTTCTCCTTTAACCAAACACCTATACTAAAATTGTACTATTTTTTTCCATTATTATTCCATTTATTCTTGTCTTTCCTAATTCTACAAGCTACTTCCCTAGGTACTGACCTTGGTAAACCTAGTAGCTCTTTACAAAACCTTCTGTAGTTTTGTTTACCTCTGTGCCCCCCCCCCCCCCCCGATCTCCACTGCATACAACATTTTGGATTCAACTAGTGCTTCGTACATTCTTTCTAACCATTTGGTTGTCATTTCTAGTTTATATTTGCATATTCTTATTCCATTCATTGCCGCCCTTCCTTTTGCTTCAATTTTTCTTCTGTGAGCTCCTCACTTTCCATTGTTATTCAACCTTACTCCTAAATATTCAAATTCATTGACTGCTTCTACCCTTTTGCCATTTAGTACCCACTTTTTAGTTTAACTCCCTTCTGGAAGGCCATAACTTTCGATTTATTTATGTTTATTTTTATTCCTCACTCTTCACAAAATATCTGGATTTTATTTATTGCCTTCTGCATTCCTACTACCGTTATAGATCCTACCATTAAGTCATCCGCATATAGCATTCCAGGAATTTCTTTGTTTGCTATTACCGGAGAGTGCTGATTTCCTTCTTTAACCTTGTCTATTATCTCATCTATAAATAAGTTAAATAAAATTGGGCTTATTTTGCGTCCTTGTCTTAGGCCTATTTTTTGTTCTGTCAGCTCTGTAATTAGATTTTTTCCCACCTTATGCACAACTTCATCCCTTCATAAAATTTCTCTACTTCTTTTATAAATTTTCTACTTACCCCTTTCATCCTCAATTTCCAAACTAAAGCTTTTCTGTTTATCGCATCAAAAGTTTTCTCAAACTCTGCAAAGAACATATATAGGTATACCCTTCCTCTGTTCTTCCTGAGGCATTTGTCTATTATAGTCTTTATTATGAACAGATTATCTATTGTCTGTTTTCCTTTCCTGAAACCTGCTTGAAATTCAGACAACTTCTACTTTTTGCCTTTTCCAAATGGTTCGTTAAGACAGAATAAAGCTGACCTTGGGAATATTCTGAGCGAAAGTCCACGTGCGTATATAGCGCACGCGAGGTAAGGAAGTAACGAGGAGTTTATTTATGGAACCACAAACACAAAAAATACGAATAAACTTGTTCCGGAGGTTTAAGGAAGGCAGTGGCCTACGGCAAGTGAATAGACATCGCTGCTGTGATTGGTGAGAAATTAGCTCATAATTGACGTCCGTGCTATTTCAATGCACTGTTGCCATATTTATTCGCATTCCGTTTTAGCGATAACAAATAATATTCACGGCTTACAAAAGACGGTAAAGTTTAAAATATAATATAATCCTTATGTCCGATTTAACTAACAGGTGTTAAAACGACGTTAACAAATGTAACGTAACAATTGTCACAGCATGGAAAGTGTTCTCACGTGTCGTCACGTTGGCCATGGTAGCTCAAGGGTTAGAACGGCTGGACGGCAACCAGAAGATCCCTGGTTCAAGCCCCGGCTATGCCATTGAACTTTTCAGTCTGACTCTATCTTTCCATACTTTAACCTTCACACGGCCAGTGTGAAAGAACAATTAATTTCCATTAACTGACCTAACTGACCTATAAAGCCCGGGTCTTAAAGTACTTATATGTTGTAGATCGCCATTAAGGTAGCTGTCTCATGTGTTTAAGAGAACTCTTAAGTGGTTTACCGGGAAAATACGAGTCACTTGGAGAATTTAATGTCATGTCGGCACGTTGGCCATAGCAACTCAAGGGTTAGAGCGGCTGGACGGCAACCAGAAGATCCGTTGTTCAAATCCCGGCTATGGCATTGATTTTTTCAGTCTGACTCTATATTTCTATACTTTAGCCTACACACGGCCAGTGTGGAAGAACAATTAATTTCCTTTAATTGACCTAATAATGGTTAACTATAAAGCCCGGGCCTTAAAGTACTTACATGTTGTAGATCGCCATTAAGGTAGTTGTCTCATGTGTTTATGAGAATTCCTAAGTGGTTTACCGGGAAAAACACGAGTCAGTTGGAGAATTTAATGTCGTGTCATCACGTTGGCCATAGCAGCTCAAGGGTTAGAGCGGCTGGACGGCAACCAGAAGATCCGTTGTTCAAGTCCCGGCTATGGCATTGAATTTTTCAGTCTGACTCTATATTTCTATACTTTAGCCTACACACGGCCAGTGTGGAAGAACAATTAATTTCCTTTAATTGACCTAATAGTGGTTAACTATAAAGCCCGGGCCTTAAAGTACTTACATGTTGTAAGTTGTCATTAAGGTAGTAGTCGCGTGTGTTTATGAGAACTCCTAAGTGGTTTACCGGGAAAAAACACGAGTCAGTTGGAGAATTTAATGTCATAACGGCACGTTGTCCATAGTAAGGAATTGTAGCTAAATGTAAGGATATTGTGGAAAATAAGAGAACGCATGTGGAGAATGTGAAAGAGAAAGACATGACGTGAGAAATTATTGGAAATGAGCCTAATTCGAATGCAAATGACGCAATCAGAGATACGAAACAACTTCGTCAATATTACGTAAATTTAAAACGAGATGTCAAGGACAGAAGTGGCGAGAGACTTGAACGTTTCAAGACTGGAGGTGGACAGTGTTCAATAAATTATAAAATCGCAAAGACGATATCGGCATATTCCTATTCGATGCGTGTTCTAACCTCTCTTGTACTTCATAAACAACTGGTTTATACTTCCATAGAAAATCTTCTGATAGCTACTCAAAGTCATTTCTCCTTATAGGTCGTTCTCTACTACGAATGCCATTTAGACGGTATATACATCAACATCCAAAGCTGTGTTCATGCCCACCAACTTGACATTTCTACAATTGTTAAAGCCTAACAGAAATGTGGCTTGTTAGTTTAAGAAGAGATTTAACAAGAGCGTTAATCTAACACAAGTTGGTGTAATGCAACTTTTGTCATAACGGAATTTCTGCAGTGTTATGTGAAGTGCTTGTAAATAGTTTATCAATGATGAATGTTAAAATGGATGTAAATTTCCATTCAACTAGCTATTGCAACGCCTACGACGTAATACCTTTGAGAGTAAGGTGTTCTTACTTCCTGATTGGGCAGCGACCTGACCAGTTCTTCTTAGCTGATAAATATGCTGCACAAGTGTCAAATATAATGCAGTTTTTCATCCCACTTTGGGAGCAGCTGTTATAGCTGTTCTGTATTCATATTTGATACCATTTCTCACCATGTCATCTCCAATATCTCAGTCTTTGATGAATCTGCTGCCAGCTGCTCTAATAGTGAACTATAAATGATGATTATCTCAGGGTATGTACATAGCACCAAATGAATTGGCTGATACATTTATTAGAAGTGTAGATTGAGTTCCTAAATATTAAATGGCAACAACCAAATATGCGTAACACCGACCGGGATGGCTCAGGCGGCTCGCATTTGCGAGGTCCGGGTTCGATTCCCGTGGCCAACCTACCTGATCCATGTGATTTTTGGGATTTTTTCTTGGGTCTCCAGGAGAATACTGGCTAGGTTAATTACATCCCCCGAATTTCTTGTCCCTCCAGTTTATCTACATTTCCTTCTCTCATCTGGTGGTTTCTCTCAGGATAGAAGTGTAGGCGGGAGTCTCGGCGCTGCATGACAGGATAATATGCTCCTGATAAACACTTCCTCCTTCAGTAGGACAGTTTCCGGTCTCCAGACCGACCTGGTAGGAGGGTTTCCGGACCATGGCGGGTGGGATGCTGGTTGTGCTGGCCTGCTGGAGGAGTTTCCAACTGGTAAGTAGTAGGGACTCTGCTCTCTCCTCTCACCTCATTCTTTCTCGGGGATGCCCTACTTGGGGCATAGGTACAAAAGATTAAGATTGTTGTAGTGCCAAATCCCCTCCATACCGTAATCCAATCCAGTCCAAATATGTAAAACCCGTGTGTGGTCTTTAGGTGCTACGGCCTACGGATAATCGATGACATTAAAACACTTCTGTAAGACGCGAAAGAAAGGCATGAACTTAATAACGATCTCTTATCACCATAACTCTTGCCTACTTCATTACACCATTTACTGTCGAATCTTAATTTTCTATTCGAGTCTGAAATACAAACTCTTGTCTGGGACTTGCTAAATTCTAAGAATACTTTTCGTCTTTAAATCATTCATAACTTTGCAGACTTGTGTTTCTGCAAATAAATCTAATTTCTGAATGTACTGAACTATAAGTAATGGAATCTTGAGCTAAAGCGTGTTTGTCAACTGAGTGCATTGATACACCTAACTGCCTTAGTTACACTGACTTTATTTGCTTTGTCAAACATATAACATTCCTCGCCAGTAACTTCGTATTTCTTAACAAAATTACCACTCAGTCTTCTTACATTGTGTTATAGTTTCAACATATGGAAATTATGAATTGGCACATAATTCTGGCGTTTTTTAAGTAAAAGTTTTGTGTGATAAATAAAATAATTTGGCAATATGTTTTATGCCATTTCACATAGAATTGTATGCTCTATAAACACTATGTCTCATGTTGGTATGCTTATACATTGTTTGTTGCTTTTAGGTCAATAAAATGGGGTGTCAATTCGATCTCAAGGAGCATTTCCGATACCTTGTGCTCGAGTAGCTTCTGTAGCTTTAACATTTCAGTTAAATGCGAACAGCTGAATATCGGAAATGTTTTTTTTTTTTTTTTTTTTTTTGGGGGGGGGGGGGGGTTGGTCATATCGGCGGCCGTTCTCCTTTGGAACATATCGAAGGTGTTATCTCATATTCGGTGGGTTTTAATCATTCACACTCTCATTCATACTTCCAGACTCTGCGGAAGATAGGGAATTATTTTGGTCAAAGAAAAATCCCCATCCCCACCGCCAGGAACCGTACTTGAGACCGCAAGCACGGCAGGCAGGTGCTCCACCGACCAGGTGCCACCCTGGTCGGAAATATTCTTTATTGGGCTAACCTATTATTCATTGTAATTACTTATGAATCTTCCTGGCATTCTTTTGTAAAATTAGCTATCTTGTAAGTCAATAGTTGCGTTAAGAAATGTCAGCATATAGCTTTCCTACGAGGCGTGTCCGTAAAATAAGGTCTCCGATTTTATTTAATATAGAAAACATGTTTATTGTAAAAGAATGTTACATTGATGGAGAGGCGGAACTTAGAGCTATTTTTCAACGTAATCACCATTGCGATCGATGCAGTTTTGCATGCGTTGTGGCAGTTTTTGTATACCCTTGTCATAGCACTCTCCCGCCAAGTTGCGCAGGTAACGGTCAACCTCGTTTTTCAAATCATCGTCGGTCTGGAAATGTGTTCCACCCAGGTGTGAGTTCAGCTCAGGAAACAGATGAAAATCACTAGGTGCTAAGTCTGGACTTTAGGGGGGATGGGTGAGGATATCCCATCCAAACTGGACCAGGAGATCAGCCTTTGCATGTGCAGTATGGGGACGAGCGTTGTCGTGAGGAAAAATCACTCCCTTCGTCAGCATTCCCCTCTTTTGATTTTGAATGGCACGTCGCAACTTTTTCAAAGTCTCAGTAGCTAGCGGCGTTTATTGTGCCGGTAGGCATAAACTCGCACAACAATACACCTTTTCTGTCCCAGAACTTACTGGCCATCACTTTGCCGGCAGAAAATGTCTGTTTGAACTTTCGTGGCTTCGGCGAATTCGAATGCCGCCACTGACGAGAACGTTCTTTAGTTTCTGGTGTTGTATAGTGCACCCAGGTTTCATCGCCAGTGACAAATGAATCCAACAATTCCTCGTCCCGTTCTGCATAGCACTTCAGAAATCGGTGGGCCGCTTCAACACGTTGCCGTTTATGGTCTTCGGTGAGCATTTTGGGGACCCACCTCGCACACACCTTGCAATAATGCAAATGTTCGGTCAAAATCTTGTCAATCGTAGTTTTACTGACTTCAGGCTTAAGCTCGCACATCTCGCGAACTGTCAGCCGCCGATCTTTAAGAATTTTTGCTCCACTTTTGCAATTGTTTAGGCTGAAACCGAAGGCCGACCAGAACGCTGTTCGTCAGTACGTCTGTACGTCCGTCTTTGAACTCTCTGACCTACTTTCGCACGTTTTTAACGTCCATATGCTGTGGCCCATAGACTTCGCATAACTAACGATGTGCCCTTGGCACTCCAAAAACGGATCAATGCACGCAACTGGCACTTGGCGGCGGAAGTGATGGGAAGCTCCAATGCAAACGGCTGCCCAGCCAAGACTAATGGTTGCAACGGGTTCGTTGTGGTGGGGATTTGAAGGGGTGAAACCAAGGTACACGCCAGTGTTGCCGGATCTCACGTAACAGCTCCAGCGCCTAGCAGACCTTATTTTACGGGCACGCCTCGTAAATCTGTTATGTATCAATCATTAAGTATCTTCTTTTGTAATTTTATTACATTTAAATAAAGGATATGTATGGCTGAAATTTCATGAACATTTTCAAAAAATCACCTTTTCCTCTTTTTAGTCTATAAAATAGTGTAAGCCCTCATGAATCCAACGAATGCTTAGATATCATCCGCAAGCCATTCTTAAATGCTGTAATCTATTTTGAAAGTTACTTGAATGCTAGTGTTAGATATGAATTATAATTCTGTCCTTGTTTTCACGCTATTGAAAGATGCAGCATTTTGCATCATTCAAGGTGCTCCTTGCGTCGCAGTTTTAGTGTTAGACTACTGAAACTTGCTATACACGTTCATAGAGACAGTGAATAGAAATTGCCTTGGGTTTTATTGTTAGATACATTTAATCAAATTTTATTTACTTCAAAAGACAAACATTTCAAATTTTGGGCAGAAAAGGCCATATTCATAAGTTAAAAAATTTCTGGAGCCTAAAGTTATAGAGACACAGAGAAACCTAGGGCAAATTGAAAAAATAGATATATTGGGAACCTGTTGTTAAAATATTAGATCAAAATTTAAGTTATTTTGTTGCAAGGGACTCTTTAGGTGACGTAACCAAAAGTAAATAAAGTTCACTGTATTTTCCAAACTATCAAAGTGAAATTGACAAAATGTGGGCTGTATCACACTTGCATTAAGTTACATCTGTGGTATAAATCTTAAAAAGCTAGTTCAGGATTTCAAATTTTCAGTCATGGGTGTCCTTAAAAACAATCATTTTATCTTCTCGTGTTCCATTGCTTCAACAGTTCTTAAAATGTTGCACATTGCTACATATTTCCTCTTTCTTTTCAACCCTACAAACTCACCTCCACTCTTAGATTCTTGCCGTCTGAACGTTCTGCTTCTTTCTATATATACAAAATCAAACCTTTCACACAGGGGTGTGGTTTACCTACCCATAACGCAATCCAAACTGTTGCACTACCCTTCAATGGTGTTATTTATCTTGTGTCTAGTTTGGTGGCAGTTCCACATGTCTATCGAAACCTCTAGATTTTTCACCCACGGATCCACAGAAATCCTGCCAATTTTTTGTTTTCCACTATCTGATTGTGAAAAATTACCAAGGTTGGTTGGTCAAGGTGTCACTCATCAATCATCGTTATAACGCCTTGACGGCTTGACTCAGGTATGTGAGTATCTGTCCGAGGAGATACATTATCCTGTTTTGTGATCCCATAAAAATATCGGCGAATATTGCTCCCAGAATTTGGGTTTCGAACGAAACGATATCAGATCAACTAAGTAGGGTGTTTTTCATAATATTGGTGATTGTTGATAAAATGCCTAAGAAACCCTTAGAAACAATCTAGTCAAAACAGACTTTTAACCGAGAGAAAAGGACACTTTCACAGAATATTTTAGGAGTTCTCCTTCTACAAAGAGGAAATTTTCCGAAATTATAAATAAGGTATAAGGCAATCCGTACATCAACAATGTTAAACAATTCAGAACATTTGCTTTATTTTAATTTTACATATAATTGATGCTTAATTCATCAAATCAAATTATCAATGTATCTTTACTTGTACATTATGTTATGAGTAGTCCTGAAAGTACATTATTAAAGAATCGAGGAATAATTTTTTTTTTCACTCTTTTCCATTTCCCCCATTTTATTTTGTATTTCACACACATGTGCTGCAAACTATATCTTACATCCTCGAGTATTTTATCAATTATTAATAAAATACATTTAATTGTTTGTCAAAATAACCAACATGTGATACTTAAAAGTCTTTAAAGCCATTTTTAAGAAAATAATAACGTTTGGATACTTTCTATGTGGTGATAAATGTTGAGCTTTTGAAGTATGGAATTTTCTTGAAAACTTTTGCCTTGTAATATTGGAAAGTTAAGTGCCAAATTTGCTATTTACCCGACTATTTATTTCTCTGAGTAATGCATTATACATGCATTCACATGAACATTTTTCTAAAAATAGTTTGGAGTTACAAATGGTGTATTTCCAGTGAAATACAAAATAAAAATGAATAATTCTTATGACACAAAAACTAGAATTTAAATTAAATCTTCCAAATTTGAGAAAAAAAATCATTTTCACTATTTGCATAAACTATACTTTCTTATAAACCCTTATTCTTATATTTACTTGGTGTTATATTCGACATAAGCATTTTCTATAGGGATGCATCCTCCATACTTACCATGTACCGTGAGTATCGCTCTGTACTTTCTCTATACTTCGGTGATAATTCTGCAATTTTTATTTTATTTCAAAATCACAAAATATTACTGCCGCAAGCAGAAATTTACAGAGCCTGAGAAATTGCAAGCAATGTGGTACCTGTACAGTAGCATTATGTAAGAAAATAATCCTGTGTTGTATTCACTGGCAGTTAAAGTTCCCAGGAACATCACTGCATATACCTCAACGACGATTTTTCACTTCTTTCTAGTGCACTGCCTAACTGGAAAACAGATACAATCTTCCAGAAGTAAAAGATAAATAAATAAATAAATAAATAAATAAATAAATAAATAAATAAATAAATAAATAAATAAATAAATAAATAAATAAATAAATAAATAAATAAATAAATAAATAAATAAATAAATAAATAAATAAATAAATAAATAAATAAATAAATAAATAAATAAATAAATAAATAAATAAATAAATAAATAAATAAATAAATAAATAAATAAATAAATAAATAAATAAATAAATAAATAAATAAATAAATAAATAAATAAATAAATAAATAAATAAATAAATAAATAAATAAATAAATAAATAAATAAATAAATAAATAAATAAATAAATAAATAAATAAATAAATAAATAAATAAATAAATAAATAAATAAATAAATAAATAAATAAATAAATAAATAAATAAATAAATAAATAAATAAATAAATAAATAAATAAATAAATAAATAAATAAATAAATAAATAAATAAATAAATAAATAAATAAATAAATAAATAAATAAATAAATAAATAAATAAATAAATAAATAAATAAATAAATAAATAAATAAATAAATAAATAAATAAATAAATAAATAAATAAATAATAAATAAATAAATAAATAAATAAATAAATAAATAAATAAATAAATAAATAAATAAATAAATAAATAAATAAATAAATAAATAAATAAATAAATAAATAAATAAATAAATAAATAAATAAATAAATAAATAAATAAATAAATAAATAAATAATAAATAAATAAATAAATAAATAAATAAATAAATAAATAAATAAATAAATAAATAAATAAATAAATAAATAAATAAATAAATAAATAAATAAATAAATAAATAAATAAATAAATAAATAAATAAATAAATAAATAAATAAATAAATAAATAAATAAATAAATAAATAAATAAATAAAAAATAAATAAATAAATAAATAAATAAATAAATAAATAAATAAATAAATAAATAAATAAATTAGCCGCTAAATATTTGTATATTCCACCTGAAACAGTTTCCTCTGATACACTATTTAGCTCAGCAGGACTCATGTATGACAGAAAAAGAAGTAGACTTGAGCCCGAAAGGGTGAGAATGCTAGTATTTTTTAGAAAAAACTGTTTTGCTTTTAAATGTCTAATGCAGAGTTTAAAAATTAATAAAACTGGTGGTTTTAAACTTTGTCTCATTACATATGTACTCCTAATTAATTTCTTTGGAATTACAGAGTTCTCCCAACGTTCTATTTTGTATTAAATTTAGAAGTAAAAGTGACAGAATTAAGTATCGTGTATCGGTACCGAGTATTGAGAAAAACTGGTATCGTCCCATTCCTAATTTTCAGAAACTGTTTTATTACATATGTCCTTGTAGATACATTGGGAACAAAAGAATTCAGTTAGACTTAAGGGATACTGAAATAATTTAAAAACTGGCCTACACGTGTCTTTTAAATTCTGTTCTGTACTTTGAATGAACAAACTAGAAGGAAAAAGGAACCAAACAAAGAAAGAAAAAAGGAAAAGGGATAAACAAATACAGGGTATTTCGTTTGAGAAAAATGTAACAATAATTGTAAAGTTCAAACCAATAACATGAAATATGTCAGAAATGGTTAAATCTATAAGAAATGTTTTTGGCACAACGTATGTGTTTTTAGAACAGCTACAATTTTGTGCATTAAGACTCTCTCTAAAGCTTTACCAGTTAGGCAAAGGTTGTTCAGAATAAACAGAAATTAAGAAGTGAAAATACACATTTCGTTTATCTGAATATGTCTTCCATGTGACATTTTAACAACAAGACAAAGTGTTTTTGTTTGGGGTGGAGATTCAGGGAATTTCAAAGTGTGTATTTCTTTGGAATGTTGGTATCTAATTTTTGAGTGGAATGTAGTAGAAGAAGATTGCTTTTCAGCCAAAAATTCGATATTCAATCATTTCCCCCTAGATGGTGCCGGTGACTGCATCTCTTCCTGTTTGTAAACCAGTTCCCGAAGGTCTGGTCAGAGGGCGTTCGACAGAAAATGCAGCAAAGGCAGACGAAGAGTGGTAGAGCGCTCATTTCAAGTAGTGTTTGTCTTCGAAGCAACAGGTTGCCGTGCTTCTGCTCCGGTATACGAGATGGTAAGTCTCCATTGTAAGGCTTCATTGTGTGCCATGGCTGCATTACGTAAGCACACGTAAATCTCTCTGGCTATGCTCAGAGATTTGTAAAACACTAGGCTTGTGGTTCAGTTACATCAGAATATAACATTTAAAAAAATTATTTTATCATTTGTCTTCTAAATTTGGGTCCAAAATCCGTATTTGAAACTATATTTCTTCGAATCTATTGAAGTTCAAAGCTTTCGTCAAATATGGCACGGGTTTTTATTAGAACACTATATTTTAAAGATATTTTTATGGAGAATATCCCCTGAAGTCCTCTGTGATGATTCCTCCTGGATGAATTTTACATAACTAGTAAACTGTAAGAAATAGACAAAATCTTACCACCCAAATTGCAGGTCTCGTTAAAGTAAACAATTTGTGTCAAAAATGTATATATTTTGTGGAGTTAATTATTTACAAATGTTCCTTGTTAGTCGTTTAAAACCCCCCCTAGTACAAACTACTCTTGGCATGGAAAGTTGGTTCGCATGGTGAACCAGCAATTTTCAACTTATTTACTTTATGATTTCATACACCTATGTGCACTGCCTCCGTGGCGGAGTTAATTGGCATTTTAACCTTAGGTCCAGGATTCGATACCCGGTTGGTAGATAGGAACGTTTTAATTAGAATTATTCCCAAGAAACTGGAAGTGTGAATTTTCAAATGGGAAATAAGTAAAAAGTTTATGCACTGCATCCATGGTGTAGTTAACTGACTTTATAGCCTTAGGTCCAGGATTCTACACCCGGTTGGTAGATAGGGACTTTTCTAATTAGAATTATTCCCAAGAGTCTCGAAGTGTGGATGTGCAGAAAGGCAATACGTTAAACGTTTATGCACTGCCTCCATGGTGTAGTTAACTGACTTTCTAGCCTCAGGTCCAGGATTCAAAACCCGGTTAGTAGGTAGGAACTTTTCTAATTAGAACTTTTCCCAAGAATATGGAAGTGTGAATGTGTAGAAAGGAAATAAGTAAAAGGTTTATGCACTGCGTCCATGGTGAAGTAAACTGACTTTTTAGCCTCAGGTCCAGGATTCGATACCCGGTTGGTATATAGGAACCTTTCTAATTAGAAATATTCAAGAGTCTGGAAGTGTGAATGTTCATATGGAAAATAAGTAAAAGGTTTATGCACTGTGTCCATGGTGAAGTAAACTGACTTTTTAGCCTCAGGTAAGGGATTCGATACCCTGTTGGTAGATAGGAACTTTTCTAATTAGAAATATCCAAGAGTTTGGAAGTGTGAATGTGTAGAAAGGAAATAAGTAAAAGGTTTATGCACTGCGTCCATGGTGAAGTAAACTGACTTTTTAGCCTCAGGTCCAGGATTCGATACCCGGTTGGTATATAGGAACCTTTCTAATTAGAAATATTCAAGAGTCTGGAAGTGTGAATGTTCATATGGGAAATAAGTAAAAGGTTTACGCACTGTGTCCATGGTGAAGTAAACTGACTTTTTAGCCTCAGGTAAGGGATTCAATACCCGGTTGGTAGGTAGGAACTTTTCTAATTAGAATTATTCAGAAGAGGTTGGAAGTGTGAATTTCTTCTTCTTCTTCTTCTTCTTCTTCTTCTTCTTCTTCTTCTTCTTCTTCTTCTTCTTCTTCTTCTTCTTCTTCTTCTTCTTCTTCTTCTTCTTCTTCTTCTTCTTCTTCTTCTTCTTCTTCTTCTTCTTCTTCTTCTTCTTCTTCTTCTTCTATACTCCAAGGGCTAGGCAATGCTGCCTGTTCCGGCTTAAAACATGTCTAACCATCGTTTTCGTGGTCTTCCCGGATGTCTCTTTCCTCTAGGTTTATAGTTTATAGCTCTTCTTGGGATCCTATCTCTCAGCATTCTCTCAATATGCTCTCTCCATTCATTTCTATAATTTATTATTTTTTCTTCTAAAGAACTTATTTCTAAATTTTCTCTTATTTTTTCATTTGGGATTTTATCTAAAAGAGTACATCCGTTTTCTGCTCTTAAAAATCTCATTTCGGCAGCCTGTATCTTGTTTTTGTCTGTAACATTAACAAAAGCAGACAAAAACAAGTGTGAATTTTCGGAGGGAAAATAAGTAAAAGAAAGAGAAGGTCACAGGAACCTGCAGTAACCAACCTAATGGTCTAAAGAGCTAGGACATCATCAAATATTTCCTAGCCCAATACGTAAAGAATAAAACAAAATGACATGTACCCTCGCAGCTCTCAGGTAGAGAAACCTTGTCTACTCCCTGTCCTACTTATTCACACGCAAAAATAAGAGATATAGTTGTATGTGACTAAAAGAAAGGAATTGATATAGATTAAACTACCACCATTCGTATAATGTTCTAGTTTTTTGCTTTCATTGCAGTAAAAGACCTTGTATGGAGTTAACTTCATACATAGGAACTTGTCGTTTCCTTATTGCATAACTAATGTTACAAAGAATGTTGTCCAAGATGATATAAGAACACAGTAACAAAAACATCACATGATGCGTCATACGACTTTCTCTACCTACTGTCATTTGTTTTATACCTCTTTTCCGAACTACTCTTACCGAAGCTTAGAGCACGCAGCTGTTGTTGGAATAGTTACAATTTCACCAAACATTCAATATCAAAGTTTAAATAAAGAAGCACTTCTTAAATAATAAACGAAACTTCTTAGATTCTTGGTACCTTTTCAAGTTCAGTATCTGCCGAAGATGAGAGAGCAAAATTTTCCAGGAAGATGCTCCACCTCAAATTGATATTTTTTCGACAATGAGTCCATTGAATAAGTAAAAGACGAAGCAGGTTTAGAATAAGAACCTTTTGTTTGCGGCAACTGTTACTCATAAACGAAATATAGGTACTCAGTTCATTATCTGTAAAAGCTGTGATACGGGAATTTTCGAGAAAATTTCACCATTCCAATTATCCTTTAAATGGAAAGTTTATCATTATTTTGTTATTTATCAAAATGGTTCAGTCATTTTGATTAAAATAACAAATTTAGTAAGTGTGCTCGTATATTCTAAAAATATATACTTCCAAGATTTCGGGGATATTTCGTTGGCAGCCACATGCAAACAGTCAATTTGACCAAAGTTTTACTTTCCTGCTCAAATAGCAAAAGTATGATACTGAAACAAACAAAAATATGTCAAGTATTCATAGAATATTTTTTTTGCCTTGACACACCCTGTATCCCATTAAACGTTTTTACAAAAACGTTTATTTGTTTATGTGTGTACATGCACGTCTGCTAATAGTGTTATCTCTAAACAGCATAATTCAAAAATTAAAAGTAAGTTATAAATTACACATTGGCGTGAATTGTGGACTAATGAAATGATTAGCGTCCATCTATAATTAAAATGACCCCATTTAAATGGCAGATGAATCAACAAGCCCCATGAACCAAGAGCTAAAGACCAAATATTCTGTCCGCCTCGGTAGCGTAGATGGTAGCGTGTCTGCCTCACGTTCAAGAGGTCCCGAGTTCGAATCTCGGTCAGGGTGAGTTACCTGGATAAGGTTTCTCCAGGGTTTTCTCTTATCCTTCAAGATGAATGTCGGATAACTCTAAGCTCTATGGACCCTGGACTCATTTGAGAATCATTTCACCCAATTCATTCAGCGTCCGATATGACTTAACGTTGGAGGACGTAAATTACAACAACCACCATAAATTCTGTTATAAAAAGGCGTTCACTAGACTGAATAGCAAATGCTGGCGATTCCTAATTAGTTCTTCTAACAGAATAGGTGAGATAATGGTGTTCTGCATCTTTCAAGCATACGACATATAGTTTTTGAAAAATAGTCCCCCCTAAATGGCTCTTTAAATGAATTTGATTTTAAAAAATGCTGATTTTCTAAAAATGACTCTCATAATGTTGTTAAATATAAGTATGTGTAAGATATTTTTTTGAAAAAAAAAACGTATATCTTGAATTTTATAGGATTAGTCTCTGAAATTCTGTTCATAAATTTTGTATAATGTTAAATCTAAGACAAGGTCTACTTGCACCAGAAGTGAGAATCTTGTTTATAAACACAAAAATGTATCTCAAAAGCATATTATTGTGAGTTAGTTGCACATATTTCCGAGATAATCATTAGTGGAATAGATTTTCAATACTTTCTCCAAATGGGAAGTCGTTTTTGCTCTCTTCTGGCCATGAAAAGCGAATGGAAATTAAAACCGTTACACAGTGACCCGCGCTTTACAGATCTGACTTCCATTTAAGGGTAGTCGTAGTAGTAGTAGTAGTAGTAGTAGTAGTAGTAGTAGTAGTAGTAGTAGTAGTAGTAGTAGTGGTAGTAGTAGTAGTAGTAGTGGTAGTAGTAGTA
Source organism: Mantis religiosa (assembly GCA_030765055.1). Taxonomy (NCBI): domain Eukaryota; kingdom Metazoa; phylum Arthropoda; class Insecta; order Mantodea; family Mantidae; genus Mantis; species Mantis religiosa. Next base: position 113,485,433 of record CM060954.1, on the reverse strand, counting down.
GTAGTAGTAGTAGTAGTATGATGATGATGATGATGATGATGATGATGATGATGATGATGATGATGATGATCATGATAGTTGGCGCTACAGGCCATGTAGACCCTTGGCCTCCCTAACCATCCCCTCTTCCATTTTACTCGGTCCTCTGTTTTTCTTCTCCAGCCTTTAACCCCCAACTTTCTCAAAGTCGTCCTCTACATCATCTACCCATCTTTACCTGGGTCTTCCTCTTCTCCTTCTGCCATCCAGCTTTCCTATGAATATCTTCTTAACTACGCTGGTTATTCTTATTCCTCCTTGTTTAATGTTCACTACTATATTTGGTTGTCCAAATAGGCATTGTAACTCCAAGTTAGTCCGCATTCTCCATCCGTCCAAGTCCTTTATTACTCCATATATATTTCTCAGGATCTTCCTTTCCCACCGTAATAACCATTGTTCTTCTCTGGTTGTCAACACCCAGCTTTCTGAACAGTATACTAAAAGGATGTAGTATGCTTAGAAATTAATAATAATAATAATAATAATAATAATAATAATAATAATAATAATAATAATAATAATAATAATAATAATAATAATAATAATAATAATAATAATAATAATAATAATAATAATAATAATAATAATAATAATAATAATAATAATAATAATAATAATAATAATAATAATAATAATAATAATAATAATAATAATAATAATAATAATAATAATAATAATAATAATAATAATAATAATAATAATAATAATAATAATAATAATAATAATAATAATAATAATAATAATAATAATAATAATAATAATAATAATAATAATAATAATAATAATAATAATAATAATAATAATAATAATAATAATAATAATAATAATAATAATAATAATAATAATAATAATAATGATAATAATAATGATAATAATAATGATAATGATAATGATAATGATGATAACGATGATAACGATGATAACGATAATAACGATAATAACGATAATAATGATAATAATGATAATAATGATAATAATGATAATAATGATAATAATGATAATAATGATAATAATGATAATAATAATAATAATAATAATAATAATAATAATAATAATAATAATAATAATAATAATAATAATAATAATAATAATAATAATAATAATAATAATAATAATAATAATAATAATAATAATAATAATAATAATAATAATAATAATAATAATAATAATAATAATAATAATAATAATAATAATAATAATAATAATAATAATAATAATAATAATAATAATAATAATAATAATAATAATAATAATAATAATAATAATAATAATAATAATAATAATAATAATAATAATAATAATAATAATAATAATAATAATAATAATAATAATAATAATAATAATAATAATAATAATAATAATAAATAATAATAATAATAAATAATAATAATAATAATAATAATAATAATAAATAATAATAATAATAATAATAATAATAATAATAATAATAATAATAATAATAATAATAATAATAATAATAATAATAATAATAATAATAATAATAATAATAATAATAATAATAATAATAATAATAATAATAATAATAATAATAATAATAATAATAATAATAATAATAATAATAATAATAATAATAATAATAATAATAATAATAATAATAATAATAATAATAATAATAATAATAATAATAATAATAATAATAATAATAATAATAATAATAATAATAATTAATAGTTAATAAAAATACGTTATTGCCATTACTTTGAGTATAACAATAGACAACGTCAACAGTGTTTACAGGTGTATTCAAAACAATACTATAAACAGTCTTACAATTACACAACATTCCAAAGTATTGTAACATATTTTGCCTAAGTTCAGGAATAACTATCAACATTAAATGATTTTGCATATACTACCTTAACAGTAGAGGAAATATTGACATATATTACGCATAGTCTAGCTGCAAAATCTAGTTGCCTTATTTATTGCTCTCGAAATATTCCTGTATTGAATGGTATGGATTAGAGACTAACCATTCATATAATCTAGCTTTAAATCTACAACCTAATAATTATGTGCATTCTATTGGTAAGCCCGCCTCGGTAGCGTAGATGGTAGCGAGTCTGCCTCACGTTAAGAGGTCCCCAGTTCGAATCTCGGTCAGGGTGACTTATCTGGATAAGTTATTTTCCAGAGTTTTCCCTTACCCTTAAAGACGAATGTCGGGTAACTGTAAGCTCTATGGACCCTAGGCTCATTTGAGCATCATTTCACCCACTCCATTCATCGTCCGTTATGACTCAACGTTGGAGGACGTAAATTACAACAACAAAATCTATTGTTAAAGTATTATACAGTTTAATGCCCAAGACTTCAAAGATATTTGATGTTTCTGAAAGCCTGTGAGATGGTAGGTTAGGTTATTAGTTAAACCTAGTATTATAATCATATATGTTTAGTCTGTAGAGTTGGTCTGATATGTTACTTTTTTACAAAAGGCAAGGCTATACCGAAAATCCCAACTTCTATAATAATAAACATATCATTATGAAAATTTAGCCACATAATTAGAGTATCATGGATTTTTCATATTACTACACCCAATAGTTAATTAATTATTAATTATTTTTTGTGAAAATATTGTGAAAATTACTCGCTATATAAAATGTTCTACGCGTCAAAAAATTTGAACTTTTCAGTTGAATTGTTGTTTTTGGCTAGTACAGAGTAATTTTAAAAGACCCACATTCTTATTTTTTGGATTATTCCTGTAACATTTGTTCTAAAATATTCTCCATGTGTAAGCTCTCAACATTTTGAAAATATTAACTAAATTTTGAAAACATGAGCATTAACAGAAGAGGGGAATGTGAAGTTTCTTATTTACGATATGATATGATATATTTATTGTGCATATTCCAAAATTTTACAATTTACAACTTTTGGATACATTTATTTTTTCATTAACTTGTTGTACCTTGGTTTGCATGACACCCTGGTCTTTTGCTGTGCCAGGCAGCTCTTAACCTCCAAATCTCCTTGATTACTTAATTAGTCCTTTTCTTCCCCCTCCTCTTCCTTTCTTACATTTTTTACATTTCTGGCCCAATTTTCTTTTACTTTCTGCAAGAACTCACCAATACTTCTTACCTTCTTTCCCTCCCTGCCCGTTAACATTTTTCTAGCTACTATCCTCTTCTCTACTTTCTCCCATTTTTCTTCCCAAACATTTTTTCTCCAAATTGCAAACTCCTCGCATTCTGTTACATAGTGTTGTAAGCTTTCCTTCCCCCCCTCCCACAATTCACAAATTCCCTTTTCCCTACCTCTTATCCCTCTTAGAAATATTATTCCTGTTCTCATCCAAGCTAACCCTTCTCTCTCTTGCCTATTACAGTAATTTACATGCTTCTCGTCCCCAAATTCTTTTTATTTGTTTCTAAAGTTGTAATGATTTCATATTTTCTAGACTTCCCCATATTTCCTATCTTTCTATACCTTCTATTCTGCATTTTACTAATTTACCACATCGCATGTATTCCTTTTCTCTAATCTCCCTATATCTCCCATTATTATTTTTTCCATAACTCCTCCTATCTCTGCCCACCAGCTATTTGAGTTCTCTAATCTTGTTTGCTGTCTCATGCATAATTTCATAATTTCCCCTTCTTCTTTAACCAAACACCTATACCAAAATTTTATTATCCTTTCCATTATTATTCCATTTCTTCTTGTCTTTCCTAATTCTACTAAATCTACTTCCCTAGGTAGCACCTCGGAGAGCCTAGCAGCTCTTTACAAATCTTTACAACTCTTTCTGTAGTTTTGGTCTACCATTTTGTTTACCCCAGTGCCCCCCAGTTCTCCACTGCATACAACATTTGTTTCTTATTTACATATTATGGAACTATTCTGTAAGTTTCACCAAGTTAAATTAAAAACTTTGACGGCTGAGGAATTTGTATACTGAAAAGTGTTGGAAAAAAGTTTCTCAGAAAATTAATTTTGAAGTAATGATGTTTAATTTTAAGTATTGTTAAAGGTCTCTTTAAACTGTCACGTGATGGCCTAAAACGCTGCAAATGATAAAAGTAGCATGTCATTTATTACTACACGCCATAATCTACCAAAACTGCCAAAAAGGAAATTGCATGATTGTAACATTTTCAGCGAATTTTCAGTGTGGCCTTGCCATAAGTGAGTACAGTATAAATGTATAGGTTAATCACAGTCATTTCTTTGAATTTTATGAATAGAGTTTTACAGGATGCAGTTTTTTTTTCTGAATCTGCAATAATACGAACAATCTTTTCTTCTTATTTCTTTTAATAGTAGGACATTAGCAACAAGACTGCTACTTCCCCGCAGTAGAAGTTGTACCTAAAACAATTGCAATAAGACAATGTCTGCAATATTTATATCGATTAACGTGAAGTAGAGAGAAGAGTTAATCTCTGTTTCATATAACCTTGCCCCGCTGACATGTATCACTCCACGTGCAGCTACCTTCCTCCTCATCCTAATTGGCTAATACTTTCGCGCCATAGGCCATAGCCGGTGCCTTTCCGTCACATTTAAACCTGCAGTAAACGTCATAATAATTGCCGGGAAGATAAATAAAACCATACAAATAAGGATATGAAGGCATGCAAAAATACATAAACTGAGCAAGTTGAAACTGAATAACTGAGCAATGAAACTGAAACAGGTTTATAATGAAAGGCCTTTGGCCTTTTCCACTGGGATTTTTTAAACCAGCACACATACCTTTAAAAATGCTTGTCTTTCAGTCTTAAAAGTTGTGTCACGGCATACCTTACTTTTCGTGTGTTCTTCGTGTATATTTTGCGATTTGTATCTCGGTACAGTCTGGTTGTCCTTAAATGTCTTCGCCACACAGCAATATCACCAATATCACCTGTCTTTTAGCACATTTATGTTGCCTCTTTTTTCATTCAAAAACCCCAACTGTATAAGCAATTTGCTGAAATTTGGTAAATCTGCATCCTCATTTACAGCAGACGAAATGCTGCTTATGACAGGGAATTCGTTTCTAAAGAAAAAACTTTGCACATGACGACGCACAACACTTTTCACGTATTTTCACCAAGCACACAATTTTGTTTATTCCTGCTTTTGCCTGTTTTCTCAATTTTACATCGCGATTCTCCTACGAATCTAACACTCACACCTGTAACTTCAGAGCACAGCTGTTCGACTTCTCTCACTGACAAAGACCGATTCTTCTCTGTGAGTGCATTAAACACATGCAACACAATTCTTTTTTCGCCTGTTTGTAAAGAATTATCCTTGCGATACATCAGCGAAAAACTGGCGGTAGACTCTGAAAAACTGGCGGTAGACTCTGAAAAACTGGCGGTAGACTCTGCCATTATACATATAAGTACCCGCGCAATAATTTATCTCTCGCACTGGGCACAACACACCGTTCGATGACGATATATGACTAATCCAGTTCAAAACAAGGTCAGTGATAAAAGTCATATAAACAAATATGTCATCACTACCGCTAAATCACGTGGTATCGTGTCATATGCTTGAGAGCAAAGGAACCTCCTCTTTACTTCGTTTAAGAATTAACATGCATTTCAGATAAATCAACTCTGTTGCTTAATATATTTAATTCAAATAGTTACGAAAATATAAATTTGGCAGTTTCTTCCAACATATAAAGATATATCACCATGTTAAATAACGATCTAATTTTTACCGCACTACAGTCTATACTACAATAGCAGCCAATGAGAGTTCATAAGGTCATGTGACCGTTAAGAGATACGGGCAAGCTTATGTGAAACAAGGATTAGTGTAAGAAAGAAAAATTTGTACAAGTGTATTTAGTGAATTTATGTGTCTGCGTGCGTGAGAAAGAGAGAGAGAGAGAGAGAGAGAGAGAGAGAGGGAGAGAGAGAGAGAGAGAGAGAGAGAGAGAGAGAGAGAGAGAGAGAGAGAGAGAGAGAGAGAGTCATAACTAAAACCCGAAAAGTCAGTTCTACACCAAACTTGCTATTGAAGTTCAACACCCGCCAAGGACAAGACACAAAATTTTATGATGGTGATGGTGATGATGGGTATTTTGATCTTTAGATCCTGTATCGAGATTATACCAAAATAGTCTATCTCAAGGATATAGATGATGTCATAGTTACAATTTTTGCCACAAATATATTAACAAAACGATGGACTCTGATGTAATTTGTGATATGATGTGGCTACTTCTATATATTTACTACACAGTATTTGTATTTGTCATATTTACAACATAACCTTAGCTATTACAAGGATTCTTTACCTGAATGAAGTCCTCGTCTGTATAGGAGTGATAATAAGAGCTGCCTAAACTGGTTTTTATTCATATGTAAATCGTTTATTAAAGTTGGAAGTGAACTAAATAATCCTACATCATTATAGTACACCCGTTTTTGGAATGATTGTGAACTATTAGTTGGTCGTTGTAAGTCGTTTCTGCATCTAGTCCCTTTACTGTGGATTTCAGCATTTTAGCTAATTTTTCTCGGTAATCTATTACAGATGACAATACAGTTAGTATATACTTGCAAGCTAATAGTAAGCGGGTTGCAGTGAGTCCATCTTCTTGCCCCTGACATTATTCTTATTACCGAAACCAATCTAACCCCTATATAAAGCAATTTCAAACACTATGATTGTATCAAAAAGAACTCTATTTGATTAAAATATCATGCTTATTTCTTTCCTGACAACTGAAATGTAATCTTGAAATTTCTGAATTGCTTTTGTGTAAACATAAAGTTAACCACTGGCACGACAGCCCTAAGAGGGACTAGGCCTACCAACCCGACTGTCGGCCTCATGCCCACTTAAGAACACCAGAGATTGGCGATCATCCAACCGATACGGGGAGGAGATGTGGTCAGCATCTCGGCATCCCCCAGCCGGAATGTCGGTTTTCGTGACCAGGGCCGCTTATCTGGCGTAAGCTCCTCAATTACCTCAAGATGCTGAATGGGCACCGGTTCTATACCCACCCCATGGGTGGGATCGAACCCGGCCCGCTTTCCGTGGCCAGGGACGAAGGCAGGCTGCCTTAGTCCGCTACGCCACAGCGCAGGACTTTTTGTAAACATAAAGGAGATAAAATTTTACTGTAAGTGCTGTTAAAATACAAATTTATAACAAATAAGTCGTTGCTGGAACATCTGAAATATTTTCTGTTAATGATTTGAATTTTCAAATATTGTGTTCCTCCGATAGGGAAGAGAAAACATCATTACACAGTGATCATATCTTAAACTACTATATGTCTATATTTCAATGTACCTATAAGGTAATATGTAATATAAAGGTTACCACAAGTATCTATCTGGATTAGTGGTGTAGCAGATATAAAAATACGGTTTTGTGGGAGTAGTTCGTTGGGAACTGGACCACTTGGGCACGGAGGTCCAAACTTGGTCGATTGTAACTATGCCCCCAGGAGGAATGATGAGGTGACATGAGACAGATGGCGGCCGTCCAAAGGAGCCACGACAGTGCAGAGGGCGGGGTTCCTATACTTTACCAGTTGGAAACTCCCCGGCAGGCTAGGAGAACAGTCATCCCATCCTACTCCCCGTAGGGAGGATCCGTCCCCTTCAGCTGCTGTGGTGCGAGTTTAAGGCCGCGCCGTGGCTCAGTGGTTAGACCGCTTGGCTCTCACCAAGGCGGCCCGGGTTCGATCCCAGGCGACCGCAAAGTGAGATTTGTGATGGACAACGCGGCGCTGGGGCGGGTTTTCTCCGGGAACTCCGGTTTGCCCCGCCATCTCATTCCACCTGTGCTCCATCTCCATCTAATGTATCACCAGTGTCATCGCCTGCGGTGCCGTATGTAGTAAGAGCGGGCGTTACACACTACACATTTCATTTGCGAGCGCTGTGGCTCCTAGCACTCGTGGTACCTCTGACGTTACTAGAGGAACCTCGGGCCGAACTTCCGAGCCCCTCCCGTAGGGGAGTTGTTCGGATTGGGTTGGACTCGAGGGGGCAGTGCTTCCCGATACCCGTGGAAGGTCGTGTACGTCTCCGGACGGGGTTGAGGGAAGCCGTATATTCCCGCGTACTAGACTGCATAGCTAGTAGAAGGTGTGCTAGATCACCAGGCGCCCAACCGAGGTTGTTCGGTACCCTTCCCCTTTGGGGTTGGTGCGCGTAAGTGGCGTATCCACTTCCACCCGTCTTGTGTTTTCGGACCACATGGTTGGGGGGGGGGCTTGTTAGTCTCTAAGTCTTGCCCTACGGAAAACCCCACGGAGGCGCCGGGCGCCCTTCGGGGACAGCTCAGTAACTCCCTGGTCTGAGAGGGAGGTCAGCGACAGCTACCCTTCGTAGATCCTTATTGTTAATCCAACCCTATTGTTGTTTGGAAACGACCCTACCAGGAAGTTTTACTAGGAGCATATCATCCTGCCATGCAGCGCCGAAGCACTCGCCGATACTCCTGCCGTGAAAGAGATCACAGGAGAGATGATGTAAAATGATAATAGATAGAGATGAAATGGAGGTACAGGAAATTCGGGGGATGTAACTAACCTAGCCAGCATTCGCCTGACGACTGGGGAAAAAACAGAAAAAAACCCATAGCTTAGGTAGGTGGACCACAGGAGTAAAACCACGGCCGAATCAAACCTGTGACCACAAACGAAAAGTTTTTTGTTGTTTTTTTCTAATGACAAAATTGCTACTGTAACATGTGAAAGTAGAAGAAGGTCATTTCCAAAAAAGAATCTTGAATCGTGTGAATCGACAAAGTGCTGAATGTAAGAATAGAAGGTGTATACGAAAATGGTGTAATCGTTATCTCATCTTTAAAATAAAGAAATGAAAGAAAAGAAAAAATACTTCTCCAGATTTATTTATCCAAGAGACATTTACGTTGAGTTATAAATGGAACATCTGTATACTAATCAACCATTAGATTTTCAACATGTAACCTTTTACATATCGCTGTGAGAATTTATTTATTTATTTATTTATTTATTTATTTATTTATTTATTTATTTATTTATTTATTATTATTATTATTATTATTATTATTATTATTATTATTATTATTATTATTATTATTATTATTATTATTATTATTATTATTATTATTATTATTATTATTATTATTATTATTATTATTATTATTATTATTATTATTATTATTATTATTATTATTATTATTATTATTATTATTATTATTATTATTATTATTATTATTATTATTATTATTATTATTATTATTATTATTATTATTATTATTATTATTATTATTATTATTATTATTATTATTATTATTATTATTATTATTATTATTATTATTATTATTATTATTATTATTATTATTATTATTATTATTATTATTATTATTATTATTATTTATTCCGTTTGTGACTGTTTTCGAGTGGCCTATTTTTAATTGGAATATTAAAACCCGATCTTTCCTACGGGTCCTCCGATTTCTCCCCCCATCATTCCACCAATTGCTCCATCATTCATTCATCCCAGGCGTTAGGCCGACCCCCCCCCCCCCCCAACCCTGGTCTCATCTCAAAGGTCAATATGCTTCGGCATATGGAACCCAAGCGACTACTAACAACAGCATTGGTGAGGAAGGGAGACAGAAAAAGAACTGATCTTGTCTGCAGAGAGATTTGAATGCATGGTTGTTGTTATTATTTGTTCGAAGGTTTGTTGTTATTTCTCGTAGTTTGCTTTTCGAAGTGGTGAACCAATTACTCTTCCACTGTTGATAAATCTTTTTAATGTATGTGATAACATCACTGCATGGAGTAGGTATTTCTGGGTCAGTTTGAGGGTGTTTTGTAGCTTCTTTTGCTCCCTGATTTGCCAGCTCATTGCCTTGAATTCCGGTATGTGATGGAACCCAAATTAAGATGATTTATTTCCCTGCAATATTAGCTGTATGCATCAGTAACTGGATTTCTTTTATGAGAATATGGGGTGGTGATGGGTTCTCCAAGGTCAAGAAAAGGTCAAGAATTATTGGGAAGACTCAGCTTGCAAAATGTATAGGGTACGTAGCCTGTTTAATAGCAAAGAGCCCGCTTGAAAACAGAATGTAAAAGTCTGGTAATGGAAACAACATATTGTGATCCGGATAAATTACAGCACAAACATTATTACCGTTGCATATTGATCTATCCGTAGAAATCAATGAGTGTTTAGTGGGATTTGTGGATGATACTGCTGAGTAGGTTAATTTCTGGGAAGAAACAGACTCGTTATTGAATGTTTTCGTTAGGTTAGGTGATGTTCTAATGTTTTCGTTTGTCACTTGTTTACTTGGACTTTGGGTGTTAATACTCTGTGGGCTTGCTGTATCATGCCAACCCATATCGGCAGAGGATGCCATTATGAATCACCCGGCAGCAATTTATAGGTTAGCTATGAGAATTCTACTATTGAATTCACACTATAATAACACATTTATTAGTGCCCTTACTTATGATTCTTTGCTGTGAATACTTATAATGTTTGAAATGGTGTTTAGAGCAGCATTAACTATTAAAACAGCAGCAGAATTTAACACGTCAAAATTTTTCTAGGTCACGACCTCTTGATGACTTTATAGTTGAAGCGACTTTAATAAAGAAATTATAAAAAGGAAAATAAATAAAGCAAGAAAGAACTGAAGAAACTAAGGAAGAAAGGATAAAAGGGAATTGTGATATTTTCCTAAAGAAAATTTTGTTTAAAAGCTCAAACAAAAAATCAAGGATATTTCGAAAATAGTATTAAAAACTGTGGTTTGATATATGCGCTTTAAAGAGATCTACGATGTTTTATAGTTTGATTTTGTCTCGTTTTCACAGTTTAGGAATTTTAAAAGAGTAACTCATAATGAAGAAAACTTACGGCCTAATTAATGTATTTTATTTGCCATGCAGTTATATAAACATATTTTATTTTAACCTCACCCCGGGATTTTCCTACCGATCAGGGAAAACTACGCAAAACTAATAGAGTGAGTGATTAGAATCGACAGCGGGACCTCACACGTTAAAGAAGGCATCTGAATCGGTAGCTGATACATATGTAGACGTGGACTCAGTGACCGTGCTCATTGTTTTAATTGACAGCGGAACTTCACAACGCCCACGTCCATAAAAACACGATAACTATGCAGCGATGCGGAAAGTAGTATCTGAGTGTTTCTTAGAAATGCTTTTTTAATTTTATATGTATCGTTCTTCCCTTCTATACTGATATCTGGGGCTTTGACTTGACAAACAACTGGTGAACCGTAATTATTTCTAACTTGAAGCACGCTCCCAGGTGCATATACTGCGTTTTATAATCGACTGGTATCGCAACCAAGGTGCACGCAGCGGTAAAGGAAACTAGTCTTTACACGTGACTTACTCCACGTGGGAAATGTATCCTGTCTCTGACTGTCTAAAGGTAGATATGCATCGGCGGTGTGGCAAAGATCTCGTAGCGTACATGGTAGCTTGACTGCCTCGCTTCAAGGGTACCCGAGTTCAAATCTCGGTCACGGTGGGTTATCTGGATAAGTTTTCTTCCGAAGTTTTCCCTTATCCTGAAAGATGAATGTGGGTAACTCTAAGTTCTATGGACCCCGGGCTCATTTGGACACCTTTTTACCCAATGCCAACTAACAGAAACGATTGTCTTTTGTTATAGCATAGAAAGTATGTCTCATTTCGTCCACTTTTCTTAAAATGTATTCGTCATCCCTTCGGTACACCAAAACTTTTCAATTTTTCTCCAGCACCATATATCAAAGTTCTCTATATATTTATCATCATTTTCCTCATCATTCTAGCTTCAGCTTCTAATAAGGCTTCGCTACAGCCACAATTCCATCCTTTGCAAATCCATTTTTTTTTTCCTTGTCAATGGAGTCCTGTTCTTGATGAAACATTTCTAGCCATTGCAATGCTTTCCTTGATACCTTCGGTGTAGTGAACATATTTATCACAGAGAGCATGCTTTCTAAATAATGAAATTGAAATATGTACATCATCCAAAAATCTTTTATCTACTTTTCTGCAAGTATCTCCATCCATCTTCATTAACTTAGTCAAAAATTGCTGTCAAATTTTTTTTTGCAAGTTATAAGTTTCCAAAACTCAGAAGATTATCGAAGTGAGGGTAGGATTAAATAGTCAAAATAGAAACTGTGTGAATATGCCATAATCATTTCCACAAATGTGGATAGTTCTGAATTTTTAGGAATATGCCAGTACTTTATGAAATTTTATTAAAGTGGATAATTCATTATAAAAGTCTCCTGATAATTTAAAATAATTTCGTAAGTTATGCAGGGAAAGTAACTGGAATTATTTAAATCTTACTAACTTGCACCAACTTTTGCAATTCCAGCTGAGTATTATATAAACTAATACAATTTTAATTTGTTTAATTTGTTACATTTATACCCCTCCTTTAACTGCAATGGTCATATCGGCGGCCGTTCTCCTTTGGAACATATCGAAGGTGTTAACTCGTATTCGTTGGGTTTTAATCATTAGATCACGCACACATTCGCTGTCTTATTCATACTTCCAGACTCTGGGGAAGATGGGGAATCATCTTGATCGGAGAAAAGTCCCCACCCCCAGCCAGGAATCGAATCCGGGACCCCTCGTATTCTAATTTAATTAATACTCTATAGGTTTGTTTGTCACATCATCTATCTTTGTATTTTATAGAGAAACAAAAGAGAAGCTCCGTTGTAGACAATGCATATCTCAGCAGAATTCCTCAGACAACAAAGAGATTGGGATTCCTTCTCCATCATAGGCTTCAATAAAAATCGATTTCCCAAACCTGTTTCTCTCTACAAGGCCATTCGTTTATTCCAAAGTATTTTTATTAAAGATAAGTGGTTTGCTTAGGAAAATTACACTTGGTGATGAAAGTGAAAAAGGGAATCTTTTGTTACATAATATTATTCTCGAGCGTGGTTATTCGATGTGAATTAAGTCTTCTTGATATTCCTTTCTTAGATAAATTCACTATTGGCTCTTCTAATATTAGTAACTGATTACATGAATAATATGATTTAAGCGCAAGAGAAGTTTGTTTTCTTTATAAATGCTTGTTGGTCATCATGAAGTTTACATCTTAATTTTACTAGGATTTGGAACAATTCTCTAGGATATTTCCCTTGAAAAGAGGAAAAGGAAGCCCCCATTGATATGCGGACTTCGAATAATTGTTCATCGAGAATGCTGCTCATTGGTTTAGAGACGTGTGAATCTTTGGGTTTGTTTGCGCTCGGTTTGCTTCATAAACATTGTACTCACACATACATCTATATTCTTATATATTCTTCCAGACTTTAGAGAGGGCAGTGAATAATCCGGCTGTATAACAATTCCCATTCTCAGTCTAAAGTCAAAGCCAGGGCTTTTGAATTTGTAGGCTAGCATAATAACCACCAAACCACAGTAAATCGATTGCTTGTCTTGTTGGACAAAATTATTTCACTTTAGTCTCTTCATTGTTTGTTCTTCCGCACGTTCAGAGCTTCTGCTTATCCAGTTCTATGTCTCTCCTATTCTTGTATTATAGTGCATTAATTTTCTATCCTTAATTCTTCATGAATATTTACACTTAAACATTGAACCAGTACTGAAAACAATAATGCACCGCTTTCGTAAGCCGCGTTAATTCGCAGATTGGTAACCTGTCAGTCATATAGTTCTTTTTTTTTTTAAATGACAGTGCAGTGCTTTTAGTGGAACATCGGTGAAATGAATTTTTTGAATAATGTAGCGGTAGGCCCAAATGACCCTGTTGTCGACGGGCCCTAAAATACCACACACTGTAGCGGTAATTGGAGAGTTCAAAAGGAAAATAAAAAGGAAAAGAAGCTTAAAATATTACAAATAAAATAATATAGACATGTCCATGTTCTCCTTCCTTGCAGTTAGTTCCAGTTTCGTGAAAGTAAGAGAAAATGATGCACACAGAAGTGAACTTTGGCAGGCGCCCCGATTATTTCAAGTCACTAACCGGAAGGCCAACCTCTTGTAGCCCAGGTGCTTGTCTTCCTTGAGTGGAACAATGGTCATGGTAGAGATTATAATGTGTCTGTATGCACTTTTCACAGTTACCTCACTGGCACTACGTACGATGCAGTCTTTTATTCCTGACGATTCACTAACTGGGGAGTGGAACACACGACCTCTCAAATCTTTTGCATTGGCAATACTCGTTGCACGTCACAGCAATTATTGCAAATTTGCTCGGAGAAATGGAACTTTTGTAATGCGCTTATATGTAGCTGCACTACAGTAGACTTAGCGACCTTAGAAATGTTTGTTGCTAAAATTGACCGTATAATAGTTTTAAACAAACGGGGAATTAGATATTACAGTTTGTCTAGTTTATCATGAAACATAGGAATAAGAGAAAGGTGGGGCACAGAGAGAACGCATTATTGCCCGCGTAGGTAACCCATGACTGCTTAATCCCACATCACATTAATTCCATGCAATATTCCAATTGATTCCGCATTATTATATTGTAGCTATCCCTTCAATTGCACAGCGCCTTAAAGACTACTAGTAGATGGCGGTAGTATAGATATAACGTCAGTTAGGAATTTTTTGGAGAGTCACCTTCTTCTAAATTTATAATGAAACTGTACAACATATCAATTAATCCGTCTCTTCCCCAGTCCATTTTTTTTTTACCTCCTTCACTGATTTGTGTCCATATTAGTTCGATAGCATTCACATCACAGTGCCACGGAGGTGAGGTATATCCATTTAATTCAACTATGGAGTCGATTGTATACAATTTGAACTTATCTTTGTTTCTCTTAATTATTTCGTACAACACCGGTTTTGATACCATATTTCCATTATTACCATATTTCAGGTCAATATAAAGCATTGTTTGTAAATAAATAAGCCCTGCATTGGTTGCAGCATCTGTCACTGTATGACGGAGACTAGGCAGTGTCGGATAGCAGTGACAATGTGTTTTCAAAACGTCTCACCCTACCCTTGTCACAGGGAGGGGTGGCGCTAAGTAGGTAATGTTTCAAGTTAAACCAGACGTACCTTAGAATGTAACAAACACTCTCATAATGTTGACAAAGATATCTTCAAATGTCCTCGTTTCCAAATGCAGCTCTAAAATGGCTGGCTCCTTTTATAGGTGCAATGTAGCACAAACGCCAGTATTCAATAATGAAGAAAGTGGCGTTACCAAATCTCTTTGTCGAAATGTTGATAATGACAATAATTGATGCATGCCTCGCTATCATTTCTATATTTTGTAAATATCTTTAGTATTTACTGTTAATATTTCTCACCTTATATTTAAGGCATTTTGTGGAAAACGATGTCATTAAATAGTAGTAAGTGGCGGTTTGTATGGATCTCAGAAACTAAATGGACTACTGGAGGAATTGCTTGGATTGCCACTATTTTTCGTGATACCGCCACTTTATTTCTACCACCTCTATCTTAACTACAACACTTTAAACTCAGCAGTATAACTTCGTGATAACTTGAAACTCTAACAACAATCCTGTGCTATTTATAATACATTATTTTACCTCAAAATATCTAATATCTGTTATTCAAGTGACCCTGTCACTGAACAAGTTACGTGCATATCAATAGAGATCCCCGAAACCGAAAGAGAGCACCTCACTTAGACCAACGTAGCCCTAGGTGCTTCGAACGCGATCCCTCGGAGAAAGGGATGAGAGAAACGGATCCAAAGGGCAGCCAGAACCCTACGCATATTGTTACGTCACTGCTCTTGGCAGAGCTGTACATGATTAACCTTGTTCGCGAACTACGGAAGTCACGTGTGCAAATTATGCAGTCTACTGCAAGTGTACCGCCTTTGTTATGGTGAATGAACCGCAAAAAAATAAACTAGAAATAAAGGTTGAACCACCGACTGGACCGGATTACAAGGTCACGTTAACTTACGTAAGCTACCAGCACTTTCTCAATGTTGTGCCTGCAATTTATTTCATTTAGGACAGTCAACAAAAAGCAAATCCAAGGAGATCCACCTTAAAAGTTTGATTTCCTTACAGAGAATGTCAATGAGGATTAAAAACATTCACAAAGGTCTACAACATAAAACGTGATAATGATAAATAACAATGGCGTGACGTACGGATGAACATAAATTGGAGGGGAAAAAAATTCCACATGTTGTATTCATATTATTTTACAAACTGTTTTTACAAAATCATATTCTTGTATTTACTTCTGGTTAATTGAGATGAACTTTATTAAGCATCTTCTTTTAAGTTCAAGAAACATAACAGAAGACAAAGTACCCTTAAAGAAATAATTAAGGAAAGGTAGTCTTTTTGTAAAGTATGGCGACAGTATAAGACGAAAACTTTGACATTGTGACGATGTGAGGAAAACACGATTGAAACCATTTGAAACACCAATATGGTGAGTATATCTTTAGAAAGAAAACCTTCCAACTGATGTGTGTGATAGAGAGAGAGAGAGAGAGAGAGAGAGAGAGAGAGAGAGAGAGAGAGAGAGAGAGAGAGAGAGAGAGAGAGAGAGTAAACAGTGTAACTCAAAAACAAGATCTGCGATAGGTTAATTTGGCATTTAGCTTTAGCACTTTCCAGAAATGTCACACGAAGAATTTAAGAATTTAAAGAAACACAGCAAAATACGTTTTATATACAATATTATGTTAATATTTGATGCTATTAAAAGGTACTATAACAATTTTTTATTAAAATCCTTGTACCTAAAATATTTGTTTGACAAATAAAATGTACATCTTGAATTTCCTGGGAGCAAACTTCTCTTTATTTTGGAACGAATTGTGCATAACTAATTATATTAGACACCAAAACATATTTACGAAAGAGGTATCAGTTGTTACAGGTTTAAATTTTCGGTACTGTATCATTTTTAAAAGTATTCTCGCCCTTCAGTTGTTTCTTGTGATGTCACGGAAAGAAAGTGGAATTTGTGGGCCAGAGCACGCCGACACGGTGTGACCATTCGATTCAGCTTTCTCTATCCCTCCTGTACCTTCAAGAAAGGTTCTAATGAGGTATTTATGGAAATTTTTGTTGAAATAATATAAAATAGGAAAAATAACATTTCGTAGGAATAGTTTTTTAGAAGCTATTCAGACATAAATGACTGTATATAGAAGAAGAAGCACTGGAAATGTAACATCCATAAAAATAATACAAATTTTAATGCACCTGTGTGTAAAGAATTGCCCTAAAGGGGATGACAACAACGAAGTGTTTGTTTTTATCTCGTGGTCTTCCGCGATTCGGTTTGGTTTTTCTTTATTCTCAAGGGCATTCATGTCCTTTAATGGACTGCTTTTTTATAGTTTTGACCACAGGTTGCAGCTTTATTTTGGATGTAAACATCATTTTGGCTCAGTCTCAAGAGGTTCGGAAAAACACTCGAATTAGAGCACACAAGGTCGATGTAGCGGTTACTCGAAAAAACTGCAGCTAAAGGTCAACGTTATTCATTTGTACATTTTGTAAACATAACAGAATATCCTTTAAACTAAATACCATGACCTTTAACTATATTAAGTGTAAGATTCAAACCAAGAGTGTATTAATTACGATAAAATTAACATATCATAAAAAAAAAGAAACAGGTTATGTTAGTGACCATACAGCAATGCAATTGACGTACAGTTTATAATGAATTGTCATAGAATATGCCAAACCTTCTAAAACTCACACTGTATATATCAACATTTAAACAATACAATTTATTACAAACGGATTGCATCCTAAGCACAGTCAGGTATTTATATAAATTCGTAAGTTGTTTGGCATGATATCTGGAACATAAAAGCATATTTACTATCTTAAGTTGGTATCATCAACTCTGTGATAATTTTTTTCTCCATAATAAGTTTTTAAACATAAATGCTTGAAGCATAAATTTATGGAATACAAGGAGGAAGGTTAATCATTAAGAAATACATATCATAAAAGCTTACGTTAATAAACTTAATTTAAGGACTCCATATGCTAGAGGCATACCCAAGGAATGTTACAAATAAGAAATTTAAAATAATATAGTCAACATGCAAAATGCAATGCCATGGCCGGGATTTCAACCACGGATCTCCTACGAGGATGCGAAAGCCCTAGTGGTCTACCGGGGAAATATACGAGTCAACTTGAGAATTTAATGTCAGGACGGCACGTTGGCCATGGTAACCCAAAGGTTAAGAGCGACTGGAGGGAAACCAGGAGATCCCTAGTTCAAATCCCGGCCATGGCATTGAATTGTTCATGTTGACCCTATCTATCAAAAACGTTAGCCTATATACGGCTAGTGTGGAGAAATGATTAATTTCCATCAATTAACTAAAATGATAAGAGTTAAATGATGAAGTCTGTGACTCAAGTACTTACGATAGTAAGTCGCCACAAACGGCGTATCTCGGATGCGAGAGCCCCTAGTGGTCTACCGGGAAAATATACGAGTCAAATGGAGAATTTAATGTCAGGACGGCACGTTGGCCATGGTAGCTCAAAGGTTAAGAGCGACTTGACGGAAACGAGGAGATCCCTAGTTCAAATCCCGGCCATGGGATTGAATTTTTCATGTTGACTCTATCAAAAACGTTAGCCTTTATACGGCTACTGTGGAGAAATGATTAATTTCCATCAATTAACTAAAATGATAAGAGTTAAATGATGAAGTCTGTGACTCAAGTACTTACAATAAATAGTAAGTCGCCACGGTTATCTTGGATGCGAGAGCCCCTAGTGGTCTACCGGGAAAATATACGAGTCAACTGGAGAATTTAATGTCAGGACGGCGAAATGAGAGAAATTATTAATTTCCATCAATTAACTAAAATTTAAAACAACATTAATTGCTAAAACATAACATACAGACAGTTATGTTCGAATACAAAGAAATTACAGAAGTTAATTGACGGAAATTAATCGTTCTTTGGCATTAGCCGTGTATAAGCAAAGGTTTTAGATAGAGTCAACATGAAAAATTCAATGCCATGGCCGGGATTTGAACCACGGATCTCCTCGTTCCCGTTCAGTCGCTCTTAACCTTTGAGCTACCATGGCGAACATGCCGTCCTGATATTAAATTCTCCAATTGACTCACATATTTTCCCGGTAAATCACTAAGGGCTATCGTACCCGAGATATACTGTTTGTGGCGGCTTACTATTGCAAGTACTTAAGTCACAGGCTTCATCATTAAACTCTTATTATTTAAGTTAATTTATGGAAATTGATCGTTCCTTTACACTATCTGTGTATTGGCTAAGGTTTTGGGTAGATAGAGTCAAGCTGAAAAATTCAATGCCATGGTCGGGATTTGAACCACGGATCTCTTGGTTTGGTGCAGTCGCTCTTACCCACATATGTAGATTACTGCAACAGGCAAGAGAGAGAAGGGTTAGCATGGATGAGAACAGGAATAATATTTCTAAGAGGGATAAGAGGTAGGGGAAAGGGAATTTCTGAATTGTGTGGGGGAAAAGAAAGCATAGAACACTATGTAACAGAATGCGAGGAGGAGTAATATGGAGAAAAAAGGTTTGGGAAGAAAAATGGGAGAAAGTAGAGAAGAGTATAGTAGCTATAAAAATGTTAACGGGCAGGGAGGAAAAGAAGGTAAAAAGTATTGGTGAGTTCTTGCAGAAAGTAAAAGAAAAATGGGTCAGATATATAAAAAATGTAAGAAAGGAAGAGGAGGGAGAAGAAGGGGACTAATTAGGTAATCAAGGAGGTATGGAGGTTAAGAGCTACCTGGCAGAGCAAAAGACCAGGGTGTTATGCAAACCAAGGTAGCAACAAGATAACAACAAATAAATGTAGCCAAAAGTTGTAAATTGTAACATTTTGGAATATACATAATAAATATATCATATCATTATTAAATATTTATAATAGTAAGTCGCCACAAAAGTTGTATCTCGAATACGAGAGCCCTTAGTGGTTTCCCGGGAAAATATGAGTCAATTGGAGAGATTAATGTCAGGACGGCACGTTGGCCATGGTAGCTCAATGGGTAAGAGCGACTGGACGGAAACCAGGAAATCCGTGGTTCAAATCCCGACCATGGAATTGAATTTTTCAGTTTGACTGTTATCTATCCAAAGTTACAGAAGCTTTAGTCGCACAGGTTTACAGTAAAGGAATAATATAGAATGAAGTGTAAATAATAATACATTGATATATATTATGTACTATATTTTCAACTTTCGTACAATAATTGTAGTTTATCGCCTAGTTTCTCTGTCTGTTCTCACTTCTCTCTTTCCAATCAGTAATTGTCTGCATATCATCATTTGCTTCAACACATATAGTATTCAAAACAATGCCATGGCGATGTTTGAACCTCTCGAGCCATCCATTGAAAGCTCTGAAATGGTATTTGCCTACTTTTCTTGAATGCGAAGCAATGGCCCAGATATGGGAGTTCCTTTAGCGCGCGCACTAACACATCACTGGAACACAGCTCGATTTAGCTGGTCATACTCTGCAGATTTTGTGACGGGTTTCACATACTCTGCTGTTTCTTTTAGTCACAGCGAATTGAGATTTTCTTTTTAAAAATCTAATAAAATATGAGATTTCCCTACTTTAAACTTCACAGTTAATTCTTTTCGTGTCCTTCAATAATCTTAATTTTGTCTTCCAGTAATAATATCTTATGTTTAGAACTCATTTTACAGAATTCGTATACATACAAGCTATGCTTTTAAAAGCTTTCAAAGTTCACAGTTTTCTTCCATTCGTACTTGATCATTTGTAAGAACGAAACTGAGAGTGTACAGGGTGTATATAAATGAATATCGGGGTTTTAACTCTTTATCATATTTATGCCATTCAACTTACAGTTATAAATGATATGTCAAATGAAAGTGCAACTCAAACAATTTTACCAAGAACCTTATAAATGTTCAATGTGACTACCCTTTGTCACACGGCACACATCAAGTCTATAGCCGAGTTCTTCCCAAACGTTGATAAGTGTGTATTCAGTAATTGTAGCAACAGCTACTCAATCTGGTTTCTTAATTCAGGGAGGTCACCTGGTAGTGGAGCCATGTGCACACGATCCTTGATTAAGCCCCAAAGGTAAAAATCGCATGGCGTTAGGTCAGGAGAACGTGGAGGTCGTGTATAGCAAGTCCTGTCATTGGGGCCCTTGCGACCTATCCAGCGCTCGGGTGCAGTGACGTTCAGCCAATCGCGTACTTTGTTATGCCAGTGAGGTGGCACACCATCTTGCTGGAAAATTAAGTTTGGCTCATTTTCTTCCAACAGAGGGAAGAGTCATTGCTCTACTGTATCAAGGTAAGAAGTGTCAGTTATAGTAGGTTCACCAAAAAAGAAAAGCCTATAAGCTTTTCGCCAGGATACGCCACAAAAACATTCACTTTAGGGGAATCTCATTGCATTTCTACCATCACTTGAGGATCTTCTGAGCCCCAGATGCACAATTTATGGCCACTAAGGTGAAAGGTCGATTCATCACTGAAGACAACCCGATCTATAAAATCGTCATCGTCATGAAACGTGTCGTTTGCGAAGTTGGCACGTAATCCGTGGTCTGTCGGCTTTAGAGCCTGTAATAACTGCAAACGGTAAGGACGTAGCCGTAAACGTTTTCTTACAACTTTCCAAACAGTCAACACAGGAACTTAAATTCACGACTAGCCTTCCGGACTGATTTCTTTAGGCTACGAGTGAATGTATCTCTCACTCTCTCAACAGTCTCTTCACTTACTCTTGGTCGTCCCGTGCTCTTTCCTTTACAAAGGCAACCGGTATCTTCAAACCGATGATACCATCTGCGAATGGTATTATCACTAGGAGGATCACAACCGAACTTAATACGGAACGCACGTTGCACAGTAACTACAGATTCGATCTTTGCAAACACAAAACGCTTTCTGTTTACTAGTCGCCATCATTGCTACTACCGCTGTCTAGCGGATGGCGGCAGAAACACTGCATTAACATGCGCACTGGTGCCAACAAACAAAACTGAGTTACATTTTTATTTGACATACCCTTTATGACTGTAAGTTTAATGTAATAAATATTATAAAGAGTTAAAACTCCGATATTTATATACACCCTGTACAATTGAAAAACAGTTGTACTCTTACCATGTGTGTTGGAAGAGAGTTGAGATAGCTAATGGTTTGTTTACCCTTTTTCTCAAGGGATTACAGTTTATGACTTATTGCCTTATATAACATTGGTGCAAGTGTAGTTGTTCTCAAAATGATTGCATTTTTTAAATACGCACTTGTAACCCATTATACATAAAGTAATCCGTTTTAATCAGGTTATTTATACAAACGGTCCCCAAAAATATTTCCGTTTGCGCGTTAGGCAGTTTTTCGGCCTAGAGTATAATTGAACATATGCCCGGAGAAACGGGCTAACCCTCAAAATAAAATAGTTTGCGATAAGTGCTGCCCTCTGTTGTTGCGGCAGAGAGCTATCTTTTCTGGTGTTGGTCTATCCTCCAGCAATTATATTACGCTAAGTAGAGACAGGTGGAGTTCTTGGTTTCGTGATATTGCTACTCGTATAAATCTAAAAATGGACTAACCTGTTCATCCTCTGGGCCTGCCATCTAGTAGCCGATCAAATATGTTTGCCTTGTGACCGTGATTTCGGCACAATAACATACTATATCCATACCCTTTCACGTTCCTTCTATCAAAACCTCTCCCACAACTTCAACTCCCTCATCCGCGGTCTAGGTGAGTACGACAACGATCCTGGAGAGCGCTACAAACGCCCGAGACTGCTTCTAGGCACATAAAATAACACATCAGATGGCTTATATATAACTTCAACCTCATCTTCTGCCGCATATTATCCTTCCTTACAAAACAATCCACTGCCAGTAGAGGGCCTAGCCCTGATCTGGCTTGAGACCGAAGATCTGTCATTCAGATCTTCAATATCCAGTCCTGTGTGTGTGTGTGTGTGTGTGTGTGTGTGTGTGTGTGTGTGTGTGTGTGTGTGTGTGTGTGTGTGTGTGTGTGTGTGTGTGTTTCGGCCTTATGGAGAAAAGAAAAAGAGACAAGCAGCTTACATTTATGTTTCAGATCAGTGAATGGAGCTAGGGAAAAAAAAAAAAAAAAAAAAAACAGGATAAAGAATCCTTTTCATATTGTCAAAATGACAACTAACATGTTCATTTCTGCAAAGCCTCTTCTGGATGAACTACAGAAAAGAGCAGTTTCAGAATATGCTCCTGAGCAAGGTGGCATGCATGAAAGTATTTAAAGACCACCTCTTTAAGCTATATTTTAAATACACTTACGGTAATGTTGAGGATTATGACATTTTGGACATTAGAAGAAAAATATCTGGCAAACCTTCGTTTATATGATATTTCGTCCAAAATAGAATGGTCCAAGACCTATAAATCCTGCAAAATTAAAAGACTTACTGGATCTGATGAATTATATCCCACCAATTTATTATGAGACTATAAAACTCTTAAATCTCAGACCACAGCTTCTCAGAATATTACTGATGAACCATTTTTGATCAGCCGGACTACAGCTGAAAAGTTTGTAACTACTTCCTAAAAGATATACCTGCTTATTGAAAAGTGGAATTATCCAAACTATACCTTGTTTAAAAACCAAAAGACATACTTAATTATTAGTTTTACCTAAAAGGTATTTAAAATGTTTTTAGAATAATACTTGAATAAATGGTGACAAAGGTTTTCACTTTTTTTTTTCATATTTTACTTTTATTAATTTTATTACATTAGTCATGTTTTGGGGTCTATTAAGGACAACATTGATAACTATACTGAATTCTTGAGTCTCATATTCTCAGAAATGAAATAAAATAACCTTAACAATTGCTTTCAACCTCATTCACAAAATACCGTTTTTCTCCATTTTTAAAAGATGTGGTTTAACCCGTTTTTCTGGGCACGTCTTCAATTTTACATGGGAAATAGCCCCGTTTCGAAATTTATTTTTCGGTTTTTCCAAGTTTTCGGCATATAAGGGTTCGTTTTAAACAGGTTTAACTGTATCATATCTTACATTCCTATATGGTGCCAACAATACATTTAACAAATAAATCTTTTAATAAACATTTTCAATAAAGAATGATCACATTATTTTTTTTTTTTTTTTTTTTTTGAAAACATACCTTTACTCTTCCTCATAATGTTGATGGTTCTTCTCAAAATAGTCTCACCTGAATGCGATGCACTGGTCCCAGCGTTTCTACCAGTCTTCAAAGACATGCTGGAAACCATTTTATGAGAGATCCTTCAAAATCGCCTCCGCAGCCTTCACCACTGCTTCTGATGATGGATAATGCCTTCCACGAAGGCGTTTCTTCAAGTTAGGGAATAGAAAAAAGTCACATGGGGCTAAATCCGGACTATAGGGAGGGTGAGGGGGTGCACTTCACGTTGCTTTTTGCAAGATATTCAGCAATAACATTCGCAATATGCGGCCGTGCGTTATCGTGGTGCAGCATCCAGCCTGCTTCACGGAAATGTGGTCTTTTGCGCCTGATATGGACTTGCAATATTTTCAGGACATCCCTGTAGTATTGTCCAGTTACTTAAGTGTGTGCAGGTACAACATGCTGATAAATCATTCCATGAATATCAAAGAATTAGATGACCATAACTTTTCCAGCAGAAGCAACCACTTTTGCTTTTGGGGGGGTTAGTGATGAAGGAAATTTCCTCACTGAGCTTTGCTGTTTGCTCTCAGGATTAAAATGATGTAGCCAAGTTTCATTAGCAGTTATTATGTTTGAACGAAGCTCCGGATCTTCCTCTAACATCAACTTTAACTGCATGTTACCTCCACTGCAGCGGTAGGCGATACTGAACATGTCTGAATTTAACTGGTTCTCACAGGCGGGAACCAGGAGTACCAACAATGAAACTACTATGACGTGTTTGTTTCACATTAAGCTAACAGAATATAATAAGTTTGAATTTCATTACGAAATATTATAACCGTAAAAAGATTATGTTCATTCTTTATTGAACAGTCCCCGTAATAAAGTAGTAAAGGATCAATAGTAAAGATATTTAACTTGCTTCAAGAAGATAGGACGGTCACATTGGCGTTACACCTGCAACGTTCTGTACAAGAGGTAAAGGAATCTGAAGGACGACAAGAATAGTAAATTCCACCAAGTCCACGCACGTGTGTATAAAGCGCCAATACCTTATATAATTATTAAACACATTGTCATGCCAACGACCCGGGAAGGTCTTGTTCTTTAAAAATTCTGATGTAGATATAAATGTATGGCTTATGATAACTGTTTTCTTAATAGCAACGGGAAATGCAAGTTACCGTGAGTTGCAGTAAAACCAGTTGTAAAATCGCCAAGCGCGGGCTTTTGGCGCTATAAACTGCTGATGAAATAAATGGGCTTAACGCTCTAAAGAAACCAAGTTTATAAATACAAACACATTTTTATCATCATTAAGTCAACATTAGACCACTAAAGTCTCTACTTTATGGTTGCCGAAGATTCTGATTCGCACCTAAAACACAACTTTTATTATGTCACGTGAACTTCTAAGAATTCTTTTGCCTCTCTAATTTTCATATCTGACATATTAATGCTATTCAGCGACTTCTCATTAGGTACTAAATTCTAATTAACTGAAACTTGAGCTAAAGTATTTCTTCTTGTTTGAGTTCTATGGAACGCTTAATTGCTTTCGTTACATTTACAATTGCATTCCTTCAACACGGAATTCGGCTAATGACTTCTTATTCACTGACAGTATTGTAACTCATTCTTATTATATTACACACTGATTTTAACAATGGAATCTATCTTCCTTGGTCAATAACTCCAGTATAAGGTCTAAGAACACTCAGTGTCACAGTACATTGCTTCATCTACAACGTTTAATACATACGAATATTAAGTCATTTCCAGATTATGCAATTTAAAACACAGTTTTTAATATCTCCTTGTCATACAATTTTCCTATTTTTTACACATTTGAGATGTATATTTCTCCTTGAGTTATAAAACGAGTTTGCTAAGAACTACGCCCGTAATTTAATTTAAAAAATATTTTCAATGTAAATTGGTGTGAAAACAATTGCTAATGAAGTATACACCTACAAAGGTTTTCTTAAAAGTTTTCGAACTAATAAAGATACAATACATTTTTTCAGAACCTTTTTTATTTTTCAACGTTGTATTTTTGTAACTCCACACACTTCTTCCAGCAACGCTCCCATCTCTGTAACCCGTCCAGATAAGTCTCGGCATTTTTCTCTGCAAAATAATAGTTCACAAATGTGATTGCCTCTTCATTTGACGGAAATCTCTGTCCTCCGAGCGCAATTTTCAGATGAGGGAACAAAAAGAAGTCGCTTGATACTAGATCTGGTGAGTAAGGTGGATGGTCAAGCAGTTCAAACCGTAATTTGTGGATTTTGGCCATTGCAACCGCTAAGGTTTGAGACGGTGCGTTGTCTTGGTGAAACAGGATTTCCTTTTCCTGCGAATGTGGCCGTTTTTCCGCAAGTTCTGCCTTCAGCTTGTCAAATAATGATGCGTAGTATGCTCCTGTAATGGTCTCTCCTTTTTAAAGATTAAAGTAAACTCCATGACTATCCCCAAAAACAGTCGCCTTCACTTTCCCAGCCGGAAAAACAACAGATTTTGCATTTTTTGGAGCCGGTTCCCCCTTTGCAGTCCACTGTTTAGACTGTATCTTTGTTTCGGGCGTATAATGGCGTATCCAAGTTTCATCCACAGTAATTAATCGGTGCCAGAACGCAGATTTATTGCACCTAAACTGCGCCAACATAGTGTTGGAAATGTTCATGGGAACACGTTTTTGGTCTAACGTGAGCAAATGCGGCACCCAACACGCGGACAGTTTTCTCATGTCTAAATGTTGAGCTAATATGTGAAAAACACGTTCTTATGACATGTTCATAGCCTCTACTATTTCTCTCACTTTAATTCGGCGGTCGTGTAGCACCACTTGGGGAACTTTGGCGATGTTTTCGTCGGTAGTTGCAGTTTTTGGACGTCCCGAACGTTCCGCTCCCAAGCTCTTACGGCCACGTTTAAATTCAGCTGCCCATAATTTCACTGTAGTAAATGTTGGTGCAGAGTACCCATACACAGAATCCAACTCATCTTTGATTTACGTAGGCGTATTGCCTTTCAAAAACAAATATTTAATGACAGCCCGATACTCCGTTTTGTCCATTTTCATAAAAAAAACACTGTAATAATTCCCCTTGGTCATAAACATAAAGTCGCTTAATATATGTTATACCAAAATACTATTAGGTTAGCATAGATATTCTATACTGATTATTTTGCATCGAAAGCAAATACATAGATATTACAGAGAAACAGAAATATGAGGTCCCTCAAGGTTGAGAACGCATGGTCGGCTTTCTTTTATAACAGGTCCACCTCTAGGATCAATGCCTTTCTTCATAACAGGTCCACTCCTAGGAAAACAATGCCTGCGAACCATGTGGAAGGTCGGTTTGCTGCCTTGTCTTCTCTTTCACGCCGATACGTACGTGATAGATACAATAGATTCGTGGATTATCCGAATTTCTAAAACTTTTGCAGCGTACGTGCTTTGGAATTAAATAACTGGGCGCTGTGTGAAACTCTCTATCAACGTTTGGTCTTGCGCACATACAAAATTCATACGATGGTTTAAACTCAAAATTGAAACCAACCAATTACAGTTTAGAACTTGCACAGGTGATTCACACAAAAATTCAAAATGTAACGATAGAAGGGGAAATCCAGGAGATAGTGGATCCGTGATTTTGATAGTTGACACTCTGTCGGTCGTTCGCAGTGGAACCACGTCGTATATACCAGTGCGGTAGGATTTCACTGAACACATAACACGTGTAAAGAACTCTGCCGTTACCGCCAAAAACAAGACACGATTCTACAAACAGCGACTTTACAGTTGGCGAGTGAGGTATCTAATTACAGTAGTGAATAAATGGATCATGGAGCAGTCGAGGTGTTTTCTTCGCTGATCATACCACATCCAGTCAGGACGTATCCCACACCCTGGAACAAAGAAGAGTCCATGCCGAGCGAACCCCGAGGAAAACTTCGACCTGTCCAGGAAACCTCCCCCATCCGTAACCCTCACCAGTCATCTTCCCTATATTATGAGGTGTTGAGTACTGGGAGTACTCTCCAGGTTCATAACGGGCAAGGACCACCTCAACACTCACGTCAACTCACTTAAACGACTGTTACATAACAACTGAGCGTCCAAAATGGCTGAATGTTTGGTGAGTAGCTGACAACAGATGAGCAACGAAATTCACTAGCTTTTATTTACGAGTGTTGCCATCTTCATTTTGAGGTCGGAAACTTCTCAGACCACCCTCGTACATGAGTTATACCTGAGAAGTGGTAAAAGGTAAAGAAAATGGTAGTTGCATTTTAATATATAGGTTTTTGTTTAGAAAATAAATCATATGTAGCATTATGGCATAGTATTACATTAAAAAGCGAGGAAGTGCACCGGAAAATATTTCAAGCACATAGACGTTTACATGAGGCTATCGCACGTACACGGTGAGTCCAGCGTATATACCCTCTCTTCAGATACACCCTTGTCTTCAGGACAGCAACGTGTCATACATCGGCAGGCGCGAGAAGTTATATTGTGAATGTTGTGACAAGGTGAAAGATGGGGGAATCAAAATCCCTTTGTGATTCCTCAATAGATATTGCTGATGGATTGTCTGGCAGTATATCTATAGCAATTTAATCCTCCAGGTGCATTGAATCAAAGTCCATAGAACTGTTGTTTATCTTTCATTTCCGTGGCATGTTTTGCCACGACATATGAATATGTCATTATTTTTATTTTTATTTTAATTCAGATTCATCTTTATTAAGGGCACTGTGAGGTTATTTTTACCCAGACAAGGCTAATTTTTACCAATATTAAAACTTGAATATATAGAAAACTAAACATTATCAGAAATTGAAATTCGGTATGATTACTGTATAAGGATGTGTGCATTTAACTACTGTATAATATTTAAATTACGTTCACATAGGTCCATGCAAAAGGGGCACAAATCACACCGTGTGTCCTGAAAAAGATATTGCATCCTATATTTCAGGTGCACTTTACTTGTAGGAATTTAAAGCTACATGCACCACGTTTTATCCTAAATAACCTAAGATACCGTTTTATAATATCGGCTAAATGAACATCATATATAGTTTATACTATGCACATGAAAAATTAATTAGTTTCAGTAAAATAAGGATAATATTTTCAAGGACTGAATATTTGTTTGCATCCATTTTATTAATTACATTAATATAAATGTTAGCCGAATGTGTTCAAGGAACATTGACAAATAACCACTACAGATTTTGTGTCAATATCTTTTATAGTTTTTGATAAACAGGTACCTAAAGTATGAAAAATCAAGTTTTTGGGAAATCACGATCAAAGATTAAACACCATTCTCAGGAACTGGGCGTATCATTACGCCACCATCTTTAAATTCACAAATTAAAGGACTTAAATACCAGCTGACAACCTATGTTATTTATATAATTTTAAAGCTGAAGAATTATACAATTTTAACATTAACAACAGTGCCCTTAAAATAACATAAGATTGTGTTTCATTAGTAACTGCAATAATATTAGCTAAAATTACATACATATAATGTTGTATATATTAACATTAAGATGCATTTATATCATGTGGTTTATATTTCGAAAATGGCCTATTTGTACAGAATGATCAGGCTTCAGAAAATTACATTACCATATACTTACCTATAATTACGAAATCATTTAATACGAAAAAGCTTTCCCTTAGTGACAGTTTTATTTAATAACCAGAAGGCTAAAAGAATTGATAATTATTGGATAAAGAAATGGAATACTGAAATAAGAAGCTCGATGTTGATGATTTGTATACGATAATAGCGACAATGACGGTGAGATATGTTTCAGTGACAGAACATTGATATGATACATTTAACATTATTTTCTAGTTGTGTAAGTCACATTTCAGAAATTACAGAAAGTACAGATTGCTCACACTAGAAAATTAGCTATATTAATTACTGTGTACATCCTATAACTGCCATAGTCATTTAATAACAAAAGTGTAGTAACTAATTTGGTTGGTAATTTCTTTTTTTCCTCTATGGAAATTGCAGAAGATAGGGCTATTTAGATTCATTTTCATTATTTGAAAAATATTGCAGTAAATAATTACCTACGTAGGTACATATTTCATGCACTTATAATCATTAAGGTTACTTTTTATGACTATGCAGCCGTGTTGTTATAACAATTGACTAAACTTTTATATCAGACACGTAGCTTGCAAGTGTTTCATTTGTGTTTCGTCCCTTACTGTACGCCACCTTATTAATAGTTCACCCTTCTAACCAGTAAATAAGATAATCGCAGCGCCGGTCACTGAACGTCAATATGCCGCAACGCTCTGTTTAATAAAATGGAATATGTGGAAAAACAAAACAAACTGTATGGTTGTTACACATTTTTTCTTCATAAACGCCGATTATTGCCTTCCTAATGTGCGTACCCACCAGGAGCCTACATCGGTAGGTACGAGATTGGCGATCCCGGGGTCCCGATCCAAATCTCTCGATTGGGTGCCTCTGAGTGGTGAGAGAGCTATTGCCAAACGCCCAAAACTTTGGTGCACATCCGTGTTTGACCCTTACCTCCTTGAGCACAAGTCTGATGGATACCTAGCACGTAGGAGCGCAGGGGTGACTGGGTAACGCGTAACTCTCAGCCCCTGGTTATCATGTAGGACTGTGTTCGTATCCACTGATAAAGGTCAGTCCCGGGGAGAAATGAAATGTGTAGTGTTTAACGCCCGCTTTTACTACATATGGCACCGCAGGCGGTGACACTGATGGTACCTGAGATGAAGATGAAGCACCGGTGGAATGAGATGGCGGGGGAAACCGTAGGTCCCGGAGAAAACCGGCTCCAGCACCGTGTTGTCCACTACAAATCTCACTGGGTTCGAACCCGGGCCGCCTTGGTGAGAGCCAAGCGGTCTAACCATTGAGCCACGGCGCGGCCAGTTCCGGGGAGGGTCCATTGCATGAGGTGTTACACTCCTGAAGGCGATTGGGTCCCTTTGTCCGTACATAGGAAGGTGAGACACTGAGGTGAGCAAGGTCCAGGCCAGGACTCTCACTTAAGCCGGGGTGGCGCCCAGGAAGTGAGCACGCCATCGGTGACATTTCCAGTGGTGGAGGACATAATCGCTATGGGAACTGATAAAATACACAAACATGTTAAGATAGTTGAAAAGGAAGTAGCTGAGCCTGGTGGTCCTCGCTGTTTGATCTCGTAATGGCACGCTACTGCTCGAAAAAGCTTCACCGACGCAGGCTGCAAAAATTTTGAAAGCAATATGCTTGTGAATTATCCGGAGCGCGTTGAATTCCATAGAACTCTGAAGTCCCCGTGGTGTGTTGTAAACACCAGCGCACTGGACGGAATGTCCAATAAGGAGACTCAGAAAAACTTGGCAGAACAAGGTCTGACCAAGGTATTGTCGCGAACCCGTTATCCACGATAGCGCGGCTTGTGTACACTAAGAGCCGGCAAATAAAGATAACGGATATAAAGAACTTGCCGGCGCAGATTAACTTACGCTTCTGGAAGATTCGTATTTCGTCATTCGATGTCTTGTTCCAGAAACATCTAGTGATTGTACAGAACAGTCGGCTTCGTGTTCGTCCCAGAAATCTCTCGAATTTATGAATGAGATATATAAGAGATTGTGACACGCCAGCGGACAGTTGTAAAACAAGAGTCAGTCGTGAACAGTAGTAAATAGATGTAATCAGAACGCTGTTTGTTTTGGTTAGCGACCTTGGTAGATTGTGTGGTGTATGTGACTTAATGTTGTTACGTGAGAATTGAACAGTGTATTTCTACGGAAATAAAGAACGATTTTAATTTCTGCAAATTGGACTTTTAATTCTACAAACCCACAAAGTCACAGTATATCGAGTCCACCGCAAAAAACGAGGTGAACTGGGGCCCACTTGTACCCTGTTTCTTACGTTTGATCGGGCACATCTGCCACAAAGGATTAAGGCAGGGTGTGAAGCTATTGAAGTGAGGCAGTATATATCCAATTAATTGAGGTGCTATAAATGCCAGCACTTTGGCCACACAAGTGATTCCTGTAATGGAGTTGCTACCTGCGTTGATTGTGGGCAAGTCAAGCATGTGGAAGTCAACCTGCAACATGTGTTAACTGCAGTGGTAACCATTCATCGAACTCCAGAGAATGCCCCCGTTTTATGGAGATAAAGGCGATCCAAGAGATCCGGGTAAGAGAGAAGGTGTCTTTCTTGGAAGCCCGGAAGTTCTTGCGTATTCGTCAGCCTTCTGTCCCTAGGATACTTACTTATAGTGCAGTGGCAGCTAAGTCGGTACCTAGATGTGAAATTGCAACACAAACTAGCGACATAAACGGGGCAGTAATATCCGAAAGGACAATTACACCAAGATCACTGCCAAAGCAGCAGACACCAGCGCGAACAACAGTGAGCACGCCTACCAAGTCCAATCCTGTGAAGAACGTTCCAGCCAAGTCACCGCAGAAAACATCTACTTCAAGAAAATGTGAACCAGTAGTATATAATGGAGAGCACTCATCTGGAGAGCACTCAGAACGGCAGTTATCTTCCTCGTTGATTGCAGTTTCCGATCGGTTTGAAGAATTGGAACTGAAATTATTAATTAGAAAGAAGTTATCCTGCATAGACGATATGGATAAGGAGGATTCTGCCTTCACTGCCAGAACGACAGTGAAAAAAGGCAGGACAAACCTCCTGAAAATTTTAGCCCAACCCTCAAGGAAAGGGGCAAGTTTATTCGACCACCGTTGGGCAGGTAGTTTGATTTTTAGTTTTAAGTTACAGAATTAATAAATAACATTTTATACCTTTTGGCGTTTATTAATTCTTTAGTATGGTTTTTCATTGCTTTCTTTTTTTCTAATTGTACATATATAATTTATTTGTCACTTTTATTTCGATTTTTGTATTTCACAATCAAATTTATCAGTGTCTATTGCGCTGATTGAGTTTCTGAATAGACGCTAATGACCAGGAAGTTGGGCGCCTTTATATATATATATATATATATATATATATATATATATATATATATATATATATATACACACACACACACACACACATCATCATCATCATCATCATCATCATCTAATATGCGTATGTTGTAGAAATAGGGTAGAGAG
Source organism: Mantis religiosa (assembly GCA_030765055.1). NCBI lineage: Eukaryota > Metazoa > Arthropoda > Insecta > Mantodea > Mantidae > Mantis > Mantis religiosa. The sequence continues at coordinate 113,452,081 of CM060954.1, read as the reverse complement.
TATATGATGTACTATGAGCTGCATGAGAACTATTGCAGATAGCATCATCCTCTAGGAGGAAGGGATGATGTGAAGGAAACAAGGGAGGCCTAGGATGCAGGCACAAAGATCACAGAAACGTGTGGAGGACCCAATACATTATATTTACCATAGCCGGTTAGAGACGAACGGCCCTCCAAACCAAGCAATCCTATTGTGTCCAGGAATATTCCCTCCTTGGAGCACGTGACTGCGTCATGTCACCACTCTACATTTATTTACATATAAATATCTGTCCCCTTCATTATTACAAACGAGGTTACATCTAAAAGCCTATAATTTAACAGCAGTTTACATGATAATGAGTTAAAATTCGCAGGTTTAAGCCCCATAACTTTACTACAGAACGGCATAACAAGAGCCTGCATGACCAAGAATCAGGGTAGAAAGAACGGTTGAAACATCAGAGGACTCCCGTTAAAATCTGCTCTCAAATAACAATAAAAAAATAAGAGTAAAAATCCAGTTTTCCACTTGCACCATGTAACAAAATTATTGAAATAATTTGGAGGCAAGCACCGAAAAGTGAAAGGATAAAAATGACAGAGTGCAGTTCTTTGCCCTAAAACGGCCACATTACGAAGACCTGACCAAACTATGTCACAAACGTACACACAGTTGAAGAGCTGGGGGAAAAAAAGCCGCCATGCGAGGCAATTAACCTCTCTAGCCGGACAGAGATGCCACCTATCAAACCAAATAAAAGAAAAACACATCCCGCAGACAGCTTTCTCCTAGAATTAGCGGAAATACGGATAATACAAAAGTTTTACATAGATATCAGCATGACCATTGCTACACCTTGTAATCACGAGCCTCCTATTTGATAGCTACATAAGAGCATTTTTAAAGAGTTCATTGCAGCTAGTTTGGTTAATGGAGGCTAAATTACTTTGATAATAATCAATAATATTGCGCTTCAAAGCAATACGTAGTAAGTATTGATTTATTTCTCTTACGTTCATTTGTTTTATTATCATTTTCTTCATTTCGATTACAGAGTTTTGCGTGATGTAATCTCAAATATTTACAAGTTCTTAATTTAGTTTTAAGCAATGACAGAATAGAGCATAACGACAAGAGTTTGAAGCATAGATTTTTCTAATTAAGATAGATGTGCAAATTTTGTAGAGATGAAGAGAGCACTGTTCATTACCTGATAGAACGTAAGGAGCTAACAAATTGCAAGAGAAAAATATTGGATAAGAAATGGGACAGCGTGAGTAAAGACGTAGTGGCATTATGCATGTTAACGGGGATGAGCGAAAAGAAAAATAAATGTACGAGAATTAGAATTCCTATACAGGTTAAGAGAAAAGTGGATTAGGGTAAAAGAAGCAAAGTTCAGGAAGAAATGACAAGCTGCTCAGGAAAAACAAAGGCTTGTGGCTAGGGGACCTGAGTCAGTGAGTAAATCTTGGCATCTCGACTAGAAGGATCGTGAAACTCTGGGACGACTTCGCCTCGTGTGCAGAAGCTTCCAGATCATCTCGGTCGCGTATAAATAGAAGCACGGTTCACAAAGTCAGTCAGTTTTTAGTCAGTCAGTTCTAGAGAGAGTTGTACAGCAAGGTGCCGAGTAGCGAGTGCAGTGTGGACTTGCGTCCTGCGAACTGGTGAATTGTAATTGTGAGTGTTACGTAATTGTGTGTGGTACGTAATCCTACTGTGATTTGCAAGTGTACCAACTGTAATTCGGTGGAAATAAAGAACATTTTGAATTTGTGCAATTTGGCTATTTAATTCTACGAACTCACAAGGTTACATTATTATTATTATTATTATTATTATTATTATTATTATTATTATTATTATTATTATTATTATTATTATTATTATTATTATTATTATTATTATTATTATTATTATTATTATTATTATTATTATTATTATTATTATTATTATTATTATTATTATTATTATTATTATTATTATTATTATTATTATTATTATTATTATTATTATTATTATTATTATTATTATTATTATTATTATTATTATTATTATTATTATTATTATTATTATTATTATTATTATTGTTATTGTTATTGTTATTGTTATTGTTATTGTTATTATTATTATTATTATTATTATTATTATTATTATTATTATTATTATTATTATTATTATTATTATTATTATTATTATTATTATTATTATTATTATTATTATTATTATTATTATTATTATTATTATTATTATTATTATTATTATTATTATTATTATTATTATTATTATTATTATTATTATTATTATTATTATTATTATTATTATTATTATTATTATTATTATTATTATTATTATTATTATTATTATTATTATTATTATTATTATTATTATTATTATTATTATTATTATTATTATTATTATTATTATTATTATTATTATTATTATTATTATTATTATTATTATTATTATTATTATGATTATTATTATTATTATTATTATTATTATTATTATTATTATTATTATTATTATTATTATTATTATTATTATTATTACTATTATTATTACTATTACTATTACTATTACTATTATTATTATTATTATTATTATTATTATTATTATTATTATTATTATTATTATTATTATTATTATTATTATTATTATTATTATTATTATTATTATTATTATTATTATTATTATTATTATTATTATTATTATTATTATTATTATTATTATTATTATTATTATTATTATTATTATTATTATTATTATTATTATTATTATTATTATTATTATTATTATTATTATTATTATTATTATTATTATTATTATTATTATTATTATTATTATTATTATTATTATTATTATTATTATTATTATTATTATTATTATTATTATTATTATTATTATTATTATTATTATTATTATTATTATTATTATTATTATTATTATTATTATTATTATTATTATTATTATTATTATTATTATTATTATTATTATTATTATTATTATTATTATTATTATTATTATTATTATTAATATTATTATTATTATTATTATTATTATTATTATTATTATTATTATTATTATTATTATTATTATTATTATTATTATTATTATTATTATTATTATTATTATTATTATTATTATTATTATTATTATTATTATTATTATTATTATTATTATTATTATTATTATTATTATTATTATTATTATTATTATTATTATCATCATCATTATTATCATTATTATCATTATTATCATTATTATTATCATTATCATTATCATTACTATTACTATTACGAGGGCTATCCAGAAAGTAGATTACGTTTTCGTCTGTTTCCGCTAGGGGCGGGGCTAGCGCGGCCATCTTGGGGTCAGAGCGTTGCGCAGCTCAGTCGGCATCTAGCCGTGCTAGTGAGAGGTTCGTGCTGTGCTCCGTTCAGATACTGTGACGGTTTGAAATGTCTGCGTTAATTGAAAATCCCGCGAGCTGCGTGCAGTAATAAGGTTTCTGACTGCAAAAAACTGTAAACCGATAGAAATCTATCGGCAGCTTTGTGAAGTGTATGGGGACAACATTATCACTGAAGGTGGAGTGCGTCAGTGGGTCATCAGATTTAAAAATGGCCGAACCAATGTTCACGACGAAGATCGAAGTGGGAGACCCAGCATAGTGACTGCCGAACTTGTCGAAAAAGTCGATGCTAAAGTCCGTGAAAATCGAAGGTTCACAATAACGGAACTTTCTTTGAGTTTTCCACAAATTTCGCGAAGTTTGTTGCACGAAATCATCAGCGAAAAGCTTGGTTACCACAAGTTTTGTGTAAGATGGATTCCAAAAATCTTGACAGAGGACCACAAAAATCAGCGAATGGCTGCAGCGTTGAACTTTTTGGACGTTTACCATAAGGATGGTGACTCTTTACTCGATCGCATCGTTACTGGTGACGAAACATGGGTGAAACACGTGAACTGTGAAACGAAATTGCAATCAATGCAGTGGGGGCACACAAGTTCTCCCCAAAAACCCAAGAAATGCATGCAAACAATGTCGGCAAGGAAGATGATGGCGACTGTTTTTTGGGACAGAAAAGGTGTGATTTTGGTGGACTTCCTGGAAAGAGGCACTACAATAAACTCTCAAAGGTATTGCCAAACTCTCCAAAAACTCAGAAGAGCCATTCAAAACAAGCGCAGAGGAATGTTGAGCTCTAAGATCTTGTTGATTCACGACAACGCCCGGCCCCACACGGCAAATGTCACTCGTGAAGTTCTTGAATCTTTTAAGTGGGAGTTGTTTCCTCATCCGCCGTACAGTCCCGACCTGGCACCGAGCGACTTCCACCTATTCCCAGCAATGAAGAAGTGGCTGGCTATGCAGCGTTTTGATGACGACGCACAGCTGCAAGAAGAGGTAACGAAGTGGTTGAAGGCGCAGGCGGCCGAATTTTTCGACGAAGGAATTTCCAAGCTCGTACATCGCTACTATAAATGCCTTAATTTGAATGGTGACTATGTCGAAAAGTAGTATTTGAGTGTGACTTTCATCTGTATATAATAAAATTTGTTTCCTATACTTTGTTTACTTTTTATTCCAAAACGTAATCTACCTTCTGGATAGCCCTCGTATTATTATTATTATTATTATTATTATTATTATTATTATTATTATTATTATTATTATTATTATTATTATTATTATTATTATTATTATTATTATTATTATTATTATTATTATTATTATTATTATTATTATTATTATTATTATTATTATTATTATTATTATTATTATTATTATTATTATTATTATTATTATTATTATTATTATTATTATTATTATTATTATTATTATTATTATTATTATTATTATTATTATTATTATTATTATTATTATTATTATTATTATTATTATTATTATTATTATTATTATTATTATTATTATTATTATTATTATTATTATTATTATTATTATTATTATTATTATTATTATTATTATTATTATTATTATTATTATTATTATTATTATTATTATTATTATTATTATTATTATTATTATTATTATTATTATTACTATCATTATCATCATCATTATTATTGGTGGTGGTGGTGGCAGTGGTGACTTCGGCGTCGGCTGCGGCGGCTTCATCGTTATCATATTGTGTCCTTTGTACTCAGCAAAATAATAATTTTCATCATTTTCTAGCGCTTTATTACTGTGACTTTGTGGGTTCGTGGAATGAAAAGTCCAATTTGCCGAAATTCTAAATGTTCTTTATTTCCGTCGAAATACACTGTTCAATTCTCACGTAACAACATTACAACAACAACTCATGGCGTGACAACACTTAGAGGGCCAAGGCCTACCAACCCGACTGTCGGCCTCACGCCCGCTTACGCACGGCAGAGGTGGACGATCATCCAACCGATACGGGGAGGAGATGCGGTCAGCATCTCGGCAGCCGGAATGTTGGTTTCCGTGACCTAGCGAAAGCTCCTCACTTTCCTCACGATGCTGAGTGGGCACCGGTCCTATACCCGGGACCGAAAATCCCCACCACATGGGTGGGATCGAACCCGAGCCAGATTTCCGTGGCCAGAGACCAAGGCATGCTGCCTTAGCCCGCTACGCTACGGCGCAGGACGTAACAACATTACATCACTTATACAACACAATCTTCCGGGGTCGATGACAATAACAAACAGCGTTCAGTTTACATCATCAGCTCCCATTACAACAACACTCTCTGCTTACCTCTCGTGACTCACTCTCCTTTTACAACTGTCCGCTGGTGTGTCACAATCTCTTATATATCTATAAAGAAACCGAAAATTCTATCACCTTCCAGAGGCGTAACTTTATCTATGCCGGCAAGTCCTTTATCTCCGTGATACGCTATCCGTCTGTTATTTATCGGCGCTATCGTCATTTGCCGGCTCTTTGTGTATGCTAGCCTCGCTATCGTAGATAACGGCTTCGCGACATTACTTTCCTCTTCATCAACATAATCTGTATCGGTGTCCACAGATCGTGTTTCAGTTAAGTCTTCATATTTAGAATAACTTCCTGCAAAATTATCCTCAATAGGCAGCACATCATCGTCGAAAATAAGGCGATGGACCTCCTCCAAATACTCAGGATTTTCCAAATTGTATACTTCACTCATTTTAAAACCTACGATTTACAGTAATAAAGAAAGGCACTCTCATTTACCTTGCAACAACGCAATCACCTACATCAGCATTCTCTAGCAATGAGTGGCTGGATCCGATAGCGGCGATAATGTGTAACGTGAGTTGGCGCGATGTATCTGACAGATACAACAGCATACGCGTGATGACGTTTGTCTCGTTTTAAACCTTAGCATTAGGGAGAAATGGTTGAAACTTACAGGAAACAATAACAAAAGTATGATGGAAGATGTCCTGGCTCGGCAAGCCCTTACCAATATTTATTGCCATAATAATGAAACAAACTTAGGCCATGTATCTCACACATAAATGTGTGACTAACAAAGGGTTAAGACATTTTCAGATAAATAATATATATAATATATATGTATATATATTCCCGATACCGATAAACGATACTTCTCACGATGTCCGATAGATGGATGCTCGATGCTTTAATTTCAATACAAAATAGAATATTGGGAGAACTCTGTAATGCTAATAAAATTAAATAGGTGCACATACTTAATTAGACTTAAAACCATCAGTGTTCTTATTTTTAAACTTTATATTACACATTTAAAAGCAAAACGGTCCACTTTTATAAGTTTTGTACTTCCATCGTAGTAGATAATAAAGTTATTTCTGCAAATATATCTCTCAATTAGCAGGAAGTTGATCAAAGAATGAATTTTGTAAGTAGATATTTTGTTGAAAATTGTTTAGAGAAATTTACATGAATTAACACATCAGATTTTGTCTATCAGTTCTGGAACATGTTTGTGATAAAAGACCTATGTATCATTGGACTAAAAGAGCTCGGCTATACCCTCTGACTTTCAGCTTGATATTTAATCTCTGCTTGAGTTACACCGGAATTTCCTGCTTGGTGACATACTTTGATTATGACTGGTTTTCTTGCAGAATTCCAACAGAAAGGTGGAAGAGTCTGGACTTGCCAAGATAGATGTGAAATCTGATAACCCCTTCGACCTTTTTAAGGAATGGTACGCCGAGGCAACTGCATCTGACATTGTGACTCCAAATGCTCTCACCTTAGCCACAGTGAACAGGTAAGATGTTAAGATAAAGAGGTGATAGAACTGGGTGACGGCCGTCAACCTGGGTACATCTTGCTTTGCTTAAAAAAGAAATGATTCGTGATTTGGAATATATGACAATAGAGTATTCCGAAATGTCGTGCGAGGTATGTTGTCAGGTTAATTTAGTTGGATACACAAAGGTGTTGGAGATCCACGGTTCAAATCCTGGCTACGTAATTGACTTGAGGTCTGATTCTATAAACAACTTTCCAAATTTAGCTTACACAAGGGCCAGCTCAATGGGGAGGGGATATCCAGCCATGCCAATGTCCAGAGTGGCAAGTTTTACGGGTAGGACAAAAATTAAAACATGAAAAAGACATTGATAATACCACGAAACCGACTTTCTGTAACTTGTTTAATGAAACTGTCACAAATGAAGCACCCGACTGAATTGAATGCTATTCTCATTGATGTTTATCTCAAAACATCCCGTCTACGCAAGGTGTTCAACAGTAAGCATAGCATTTATAAACAAGACTGTGTTTACTTACATTAGTAACCCATGAACCTCTGAGGTCAGTTATTGCTCAAAGGGAGAGCCATGAAAAAAGTGATTGGTGAAAAATATGGCTTGTGAGAAACAGGAAACAAATTTTTAGGGCAGGCATCCAAAGATTTATGTAGGGGTGCTTAGGATTTCCAATATGTGAAATAAGCAGCCACTTCAATTTAATTTAGACTTAGAGATGTAAGTTAACAATTATTATAGTTAAAACTGAAACATAGCCTTAATCCTAGATGTAATATACGTTACACGCATGCTATATGTGTGTACGATACCTGACTGGCATGTTTTTCATTCTTGAATTCCTTAAAAACAAATCAGTGAAATAACCATTTGATCGCTTATTATACAGTATTGTGACGGGACCGCTGGAGCACCCTGTACCAGCTGCGAACGGAAGGTAGGGGAGGACCGCGTTAGCCACACCTCTCCCTCGTTTGTCTTATAGCGGTGACAGCCAGTGGTCGGAAAGAAACATAATTGTGCGTCTGTTTTCCCTTCCACCTGGTTCTCGATCTTTCTGTTACTAGAACAATCTTGCAAACACCAGAAGTCGGGATATTCCTATATAAAGAGGGACAGACAGACAGTGTGTGTCAGTTGTTGTGTTGAGTTGAGTTGGTTTTGGTTTAGTCAGTTGGTGTGAGCGAGAAGACAGTCGCAGTTCTTGGTGTAAAAGTTAGTCAGTGTTTGACGTGCTAGCGCCGTGTTAATGAACGAGAAGACTGTGTGTAATTGTGTACGTGCATCTGAACGGTAACGGACGAACTGGTGAATCGTAATTGGTGTATTACGTAACTTTGTGTAATTGGCAAGTGTTCAACTGTAAGTCGGTGGAAATAAAGAACATTGTTGAGTTTGTGTAATTGGACTTTTTATTCCACGAACCCACAAAGTCACACTGGTGTCAGGAAGCGGGAAAACAACATCACCGAACATTACAACGATGGAGGCAGCATTAGAAAAGATTTTAGCGGAACTAACAGAGATACTGGAGTCTAGAAATAACCTGGCCGCGGAACTGAAACTAATCAGGACGGCTAGGGACAACATCGCCGAGAAGATGGAACAAATGAAGGCCGAGTTAACCACGGAAATGAGAGCAGCGAATGACGGTCTGGCTACCGAAATGAAGGTGGCGAACGAGGCTCTCGCCGCCAAGTTTGAGGAACGGTTGGCAGACGTGAGGGATGACGTCACGAACCTGGGCAAGCGGAAGGGTCAAGTAGACGATCGCCTTAATGATTTAGAGGAAAAGGCCGACAACTTCGCAAAACCCCTCACCCGCCTGACGGAGGAAAGCCGGCCTTACGTGTGGACGGAGGACGCCGAAGACGCTTTCCAGCACCCGGAGGGGACCCTGTGCAGTGCTTCAATTTTGGGTTTCCCACAACCGGGTGGCGCCTTCATTGTGGACACCGACGCCAGCGACCATTGCATTGGAGGTGTCCTATCGCAGATCCAGGACGGCCACGAGCGCACAAGAGTGGAAGAGGAGGAGCGTGCCGCAGCAGTCCGAGTAGTTGTGGCAGTGCCTGCTGAAGGCTGGGATAGCGCAGGCCTGAGGAGGGAGCAGCTGGCGGACGCAGACTTGGGGCCACTCTTGAGGGAAGTGGACGCAGGGACGAGACCAACCTGGGAGGACATCCCACCGAGGAGCGCCACCTACAAGTCGCACTGGGCAAAATGGGACTCGTTGAAGACCAGAGAGGGCGTGCTATTCCGGCTATGGGAGTCACCCGATGGGAAGGCGCAGAGAGGACAGTTGGTACTTCCCCGGAGTAAGGTCCCGGAAGTCTTGGAGGAAGTGCACGCCGGTACTTCAGGAGGACACCTGGGAGCGAACCGAATGATTCACAAACTACGGCAGCGCTACTTCTGGCTCAGACTCCGGGCAGATGCTGGTGGTACACCTGGACCGCCTCGCACGCTACGATGGGGCTGTTCGTGGGCGAACAGCTTTGAGGAGGGAGCAGTGTGACGGGACCGCTGGAGCACCCTGTACCAGCTGCGAACGGAAGGTAGGGGAGGACCGCGTTAGCCACACCTCTCCCTCGTTTGTCTTATAGTAGTGACAGCCAGTGGTCGGAAAGAAACATAATTGTGCGTCTGTTTTCCCTTCCACCTGGTTCTCGATCTTTCTGTTACTAGAACAATCTTGCAAACACCAGAAGTCGGGATATT